>JANHMN010000018.1:42776342-42809987 GCA_030674055.1 Rhabdomys pumilio
TGGCTGGTAGTCAGTAGTCACGTGGCTGGTAGTCAGTAGTCACGTGGCTGGTAGTCAGTAGGCTCATGGCATATGTTAAATGAAGATATGGTTTGCCATTCAGAGAGCTTCATCTTTCGGACTTTGACAACTGTTTTGATTCGTGGAATTTTCTCTTCATTCCACTTTGTTTTCTTTTGGGTCTTTGTACATTAAAATGAAAGAAGCTTCAGATGTAAGTTGGTGGTGAGAGTGGAGAACTCTTTTGTCATCTTAAACCTCTTCATCTCATCTTATGTGGAATTGTCTTTTTAACGAAAAAACAAAGAAGTGGTCTCTTTCAGAGACTGTTTTTTTTTCCCCCCTTCCTTTCTCATAGCAGCCAAGAAGTGATTGGTGAGTTATTACAGATTTTCTTCATGAACAGGTTTTTCCAGTTACTGAGGTTAAATGACAGGCTTCTGAACCCCCTCCCATTAATGCTTCAATCTAGAGGGGCGTCCTCTAATTTAAGACGGGCTTCTAGCTGAGTTCTGGTGTAAAGTGGTAGAAAAAAAAAACAGGACAAAGCTGTGTCCTTGCTGCAATGAGAAGCCCAACATCTGGAGACAAGCTGCCTGGGTGTCTCCGAGTGCAACTACAGACTTAACGTTAGTGAGTGTGCTCTCAGCCTAGACAGGCAAAGCCATGGTTGGTTTCCACTATAAAGCAGTTTGGAGAAAGCCTCCACCTCAAACTAGCACAAACTAGTACTAATACTACTGTATTAGTGGTATTGGGCTTCCAAATACAAATCTCCAAGTTCCCAGGATCAGGGCTACAACCTGTGTGGTTTTAGAGAGCACCTCCCTGCTGACACTTTTCCTCATGTGCATGTGACTCCATCAGACTGTTAATTAGAACCCTTCAGGAGATCTGGCACTGTCCCATCGTGTTCAACCAGCATGGCTGCAAATTGAAGACCTTCTGTCACCCCAGAGATGAGCAAACTTTTTCACTGACACCCAGATAATAAGTCTTTCTAAATTTAAGGACTTGAGCAATCTGCACAGATGGCCCAGTAGTTAAGAGCACACAGTCCTCCTTCAGAAGACCCAGGTTCAATTCCCAGCACTCACACTGGATAGCTCACAACCACCTATAACCAAAGCTCTGGGGAATTCTGATGCCCCGGTCTACCATGTGCGCCTGCGTCAAGTTCACCTACCCACGTAAACATACCATGGGTAATAAAAATAAATCTTTAAAATTTATTAATGAGGCTCTTACACAATGCTTTTGGGATTGATCTAACCATTTTAGAATGTTTTTTAAAAGTGCATTTTTTTCAGTATGTGAGCAATCAAAAACTAGACAGCAGGTTGGCTTTGACCGAGAGGCCATAATTGACAGATACTGACCTTAATGATCACTGGTCAAGGTGACTGAAAAGTGGTGCCTTGACATATTGATTCCCACTTATCTCCATGTGTCTGTAACTGAGGGCCACTTCATGTACTGAATCACAGTTATTTATTGTCCCCTGAAGAGCAATTATCTGAACAGAAGCAAAGCCATGGATGGTGTGCCTGCCTTCATTCTTTTGACAGCAAAGTCCGTTTCCCTCCTTAAGAAACAGATTAACCTCGGGTAATTAAATCTTGACTCAACATCAGATTGCAATAATTAAAACAACGAGTCCAACCTAAGAATAAAACAGAGTGCTGTCCAAACGTGGACCTGCGGGCAGCATTGAGAATACCCCATGGGTACTTAGGTGGCTAGTGTGACCATTTAAATGTCTTTAATACTTTTCAGCTTACCAACCCTCAAAAGTGTCAAAGTTGGGGTTGAGTCCATCCAGGAAGGAGTCTGTCAGGGCAAAACCTCACAGGAAAGAAAGAAGTCTCAGAGATGGCCAGTTCTCTCAGCAAAGCTCAGAAGCTGGTAGAATTGTCAGCAGTACTAGAGGCTAGAAACAGGAGGCATGGGGGATATGGCTGTGCCCTGTGAGCTGTTGGGAATTGGTTCTAATGTGTTGTTTTATTTCAGCTCTCAAAAGCCACGTTTCTAGACTTGAGAGTCCCTGCCCCTAGTTGGTTTTAATTGATAATAAAGAATTGCCATGTAGCCATTGATTGAGAAGGAAGACGGAGCAGGACTTTTAGATTGTGTGGGTAAGGGACCGAGAGAGAGGAGAAGAGGATAATCACCATGACTCAGAGGGAGAAGGATCAGATTTAAGAGCTACAAAAGAAAATTCATCCAGCAATGTAGGTGGAAAGGGAAAACAGCCCTATTGGGGGAGGGGAGGGGGGAGGGCTGCCCAGAAGGTGATAGGAAAGCAAAATGCCTTGAAGTTTGAGCATATTATTTGTTCTGGCCCAGATGTGGGTTTCAATTCCCACCATGGTAAGGATGGGATCCTAAGATGTCAGTGAGTGTAAGGATGGCCGATTGTAGTTGGACAGCCTCTCAGTGAGCAGATTTCTGGAAAAGACTGGTTCTTCCTCTCTCAGCAGCCATTAATTTCCCAAAGCTCTTTATCTAATGGTGAAGCTTTGTGAGACTCCCCATCCATATTGGAATATTATCTCTTGTTGTCATTGTGCTGGGTTCATTTAGGTGACCATATTGTTAAGAGTTCATGCATGTAGATTTCGTGTCATATCTGAGACACTAGCTCATATTGCCAACATTAAATGGATTTATTACATCAGTGTGTGTGTGTGTGTGTGTGTGTGTGTGTGTGTGTAACAATAACAATTAAAAGAGAGGTCATGAAGTTGAGAAGGAGTAAAGGGGACATGAGAATATAGAAAGAGACAAATGTGGGGTTGGAATGATATAAATACAATATTCAAGAGTGAAATTTCAAAAATATGAAAATAAATATTTATAAGACCAACCAAATAAGATAAAATAAATGGACCAGGTGGCCTTCTTCCAGGTCACTGAGCTTAGGTGGCCTCTACTTCTTCCTGTGGCCTTCTGGGTTCAGGCAGCTATGGGCAGAAGGCTTTCTCTTCAGTTAGCATAGAGATAGAACACGACACAGTAAGAATCAATGAGAACAAGGGGGTTGGTGAAGGGGAAAGGAGGCTACCCCAGCCCTGGCAACCTAAGGTTGTTCTCTTGGATCCACATGGAAGAGAGGGCAAATTGACTCCCACAAGTTGTCTTCTGACCTCCTATGCCATAGTATACAGGCACACATGCTCAGTGAGATGAATACAAAGGTGGGTGGGTGAGTGGGTGGATGGGTGGATGGATGTGTGGGAGGGTAGGTGAATGTATAGATAGATGGATGAATAAATAGAAGATAGATGGATAGATAGATAGATAGATAGATAGATAGATAGATAGATAGATATGTGGGTGGGTGGATGGATGGATGGATGGATGGATGTGTGAGAGGGTAGGTAAATTGATGAATGGATAGATAGGTAGGTAGGTAGATAGATAGACAGAGACAGACAGACAGACAGACAGACAGACAGACATGTGGATGGGTGGGTGGGTGGGTGGATGAATGGATAGATGTGTGATTGGGTAAGTGAATATATAGATAGATGAGTGGATGGATAGATTGGAGTGTAGGTGACTGTGTGAATAGATGGATGAATGGAAGTGTGGGTGGGTATGTGAATGTACAGATGGATGGATAGATGATAGATAGATAGATAGATAGATAGATAGATAGATAGATAGATAGATGTGTAGGTGGGTGGATGGATGGACTGATGCATGTGTGGGTGGGTAGGTGGATAGATAGATAGATAGATAGATAGATAGATAGATAGATAGAAGTAATAGGAAGAAACTTTTTTAAAAGACTAAAGTGGCTTTACAATGTGCCCCAGTGCCCTCTGGACCAGCACTTTTACAAGAGCCAATATATATGCCAAGACCAGCAACAAGGGTTTCCATTGGGTTTTGTGTAAGGTACCATGATCAAAATCAGCCACAGAGAATTTGTGACACTAAGTTTTTACAAGCTGACAATTAAAACTAACTGTGACAGGAAGCTTGGCCATGATGGGAAGAGGATATTACCCTGAGTGTAGACGGGTTTTAATGCTATGCAGTTGATTTGTTGGCAAAGCAGTACAAGTCATGTCACACATGGGGGCCTATGCCAGGATGCCAGGGTCACAGACAAAGCAATTCAGATATTAGGAGAGGGTGCCTGTAAAGTCACACTTAAGAGAATCTTGTCACCACATCTGCAGAGGAAGCAGCAACTATTCTAGTTTCCCTAAGTGGCACAAAGCTGGTAGTGGATTTGAGTAGCTACATGTGACAGTCACAAACACACTCACTGTCTGCTTGCCTCTCCCATCTCTGCCCCAGATCCCAGCAGGTGGTGAGCAGACTGAGCTGTGTGTGTCTGTGTTTTCCAGATAGGCATGAGGAATCATTTGTTTTGACCTTTACAGAAAGCAGATGCAGAAATGACTCTGAGATGCAGTGAGTAGCATCTCTATTTATGGATGTCTAAACTGGGAGACAGAATTCAATTCTGTCCACTGCTCTCTATCTCTCCAGGGTCTTCTGAATTGTTTTCTACAGAAGACTCCTTGGCATCAAAACTCCAGTTTGTTGTCACCTTGAGCTCTGGCATTCTGGGACAGGCATGAGTTGGAAGATTTCTCTATTCTTGTCTTGTGTTTGACTATCTCTGTATATGTGTCACCTTGGCACCAGACAATCACCCCTTTAAGTATTATATACATACACACACCTCTCCAGACAGATGGTCAAATATGGTCCACAGGACTCAAAGGCATTTCAAAACAGCTAAAAAAACAACCTGTCTGTTAAGATTTGATGTTTGGTAAAAATAATAATACCCGAGGGGTTACCCTGCCTTGCCTGAGTCACAAGGAAGACAGCAAAAAGCTGGACTTGACCCACAGACCTCTGCTTTGTTTACTTCCCGTGCTGCTGAGGAGAAACCTGGGCCATGTTTCTGGAGAATCTTAACACGTGTCTGTAAGGGCAACCTCGAACTTTATAAGATGCATTTCAGGAACATCTGTGGGGTTTTTTTCTGAGATTTCTCATATGTGGTAAGCTTGACTCAGTTTCCCCAGTTTTTCCATTAGACACCCCATACAGTAGCGGACACTGGACTGTGAACTAAATGCTGCTGCTAGTACTTATTGCTAACTAGTGCTTAGTGCTGGCATTGCCAGTGGTATGACACAGGCATCTTCACAGAGGTGAAATTCCCCCAAGGTGGTTGGGCTTCTCAGTTGCTTCCTTCAGAAATCACCTAGGTGAAGGGTAAGGCACAACCCTAGGGTACCAGAAAAAAATTAGATTCTGACCTAAGGAATGACTGATTCTTTGATGGATTCATTATATGACAGCATTATTGAGAAGTTATAAAAGAGGACAGACATATGGCCTGGCTGGAGGAAGTAGGGTGCTGGGGACATGTCCTTGTTACTGCTCTGCTTCCTGTTCACCCTGAAGTAGGCTGTCCTGCCATTCCCTCCTCACCCCAAATAGAATGTCAGCTCTGAGACCATGAGCTAGAGTGAACCTTCTCCTTAAGTCTTTGCTGTCAACCATAATGATGGAAAGCTGACCATATAGCCCTGGGCCAGATTTCTAGACGACATGTGCACCGAAGGCTGGGGGCTACTCCAGGAGGTTAGCTGGTTCCTATACAAACAGTCAGCCATCCCCCAGGAAACAGGAGAAGCATAAGCTGCCTCTCATAGTGCCCTTCCTTCAGCTCTTGTGAAGGGCACAGAGGGACCCACTGGATTCTGCCTTACAGTATCTGCAGGGGTAGGTGGGCCTTTGCCTCCTGTGGGGTCAGCATGGTGTAGAGATTCAGGCTGTGTTGAGAATGGTCCTATCCTCAGCTAGGCATCGGGCATAAAGTAAGGTTTTCATTCATCCTCGTAACTGTAGGACTGGATTAAGTGCTGATGAAGCCCTTCCTTTATCATACTTCCAAATCAGAAACCTCCCTAAATGCCAGGTGACTAAAGACCAAGCCACAAGCCTTTGTACCAGTAGAGATTATTGGCAAGCGATGAGTCTGAGTCTGTAGCCAGATGAACTTGCTAACACTTTACACTGCAATTAGAGTGAATCTGAACCGCCCAACCTCGGGAGGGGAGATGGATCATGATCACCCAAACAATGATCACCTCGGGAACATTTTACCTCCTTTTTATACAGTAAAAAGACACTTATCTTCATAATGGATGTTTTTGTGTCAGAAGTATAGGTTTGGTGGGTGATGTGAGCTGGCTTTCCATTCCCATTTGACCCCTTGGCCCTAGAGAAGAGCCTAGATATAGGAATTTTCAAGCCTGTCTACTTGACAATCTGAGCCTATGTGACTGGCGATCCTGAGCAGACTGGTCTTCTCTGTTGATGGGCTGCTGCACATGCCATGCTCGGTGATATTTCCTGAGTCTGGAATACCTCACATTTCCCACTGAGTGAAAGAAGAGTTTAATTGCTGTCAGAAAGTCTCGGCCTTCCCAGTGTCCCTCCTGACAGACAGTAGGGAGCTGTAAGCTCCCACTAATGACTTCCTCGGTTGTAGAAGGTAGCAAATGAACTGAGTACTTGTCACCTGGACTTAGCCTTCTGGACTCTAGCAAGGTGAGACCTTGGGAGATAGCAGCTTTGTCCTGTGCAACAGATATCCAAACAGAGCAGTCCCAGGCCTGCCAGCAGCAGGTGTTAGAGCAGATAATAAGGTTTCTCGGTGTCCATCAGATGACGAGAAAAGTAGCCTCAAAGGATGTATGTTTAAAATAGTGTTTGTTTATGTGGTGCTTTAAAAAAATAGAAAATGTATTCATATAAATGAGCAATTAGTGTCCTGCCAATAAGTTGCACAGTGACATGTAGATATGATTTTTAAAAAAAAGAAAGAAAGAAAGAAAGAAAGAAAAGAAAGAAAGAAAGAAAGAAAGAAAGAAAGAAAGGATGAAAACCCTGCTTGGAATGAGACATCCAAATTTGTCCCTTTGGCTTCTCTTGTCTCTGTGAAAGCCTAGAGGGGGAGAAGAAAGGACAGATGTTGGGATCCAATGCAGGACTTTAGCCACACAGGGGTGGCAACCACAGTTGTCATTGCCTCTCATCTCATGTTCATACAGAAGGCTGATATTACGGAGGCATGGTGAATCTTTGTCTATACACAACTTTAAAGTCTGGGGGTCGGGGTGTAAGATGACTCAGCAAATGAAGGTAATCACTACCAAGTCCAAGGACTGACTTGAGTTAGAGTCCTGAAATCCACATGGTAATAGGAGAGAACTAACCAAACCCTCCAAGTTGTCCTCTGATGGACATGCCTCTATACCCACTCAATAAATAATAAATAGACAAGATGGGATAAATTGTAAGTTGGCACTTGAGCTTGAACTGAAGCACAGCTGTCTCTGGGATGCTCAGACAGGTCTTCCCCCAGACCTCAGATGCTTTCTGAAACAATGTTTCCTTTCCTTCCAATTGCCTATACAATGAAACAATGTTTCCTTTCCCTCCAATTGCCTGTACAATGAAACAATGTTTCCTTTCCTCCCAACTGCCTATACAATGAAACAGTGTTTCCTTCCCTTCCAGCTTATACAATGAAACAATGCTTCCTTTCCCTCCAATTGCCTATACAATGAAACAATGTTTCCTTTCCCTCCAATTGCCTATACAATGAAACAATGTTTCCTTTCCTCCCACTTGCCTATACAATGCAACAATGTTTCTTTTCCTTTCAATTGTCTATTCACACTTGTAAGAGTTAGCCTGCAGCAAAAGATACTTCTAAACATCTTTACCATGGTGGCCTCCAGGCAGCATTGTGACTCCTGACTTCATAGTTAGTCAAAAACCCTCATCCACTGTGCAGTCCTCACCTAACACCCTCTCGGCTGCCTGGTGCTTACAGAAACTGGCCATTATGTGAGCTGCAAAGGAGGCATTTGGTAAATTCTGCTAGAAGACAGCAGTTCTGGTTAGGCTAGTTGGCTTGGTGCTAAATGCTCTTCCCAGTGAAATGGCATCTGGAAAGCTAAAGCTTCAGATGCAATGTCCACAGAGGCTGCCTCTGTACCTGACATTGCAAATACATCCCCAATAGTGGTTCTTAAATATGCTTTGGCATAGGGTCACTATTACATTCTGACACCTAGGGAAGGAAGCTGGATGCTGGACAGGATGAGGACCTACCCAAGTTCCCATAATCAGGGACTGGGATGGGAAAAATGGAACGGTGTTCTGGTCAGTATGAGCACAAAGAAAGCGCTGCAGCAAACAGGATCTGGTGTAGTTTCAGAACAAGGCAGGTCACCAGGCTGTGCAGACTAGAAGCTGAAAGCTGCCATTTGGTGGGGTTCTGGATGAGGAGCCCCGCTGGTCAGAGCAGTGAAGCCAAGTTCTCCAAGTGAAGCATGATACTTTGTGGAGGCCAGTTTGTGGGAGAGGATTGGCTGCTCAGTCCCTTGTCTGTGCTTTTCTGTCATTCTCTGCAACACCATGTCCTCTAGAAGGGATGGCTTCTGAAGCTGGTAACATACAGCAACAACTGTGCTGTGTGAACCCCAAGCCTGGGCTATTTGTCTTCATGCTTGCTATGGGTGAAGCCAACTGCTATGTTATAAACATGCTAAAATAGCCTTATAGAGCATCCCATGTCATAGGGAACTGAGGTCACCAACCAATAGCTAGCACTCTTCCCTAGGAATGCAAGCTGAGTTGAATGCAGATCACCTGGCTCAAGGTAAAACTGAAGATAACTCCAGCTCATGATGGTCTAGTCTACACACACACACACACACACACACACACACACACACACAAGAAAGAGAGGAAGAGAACCAGAAAGACACTCAGCAGCAGCTTCTAAATCACTAATCTCTAAGCCCCAGATACCACTTGCAATTGTAACTGTATATTCTTGCTTGAAAGCACACCAAGCTTGGGCTGCCCTGTTAAATAGCAATAGGAAACAGTTGTACGTATGTTACTTTCTATTCTAAAAGCTCATTCATGCAGTGCCTCTGTGACCCTTCCACAATTGGCTGGAATCCTCCCCTCAGCCCCCACCTCTGAGCAGCCTTCCCAGCCTCACTCTACTGGATGGAGCCATCCCTCCTCCTTGTCCCACCCATATTCTTTATTTTCCTGCTAAGTAATTGCCACCAGGAAAGCAATGTTTTCCCTCCATTCTTCATCCTCCCAGCTCAGGCCTGTGATGAAGTCATCTTTAATGCACTTTCAGAATGAGGAGGAAATGTCGGAAGGTTAAGCAGGATGTGTGTAAAGCTGGGGCTATTTTAAGGCAGATCAGAGTGGGAAACTAAGATCTTAAAAAAGGATTTAGAGGCAGCTTTGACCACAGCACATTCTTAATCTTACTCTCAAGGTTGAAGACTGAGAGCTGGAGTCTTTTCTGGGTGAGAATCTGAGAGGCAAAGAACAATTGCAAAAAAATCAGAAGGCTTGGGTGGGTTAAACTGTCCCCATAGATGGCCTGATTCTGTCTAAGGGTACCTGTTCAGACATCTTTGTTATAAAACTTGGTCACCACAAGCTTTGTTATCTAGTTTGCATTTGTGTGTGGGGTGTGTGTGTGTGTGTGTGTGTGTGTGCATACAAGTTTGTGTGTGTATATGTGTGCATGTACACACAGGTTTGTGTGTATGTAGGTGATATATGTGGCTGCACGTGCACATGTGTGAACATTTGTGTGGAGATCAGCAGTCTATGTATGACAGTGGTTCTCAGCCTATGAGTTGACACCCCCTTTGGTGGTTGCATATCTGATATCCTGTATATCAGATATCTATAGTATTATTTATAACAGTAGTAAAATTACAGTTATGAAGTAGCAACAAAATAATTTTATGGTTGGGGGGTCACTACAACATGAGGAACTGTATTAAAGGGTCTCAGCATTAGGAGGTTTGGGATGCACTGTTGTAAGGTGCCCCCACTTATCTTCTGATGTGGTCTCTCATTGAATATGGAGCTCCATGATTCACTTAGACCAGCCAGTGAGTTCCATAGATCCTTCTGTCTCCTCACCTCACCCGCTATGCACCCAGCACTGAGGTTAAGGTGCAGGCCACCATGCTGGATTTCTATGTGAATGTCAAGAATCCAGTCTCAGGTCCTCATCCTTGTATGGCAGGCCCTTTACCACTGGGCTGTCTCCTTAGCCTTATCATTTAATTTAAAACAGTATTTTCCTCAGTAACAAGTTCTAAACTCCATGTATAAGTAGTAATCTTCCATGCCTGGTTAGCACACTCCTTCCAGTACCTCACTGTGATCTTATAGAGAGAAGTGAAGGGAGGAGTAGGAAATTAGAGATGAATATATATATATATATATATATATATAGAGAGAGAGAGAGAGAGAGAGAGAGAGACAGAGACAGAGACAGACAGAGACAGAGAGATATACAGAGCAAGAGACATAACACAGGCATACACACATGGGGAGAGAAAGACACACACAAGAGAAAGAAACATACACATTCAGAGACATACAGAGAGACATACACATAGAGAAGCACACAGAGAGACATACACAAAGAGATAGACATACACACAGAGAAAGACATATACACAGAGAAACATACACAGGAAGAGACACACACATAAGAGAGTGACATATACACACAGACAGACAGACATGTAGAGAGACATACACAAGGGGGAGACATACATACAAATAAAGAGAGAGACATACATACAGAAAAAGATATACATATTCAGGGAGAGAGAAAAATACACACAGAAAAACATACACAGAGAGAGAAAAATACACAGAGAGAGACATACTGAAAGAGAGAGCCATTCAGGAAGGACACACACAGAAAGACTCACACTGAACATGCTTATATAGTATTTTATAGCATGGGCCATCTCTTGAGATAAATGATAGGATATCCTTCCCCAAATGCTATAGAATTTTCCACTCCCACATAAAGGTTTCTTAGACCCTGCAACTGCTGCCCTAGGTCCTCCTTTGACCACAAGAGAATCTCGGTGTACACAGAGAACCAATGTCCAACCTTTGAGAGTTTAAGCTATAGATTAATTTACATTCTTCTCCCATGTAGAGGACAACTGAGAAGCATTCTGCTCTGGTTCCTAGAGGACCAAGAAACACAGGAGGTACCTCCCAAATAAACCAGCTGCTTCCAAATCTTTGCCTTGGGAGAATAAAAGGGAGGCTAGCTGTATCTGCTACCCACCTCGCCATCCTCTAAGATGTCTGACCACCCCACACCTGAGGTACCAGAAAAGACATAAATACAAGATTGATGTACATCCTTTTCCAAGTTGTAAATGGGTGTGTGAAGTCGAACCCTGATGCAAAAGTCTATAGATGTCTGGGCAACTCTGTGCACACACCTGGACGTTTGTTTATCTCTGTGGGTGGAATCTCTGCCCCCTCTTCTTCTACATGTCTTTTAAAACCAAGATCCCAGACTTCCTGCAATCTACCTGTTCCTGTCTTACACCTCATTCCTCCCTCAGAAGGGCCATTTGTTCCCACCCTGGAGTTAGACATGACAGTAGACATCCAGTTCATAGGGTAGTGGGAAGGCTTATGTGGAAATGACTGAATAGCTGAGTCATATGTAAGACCAATGATGTGGAATCCCAGGCCTTGGATGACTTGAGCTGGAGATTTAAACCAGTAGTCTCCAACGTCCATGTAAAAGAGGCCAAGTAGTGTCCGCTTTGGGTTTGGAAGCCCATAGACTCTGTCAACTTCTGGTGTTGTCATTGTGGTACAAAAGTTGAGCACGCATGGCTATGTATCTGTAAGACTTCCCTTGTGAAGATGTGTGGTGGACCAGCTTTGGCTCTTTGGTTAAAATTTGCACACCATGGCCTAGAGGGTAGGAAGAGGGTAAGGAAAGAAAGAAATATACAAAGTCCCGGATTGGGAAATCAAAATGTAGCCAATGTGGAGATGGCTCAGCCAGTAAAGTGGCTTGCTGTACAATCATGAAGACCTGAGTTCGAGGCCCAGAACCCATAAATCTAGGATCAGAGGTGTCTGCCCATAGTCCAAGCACTGGGAGGTAGAGACAGGATGCTCTTCAGGTCTGCCTGGACGGTCAGCCATATCAGTGGGCTCCAGCTGCAGAGAGAGATGCTACCTCAAAAACTACTGAGGTGGAGAATCAGAGAGAGACACTAGGCATCCACCCCTGCCTTCCACATATGCATCGACGGGCTCACATACACCACACAAGCAGATACAAATAAAAGTATAGCCAACTAAGTGTGTAGGGAGATCCTTCTTCCAGAATTATGACAGTACGTGCTGGTAATCTCAGCAGTCTGAAATGGAGGCAGGAGGACTGAGGGTCAGAGGTCAGCCTGAAGGATTGTGGGTTAGATATCAGCCTGGAGGATCACGGGTTAGAGATCAGGCTAAACTACGAAGTAAGATTGTGTGTCAAGAAAATGTCTTTGGCATGCCAATAAATAATTAAATTAATGATAATGATGATGATTGATGATGATGATGGTGGTGATGATGATGATGATGGTGGTGGTGGTGGTAGTGGTGGTGGTGGTGGTGGTGGTGGTGGTGGTGGTGGTGGTGGTGATGGTGGTGGTGATGATGATGGTAATGATGGTGGTGGTGGTGATGATGATGATGATATAGCCCTCTCGGCTGCCTTGTCTAGCCTCAGTGGGATAAGCACCTAGCCTTGCAGAGACTTGAAGTGCCAGGATGGGGAGGAAGCCCAGGGAGTCCCTACCTATTCAGAGGAGAAAGAGGGATAGGGGAAGGATTGTGGGAGGGAGTGACCAGGAGGGAGGGCAGTGAGCAGAATATAAAGAGAATACGTAAAAATCAAATAAATAAAATTTAAAAAAAGAAAAAAGAAAAAAAAGTAGCTCTCAATGAAGATTTACTGTGAGCCAGGCACTGAGCTAAACATTTTCCATGGATTACCACCCCCAAGTTTCAGGGGCCCTGTTTTCTTTTCACTACACACAATGAGACAAAGCTGAGAAAGCAAGAAAGAAGCTGGTCAAGGCCATGCCGCTGGAAAGTGGACAGCGGGCAGGACCTTGCAGGAGCCTGGCTAACAGAGTCTCCCCAAGGTCTGGCATGAACTTCACCATAATGGACTTAGAGCACGTGCCGGCTTTGCTTCGCAGGTGGGGTTTGATTTCTTGGCTCAGCAGCCCAGGAGCAGTATAGAGAAATGGCCGGGATGTGTCTGATGAGCGTCCCCCATGCCTGCTCTGTAAGAAACAAAAGAAAAAGAGTGATACATTTACATTCTTCAGGGATATTGGTTTAAAGCAGATAAAGTAGAGAGGCGTTTTTATTCATATTAGAGGGGATAGTTGGCTGTGTGCGATTGTTTGCTCTCTGAGATGGAGAGAGTACATGGCACCAATCTTACAATGTGAAAAATGAATTTAGATGACATTTTGAAGAAACTGATAAACACGCTGTTCCGCCATTGGACTCAACCTGCCTATGAAAATTCTTCTGTGGCCCATAAATGATACAGTGTGGTTTAAAATTATAGAGATAAGTGAGCCAAATCTAATGGAATATTAAAAATACAGAACATGACAGGGGGAAAAATTTGCTTCTCCAAAAGTTTTCATTTCTCAAAATGCTATCAGGAAATGGGAGGCAACTTGACAGCTAACAGAAGCCTAGGAAGAAGGAAACATTAACAGAGAGATAGAGCGGTGGGTGTGGCTTCCTGTCTGGAATTCATCCACACAGAGAGACTGAAGAGGACCGGAGACTGGTGGCCTTGGTCTCCAGCTCACATGTGGGGTTTAACCTACTTGCTTCTCAACAGAACAAGAATACTCACCTCAGATCAACTGCTTTCTTCCATCCACCCATGCAGATGACTAGTGTGAAAAGGAGTGTACATGTGTGCATGTGTGTGTGCATATGTGCACACTTTTGCATATGCATATATTTTTCTGTGTGCCCATTTGTGCACGTGCATTTGTATGCATGTATTTGTATGCGTGAACACATGTTTGTGTGTGCATGTGTGTGCTCATGTCAAAATGAGGACCTTAAACAAGACAAATACAAAGAACAGAAATAGCAAGTTACATATGTCAAGTGTTGGCGTCCGTAATATGATTCAATGTTGCCAGAGACTAAGGGTCTAAGCAAGATTCTCCCTGAGAATTCTGGGACCTTAGAAGACTAGAACATTTTTTTGTAATGTCAAATAATGGCGATTTCAAAAGACCCGCCAGCGTCATTACGATTCCATCATCACCTTCTCCTGAGACAAAGGACTGTCACACTCTCTGTGCATACATGCAATGCCATAGAAGCAGACTGGACAGAATGTCTGAGACAGCAAAATTGCGCAAATGTATCTGCGTAAGCAGTTCATAGTCTTTGTCTCATTTGAGAGCAGCAAGAATCTCAACACAGAGAGATGCTAGGTCTGCTCAGGGAGGAGACCAGGGAAAGGACCACAATTGTCAGGGGAGACCTAATGAAGAAGCCAAGGAAAGAAAAAGCGAAAGTGAGACGAGAAAGAGAATGGTTAGCTTTGGAATGTTCAATAAGAAGTAAGCCCGGGGCTGGAGAGATGGCTCTGCATTTTAGAGCACTGGCTGCTCTTGCTGGAAACCTGGGTTCCGTTCGCAGCATCCACGTGGCAGCTCACAACTACCCATGACTCCAATCCCATGCGATCTGATGCCCTCTTCTGACTTCCATAGGTACAAAGCACATAAGTGGTACACAGACATACATGTTAACAAAACACCCAGACACATAAAATAAACAAATCTAAAAATAAAAATCTCAGACTCTGAGATCCATCACTGACCTGAACCATGATCTAGACAAGCTATGTAGCCTTTTAGACCTTCCAGGGTAGCTAATAACCCGATTGCTGCATGAAGCCATTTCCCAATGAGTAGTTCCAATGTGTGGCAGTCTTTGGTAAGCACTAACTATGAACACTGGAAACTACTGCTGAAACACAGAGGCTGGAGGCAAAGCTCAGCAGTTGAGAGCATTTGCCGCTCTAGTAAAGGACTGGTGGTTGGTTCCTGGCACCCACACAGTGGGTCACAATTATCTGTAACTGCAGCTCCAGAGGATCTGACGCCCCCTTCTGGCTTCCATGGACACCTGCAGGCATACACCCACATACGGAGACATACACATAGATTAAAATGAAATAAATAGATAACTAATGAAGACAGTGGTTGGGGAAAGGGTGTGTGCTATAGGGACATTCCTAGGGGCTTGGATCCAGACCAGGGGTTTTCCCACGTGAGCCAGAGGCAGCTGTGTTGCCCTGGAGCCTGTAACAAAGCAAGTTCTCAGGTGCCACTCATCCTGAGTCAGAGCCTTAGGAGTCAAGTCCCCCAGTCTGCTCAGCACACTCCTCAGTGATGTCAATTCATAGCGTAGGGTGTGGGGATCTCCTCCACAAAGGAATTTGAGTTTATGGTCCTACTCGGTACCCAGCTCCCTGCTTAGAGTCAAGTAGATCAGAGAAGATATAATCACAGGTGAAAACGGATGCCCTGTGTTTGGGAAATATTTTTCTCTCCCTTTCCTTCCTCCCCTCCCTCTCTCCCTTCCTCCCTTTTTCTCTTCCCCCTCTCCCTCCCTCCCTTCTCCTCTCTCCCTCCCTTTTTCTTCCCCCTCTCCTTCCATCCCTCTCTCCCTTCCCTCTTTCTCCATTCCACCCTCCCTCCATCCCTCTCTCTCCCTCTCTACCTTCCATTCCTCCCCTTCCTCCCTCTTTTCTTCCCCTCTCCCCTCCTTTCCTCCCTCCTTTCCTCTCCCTTTCTCCACTCTAGCACCCCCTCCCACATTCAAGACCCTCCATCATGTTATGCATGAAGACTATCACTCCTGTTCTTTTCCTTAAACCCAACGAGCCCTCTCTCTGGATGTTAAACAAAAGCCACTGTCCCTTTAAGACCCCCTCGTGCTCCCTCCTATAAGACATACTGTTTCCCACTAATGCTTTCTTCCCTGAAGGCTTGACCATGCCATGGCTCCTGTACCTAACCCCTGTAGCCACAAGGCTCTCTCTTCTAGTCCAACTCACCCTAAAGGGTCATTGGTCTGTTTCCTTCTCCGTGAACCCTCTAAACTTGCCCCCTTTTGTCATATACAATGAATTTATTGTTATTCAGTTATTGTTATGCAGTTAGTCCTGACATTGTAGGAAGACACAAACAGGTCTTTGTTTCTGACACAGCATGTGGACCACACCCCTGTCTGTTAGCCAACTACTTCCTACCTACACTTACATCTACCCAGATCACTTGCAGCAGGGCTTTCGGGGAGGGTAACAGCTCAATCCAGGTGAGAGTCCCATGAGCCTCTCCCGTCTCCTGTCAGATACTGTCCATAACTCCATTGACCACAATTTCCATACTTTATTGTATTACTCTGCTCATTTTGTTGCCATGGATACCACTGGGGTAAGAGTATCTCAACTCCAAGAGGGTGACAAGAAGATAAAAGACAGGAAAAGACAACAATGGTATCCCAGGCAGTAGATCTAGCCAGAGATACAATGTCAACATATAAGGACCAGGGCTTCGAGGCAGGACAGAAGCACCCTCTCCTCCCAAAAGGCACAGCCTTTCATTAGCTTCGTGAAGGAATAAAACACCCAGGAAAGTCTCATTATTGCTGTTCAATAATAAAATCGTAAACTGCTTGTGTTGCTGGCCCATGTACTCGTGGGCAGTAAAAGCGCCCCGCGTGTGTTTATAATGAAACAGACAAACCAGAAAGGGGAAGGAAATGAGAAGTCATGTTTGGGTGAAATGGCATCTTGTTACCCATGTTCTGTACAGCAGATAAGTTGCTTTAATTTCTGCTTCAACTCAGAAAGTTAATTCAAAACTCATGCTTGCTGGTTTTGTCAGAAACGTGCTTGATCGCACGCCCCTGGGTTCTTGACTTTCCCCGTGAAGATTATAATGAGTGAAATCAGAGAGGCATTTGGGAAGTTTCCTCTCAGAAGTTTCCACTGTTTGAACTCTTTCCTGGAAGTAACACAGAGGAGAAAGCTGGGATGCTTGGACTCTGAGCCTGCAGAGCTCTGCTCCACTCTGAAGTTCCCTTAGCAGAGAAGGGAGTGCTCTCGGTCCAGTCCCTGAAGAAGGCTGGCATTTCATGTTGGAAATGCTGCACTGGCTTCAAGCCTGGAAGAATATAACCATGGGGCTGCAGTAGGGCTGAGTCATGAAAGAGTGTTCTGTGCAAGTCCAAGGACCTGAGTTCTGATCCCCAGAACCCACAGAAGTCAGGCATGGTAGCATGTGTCCACAATCTCAGCATAGGGGAGCCAATGGGAGATGAGAGAGCTCCCTGAAATGTACAGGCCAGACAGTCTAGCCTGCTCAGTGAGCACCCAGGCTCAAAAGGTTAGATGATGAGCAACTAAGAAAGGCATTCTATATCAACCTGTGGTCTACACACACACACACACATACACACAAAAACACACATGCACACATACATATGCAAACACACATACACATATATACACACACATACATACACATATGCACACATTCACACATATACACATACATACACACACAGACATATATACATACACACATATACATACATATGCATTCATAAACACACATGTATATATACACACATACATACACACAAACATACATTCACACATATATACGCACACATACATACACATATACACACATACATACACACACATAGACATACACACATATACACACATTCACACATATATACATACATACACACACATAGACATACATACACACATGTACATACTTATGCATTAGCAAACACACACACACATATATATATATACACACATATATACACACAAACACATACATTCATACACATATACGCACACGTACATACACATATACACACATACATACACACATATATACATACATACATATGCACACACATACACACACACATAGCCAATTGTTCCTGTGGATACTTGATGCCACACCCCTTCTGATAAGACCCAGAGAACACTGTGAAAGAGACTGACAGGTGACAAAAAGATTGTGTGAGCTGAGGGTTGGGAAGAAGTGTAGCAAAATTATGTCTTCTGGACATGGCAGGTCCTTGCACCCAGGCATTCACAGCAGCAGTGCTTGCCTGTAAGAGACCAATCCAGCCAAGATCCCAGAATGGAAAGGGGAGGGGCCTATGAGACCATGCACCCAGCTGAGGAGCTGTTGGCAGGCAAAGACTGCTGGGAGAGTCAGTTTCCATCAGGGGTGTGGTTCCTGGTACATTGCCCATGCCTGTGCCCCAATGAATGACCCTGCACCCATACACATACAGGCAGCAATAATTGGACTCACTGGGGAAAAGGAGGAGGAGAAGGAAGAAGAGGAGGAGGAAAAGAAAGAGGAGGAGGAAGAGGAGGAGGGAGAAGAGGAGGAGAAAGTAGTGGAGAAAATAAAGTCGGGGGAGTGTTGCTGAATCTGGAAGGAATTAGAGTGGGGAATGAGACTTGGATATGATCGAATTAAATTGTGCAATACATGAAATTCTCAAACAAATTCAACCTATTTTTTAAAAAATAGTGTCAAGATCAATGCAAGCTAGTACATACAGAAAAACCAAGAAGCCAAGGTAATGATATTAGTTTGCTTTTTTGAAACAAAACTAAAGCTGCAGAGAGGAATCATGGGGGGAAAACCCTCCACAGTGTGAGCGATGGACTGTCTCAGAGGAGGGGCCGCTCCTCACACTACTCTGTGCTTCTGTAGGAGCCCTCCTCTGCCTGTGCCAAGGAGAGTGACTCTTGGGGGATTGCATGTGAAGTATTCCTCATAGGTTCACGTTTGTACATTTGATCGACAGCTAGTGGTGCTGTATTGGGAAGCTGTGGGACCTTTAAAGGGGAGGAGCTTACAGTTTCTATTCTATCCCTGCTTCTGGCCCTTCTCCATTTCTACCCTCCGTCTGCTTCCTGATCCGCCCAAACATGGGCAAGCTCCCACCACCACAGTTGCAACCCTCTCCTCTGCCTTGCCTTCCCCAAGCTAGGATGGTTTGTATCCCCCTGAACTGTGAGCCAAAAGCTCACCATCATTAAGGGTTCTAAGCTGGCAGATCCTCTGCCAACTTGCATCATACTCAAGAACCCCACATAGTTGTGGTAGAAGAAGAAGAATAAAAGTATTTGACCGCAATGTTTAAATACATGGATCTAAAAGCTCTGCTTCCCATTGGCCAGAACTGGTCACATGGTCCCACAGAAGTGCAAAAAAAGAAAGGTGAGGGGTGCGCACAGATGTTCCCAGGTTGTTTCTATTTAGTAAACCAGTTGAGAGGCTTAGTGATGGATCTGAAGTCCAAAGGCTCAAAAGGAGAGACTAAGGGTCAACAACATGGCTGAGAGTAAAGCAAGATACAGATGCAGGGAATGGACTGGAGACCCTAGGCTTCCAGAGTCACGGACACTAACCTTTACCCCTGCCCTTCAATCATAGCCTTGAAGCTTAGCCTTTGAAGAACAGTATCTTAGTTACTTTTCAGTTGCTGTGATAAAACACCATGGCCAAGGCAACGTATGAAAGAAAGCTTTAATTTGGTGCTTATGGTTCTAGAGGGTCCATGACCATCATGCTAGGGTGCTTCGCACCAGGCAAGCAGGCATGGCACTGGAGCAGTAGCTGAGATCTAATATACAAGCAAGAGGCAAAGAGAACTAACTAGAAATGCTATAGGCTATTGAAACCTCAGAGCCAGTAACATACCTCTTCAGACAAGGCCACACCCCCTAATCCTTCCCAAACAGTTCTGCCAACTGGGTACCAAGTATGCAAACCCACCACAATGGACAGTGGGGATGTTGCAGGACTGAAATGTCCTGAAGTCTGAGGACTTTTTGTATAAGCTGGGTAGTAGTTACTGCAGAAGGCAGAAGGAGACACAGCGAGAGAATTTCCTCCACCCAACAAGTGGTGTAAAATAAAATGATTAGAGATGTGGGCGTCCTCAGTGTAGTGAGAAAGCAAGCCTGAGATAACGGGGGCTGGGAGGAGTGTAGCGGGTGGAGTTTAAAAGGCAAGTTGCAGCAGGCAGATCTAAGACAGCCTCTCCTTGGTGCCTACAGAAGAATGGCTGAGTGGCCTCCATTACACACTAAACACAGAGAACGTGCTAATCCCTCAGAAAACAAACGCGTACAAGTTAAAGGGCTTCATATCACTCTTTTGCATTCATCATTTGAAGGAGTTTGAGGAGCTAACAGGGAAAGAATTAGCCACTTTAGCTGTAATACCTCGGATAATAGACTAATCCAGTTAAAAGTTTCTAGGCCCTTTGATCAGAAGCCAGAGAAGTTGCCTAGGAAATGAATTAGAGCTATTTCTAAAATCCAAAAAACAGTCATTTAAAGAGAAACCTTTTTTTTTTTCTTGTACCTGAACTATTCCAGGAGAGGGATAAAGGCTGACCTAGGGCTGTGGTCTAATGCGTTACAAGCAACACCTCAGACATCCAGTCTTGCAAACCTGAAGAAAATAAAAGCTTGAAACCAAGTGTGGAATATAGAATTTCATTTCTGGGGAATTTGAACCAAGAACAGAGGAAAGACTTCAGGTTGTCTAATGGAGATAGGAAATCCACTGCCACCTATGTTAAGTCTGAAAATATGTGAAGAGAATTCATGTAAGAGCAAGATGTGTCAATCATAGCTAAAATAAAAGTCTGACAATAATAAGTGCTGACAAGAATATGGAGCAACTGAGACTTACATTTTGCTGATGAGCGTGTATAGGGAATCTCTTTAGAAGTGTCTGCTAAGATCCACAGGTCACATCCTATGACCTGGCAGTTCAACTTCTCTGTATGTACCCAAAACAACTGTTCCAGTTAGTGTCAGCTGTCATGTTGACACAGCCTAGAGTCACCTGAGGAAGAAGTCTCAGTTGAGGAACCACACAGATCAGGTTGGCCTGTGGGCATATCTGGGGAACTGACTTGGCTGATAATAAATGTAGAAGGACTCAGTCCACTGTGGGCGACAGCATTCCCAAGGCAGGTGGTCCTGGGCTACATAGGAAAACTACATAAGCACAGGTCTGTGATTGAGCCAGCAACCTGTATTCCTTCATGGCTTCTGCTTCAAGTTCCTTCTTGAGTTTCTGCCCTGATTTCCATAAAGAACTGTGACCAAGAAGCATACGCCAAATAAACTCTTTCTTCCCTTAGGTTGGCTCTGGTTCTGGTTAGAATGTTTTTAATCACAGCAACAGATAAGAAACAAGGACCTCAACCAAATCCATAGGCCTGAAGGTGCACATTAGTTATTTTTTCAACAGTGGTTTTCACAATAGCTCCAAACTAAAAACAGTCTGTGTCTATAATGGTAGAAGAGACAGACACTGATAAACTAAGACTCTGATGTAAAAGAATGCACTGTTACATCTAATGCATGAAACAACTCCAGGCTACAGTGCTGGACACAAGAGTTCCTCCCGTGTTATTCATAAAGCTCAATGCTGATTTCCACTGAAACAGGTCAGTGTGGTGATGCCTGGAAGGGGCAGAATTATAGCTTAATTTCAGAAGCCCACTGGGGTATGTCAGCCCATTGGGATATTGAAAGCTTCAGTATCTTAATCCCAAAGTACAAAGCATAGAGAATAAAATAATCATCTCTTCATTTCCTGGGTTCCACATCCACGTGCATATTGAAAGTATTTAGGGGGGGGGGGGGGAAATTACATGTCTACTACATGCACAAAGGTTTTCTTCCTGTCCCTATTCCTTAAACGTCACAGTAGACTCATCATTTGCATGACATTTGCATACCATTAGGTATTGTAAGTGATCTAGTAGTAGTCAGAAGTATAATACAGGGCATGTGTGGCTCGTAAGCAGATACCATGCCATGTTATTGAAGGAAATGAGCATCTGCCGACTTCATCCTCAAGGAGTCCTTGAACCAGCACAGTCATCCTTTGGGAAGGTACTTATGCTTGGATATCATGAATAATGTCTACAATGTGTACCTGAGGACTAGAGAGATGGCTCGCGGTTAAGAGCATATACCGTTCCTTCAGAGGACCAACTTCTTTCACAGGCACCCACACTAAGTGGGTCCCCACCTTAACTCCAGCTCTAAGGGATCCAATGCCTTCTCCAGCCTCCATATGCACCTGTGTGCACACAGCCACACAGAGACACAAACATACATGTCATTAAAAATAAAATAGAATCTTTAATGATAATAATCTTTACGTAAATGTAATTACACGTATCTATGGCTGGTATCAATATGTTTATGGTTTCCACTCAGTTATGGATTTTGGATACAGCTTCTTATATTACAAAGATTTAAAGGGTCCCTTACACGAACACAGCACCATTGTTGTTAGAACCAATCTGAGGCTTGACTAGATTTGCAGTGGACCTGAGCAGTTTACGAAAACACTAAAGGGCCACCAGCCAGGGACAGGCACAGGACCTGTCTGTCATGTGGCTCTGGCCTCAGCCTTGCTTTGCTCAAAAGCTTCCTCTAAGTCAGATGAATTTCTAAAAGGGATAAAAGGGGTTGAGGAGGTGGTTTAGTCTATGAATTGTTGCTTGGTAAACATGGGGGCCTAAATCTGATACCCAGTACCTACATAAAAAGCCAGGCATGGTGCTGTGCGCTTGAAATACCAGCAGCCAGAAGATGGAAACAGGAGGATTCTGGTCTAACCTAACCCACGGTGAGCTTCAGGCCTGTGAAGATCTGTCTCAATCAAAAGTGGACAGTGTTCCTAAGTGACAACTCCTGAGACTGCCATCATATCACACACACACACACACACACACACACACACACCACATATGTGCACACATACACATGTGTGTTCATTGTTAACAGAGAAAGGAAAGCATTCAGTGTCCCACCAAGGAGAGGTTTTATGGAATATGTCTCTCTTTGGCCTTCAACCATCATCTCCCTAACACCATATTTTATAAACTCCTCTCTTGTGTTTTCTCTACCACATGCAGTGCCTGTTCTAATAGGTCATATGCTTTCCCAAGGGTCACGGTGTCTTGTCTCCACTCATCCTCCTCCAGAATCACCATATCCCCATTGAGCCACCATAAAATGAGGCCATGTCTTGCCACCACATATTAAATTTGGGATTGTGGAATATGCCACAGCCCCATATCATTCTTTTTGGTAATTATTCCGGTAACTTTTTGTCCTTATAAGTCTGTTCTGCTTAAAGCTTCCCAGTTTTAAATTATAAAATAATCAGATACCTCTGTGACTGTGGGGGTTTTCCAGGGCAGGGTTTCCCTTTTGCTCTTTGAAGTTTGGAGGGTAGGGGATGGAAAAATAAGAGCTTTTTGGTGGGAAAAGCTCCCAGAATTCGTGTGCCGATGTCAGCAGTCAGGGGGAGCCAGGTGTGCGTCACTATTGTCCCAGCACAAACCTGCTGTTAATGGCAACAATAAAATACAGGGTAAGGACAGCTTAGCCTGTGGTCTGCTGGGAGAATCAGATGGCAATATTGTCCATGTCCCTTGCGAGGCGTAAAGAGATGTAAACAGCTTATAAATATTGATGCAGCCCTCCGCTGCTGCAGCTGAATACTGTAGAAATCGATCTAAATTGCATGTGGCACCCAGCCACCTGCAGAAAAGAGTGTTAATAGGAAATTCTTGGAGTTATTCATCTTCCCCACTAGAAGCGGGGAGGAACGAGGACGATACCAGGCAGAATGAAAGGGGCCTCCTTTGGGCTGACCTTAGGCTGAAATCCCCCTGAGAAAGAAATGTCACCACTTGGATCTTCATAAGACCCAAGTTACCAGCGCCATGCTCTGAGACCAGGATACACTTGAGTGTGGTGGTTTTCCAAGTGGCTCTCTTAGGATCAGGGTGGTTCACGTGGCTGATAGAGAGACACGTGAACCTTTAGCCTTCACATCCCTGCATGTAGTTTTTAGGTCTTCTATCTTTCTGTTACCTTCACTGTAGAGACTGTTGGTCCAACTCCCTCCTCCTGGGCACCACCAGCAGAGGGGAGAGTCTGCTCTGACCATGCCTTCAGCCTGTATTCTGTTCCCTGCCCTTCAGTCTTTATATCATCATTGGATCTTTCTGCAAAATCCATCATGGTTGCCTCAGATCCCAATGGAATAGATCCCTCCCCGAGAATGTCCTGTAAGCCTTTAAAAGACATGTATTATTGCCTTGATAGAATACACACACCCATCTCGTGTCACCTCATGTTATGGACTGACAAAAAGTAGGAGGAGGGTCTGTGAGGAAGCAGGTGGGCAACAAAACTACAGTTTTTACTTTTAAAAAATTCAAAGCGTGCCAGGGAAACCTGGTCTCAGTCATAGCCTTGGAGTGGGTGTCTTGTGATTAATATTTAAAATGGTGGCACCCAATCTGGCTTGTTCTTATGGGGCACCCACGAGATGCCATCATGGCGGCCATCTCTACCAATCCACCACGCTGTCTACACAAAGCTTGGCTGAACCACAGACCATACCGCCATCCACGTGCTACCTGGTAGAAATGAGACTCTAATGCTTAATGATTATCCAATGGCTTTATATATTTTAAAAATGCTCAATTAACAAGATGTTCACACAGCTAAAGTTGTTTTCCGATAGCTAACCTTAAGATATAAATTGTTACCCAGGACCATTCTGGACCCACGCATGGTTCTCATGGCTGCTACCTCTCTCCTCTCTCGCTCCACCTCTTCCTTCTCCTCTTCCTCTTCTTACTCCTCCCACATTAGCTCCTCCCAGATTACCAAATTTATTGTAAAATGTAGCAGGGGAAATATACTGCTGCATGGGTGGTGTTTTACCTTTGTAAAAGTAATTATTTGTTATTCCCAGGAACATACACACACACATACACACACACACACACATACACACACACACACACAAAGGCCTACACCCAATAAACACCCAATTTTAGCCAGTTCTGTACAAGAACATGGTAAAAATGCAGAGCGGTAGTGTTGTGGCTTGTCAACACACTGGTGGAGTGACTTGTCAACAGGTGGCAACACTGAGTTGACCAATGCTGGGCTCTGTCCCTGTCTCACCTCCTCCAAATTCAGGTGGTGACAAAGAGTACCAGGCTGTCCCAGGTTCCAACTTCCTCAGGGTTATGTATCCTTTCAGGGCTTGCTGGGAAAGACAGCAACCTGAAGGAAAGTCTTTCCAATCCAACAGCTCGAGTGCCATTTCTCTCCACCCTTTAGATCTCAGGTTCCAAATTCCCACCCACCAGCCATTATCAGGGTCACCCCAGCCAGCAGCACCAAGCCTGTGTCGACCTACACCCCTGGCAGGTGCTGTCCCTCTGCCTGAGATGTTCTCTTACCTAGCTGAGTGAAACCCAGTTCCCAAGTTCCAGCTAAAATGTGACTTCCTCCAGAAAGAGCCCTTCCTGCCCACCCCCACCCCTCCCTATGGTACCTGCTGTGATGCTCTACCCTCAGTATGCTCTTCCTTGGGCACTCATCACTGCAGTTAAATGAAAGTGTGGCTTCAGGGCTCCCCACCCACATGCACTGAGTTTAGGATCCATGTCCGATGTGCTCCTTACCTCCAGCGCCTGCCTCTGGGCTTGCCTGCCTGTAGCAGGCGTTCTGATAGTAATCTGGTTGATGGTAGAAGGCAGGACCAGAGAGGGAGGCTAGCTGTTGGTGGCATCCATTCCCCTGAGCAGTTACCCTTTGAGCATAAAGGCTGAACTTCTTTAATTCTAAACCCAATTCCCAGTCTAGAGACCTAGAGTCCACTGAGGTTAGCCTCTCCTCATCAACCAGTACTGTCCCCATGCTGGAGCTACCAAGTCCTTCCCATACCACATTGCTTCAGTCTCCCAGATTTCATGTTGAATTTTGTGGGTCAATCACCCTTTGTACCCAGGCAAAGTTCTGACTGCCACTACCCTGGCAACTGATTTGAGTTTCTCCTAGTTCTCAAATCCCACCTCTGTGAACACATCTGGTGCTATATCCAAGACTCTGACTGTCTGTTTCCTTCTGTGGAATTGCTGTAAGGCACACCCTACACAGGAGATAGAAATAAGAGAGAACCATAGGCTAAATCGATGGTTCAGCAGCTAAGGGCTGATCCGTCACCAGAACTGAGGTCTATTGTCAATACCCTTGTCAGAAGGCTTACTGCCACCTATAACTCCAGCTTCAAGGGACCTGGTGTCCTCTTCTGGCCTCAGTGAGCACTGCACTGATATGAATAAATTCACACACAGATCCAGACAACACACACACATTATTTATATAATGTATGATTATATGTTATATATAAATTATACATATATATTATATATAAATTATATCATTTTTATTTTTAAAAGAGAACCAACTGTGTTCCCAACACTCCAGTCCTGTGTCACAGTTTCTAGAACCAATACTCTTTAAAGGAAGACAAAAGAACCAAAGCCCATGTTTGTCAGGACCCAAGAATAGAGGATCACTTTCTCACCCTAACTGGCTGGGCCACCAAAGGCAGTGGGGTGACTGGCACTTTGCCACAAAGATCCTCAGGTCGCTCCTCTTAATCACCCCCCTGTAGTCCATCCACAAAAAATAGACATTATTTCAGTTGTGTCTATTAATGAAACAGACCCAAAGTTGAAATGTCATTACATCTGTCTTGACCTTACCATCCCACAGATACATTTTGACCAAGAAGCATCTGTATTTGCATAATGTGAATGAATAATTCATTATTAGAAGAATAAATCAGCATGTGATCTGCATGAATAATGACTTTGTGCCAGGTAGATAGAGGCGGGGACACTCATTGGGTGCATTTATGCTGAAATAGGCTTAAGGATGAGTAGCCATGATGGTGCCAGTCCTTTATGGTTACAGGGGTCAAAGTTTCCCATGAGACTTCTGATGGGTGGAGTGAGTGGGCCAGAGAAGTCCTGAATTAGTACAACACCTACTAGATGGGTGGTCTTGGCAAAACAGCAGCTCTGAGAAGATCACATGTCTCCTCCGGAAGATGTAGATGCCCTCCTACATGGGAAAGCCCTGGTGATCATTAGGTGAGGAAACAGAGCAGGTGGGGCCTGACAGGATGGAAAGATTCTGTCTATGAGTAAACCAGGGATTTCACTGGGTTGTCTTGCTGTCAGCCTAGACTGTACTTGATGTTGGAAAGAGCCTAGCTTTCTCACATGTAAGAGAAGTTAGCAAGTGTGGAGGACTTAGAACTTATTTTAACACAGAGAAAGCACTCAGTTCAATGGCTGTCTCAGTATTCTGTATCCTGCATCATTTTGTAACATTTCTTCTGATGTTTCAACCCCAAACCAGGGGTGATCAGTGGCCAGAACTCATCTGGTGCCTTAAAACTGCCCGAGTTCACACATATCTTCACAGCATCCCTGGTACTATTTGATATTCACCTTATAGGTAAAACCAGAGTGGTCTCAGCCTTAGTTCATGGGTGTTCTTAACCTTTGAACCAGGTGTGACGGTTAATTTGGGCTAAGCTACTCAGCCCGGGTCACAGAACCATCAGATGTCAGCATTAGGACTCCAAATCCATAACTAAAGTAAAAGCCTAGAAGACCTTTAAATGTTCCTCCAGTTCGGAACTCCACCCATTGTTTATCTTGATACTTTGTCTCCAAGCAAGCAAGCAGAGGGGAGGGGAATTGAGAGCCACAGAGAGTTTTGTGAGTCTCATCCTGCAGGGCTACTCTGCTCCGTGTGGTAGTTCATCTTGACCATCAACATGGATGGACTGAGAGCAGTTTCATGTCTTGAAGGTGTTGTCCAGGAATAATTAGCCAAGAGAGAAATTGACCCTGAATGTGAGCAGCACCTAAGGCTGGAGACCAAATGGAGTAACAGAAGATAGGGAAGCCTTGTGTCCCCTGTAGGCTCTGTCTGTTTATCTATCTATCTATCTATCTATCTATCTATCTATCTATCTATCTATCTATCTATCTATCTATTGTCATTCTATCTGATTTCTGTCAGCCATGATGTGAGTAGCCTCTGCTGTATCTTCCTGCTGCTGTGATGTGCCTTCTTCATCTTGAGTTTGAATCCATGTAGCAGCCGATCACAGTCTGAAGCCATGAGCCCAAATAGACCCTTCCTTTCTTCAACTGTTCCTCTCAGGGTTTTGTCAGTGGTGAAATATCAACTCACTTGGGAATATGGAAATGTTTTTAAACTTCATCTATCCCTAACTTTGTAGGTAGATTAGGGAAACTAAGGCAATTTCCTTGTTTGTAAAATAAGAATAATAGATTCACCTGGTGCTCTAGTTTCATCTCAGTTACTGTGATGAAATACCCTGACCAAAAGCAATTTAGGGAAGAAAGGGAGTAATTACTTTTCAGTTCTAGATTACAGTCTACCATTTTGTCCCCAAAAAGGAAGTCAAGGCAGGAACTTAAAGCATCATGTCCATAGTTAAGAGCAGAAAGAGAATGAATGCATGATTCCTTGCTTGCTCCCTCTCAGTCAGATTTCTTCTTTCTTACACTGTTCAAAAGCCCTCTAACTAGGGAATGGTGCCACCCACAGAGGGATGGGTCCTTCCCCATCAACTAACAATAAAG
Organism: Rhabdomys pumilio; assembly: GCA_030674055.1. Lineage (NCBI taxonomy): Eukaryota > Metazoa > Chordata > Mammalia > Rodentia > Muridae > Rhabdomys > Rhabdomys pumilio. The sequence goes on from JANHMN010000018.1 coordinate 42,804,927, forward strand.
ATAGTTCCCAACAGACCAACCTGATCTGAATAATTCCTCATTGGGACTCACTTTCCAGGCAACTCTGATGTAATATCGATTTGATAATTAAAACTAACCATCACACCTGGCCCAAAGGTTATGAACATCCATGAACTAAGGCTGAGGCCACACCCAGTCTAGAATGTGATGCCCGTGAGCAACCTAAAAACACCTGTTCCTATTACCACTAGAGAGATGATAGAAGCATGGGGGCATTGAATGTCATGGAGATTTCTGGAATTCATATCAGACTTTAAAATGGAAATTATCTTTTGTTTTTCACTCTACTCATGTTAATTTATTATGTGAGTAACAAGAAAATTTCCCTTAGTATCAGAACCAGAGGACATCTTACAGATCTCCCCACACCAAGTTCGTGATGTTCTCAAGGACACACAAGTAGTTTCTAGGGAAAGACAGGACTGGCCTCAGCAGGTTCCATCAGAGCTTTTCCTTGAGAGCACCCAAGACAGGTCACAAGTACTCCATCATCACCGCATGCAGGCACACTTGGGTAGGTCTGCCATCGTTAGCTTTTCTGTTTCTAGGATAAAACCATACCAAACATAACTTGGAGAAGAAAAGGATCATTTCATCTTAAACTTCTAGGTAAGTACCCTGAGGACAGTCAGGACAGGAACTCAAGGGAAGAGCCTAGAGGCAGGAACTGGAGCAGAACCCAGAGGGAACACCATCTACTTGCTTGCTCCCAGCCTCATGTTTAACTATCTTTCTTACACCTGCCAAGCCACCTTCCCAGGGAATGGTGCTGCCCTCAGTGGGCTGGGACCTCCCACATCAATCAACAGTTATGAAAATGCCACGCAGGCATGTCTATGGGCCATTCTGATGTTGGGAATTCTTCAACTGAAATTTGCTTCTCCTAAGTGACTCTAGTTTGTGTTAGGTTGGCAAAAACTGCCCAGCGCAAGCTCCATCTCTGTATCCCAATCTCACACAAACCCCTTAATGGTCTCACTAGCAGCAATGATAGCCAAATGTGTCCCATTTGCTATCAGCTTCCTGCCTGCCTTCTCCCTTTAATCTCAATAACGCCTGGGATACTCTTTCAAGAGCTGTGATATAACTAGCTATTTGCCACCATAAAGATGAGAGAAACTTGGATTAATCACACTTTCAGGGAGGGGATATTTAAAGAGATTTCTAATTGCAAAATTAAAAACGCACATACATGGAATTATTTTCCCATTAATGTCGACCCCTCAAGGTAATGGCTTCCTGGTTGCAGCCAGGCTGTGGGAGTCAGGCTCCTCTCCCTTCTAAAAGGAGCACACTAGAACAGTAGCTCCTAGGAAATTCCTTTGCAGGTACTGAGAGAGAGTCACAGCCCTGATGGCTTCTTCTGGGACTTTTTATGATGGCATTTGGGTCCCCTTGAATGTTGCAAGCATCCTGCTCCAAATGGGATTTCCTGTTGGGAATATGCACTCCTCTGACTGGCAGCGAGAGATGCATGCAGTGGACTCTAAAGCCTGAGAGCCCCGATAAGGAAGCATGTTGGACACTTTGCTTGTTTTCATTCTTCCTCTTAAATAATCCATTCCAAGATCCACAATGGTTAGCATCCAGACGGAGCCCATTCACTGCCAAGTTTCTCCAAGCCTTTTCTTTCTTGTAACTCTCTGTGGTTGAGGGAACTTGGCTGCATGACTGACTAATTAGCAAGAGTCACCTTGAGAAATGTCCCCGGTGTCCATGCTGAATTTGTAATGGGGTGGTTATACCTACACAGCTTGGTCCACCTCTGTGTAGGACAGTGATTCATTTAGGGACACAAGAACCTCATTAGCTGATAAAAACGAAGTCTTCCAGTGCCACCCACCCCTGAGGATTCCTCTGCCTTTTTTATTTTTTGTTCTTAAATGTTTTAGGGCTATGCAGAGTTGATGCTTTGAAAAGCTCAGCTTGTTTTTAGACACCTGAGACTGTAGAGGCCACAGTGCCCATGGTAAAAGCTTAGACTCTGTTGTCCAAAGAATACGTGTTGACTCCAAGCCAGTCTGGCGAGAAACACTAAAGTTATTAACGCACATGGCTTTTACCCAGCAGCCTTCCCTCTGCAAAGCCTGCTTCGTAAAACCCACTACTACGTGACGTCATCTCTATGTCTATGGGTGTTAGCTGAGATATTGGCTTTGGTTGGTTGGTTTGTTGGTTGGTTGGTTGGTTGGTTGGTTGGTTGGTTGGTTGGTTGGTTTTGTGTGTTTTGTTGTTTGGAGGCTTGAGTGGTTTTGTTGTCTTCTTTCCTTTTGGCTTGCTTTGGGGGAATGATTTTGGCTGGACTTGAACTCATGATCTTCCTGCCTCATCCTTCCTAGTGTTGACATGCAGGTGTGTACCACTACCATGTCCAGACAAGGTTTTGATTTTTCAGGTGCAACCGAGAATGCTAAACATAGATTAAATGTCCACCAGGTACACCGTGCAACACCATGCCCTGGTCTCATTTATGTTGTTGTGATAAAAATCTCCTGACAGAAATCAGCCGAGGGGAGTGTTTACTTTAGCTCACAGTTCTGGGGTGCCACAGTCAATAGTTGTGAGGGAGTCAAGTCGGTAGGAACCTGAAACCTCTGGTCATATGACATCAACACTCAAGAGCGGAGACTGATGAATGCATGCTTGCTTGCTTAAACAACCTGCTTACTATACTATAGACAGTTCAGGACCCAACCCGGTGCATGGTGCCATTTACCTTCAGGCTGTCTTCCTACACCAATTATGACAGCCATGACCAGTCCCCACAGACATGCACATGGGACATCCTGATCTCGATAACCCTTCGTGGACACTCTCCCAAGGTGACTCCAGAATGTTTTGACAGTTAAACTCAGCAACCCACATCCCATAGGTTGAGCTACGGGATTTGGCTCATGAAAAGTGACAGTGTCCATGCTGTCAGACTAAGAAGAATGTGTGTATGTATCACTGTTGGTGGGAAGAGACTCTGAACATTGCCTGTGTGTGATTTTGACGTATTCCGTAAGGTTAAATGGCATAGGTGATGTGCCTATTTTCCCTATTTTCCTTAAGTAGCATAAATGGGAATAGACGAATATTAAGCAAAAGGAAAGATTACTCAGAATAAAGTGTTGCAAGTAATTCTTTCACCTATAAAAGTATGATATATAAAGGGTAATGGCACATGCCTATAATTTCAGCACTCAAGAAGCTGAGGTAGGAGATTGCCTCAAGACTGGGGCTTCCAAGGGAGTGAAGTGAGTTTGAAGCCAGCCTTCACTGCAGTGCAAGATCTTGTCTCAAAAAAAAAAAGTCAAAAGGAAAAATAGATATTATAAACAAAGACCCGAGAATATGTCTATGTGATTTGGTGGTGATGGTGGCCAGTGGTGTTGTATTTATAACACGATAACAAGAGATGGTTTCGCACTTAAGAGCACTGGCTGCTTTTCCAGAGGATGTGCCAACACCCACGTGGCAACCCAGAACCATCTGTAACTCCAGTTCCAGGGGATCTGGTTCCCTCTTCTGACCTCTATAAACACTACGCACACCTAGTACACATACATACATACACGAATGCACACATTAAGTGGGGGGAGGGGAAGAAAGAGGAATTGGCTCCAAAAAAGAAGGTGGGTATTTTCTGAGGAGCAATACCTGAGGTTCACCTCTGACCTCCACATAGGCATGCACATGTATGTACATGCACCCACTCACCCACCCCACACCCATATGCATCACCATATACTAACATACAGACACACAGACACATACATACACATAAGACGGGGTGTGGGGTTCTAGTTATGTAGAAGAGGAATGGCTAAATAGATGTCCTTCTAGAGATGTGGAAAGTACAGGGAGCTCTACCTGAGGGGCTGTCAGGGCCTGGTGGATCCTGCTGCTGCTTGGCCAGAAAGCATCTTCTCTCAAAACTGTCATCTCTTCTCCATCCCGCCTACAGGTCTGCCCATGTGTTCCTGCTGAACCTCGAGGAGGTTCACATCTTTGAAATGAGCATTTAGGGGGTGTTCATCTCAGCACTGCACGGTCATTTGTAACACGTTAAACACTTTCAATTAAAGCTAAAGATGGGGGAATTTCTCAATCGAGAAATGTGAGCCCATCAACTGACTCTAATGTGGGTCTCCGTGGGTCTCCATCGCATCCTTTTAAAGGCATGGCTGACAAGCTAACCTTGTGCAAGGCTTTACGATTCTTAATAGATGCCTCCTGGACCGTTTGGATGGTGTTTCCAGCTGTGTAGGAAGTCGGTGGTCTTTGAAGGCGAGCTTTGGGATAGCCAGATTGCAGCTGGTTTTTTGCATCTCTTTTCCTTGGCTGTTTCTCTCTCCTTGTGGGGACAAGGATGTTACTGGTCACTCTCTCTCTCTTCTTCGCTTCCTGGATCTCTGCCTTCATCTCACCTCTCTCCAGCCTGTATTAAGGGTGATGCTTTTAAACTTCCCAAGACCATAACCACACCAGAGGGCGGCTGAGTCCAGAGCCCAGGGTAGATGTCTTATAGATCACTCTACACCAGGATTCTCAGCTCCAGAGAGGGGTGGGGATTGTTGAAACTCACTCCACTGGTCAAAGCTGGATGAGTGGTTGGATCTTTAAACTTTGGAAAGAGTTTCCCCGGCCATCCAGACTGCCACCTCCTACCTCCATATTGAAACATTACCTGCCAGTAAGCGGTTCCTTGAACCAGAGAATAATCCTGGCAGGGAGGTGGCATGAGTAAAGTATACAGAGAATGGCTGTGGATTCACAGACTGAGTTCCAGCAGCACCTGCTACTGTGTGTGTTCATATGGGTGTGTGGTATGTGTGCATGAATGTGTGCGTGCGTGCACACGCGTCTGTGTGTGTGTGTGTGTGTATGTGTGTGTATGTGTGTATATGGGTGTGTATGGGTGTGTGTGTATGGGTGTGTTGTGTGTATATGGGTGTGTGTGTGTATATGGGTGTGTGCATGTATGTGTGTATATGGGTGTGTATATGGGTGTGTATGGGTGTGTGTATGGGTGTGTGTGTGTATGTGTGTATATGG
>JANHMN010000018.1:42810087-42825916 GCA_030674055.1 Rhabdomys pumilio
GGGTGTGTGTGTGTGTCCGTGTGTGTCCCACACATGTGGGTATCAGAGGACAACCTCTGTATGCAGTCAATCCTTGTGTGCCTTCTGCCTCCCACTTGAAATAAGATCTGGCACTGGTTTGGAGCTTCAGAGCCAGGCTGTCTGGCTCACCCATTTTGCAGGGATCACCCTGTCTTTCCTCCTTAGTGCTGGGACTGCAAGCATTCCCCGCCATGCCTGGCTTTTTCAGCGGGTCCTGGGGATGTGCTCCCTAGGTCTCTGTACTTGTGAGCTGTGTGCTTTAGTAGCTGAGTCATTTCTTCATCCCAAGTCACTTCACGTTTTACCTCTGTGACTGTGATTCTTTAGAACCACTGTGCCTCCGTTTCCCCCCCTATGAAATGGGGGTGTGGATAGTGTATGCTCATGTGACAGCTGTCGGCATTCATGGTGCTCCTCTGGTGAAGTGTTCCACACTGCATCTGGTGACTAGCTTGCAACCGGACATTATGCTTGTTGTTGCCATGGGAACCTCCTGTCCCTGGGTAACACTGTGTCAGATAAACACAGCTTGAGCCTAAAAAAAGTGATGTCAGCTGGGCAGTGGTGGCGCATGCCTTTAATCCCAGCACTTGGGAGGCAGAGGCAGGTGGATTTCTGAGTTTGAGACCAGCCTGGTCTACAGAGTGAGTTCCAGGACAGCCAGGGCTACACAGAGAAACCCTGTCTTGGGAAAAAAAAAAAAAGTGATGTCAGTTGTTCTGGTTTTTCTACTAAGGTAACTAGAACCCTGAGGCTACTCAGTCCTCCAGACTCAGGTTCTCCTGAGGGCCTGGCTCAGTTTTTATAAACAAACAAACAAACTTAAAAGTAGCATCTACACCTTCCTCCCAGGATCCTGCGTTACCTGACCCTGAGGGAGAGACTCTGTGAATGGAATTCTTGAATTCTTGAGCCAGAAAAGACCTCTCTGGATTATTCAGGGGATTTTTGTTTGTTTTTTTTTTTTCTTGTTTTTTGTTTTCTTGTTTTTTGTTTTTTGTTTTGGTTTTGGTTTTTCGAGACAGGCTTTCTCTGTGTAAGCCTGGCTGTCCTGGAACTCACTCTGTAGACCAGGCTGGTCTCAAACTCAGAAATCCACCTGCCTCTGCCTCCTAAGTGCTGGAATTAAAGGTGTGCACCACCACTGCCTGGCTAAATTATCCAGATTGACCTTAAATGTTGGACAAATGTCCTTGTAAAGGTTGAACAGGGCTGATTTGACTCAGAAGAACATGATTGAACAGAGCCACAAGCCAAGACAGGACAACTTAGAAAGAGATGAGAAATGAAGTCTCCCGGAGCCCCTGAAGGGAGGGGTAGCCCTGCTGCCACCATAACTTTGGCTCAGTGAGACAGATCCTGGGTCTCCCACCACTGTACAGGAATAAATCTGTGCTGCTTCAAGCCAAAGGGCTCTCAGTAATTGAGTGTAGCAGCTGCCTGAGGTTGATGCAGAGCCCTGCGCCCCACTCCAAGGTTAGAAGAGGTTCCCCATTGCGTGCACACTAGGCGTACTTCATACTGTCAGTAGGAAGTGCCGGGTGTCTCCTGCAGTGCTTCACACATGTTGCCCTCAGAAACATGTCACTGGGTGAGCATTTGTCTCTCTGGAGACACAGGCCTTCCTGGTATTCACATTCAGCTGTTCACCACTGTGTTCGGAGACTCTGCTCAGCACTGGTGTGTGGTCACTGACCAACAAGCAAGTGACAGTGGGTGACAGGTGTCTCTCTTTGTGCATACTGTGAGCTCCTTGTTCACCATGGTGACAGGACCTTGCTGTCTTTGAGTGCCCTATACAGCCTTGTGTGTGTTAGGTATTCCACAAGCACAGGGGCGACTAGCTGCCCCATAGCCAAGTCAGTCTTGAAATGTAGCAGCCATTACTTTCCTATTTATTTTGACTAAATTCCTGACAAGAAGTAACTGCAGGAAAGAAGGAAGGAAAAAAGAAAGGAAGGAAGGAGGGAAGGAAGGAAGGAAGGAGGGAAGGAGGGAAGGAAGGAAGGAAGGAAGGAAGGAAGGAAGGAAGGAAGGAAGGAGGAGGAATAGAGGGAAGGAGGAAAGATGGGTCGGGTGGGTGTCTCTGGAATCACAGTTGAAATTTGCAGACCCTTGTGGTGAGAAAGCCATGATGACAGGCAGCTGGTCACATGACATCCACCACAGCCAGGAAGCAGAGAGAGACAAATGCCGGTGCTCTGCTTGCTTTCTCCTGTTTATTCAGTCTGAGACCCCAGCCCTTGGGATGGTGCCCCCCACCCACCCATCTTCTCTCATCAGTGAAGCCTTCCAGAAACACCCTCTCACACAGAGCTGTATTTCCATGGTGATTCTAAATTCTGTAAAGTTGACCATGAAGACGAGCCGTCACCCCCGTCATGCCAGGTGCAAATGCCTGGCAGAGGGGAGCCAGCTGTGGCGTGAGCAGAGCCGGCAGACTGCTTGCATTGGACCAATGTGGCCTGTTAGCTCCCGTCCTTCAGTCACTGCTGTTTCTAACACAAACCATGCTGACATGGCTCTCTGAAGGAGACGCTAACTCCAATATGCAAGGTGTCAGGCATTGCTAAGAGGGCCAGGTTACTGCTCTGTTCTGCCTGCTCCTGTTCTGTCTACCTCAGTGTCAGCTCTTATTTCAGAAGAGAAAGCAGAAGGCCTGACCACTTGGATAACTCTTAGGCAAAGACCAGCGGGTGACAGCTGTTTCTGTCACACTGGAAAAGACAGAGGGAAGCTATCTTCCCTGTGATATTGTGTATCGTGCTGGCTTCACTGCATTTAGACAAGCTCAGATGAGCTTAGTTCTCCGTGTCTCCCTCCTCACCACAGAGCTCATGGTTGGGGCAAGCCTTTCTTCTAGGGTGTCCACAGAGTCTAGCTAGCTAGGATCTCACACTCTTCTGCTGCTGCTGCTGCCTGCATGGCAGGAACCCATCCACAGTGAGCAGATGGGACATCAAGTGTGCACAGCAAGGGCCAGCAGGGTTTTCAGCACTCATCAGAGGAAAGACTCCAGCTGGGGGTGTAAAGGGCTGCAGGTGCCGAGTATGAATTACCAGAAGAGAAATAATTGGGTTTATTTTATTTTTTTGATCAAAGTAAAATTTATATAATATAAAAGTAACCATTTGTTCCTTTTTTGTTTGTTTGTTTGTGCTACTGGGGAGCACACCCCTAAATTTGCCAGTTAAAAATAAACAGCTTTGTGACATTTGGAGTGCTGATAATATTGTGTAAATACCCCTTTTCTGTATTTGGTCACCCCAAAAGAAATGGTTATACTCATTGAATAGTTGGGCTCTTCTTGTGTCTATGATATAGTCCCCAAGAGTAATAAATAGTGGGAAGACGGCTTTATTCTGGCTCCTGGTTTAAGGGACTCTGTTCTTCAAGGAAGAGAAAGACATAGTGGCTAAAGTCATAGGAGGGGCTGATTCCATGGTGGCAGGAGCTTGTAGCTTGAGTTGTTAGATATCAATGACTCAGGAAGCTTAGCTGGAATTACAGCCAATATGTAACCCTCAGCACAATCTCCTCCTGGTGTCCAGCTTCTAGCCTGTCTCCTATCTCTGGAAGGTTCCATCATCTCCCATAACAGTGTCACCTGAAAGGGCCAAGTGTTGAAACATCTGAGCTTATAGGGGACACCTCACACATCCGAGGCATAGCATGCTTCTTTTCCCTCCTAGATGCAGCTGTCAGTGATGAGAATCTACTTGCTGTCTCCATGGGCCTCCTAACTGGGACATTCCATTTAACCAGAATGCTATAACGTGTGGCCTTTTGTGACTATCACTTAGCATTATAGTGTCTACTGACACATGTTGTCATAGCCGTATCATAGCCCTTTCTGTGAGTAGACAGCATTTTGTCTAGATTGTTCTGCTCAGCAATGTCCATGGTCAGCAACCCAGTCAAGGTCCTTAGTCAACCACATCTGCCAAGTCCCTTGGCTGTGTGCGATAACTCCCAGGTCCCAGGGATCATGAGGTCCTGAACACTCCTGGAGTTGGCACTCAATCCAGCACATGGATGGAGATCTGAGGGCCAGTTAGCCAGCTGTGAGAGCTGAGGCTCATGGGTAGTGCAGCAGAGGACACAATATACACAAAGAACCCAAGACGAGCAGTCCCCATCCTGGTGTACATGGGATGGAAGGAAATGTTCAGCCTCTGTTAGTTAAATCAAAACCCCATGTCAGTCTCCAAAGATCAATGCAAAGACACTAAAGAGTTCGGGTACCGTTTAGATGGCTTTCTTGAAGTCCCTGTGGCCACTTAGTAGGTCTGTGGCCACTTAGTAGGACTGCAAAGAACTGTGCATTCAGGAAGCCACTGTGAGTGTGCCAGCAAGGGGCAGCCAGTGTGATGATCAATGTGTAAAGAAAAGGAAGTGGGCAGTGTCAGAAAGGCACCTGAGGACCCCTGGCTTTTGTGTACAGCTGTAGCACCCCAATGCCATCTGACCTGACCTCTTCTCAATGCTCACAGGGTCAGGCCTGGTTAGCACTTACAGGGAGGACCTATTACTTAAGCTACACCCATTTTACCCTCACTTCACTCCACAAACATCTCTAACCTGCTGCATCCACCGCCAAGAAGATGATGCTGGGCCACCTGGGTGAGCAGAGACACTCGAACAAGGAGCCAAGCCTGAGTTGCCCCACCCAGAAAATGGAGACCATGGCCATCACTTAGAATGCTTCAAGGATGGAGGGAGGAGATTTCCTGTCACAGACGATGCTCAGAGGGGCTGAGAAACAAGCACACGGCTGCAGCTCACTCTGTCTCTCTCTGCCCGTGCCTCTAAAATGTGACCAGAAACAGGAGTCTATCAGGCAGAGTCCTTTTGAAGAGCCAAGGTTGGTGTACAGCATCTGACACTGCAAATATTGAGTATTCAGGAGGGGTCACTATTATGCTCATTGGTATGGAGGAAAAAAACATGGAGTTCTTAGTCCACTGTGAGCACCAACATGAGGCACTGTGCAAACAAACAAAGGCAACAGAAGGACTTGCTGGGCCATGGAGATAGTTCATCAGCTAAGCACTTGCTGGTCAAGGACAGGGACTGGAGTTCTGATCCCCAGAACCCACATAAAGCGCTGGGTGGGCTAGAAACAGGGGATCCCCAAAGTAGCTGGCTAGTGACACAGGCTATATCAGTGAGCTCTAGGTTTGATTGAGATACCTTGACTCAATGAATAAGTGGGGAAAACAATGGAAAATGATTCGGCCTTAGACCTTCACATGCATACACATACATGTCCATATATGACTACACACATGTCACCACACATGCCTACACACACACACACACACACACACACACACACACACACACCACATCAAACATTTGATAAATAAAAATAAGATTAAAAGAAAAAAAGCCAATGTGAAAGTGAACCAACCGGCTGAGGAATTCATGGATAGTCCAGTGGATGAGTTGAGTTGACCTGGGATTAACCAGGCTAGCAGGGCTAGAAAAAGCACTTTGGAAAGAGAGAGAAGCTTGAGCAAAGGACCTGTGGCCATTGTAAGAACAGTGGAGCAAAGAGTTGGGGGCAGGAGGCTTAAAGGGCAGGCAAAAGAGCCTGGGCACAGATAAGGCAGCAAACAGGCTGAGAGTGAGCCCTGTGTAAACCCATGGATGGTAGAGACCGATGGTGTCTTTCTTGATAATGCGAACAGGAAGCCCTTACAAATGTATCCAGCCTGTAGCCTATGGCACACCTACCCCAGGATAGCCATGGATGTGGCCTGACAGAATCGCCAACCTACTTTAAAAGACAAAGGTGTGTGTCTGTGTGTGTGTGTGTGTGTGTGTGTGTGTGTGTGTGTGTGTCTGTGTGTGTGTGTGTGTGTGTGTGTGTGTGCGCGCGCGTGTGTCTTCTTGTTGCCCCTTCTTTTAATTACATTTATTTAGTGGGAAGGGGCATATTGCCATAGCATGTGTGTAGAGGTCAGAGGTCACCTAGCAGAAATGGGACCTGGAATCAACCTCAAATTCTCAAGCTTGGCAGCAAGCCCCTTTGCCCACTGAGCTATCCTGACAGCCCTGCACCTTCGTTCTGTAACCCAGTTGCATGTTTCTCGAGTGTGGAAATCCGTAGACGGTAACATCTGTTGCAGAGTCTAAAGGTTGATGTGTCTGGGCCTGCATGCGCTTTGAGTGATGGGAGGAGCCTTCACAACTGGATCCAGGAAGGATCGCTCTGACTTGAGTGTGACAGAGGGACAGAGAGGGAAGAAACAGATACAGCAGCTTGGAGACTGTCCTATCCATCCCGAGAATGAGTGCTGACCCAGGTCACTAACCTCACAGCAGAAACCTAGGGACGGGGCAGCCTTGGGGCCGTTTGGGAGTGAAACTACACAGCACTCATGACAGGCAAAGCATAAAGCATGACAGCAAGACAGCTGGCCGGGGTGACACTGGAATTTGGGAAGACTGCAAAGTGAATTTGAGATAGGGGTGGGGACTGCAGGTGACGAGGACCTCTGACCCTCCTGATTAAATGCGTCTCCATCTTAGTGGCAAAAAAAAAAAAAAAGAGGGTAGTGGGGGAGGGTGGAAGAGTGAGATTTCAGACTGCTCAAACAGTAAATGACATCTTGAAGGCTCAAGTGACCAAATGGCCCCTAGCCGCGAGGACTCGGTGCAGTCAGATGGAAGTTCTGAGCAGCACAGCTGAGGAGCCAGTGTCTCATCCAGCCATGGTCCAGGGAGCCCAGCAGTGCATCCTGTCCACAAGGCTCAAATTTAACAAGTATTTGTCAAGCAAGTAGATATAAGTCAAGAGTAATTTCACAGGACTTTCCGGCGCCAACAGAGACATAAATTACCTCATTTCTACAAGACAACGTGTCCTGTTCTGTTTCGTCCTGTGGAAATCTGTGAGCAGAACTTCAGGCTGGGGACTGAAAAGCAAATCACAGTACATTTGCTGTGAATAATTTTTTTCCCTCATCTCAGAGCCTGAATATCTGCTATGCTCTAGAAACATAATTTGGAAGATAAACCAGTTCGTTCTTGCTGTGTGAGGGTGATACACCACAGCCGGGAAGGGAGGATGAAGAACTGGATAAGACTTCTGGGCTGCAGAACTTCTCAGAGACTTTATTCTCAATCTACAGAAAAGAAAGCAAGTAGCTGAAGTCCCTGGGACATCTCAGCAGGTGAATGTCTTGCGGCAAAGCCGGATGACCTGAGTTTGATTCCCTGGGACCCACAAGGTGGAAGGAAAGAACAAACTCTACCAAGTTGTCCTCTGATTCCACCACCACCACCACCCCAGTGCACATATCACCTCCTCTGTTATTTTTAAAAAGCAAGAAAGGAGTCAAGAATAGATAGATACCTGTAACCGTGACTAATCTGATAGCATTTTGGAGGAAAAATAAGTCCATAGTAGAAAGGCTGCTTTGATTGTTATTGTACCAAACATTAGCCCAGTAGAAAGGACTATATCTCCATAGTGTTATCTTTGGAATACTTGATCAGGCCATTAGACCATCCACCTCCTGCTGCCTAACATATTTCTAAAAGGATATTATTTTATACCATAACTATATTCAAGGTTCCGCCTACTTTTAGATTGCCTTCCGAGGAATTTAATTCTGTTGTCTAGATGGGGAAGTCAGCTTTCTCTCTCAGTTATTGGCCAAATAATAAATGTTGATGTAGCTGTGCTATAAAAATATGCCCTCTATAAATTGCATTGCTTGTCATTAAGATGTTTCCTAAACAAGTAGGCTACACTCTATGTTTTTGTCAGACACTCGCAGTAATCTTAAATTACCTGCTGTGTCTATACATATTCAGTGTGTCATAACAGTATTGTGCCAAGTGGCTTGGGAGAAAATTATTTATACAGATTAGAGGGAACTTGGGAGGCCCCAGTACTTATAGCAAGGGCTGTGCACACGTGAATTTGTTTCTGAATATCTTTGTGTTATCACTCTTCGGATTTAGCCAGCTCCTCACCAACTCCCAGACGTCTGTCATCAGCATCATCCAGACAAGTGACAGTCCTCTCCTGTACATGGACAATCCAGCAGAACCTAGAGACTACAGTTGTCTGTTGATCTGACAAAAGAAGAAAAATATGGTCTCTGCTAAAGGGGATTTCCAGAGCCTTCAGTCTCAGTACTCAAATACTAATGTATATTTAAAGCAGAGAGAGAGAGAGAGAGATGCTTCAAGGGCTATTCTAAAGAAATGGAATTGTCAGAGCGGTAGAAGTGGGGGTATCACAGAGGACAGCATGGGATGATTCTGGCTTGGCATCATTTGGTGATGGTTCCTGTCTTTTACATGGGTCACAGGTATCTTAGGAAAGGAAGAATAAACATCTTGGTAAAAAAAAAAAAAAAAAAAAAAAAAAATAAAAAAAGGCAAAAAGGGGGACCCTTTTCCTGTTCAACAAAGAAAAAAAGGGGGTCATAAAAAAAAGCCAAGACAAAAAAAAAAAAAAAAAAAAAAAAAATTAAAAATTAAATAAAATTTAAAAATAGTTAATTAATTAATTGATTTGATTTAAAAAAGACATGCCGAGCCTGAGTGGCCTATGAGGAAGGATGTACATGGCTGTAAACTGAGGACTGAGACTTTTGGCAGAAGCTTTAGGCAGTCATCATCCCAGGTATTGTTCCAGCGTGCCTTCCAACTCACAGGGCGCACACTCGAACCCTGTCAACAGTGAGTTGATTTCACTGCTTTTCTCACTGCTATGACAATATGCCTGATGGGGGCAACTTAAAGAAGGGTGTATTGTGGTTCACAGTGAGGGTGCAGTCTTCAGATAGGGACAGCGTGGCTGCAGGATGGTGATACAGGTGCTCACATTGTGGATGCAGTTAGGAAGCAGAGATGAATGCCAGTGCTCAGCTCACTTTCTCGAGAACCCCCAGCCCATGGGATGCTACTGCCCATATTGAGTGTGTGGCTCTCCTCTGCAGCTAAACTTAACTGCATGTGGCAACCCTTTTGGGGGGACGAGTATCAGATATCCTACATATCAGATATTTGCGTTGTGATTCACAACAGTAGCAAAAGCACAATTATGAAGCAGCAACAAAAGCAATTTTTGTGATTGGGAGTCACTGCTATATTAAAGGGTTGCAGCATCAGGAAGGTTGAGAGCCACCGAAACAACTTCATTGAAGACCACTGAGTTAAACCTTTCTGGAAACATCTTCACAGACACGCTCAAAGGTGTGTCTCCTAGGCGATTCTAAAATTCAGCCAAGTTGACGGTGAAGATGAACCATCACAGCGGTTTCCCTGAGGACTTCTCTGAAATTTTGTTACACTTGGATGTATCACAAAAGCTCCGACTGTATACAAGGACCCTCCCACACTTTGGTCTTCAAGGACCACACTGACATCTTGAGATCTGAGATCCTGAGAACACCTTTTAAGGGGATGCTTGTACAGAGGAAAGAGAGAGCCTGGGATTGCCCAGAAAAGAGAAGCTGGCTAAAGAGAGGAGCCTGCTGGAGAAGGATGGAGCAGGCATGAGAGCTGTCCTCATGGTGTGGCTGGCAAGAGGACATTCACCAGTTTTATGGTAGTGTCTATGGGTCACACCTCCATTCAGTCCTCAAGGGCTCACCAAGACTGTGTTGTCATTGTTCCCACAATACAAATAAGAGAGGAACATCACAGCATGATGGTTACACTTGTTCCATCTCTGAGCACTAGTGAGAGATGCTTCCAGAGAGACAGATTTCAGCTCAACAGTTGAAAAAGGACTCTCACAGCCAGAAATTGGATAATCCATTAGAGATGCCCAGAGAGAATGCTTGTACAGTTCAGGTCCCCTGACATAATCCCCTGACTTTCCCTCCATTGCTATCTCTCATTTTTTGAACTTTAGTTATAGTTCTCTTGACAAGGCCTCTTGGGAAACACTTTGTGTCATGCTCAAGCAGAGATACTAATTTGTTTAGCAAAGGTGCTGACACGAGATGCAGAACTGGGCCCAGCATCCTTCTTGACTTTCCCTAGGTGACTCCTTTCTGTTTGTTCTCTCCTGCTCTGTCTCAGGCCAATCTCGTATCAGAGTCTGAGTCCAGACGTTGGCTCCTGCTGAGTAGTGTCTCACATCAAGGTTGAGCTGGAACCAAGAATGGCAATCATGAATCCAGATAGATCTACCTCAGTTGCTTGCTGAGCAACAGGAAGGCACCCAGAACTCTTCCTTAGAAACATCCAGCCACCCTACTGGAATGTTGAACCTCTGAGATGGCAGTCATAGTATTTTCCTTATGAAAATGATACTGGAGAAGCCATGGGAGCACACTGTGTCATCTTTCCCCAAATGTCCACTGTTCATTCTGAGTATATCTCTGTTGTAGCAAATCTCCAACCCAAATAGGACCGATCAAAGAAAACACAACTCCATAATTATGAATACAGACTGCACACCTAGATTGGGCAGATTCACCACTACATTACTCTATTCTCCAGCTATGAGATCCCTCATAACTTGTGGGTTTTTCCCAGGTCTCGTCCTTCTCCTCCTGATCCTTCCATCTCTTATTCTTCTAGTCATCCTCCCGCCACTCCCTCTCTCCCACAAGCTCTTTTCGCTCCACCTCCCCTTCCTCTGCCCAATCACCAGCTCTAGCCTTTATTTTACAAATTAAAATAGGCAGAGGGTTCACAAGAAGTTACCTGTGTACTGATTCGCTCCTTATCTGCAGGCCCTCCCAGAAAAGTAGAATTAGCATCAAAATACAAGACCAGGGCTATCCACAAGGTAGCTCCCCTTCTCAAAACTCCCCTGCCTCCTCCACCTGGCCAACCTTTCTCACCCTTTAAAATGTGAATGGAAGCCATGTGTTCACAAAACTCTTAGCCATAGAACTAGACACGCTCACGGATGCAGGGCCCTGTTACAGAGAACTGGTGGAATTTGGTACATGACATTAGACCACCCCTTGTCTCTCCAGATTCTTTATTCACCCACCAGCTGAACAGAAAGGACTGCAGGGCCTAGAGGAAGCCCAAACATAAGACATCAAGGCATGTATTCCCAACGCCAGGATGGGGAGCACCCTGGGAGATAGAGAGAATAGACTTGTGGCATGGGTTTAAATGTGATGGTTTGCTTGTTCCCATAGCTAATGTTACCCTGACTGAAGAGAGACTCCACCCCACCATGTTCTGGGTTTTTGAAGGTAAACTAAGACCTAGATCTAGGAGTGGGGTGCAACCCTGAGTTGGGGCTTCCACGGGAGCTAAGCAATTTTTCTCCGTCACTGTGTGCCATTCTTCGTGTCCTCACTAAAATCACTCTCTTTAACTCTACTCTGGGTGTCAGAGAAGGTGCCCTTTGACCCATCCTCCTTATCTGACTTGGTCTAGCCTCAAGGTATGAGCCATGAGCTTGCCAGAACTTTGGAGTCTGGGTTCTTATACTTCCCCTACTGAAATAATCTGCCTCTGTTCAAGATGCTTTCTGCTGAGATACAGGCACCAGTATTTTGAGATTGGTTTTATCTCATGGCATCCTTGATGACCCCCTCTTCACGTCTCCAAAGTCCTGCTTCTGTGTCTGTCTTTAGGTTTTCTAGTCAGATCTTCTATGCCACAGCACCATAAAACACTACTTTGAATCAGGTATCCCCTAACTCTAGCAGGCCAGGGGAGTAATCCAGCCACAGACTGGAGAAGGCATTTGGTCCAGCAAGTCTGGGGTAGGGACCATTCCATTCCAACCAAGTTCGAGGAGTGGCCATGTCCCAGAGCAGTCATGACCCAATAAACACACCAGATAGTCTTAGCACAACATAAATAGCTTCTTTCTTGGTCCTACAGGGGGATCAGATTGTTCATATGGCTAGGAATTCTCTGACAGCACCGGAATGATTGTGTCCTGCTCCCACTCCTGGTGTTTCCAGAAGCCCTTTCTAATCTCTGTCTGTCAGCCACATCACAGGCAAATTCTCATCAGCCTCTTCTATCAATGTGCTTCTGGGTCCAAGTTTCCCTTTTTTTATATGAGCTTCCATCACATGGGTTGAAGATCATTCTTGTGACCTCATCTTCTTCTGCCTATCTCCATAGCAATCCCATCTTTGGATCTGTTCACACTCTGAAGTGCTAGGACTCCGGTTTCAGCAAATCTTTGGTGGGATAGGCTGGGGAGATTATTCAGTCAGTAAAGCATTCACCTTGTAAGCAAAAGGCTCTGAGTTTGGTCTCAAAACCCAAGCATGGAGCCATATTTGACATCACAATGATGGGGCACAGAAGCAGGAAGGTCCCTGGGACTCACTGGCCTGTGTCACCTAAGAAATGACACCCAAGGTTTAGCCTCTGGCTTTTGTATGTACATGTGAGTGTGCACACAGACACACAGACGTACAGACACACAGAGAGAGAGAGACAGAGACAGAGACAGAGACAGAGACAGAGAGAGATGTAGGGTCATAAATCAATTCATTACCTCAGATAATTCTGATGTTAGTCTTGGAACACCACTTTAAAGAACTGTTTTCCTCTGAATCAGGCCAGGAACCCATGGGAATGATGTTTCTATCCCAGCAGGTGCTACCCAAAATCTAGTGTGAGGCTCAGCACACAATAGGTTTTCCATAACTGTAGCCTGGAATAGTTAATATTCTTTCCACACAGACAGTTGGCCTATGTAAACAAACAAACAAACAAAAAAATCACTTCAGGCTTTTCTTGATACTGCCAAAGACTTATTCTGCAAGATTTCATATAGCAAGCAATCTATATGTGTTGGGTGACTGAACATAATTGCCACTCCTTATTAACATTAAAAAAAAAAAAAAACCTTCCTAGGCCCTCAAGTTTTTATTCCACCTTCTGGAACCAAATGGCAGGATGCTTATTAAATGATACAGCTCCTTTAATGGGAAATTAACAATCTACAAAACACCGAGGGTTCAGTAGCAGGCATCTGATGAGCTAACGGGCCACAGTAATTTGTTGATTGCCCTGTCTTGATTCCCCAGCGAGAACCCATCTGTATTCAGTAAGAACTGCAAAATATTCCAGGAAGAGAGAACTCTGCCTTTGCATTCTAGCAAGCTCTAACCTTGTCTTGAGCATCATAAATCACTGTCCTATTTCACACAAGTCAGTGGATCTCAGCAGAGCGTAGCCAAACTCCCTGGGGGAATATGGCTGTCTAGAAGCACAGCTAGAGGTAGGACAAGAGAGCATGACTGGCATCCAATGGGAGGGTGCTTGGGGTGCCAGCTAGCACCCTGTGGTATATACAGCAAGCCACCCAACCCTATAGATGTCAGAAAGACTCAGACCTATGCAAAGATTGAACGGTGGTGCTAAGCCAGAACATGGAGTCCAGAGTACCTCGTCAATCCATGCTGCAGCCAAAACCAGGACTATCCTGGGAGAACAATGAATTGTCATTGCCTAACTGGCTGCTGGGAGCCAAGGATTGGTCCTAGATTAATACCAATACCGCTGCATTCCCCTGTGGGCAATGAGCAATGTCCTTTAGTATACATGTACTAAGCTCTGGGCTGGCCTAACATAATCTTCTCCCAATGAAAGTAGATACCATGATGGTCTCTATGAAGCAGATGAGGCCAGCTTTCATGCTAAGTTGAGCCATTGGTCCCACATAACACAGTGACAGTTCCATCCTGGAGTCCTAACAGAATGGTCCACAGAACTCGGGAGCCTGCGGTTATATCCTAGGGTTCTGCTGTTTCCCAGTTGCATGGTCTGGGGCAATGGATTTAACTTTTCATTACCTGTTTCTTCTGCTCTATGAGGGTTAATAACATTACAAAGGGCTTCTAGTAATATAAGACCAGAAAAAAATCCCTTTCCTAGTTTCTGGCCACAATCATAAACTCAGTAAGCCTGAATTTGTCTCCCCATTACCAGCCATTAGACACACAGGTATCAAGGAAGAGAAATTACCGAGTGTAGTGTATTATTCTCTCAGTTGATATGACTTCTCTTAAACTAACTAGAAGATTCCATTTACTGGAAACAGACTTAATGATGAAGTTTTTATTCTGTTCACCTCCTTCAGGGAGTACTTAAAAAATAACTCCAAAACTCACAGTTAGAAGCTCGTAGCTCTTTACCCAATCGGGACTTAATTAGTCCTTCAGACACTTCACCCTTCTCAGAAGCTGCTCGGTGTTAAATCCCTCATGACCCTTGGGCATGGAGATGTAGAAGTCTCTCAAGCAACGGTCCGACATGCTCAATAGATGAAGAAGACTTTAACAGTAAGAGTTAAGGATTCTTAACAATTTGGGGGGAGGTCAACGATGAAGAAGGAAAGATACATATTTTTGTAGGTGTGCCAAATTAGAAATTCATAAATTATATTCCTTTCTCCAAGGAAAAGTACATGGCCAGCTTTGGTCTGCTGTATTTTTCTGGGCCAGTAGGGAAGGTTGTGTGAGGGTAGTGACCTGGCTCCATCTTTTTCTTGTTCTGTATGCAGTGTCCAGACAAGGCAAGTCGTTGCCTGTAGAAGCACTCTTAGCTAACTCACGTCAGCATTCCCAGGATTTCTGCAGCTCAGCCCACTCCCCAAACCCCAGATTCTGTGTATAGTCGGAAGCTGCAGAACATGGCTCAGGCAACCTGATTTAATTTGACTGGAAGTTTTATTTTCACTGTATCAACTAGTGTCCACACATTTGGTCTATCATGTTTCCTCATACTGTTGCAAGGATGACTGTGATGGCCTGGTAATAAAAAGGTGTAGTATGTATGTATGTATGTATGTATGTATGTATGTATGTATGTATGTATGTATATGTGTTTATACATATATACATATACACATATACATATGAACATTGGCTAGGTCTGTCCTGTCAACCCTCTAGACTATTACCTATGGCCTTCATCTTGCCCCTCCAAGCTTATCAACATTATGTAAAGGTTCATGCCACAAAGCTCCCTCCTCATCTGCCATCCTCTGTCTCTGTCGTTACAGCAGTTAAGTTCCATCTAGTACTATAAGACCCACATTAAACATGGCCGCCTCTCTGCAACATCCTTTTACCTTCCCTGGGAAAACAGGGGCTCCTGTGTTTTCATTCATTCACTCACTCACTCACTGATTACCACATCCAGTGCTGTTGTAATTCTGGGGCTTCAGGAATGGACAACACAAGGCAGAGCTGTGTTCTTGCCAGGAACCCACTACAAAGTGAAGCAAACAGTGGTGACATCCAGAAAGTTCTAGGTGCCCTGAAGATGATATTGTATAGGAATGGCTGCAAGAGGACCCAGGGATGAAGAATAACCCAATAAGGTGCCCAGAGAAAGCTGTTCTGGGGTGTGTGTGTGTGTGTGTGTGTGTGTGTGTGTGTGTGTGTGTACATGCATGACTACAGTACCTTTTTGCAGAGGCCAAAAGAGGCTCTCAGATTTCCTGGCACTGACATTACAGAAAGCTGTGAGCAACCCTACATGGATGCTGGGAACTGAATTTGTGTCCTCTGTGCTCTTAACCACTAAACCATCCCTCCAGCCCTCTGGGATGGTCCTAATAAGGATGGGGAGTATCCACCCTTTAGGTAGAACTTAGCTGTCCCTTGCTTAGCTTTAGCCTTCTTTTTCTGTGGGTCAAAGCTCTTGTTTTACTTACATTGTCTTCCCCAGGATTGTGGTATCCTCAGACTTCTCAGACTCTGTGCGGAGTCGGTAGCTACAGGGGATTGCTGGGAAGTCCTGATCTAATGTAGCTTAAAAGCTTTGTTTCTCACTGTGTTCTCTCTCTCTCTCTCTCTCTCTCTCTCTCTCTCTCTCTCTCTCTCTCTCTCTC
>JANHMN010000018.1:42825926-42846851 GCA_030674055.1 Rhabdomys pumilio
CTCTCTCTCTCTCTCTCTCTCTCTCTCTCTCTCTCTCTCTCTCTCTCCCATTGACTTCTTTCTTCTCTAAGTCCAAGAGGGAAGCTATTGTTCCTTACCTCTTTTGCCTTGGTGACATCCTAGAACCAAATGTTTGGAAATCCACATAGGAAATTCGGTATAAACACCATATGGCACCCTGGGAATGGTGTTGTGCATAACGCTGATGGGAACTGCTTTGAACCCGTGTCTTATGCTACGGCTCTTGATCTCTGTGCAAAGAAACCAACTTATCCTTGAGGGTTGCTGAGTCTGGGAGACATAGCAAGTGAGAGAGGTTAGCCTCTCGGTCTCCCCCTCAGGAGACTGGAGCTCTGGGCGATTCCGCAATGGCTTTCATGGTGTCTACTGGGCTACTGTCACTATGTTATCTGCCACTTGTATCATCACATAGAGATTGCCACAGCCCTGTGGCCAGTCTGCAGGTGCCACATGCCTGGTACTCAGGAAAGACTAAGAAGCTGAATCAAAGTCACAGAAGCCACAAAGAAAGGGACCCTTTCTGGTTCTAAAAAGTCATGGCTTCGAGTTCAAGAACTAAAGTAGACTTAAATCTTTTAAAACTTATTTCTTTTACATGTACATTTGTTTTGTCTGCATGTAAGTCTGTGTACCCGTGTTCTGTGGTACCACAAAGCCAGAAAAGAGCTAGGGATACTGGAGAACTGGAGTTCTTGGGATGGGAATGGAACCCAGATCTTCTGTAAGAACAGCCAATTTTCTTAATTAACCACTGGCCCATATCTCCAGCCCTAATTGACTTGAATCTTAATATACCAGGCCATTTCTTGTCTTTTTCTGTCTTTGCCACAGTGTGTATGTGACAGGCACTGTAGTAGGTAGAGGGGTGTTAGGCTGGGCAGTGACCTATATAACATAACCCTGCAACCTGCAGCACATGGAATCCGGACAAGGTGGCAGGCTTTCCTCAAAAGCTGATGCCGATAAACAAGATTTGGTTTAGTAAAAGCTAGGAAGGAACAATGTTGACTTGCTGAGAACCAGAATCTGGGAACCAGGTGTGGCTGGGGAGCCTGGGCCTGGGGCAGGTGACTTGACTGGGGTAGGAAGTATGGGAGGAGGGAATAGAGGACACGGAGGAGCTTTCCTGGTGTCCCAGGCTAAATGGAGAGTAGCGGATTAGACAAGAAGACGAAGCCAAGCAAAAGTTCATTCTAGCACAGGTAGTAATCTTTACCTCCCGCTGCCACCCCCAGAGCACTGGGCAGCTTTCAAAGAGTTTCCAGAGTGACTTCTAGAGTTAATTTCTGTCCGGAAGAAGGGTTAGAATAGATAGGGGGTGGGACAGATTCCAGAAAGAAGGGAGAAGCAGATGTCCAAGTGACAGGGTGATCACTGAGGCCCCAGAAGTGGAGATGTGCTGATCTTAGGTAGCAGGCTTGGCAGGCTCCCACAGAGAGCTACGGAAGATTAGGAGTCCTGAGCCAGAGGTAATCCTACCCCCACTCCCTAAAGGACATGGAATAGCTGGGAAGTCTTGGTGCTGACAACTATAATATGGAAGGTGGGGGGTGCTCAGGAGTCCAGGATGTGACTAGTCTCTTCCAAGGTGTGAGCATCCCCTCTCCCACAGTAAAGTCCTTTCCAGACACCAGTATGGATACACTATGGTTGATAGACCTGGCTTAAGGGGAGAAAGATAAGAACACAGTTGAAGATATCCGTGGATCGCCGTCTTGCTCACAGGCTACAGGACATACTCTCTGCCACCTGGGACCCTGGAGATCTCCTTCTGCTTTAGGAGATGACAGTGTGAACTGAATGAAGACCATAGGATTTGTTTCTGGGCATTTAGAAACATACAGGTAAAACAATGTTCCCTCCTCCTTCCCAAATCATAACCAGCCCCTGGAAAACACCCTTTATTTCTCTGTTCAGGCCATCTCCAGACTCTAGATTTTTGCCATTCATTCCTTACAGTCCACTATCCATCCTCCTTCCTTCTGCCCCCAAGGGGAAAACTAAGGGTCCTTTACAATAGAAGGGTTTTACTAAATCCCTGTAAGGAACTAGACGAGGTGACAGGATGTGGAGACAGCCTTCACTTCTAAGTCCTGGGCTTCCCTTTCTCCGTGCCACCATCTCCTCATGAAAACTGTGGAGGAGGTGTGGCTCTGTCCCCCCCTCCCGTATTTACATAATACCCTTCCCTGTCAAACTATGCGCTCATCAGTGTACCTGAGATCAAGAACACCTTGAATACTCCCAAGGAACCGAGTGACCCGTGGGAGGCAAGCTTACCCTGTGCTCATCTGTCACTATCTTTCCTGACAGTTGTGGTAGAAGCCTTGGGGACACCTGGGAGAGGGCCAGGGTGCGCCTGTCAGTCTGTCCCCAGAAACAGCTCCCTCGTCTCCTGTCATCTCTCTGCCCCCACCTCTTCTCCTTCCATTGTGTAAAACCCCTATTTGGAAATCAAATCCCAGCTAGGAAGGAAAGGGCTTTCAGAACCAAGCACCCTGTCATTCTTTTAAAGAGACTATGTGGCATGAAAGCTGAGCAGCCTGCAGCAAGGGGGACACAGGAAGGCATCAGCCCTCTTCTGGTGGGAGACTACCCACCGTATGCTCTACCAGCTTCCACCACCAACTTTTCCCCTTTCTTGGGTCTCTGCTCTGGCTTGTGACGATGCTATTCCAGCTCACAAGCCTCCAGCAATGTGGCCGCAGCTTTACTACCTTACTGCTTTACAAATCACATTTGTTCACACAATATACACAAGGAGAGAGAGAGGAGAGAGGCAGAGAGACAGACAGAGACAGAGAGACAGAGACAGTGACAGACAGAGACAGAAACAGAGACAGACAGGCAGGCAGGCAGGCAGGCAGGCAGGCAGGCAGATCATGTTAAGGGCTCTGGGCATTGAATTCCCAATAAGAAAAAGATGCAGAGAAACGTGTTATCTAAAGAAAGAAGTGTCCTTTGGATCCTTCCAAGGAGCTGAACTAGAGGAGTGACATGAACAGGTTGCTGTAATCAAGGAATTTGTAACCATGGGTGACACTGTCAGGAAGAGAGAATGGGGAGGGGAGGATATCAGCTGATTGGAACTGTATGTCTGTGGTGGCCTTTTCTGTTCATCTGACTGCTGCCATCTGGATCCTCATATAGAAAGAAGATTTGTCCTGACTCAGGGCAGGAGGCACCTTCCCCTCCAAGTGCCAGAGGTCACCATGCCAACTACTTAACAGCCAACCTTAGCCCCTGGATGCATCCACTCTCCTGGGAGCTATGTCCTACAAAACGACCCTGTATGGTTGTCTTGCATCCGTGCCCAAACACTGGCTGAGCCCCAAGTGTTTGATAAAGACAAACACAAAGGCCTGTGGAACCCCTCCAGCAGGGGCTTACAGCAAAGCAAACTGAAAACAAATGTTTCAAGCCTGAGAAAAGTCCCCTCTGGCCCAGAGGTGCTGGAGGAAGCTTCCAGAACCTGTGACAAAGGCTTAGATCACCTGCTTTGATGTCTTCATCCTCCTGTATAGAATGAAGGCTGGTGCATGAGAGTCTATGATGCCGAGCTATTCAGTGATTGAAGGCTGCTGACAGGCGTGTCGTGATGACAGACGACATTGATTGATAGATTGGTTGCCATACTGTGAATCAGACAGCAGATTCTGCCCCTCATGAAGGAGCTGGCCTGTATATGCAAACTGGCAAGCCTTGGGGAGAGTCCCAGGGACTCTGCTGTGGGTTCCTGATGACAAAGAAAGATAACATTCCTTTCTACCACTACCCCACCAAGAATACCTAGATGTGCTTTTTATGAAAAGTACCATCAAGGCATGGACCATGTCTGTCTAGCTCACTGCTGTGTCCTGTGTGGCTGATACATAGTAGCCATTCACCGAACCTTTAGTGAATAAATGCTGAGCGGATAGAAAGTAATCTTGCTCTGTCCCTTTGGGGACCTTTGACATATTTCTCTCCTGCTCTGCCTCCACCAATTCCCATCAACCCTAGGGGCACATCTCTGACACACTTGCCTGGCATCTCCTCCCAACTAATCAGCCCTTCCCATAGTCTCCCCTGACTGAGTCACTGTCTAGTCTGGGCATCAAGCTTCTTAACTCCCCCTGACATAGCTCCACCCTATTAGAACCCAAATTCAAAGCAGGGAGCTACACAAAAAATTTGAGTATGAGTACCAAGCATACCTCCTTCCTCACTACCTCCCAGCTAGTGTCCTGTTTGGTCAGGGATCCTCAGATCCCAAGTACACAGAAGGTGCTCCCAAGGTCACCCTTGGGACCTGGCTGGACACATTCCCTTGGTCTTGAGTTCTCTGCCACTCTGTAGAGGACATTTGGGAGGTGGGGAGTCATTTGAGGCTCTCTGGTAGTGGAAACCAGCTGCATATGCTGAAGGCGTGGTCTCATCAGGAAATGCAAAGGCATGTCTTGAAGAGATGTCACTTCGAGGGTAGACAGTGACTACCAAACCGTCATCAGCGCCACTTGCCCCATCTTCCCACCCAAAGTCCTCTCTACCAGACGCAGCCTTCTGTTTCCTGGCCAGGCATTATATTAGGGCAAACACAACATGCTGATGCTGCAGAACACAGACAGAAGAGATGTTCACCCAAAAGTTCAAAGGACCTCCTTGCAGCCAGAGGAGTGCAAATCACTCTGAGAAGCCAGCTAATTATCAGTAATTATATCCAAAAATAGTCTGGCTAACAGGTTGAGGAATTGCATCTTAGAGGAATTTGCCACTAGAGAAAGAATGTTGAGCTGTAATCAAAGAGATGGTGCGTGGTAAGCGGCGAGCACCCAATTCCAGCTCTGGAAGCCTGTGGTGGTCATGCATGGTCATGACTGCTGAGGGAGCATTTATTACAGCAGCAAAGCAAACAGCTCAGCTATGTTGTCTGTTCCTGACCCACCACCAATCCCTGACAGTGGGAACTGTTCTAGCAAGGCAATGAAGATTCATAGGAAATACTTCTGTCACTCAGGAAAAGCATCTCAGATTCAAGCCCAGCCTGGCTGTGCTCCCTCAGTTAGCAGAGGAGCCATCTTGTTACAGGATACTTCATGCCTCCTGCCACATTCAAGCAGGAGGAAAATGATCCTGGTGGTAGCTGATGCAGGGGAGTGCTTAGCAAGGGACATATACAGGTGTCTCCTAACCTGTGTCTGTATCCAACTCCTGCCTCCATCTACCACCATCCAGTGCACAGCTTACAAGAGTTGTGCCACTGTGGCTCCCGCTGTCATCGACAGCTTGTCAAATTACACATGCTATTCTGTGTCGAAACAAACAAAGCTGTCTGGAAGCCTGTTCCTGCAAATAGCAATTTTTTGTAGTCTGCCAGCAGGCTCCCCGCATGGACCTTTGGCATAGACAACCAATTCTGGAGTCAAAGCTAGGAAGATAAGGAAGGTGGGTGCCACCCAGGTCTTGCTGTTCTTTGACTGTTACCTTTCATCTCAAAAGTCCTTTTGTGGTGCTAGTCTGGCCATAGCACACAATTTCAGACATCCTTTGTCACCTGAGACTTAAGTGAGTAGGGAGACCAATAGGGCACATGCTTTGATCACGCCGAGTGGCAGACTTTCCAGATAACACCATATAAAGGAGGAAAGAGCCATGGACTCTGGGACGAGCTCCTGACTGTTAGCCTGTCACCTATAACCAAAGTTCTGTACTTTGGCCACAACCCAAGACCTGAGTGGAGGTGGAGCCTTGAACCGTGTGTGATTGTATGGCACAATGTGAAAGGGGGATACTGGTTAGCATTCACACTGTGTGCAGGGCACGTGTGTGTGTGTGTGTGTGTGTGTGTGTGTGTGTGTGTATTGCCCAAACACACACACACACACACACACACACACACACACACACACACACACAAGAAGGAGTAACCTCCTGTATCCTCTGCTTGCCTTGAACTCCTTAAAAGCCAAGGAGGATCCCGAACTCCTGGTCCTTCTGCCTCCACCTACGTACTGTGGAGATTACAGACTTGCATAGCCCCATCCAATTTATCTGGTACTGGAGATCCAACCTAGAGTTCTATGTATGCTGTGCAGGCACTGAATCAATTGAGCTACATCCCCTGACCTAGACTGATGCTTTAACAGGGACCCCTCCAAGCTGGGCTTAGAAGTTTACATCTATATTCTCGGGTGCCTGGGGAACTGAGGCAGAAGGATTGCTGTGAGTTCTATACAGACAGTTCCATGCTAGTTTGGGCAATAGAATGAGACCTTGACTCAAAAAAAAAAAAAAAACCATAAACCAAACAACAAAAAGCAGAAATCCTTCAACAGCCAGGGGCAGAAATAGGGCAGTATCAGATTGCACACACCACACCGAAGAAAGATTTTTTTCCACCAGAAGCAAAGCTCAGAGACAAAAACTGGAGGAATTTACGAGCATCTACATCTGTCTGTTGAGCGTGTCGGCCTCTCTCCTGACTGCCTGTGCCTTGGGCAGCTTCCCTGTGTATAATGGGCGCCTGGTGCATGAATAATGTATGTGTGATGTGCGTGTCACTGCTTAAAATAAGGAGCATAGGGCACAGGTCCTGGGCATGTTGAATAATTTACATTTTAAATCTGCATTGAGTCGGAGAGTAATCGGAACCTGCATCTAACATTTATGAACATAAGTGAAACTTGTTGGGTTTTTTATTTTTCTGAAGCCAAATTGTCTTCCCCCGCCCTCGTTGGAGAAGATGTGGCTGTATATGTTGGACTTTATTGGGACGAGTACTGTTTAGAGTAAGTGACCTGAGTCCTTGTTAGGAGTTAATGAGGGCAATGAAGGGCTGGCTCTGGGGAAAGACTACCTTTTGAGTAATTAGCCATGTGGGTAGCGGGGTGTGTGTGGTGGTGGAAGGGGAAGAGTGAGTTGCTAGTCAAGGTGTTAGGCTCTGAAGCTGGTGACACTGTCCAGATAGTTTGGGAACAAAGACAGCAGTCAGTGTCCAGCACTGTGGAGGACATTGTTTGCTTCCCATATGGCTTGGAATCCCGCTGCAAGTCAGACTGGGAACAGCACAGAAGTCTGGCCCACCTGAGAGCCTAGGACCTGCCAATGGGGAAAACACGCTGTTCACTTTGGGCCCTGATGTTGGCAGTAGATCCATAGGAACTAGAATGTCTAAATACAGATCAGGTGTGGATAAATTCCTTCACAGACACTAAGAAGGAAATCCAGTGGCTGGTGACAGCCAGCATGATGCTGTGAGTTGACTTTGGACCAGGTCCTGTGCTAACCATCCCCTTCAGTGATAACAATTCATTTCATCTTTGTTAAACATAAATCAATAAAATTTAAGATAGGCACAGGTACTCACCCACCTTTCTAGATAAGAACTGTGGGAGCAATACAATCCCTGCTGTCAGAAAGAACAGAATTTGAACCTGAGAAAGTGAGTAGCTGTCCAGTGTATCATCTCCAAACTGATGCTGCTGTACCTCCTGAGGCCTCGGATGCAGAAATAGTTCTTATCACAAAAATACTAAGATTACACAGCTGGGGAGATGACTCGGTTAGGAAAACAATTCCCGAACAAGTATGGGGACCTGAGGTACTGGAGCCTCAACAGTATACAAAAACCCAAATGTGGCACCATCTGCCTATGGTCCCAACACTGGAGAGGTGAAAACCAAAGCATGCTTTGGTCCTGATGGCCAGCCAGTCTAGCCAAACCAGTGAGAGACACTGCCTCAGAATACAATGGGGAAGGTGACTGAAGAAGTCACACCCCAAATCAACTTCCAGACTCTACACATGCACACATCTGTGCACACATGAACAGTTACATACAAAAGTACTAATGAAGACCAGACACAATGTCTGCCCAAATGACAGGGCCTTGCAGGCTGTGACATCCCATAATGGCAGCAGAAACCTGAGTGTTTGAAAGGAGTTCAAGTGTGTGAAGACTCATTCAGCCAGCTTCTAGCTTTCACCTTCACCTTCTTCACCTGCTAAGCCATCTTAGCAGCCCAAATATCACATACTTACATACACAAAACAGGATGCCATTCTGCCATTAAAAAATGAGCAAGTCTTGCCATTTGCAATTACAACATGAGTGCATCTGTGGGACACTGTGTTAATTAAAATAATCTAGACACAAAAGGATAAACACTGCATGATGCCATTTGCCAGACGAATAGAAAACAGCCAAGCTTGAAGAAGCAAAGAGTGGAATGGTAGTGGCCTGAGGCTGGGGCTGGGGAAAAAGGGAACTGGTCTTTAGTCAAAGGGAACCAAGATTCAACATGGATGTGGATGACGCCAAGGGATCTAGTCTTCAGAGCAATGCCTGTAGTAAACTACACCATGTTGCAAACTTAAACATCTGCTAATGGTGCTGATGTATGTTCTTACAGCACATAAAAGGCATATAAAGAAGTTATATGCCAGGCATGGTAGTGTACACCTGTAGTTTAGCAACACGGGAAGTCAAAGCAAGAAGATTGTGGGTTCGAAGACAGCCTGTGTTGCCTACCAATCTATCACGAACCACTGAGTCAATCCATAAGGATGTGGGGAACTCTTCCAAGAGGATGCATAGATTGTATTGCCAGTGTTGTGTGCAAGAACGGAGACAACGGGGTGTGCACATGTTGTAAACAGAATCCACTAATTCATCTTTCATGATAGGGACTGGGTATCCAACAATGGCGTCTGCACGCTGGGAAGGCAGAAAGTCTGGTAGCTACTCATCTCACAAATATGGAAGCCTTGGGAGTCCGAGACTGTACTTAAGGTCTGGAAGGCTCCTGAACTGTCTTCAGCCCATGTTATGAGGTCAAAGAAAATAGAATTTGATGTCAGTAAAGAATGACAAAGGCAGCAGCAGCCTTAGGCATGGTTCAAGAAGGACAGGCAGGCAGCTCCTCTTTTTCTTTGGGCTTCTTCTTATCTTAAGTGCCAATTGAGAGGTGCTACCTGCTCTGAGCAGAGACTTCTCCCCTCTATTAATATTCTCATGAAACACTCAAAGACACACCCAGGTGCATTTCTTAGGTGGTATCAGATCTGGTAAGATGTAACAAGATTTAACCATCGCCACTGTACATGGTTCACGGACATGCTCTCATCTGTAAACTTACCTCATTGTGCATAGTGGACAGGTATGCCTTTTGGCATGTCAGTTGAATCTGGATAAGGCAATAGTTCACTACAACCTCATGGCTCAGACATGTAGACAAGGCCACAACTCTCCATACACCTCCTTCTCTGTCCTCTCATTTCCAACACTGGCACCTTCTACAAGCTTCTCCTTAACACAATCCCCAGAAGTGAACATTTAATTCCTGTACCCATTCCTTGGTCACCTTAGATCTTAGCATAGATCATCCAGTAGTCAGGAAGAGAAACCCCACTAGCCACTTTGAAAGAAAGGGTATAAACTATATCTCAGACTCCCAAGGAAAGGTAAGCAAGCCATCAGGTCCCATGCATGGAATCATTGGCATCTCTCCCACCCAAGCAAAGGGGACTCTGGAACCTTCTAGAGAGAGCTCTGCTTTAACGTGGCTTAGCTGCCACGACATATTTGCACATTGCTACTTACTTTCTTGAAGTTTCCATCTCAGATTATCAGAGATACAGATGACTGAATAAACCTTGTGTAGTTTGCTACCACTTTGAGCAGAGCCCACTTCTATCCCAGTAAGCTTTGATCACATGACTGGGATACCTAGTCCACAAGGCTGTCTCCTCCAGGGCTGAAGAGATTAGCCTTAAAAGGGTCTGTCTAGTAAATCCGCCAATCTATCCAGGCATGCTGATGCCTTTACAATGTATTTCTTTTATTTCAGTCTCCCTTCAAATTTCCTGTGACTCTCACACCAATAGATCTCTTTTTATTTACTGTTGTTCTCTCTTCCTTTGGGGGTAGAATCCTTTCAAGATTTTCTCTGCTTCAACAGATACTAAGAGACAGAGAAGAGGCACCATCAAAATATATCTCCCTCCGCCTCCTTTGGGGGCTCAATATTTAAGTCAATAACCACACAGGATAAAGAGAAACTGCCACCAGTGAGGATTTACAGAGGGTTTACCTGGCCATGACATTGTCCTAAGCTGCTGTTTAAATTCATTATTTCTACCCCGGCCTCAGGCAGAGCTCTTTCCATTTTCCCACTTGTACAATGGCAATAACATTGCCCGATGTACAAGGCAATGGGACTTTTGAGAGATGAGGTAGCTGCATTCTCATTGGTGCATAGTACCTACTGAATAAATCGTGCCTCTTGGTGGCTGTGATGGTCGTGTCAACTACAGCACAGCCTCACGGTTCATGGCTCCACGGGGCTTGTTAAGAGACCACGGCACAGGTTATGACTCACGTGTTTGCAGGCAGAGCATGAAGCTCAAATGCTGGTTCAGATGTCCAAAGGGCTGGGATGAATCATGGGGAACAATATCTAGATCGTGGGGTAGCATGCAAGAAAGTTGAGGTGCTACAAAGCCAAGACCCAACAGCAGCAAAATTCTGGAAGATGTGCTCAGGACCATGGACAGCACTCCCTCTCTCCTTCTCTTCCTCCCCCTCCCTCTTCCTCTCCCTCTTCCCCTTCTCTTCCTCCTCCCCCTCCCATTGATGGAAAGCTCTCTGCCCCAGAAACCTGGCCTCCAAAGGGTTTATTTTAGTTTTTGTGGAAGTCTTGAGAAAGTAGAACTCAGGATGGCAAGCAAAGCAGTCCATTAGAGCTGGCATCTTCTGACCTGTGTAGTGGATAAAGGATTCTTCACTTGATTTCTGCCAAACAGCTGAGAAGCAGCAAAGTAACAGAACAATGAAATACACTAGAAGATTCATAATCTCCTTGGCAAGAACAAAGACTCTTGGCTTTTGGGTCTAACCTGCTGGGTTTTAATTGCAGAGAAAGAGGGGATAGGAAAAACTCAAAAGAGAAAAAAGGAAGGAAGGAAGAAAAAAGAATGGAGGGAAGAAAGGGAAACAGGAAGAAGGGAGAAAAGGAGGGAGGAAGGAAAAGAAAAAAACACACTTAACTAACCCAGGATTAACAAGAGTAACACTGGGCAATAGCTGGAATCTGTATTATAATAAATACCTTTTCAGGACTTTTTTAAAGATAAAAAATAAAGCTATGTACATGAGTATTGGTATATGCATGTTGAGTGCAAATGTCCACAGGAGCCAAAAGACAATGTCAGATGACTCCCCACACCCCAGAGCTGAAGATACAGGTGGTTGTGAGCTGTCTAATAAGGGTGCTGGGATAGAACCCCTGCCCTGTATAAGAGTGACACATGCCCTTGATCTCTGAGCTGTCTCCCTGGCACACTTACTATGGCTTCATCTAAGATGTATGCAGACTTCCATCTTGGAACTTTCTCCCCTCCTTGTGCCATGCTGAGGAGTCTCTGTAGAGCTGCTAAGAGGAGGATTAGCTGAAGGAACTACGTCAGTGGGGGAGGGTCCATACAGTGTGTTCTCTGTGGCTCCTTCCAGTCTCACACCATCCCCTTTGCTGTCATACCAATCTCTACCACACACTCCCGTCTCTGTGGATCCACTCTGCCGTAACTTCCCTGCTAGAATGAGCTGAGGTCCCTCTGAAACCGTAAGCCAAGATAAATAATCCCTCCTCGACAGTGCTTCCTGTCAGGTGTTCTGCCAGTCTTTCACGGAAGATTGGAAAGCTCAGGGAAAGTTCCCACGGGCCAAAGCAGCCTGTGAACACGCAGTCCTTCTTGTGTAAGGCTTCACGGAGCAGATGAGTGCTGAGCTATTTGTTCTTTCTTCTTGATGAACCTTCATGAAGTGTGGACTCGGGGAAGCCAGTATCTGGTCTCCGTGCTTATACGCACCTAGTCTGTCTGGAGCAGACTACATTTATAATGAAAGTAATATTGGACTGGATTTTAGATCAAGAGTTAAGAGTGGATACTGCATGTGCAGTCAAGCTGAGTCCAGTTTCCAACACAGAGATTGGGTAGACCATAACCACCTATAACTCCAGCTCCAGAGGTTCTTGATACCTCTTTTCCCCTGTCACATCATTTACATACACAACACACACACACACACACACACACACACACACACACACAACTTAAAATAAAAATAAGTCTTATTTTTAAAAAATAAATGGAGGTTAGAGTCAAAATCAAGGGTCTTCCTCTACTCTCTCCACTCTAGTTTTTGAGACAGGTTCTCTCACTGATTCATCTTGGCTAACTGGCCAGCGGGCTCAGCAAGATGCCTGTCTCTGCTTCCCTACTGCTGGGATGACAGATGCAAGCCACTGTGCCTGGCTTACACTGGACAGGTGTTAGAGAGAATGTCAAGAAATAAATTGTGGTTTTGCTGTGGTAGAACTAAGCCAAACTTTGCTCACGGGTGCCTGAGACACGCTCACGTGTCTGGTAAGCTGTTTGAACAAATGGACCTGCGTACTGTGTGTTTGTTTAGACTGTGGGGATCTACAAGAAACAACGAGAATTCTGCCCTGACCTTGTGGCTGGCAGCCTGGGGGACTTTAGACGGGTCCTTCATCTCTCTGGGTGTGTCTTCTCGTCAGGAATAGGAAGAGGCTTGAGTTGGTTGGTCTCCAAGGTCTTTCTGTGGTTTGAAGTGCAGAGAAGATGTGGGGAAAATAGGAAGATGATGGAAGGGATGAACAAGTAAGTAGCTGGACATCTGCAAAGGGCAAGCGCAGCTGTGTGACATCTGCTTTTCTTTCCTTGGGATCTCCAGCGAATTGTGACTATGGGATGAGATGAATCACTACAAAGTTTAAGCTGATAAGTCTTCTCAGGATATGTCTTAGTCAGGGTTTCTATTCCTGCACAAACGTTATGACCAAGAGGCAAGTTGGGGAGGAAAGGGTTTATTCAGCTTACACTTCTACATTGCTGTTCATCACCAAAGGAAGTCAGGACAGGAACTCACACAGGGTAGGAATTTGGAGGCAGGAGCTGATGCAGAGGCCATGGAGGGATGTTACTTACTGGCTTGCTTCCCCTGGCTTGCTCAGCTTGCCTTCTTGTAGAACCCAGGATCACCAGTCCAGGGATGGCACCACCAACAATGGGCCCTCCCACCCTTGATCACTAATTGAGAAAATGCCTTACAGCTGAATCTCACGGAGGCATTTCCTCAAGGGAGGCTCCTTTCTCTGTGATAACTCCAGCTTGTGTCAAGTTGACATACAAAACCAGCCAGTACAGGATAGAACCAGGCAGACTCCTGGAATGAAAAAAAAATGCATGCATTCACCTCAAAAAGCAGGGTGTGTGTGTGTGTGTGTGTGTGTGTGTGTGTGTGTGTGTTGGAAAGTGTTTGCATGTGTGTGTGGTGACTAGAGGTCAAAATCAACTTGTCTTCTCATGCCTTAGTTTTTGAGGCAGGGCCTCTCACTAAACCAAGGGTTCAACAATTCATCTGGGCTAACTGGCTAGTGAACTCAGAAATCTACCTGTCTCTGCCTCCGTACTGCTGAAATTACAGACACAAGCCACCGTGCATGGCTTCCATGGGTGTTGAGGATCTAACTCGGAACCTCACACTCACATAGCAAGCACTTTACCCACTGATCCTTCTCCTCTGCCCCAAAAATGACTCTGAAGCTGTAATTTTGCATCCTGGAAAAATACTGACTTAAAGCAAAGCCAAGAGAGTGGGGAGGGAGAGGGGAGGGAGAGGGGAGGGAGAGGAAAAAGGGAGGGGAGGGAGAGGGAGAGGGAGAGACAATGAGCAGATATACTAATTCGATTTTAAATGTTGACATTTCTTGTCAGCAAAATCCCCTAGTGGCTAAGCTGAGGTCTTCTGGGTAGTGACCATAGCCTCATCTATACTGAGGAGCAGTGAGCTTGAACAGATCCAGCTGATGGAAGCTATACCTGACATCTTATAAATCCTCTCAGCTGAGATGAGTTTCTTCTTGTAGAGACCACTTCTAGAATGTACATTAGATAGCAAGCCTTCTGGGAAAGCAGGCCACCAGGGCCGGGAAGGTGGCTCAGTATATAAGAGCCCTTGCCATACAGTCACAGAGACCTAAGCTTGAATCTTCCACATCCACGTGCGAAGATGCCTGTGGTTTTGCACATGCCTGTAACTGCTGCCCAGTGTTGGGTGGGGACAGAATGGGTACCAGGGCTGGCTGGAAGTCAGTCTAGATCCAGGTTCAGTAAGAGCCTCAAAGGGTGGAAATACCTAGTGAGCCTAGTCCAGCCTAGTGAGACTCACACTTTGACATTGGCTAAAACCACCTCCTCAGAATATTATCTCCTGGAAACCGTCCACAGTTCTCCAAGCAAACATGCACCACTCAACTCCAGCCCATGACAGAGGACCTTGGCTTTGTCTGTGGAAGTCCTGCCCCTCTTACATCGCCTTCCTCCCACCCACTCCTGTTTGCAAGCACAGATGTGGAGGACTGACCACCAAATGCCTTCTCTTCTCAAGAATACTTCTTTGTCATGAACTATCACACTTACTGACATTGAATTCATCCCCTTCGTCCCCTTCATCCCCTTCATCCCCTGTTCCCTGGTTCCCCAAGACAGCAAACCAGGCAATAGGGTATCAGGAAAATGTAGTCTTCTAGTGGCGGAAACAGCAGTGGATTTCCCTCTCTTTCCCCTGTCTTCCTGATGCTCAGGGGGTTATAGGCTTTCTCTGCATCCCTGCTTTCAGCTCATTTATTCTGCCCTGACTTGTGAGTTTACTTCCTTGTAGACTCTTGTCTGGTCTTTCGTATTTCAGTCTCCAGCTCCAGTCCTGTAGCTGTTGTGATACGCCTGATGCCAGGGCCAATTATAGAGCAGGTGAGAGTCATTAAAATGGCAGATCCTTCTGTTGGCTTGGATGGTGGACATTTGACACTTGCTCAGGTGACGTGGGTGGTGCCGGTCTTTTGACCTGACTTTGACCTATCTTTCCCAGTTATGGGGACCCTTCAAATGCTTGATCATGACACCACTTGCCTGCCCCTCACCTTCAGTACAGGGAGAGGTAAGCCTTGTCTCCTAACACTCACCCATTCCCGGGGGAAAGGAGGTTAGTTCTTGCCTTTCTCTGACTTGTATGTCACTGTACAAAGGTCACCCCTTCCCTAGACAGGAAAGCTGCAGGTGAGAGAGCTTCTGCTCCTCTTTCAACCCCTCCTTCCCTCTCTCCTCGGACGATGAGCTACTAAGTGACCCTAGGGATAGTTTGGGGCATAGGTATAGTATGATGGGATCCCCCTCCCATCCCTGTCTCTGGCGCTTCATCTCCATTCTCCTTTCTTCCTGTCACCCTCACAGAGATAAGACCTTCTCTCCCTGCTGCTCTTGGAATCTGAGTGCACCTCGATCGATGTAAGCCTGGGGTATTCCTCATAGTGTCATTGACTCTCAGATGAGATACCCTGGTCTCCAGTTGACTGTGTAGTGACACTATAGTCAGTCCTCAGGCTTGTCAACCCTCTGGTCCCTTTTGTCATGTGTCTGGATCCCTTTGCATCCAAACTGCTACCAAGAGAGGCATTGTCCCAGAGTCCAGAGGAACCACGAGCTCCAGGAAGGCCCTGCCATGATGTGCCTCTTCATCTCCTACAAATCTACATCCCCCACAGCCCATCCATGCATAGGGAACTCAGACCTGCCATCTTTATAGGACAGGGCTCTAGGCTCCTCGTGTGTCTCACCCTTACCTGCAGCTGCTCACAGTCTCCCCGCCTGTCTTTCAGACAGTGCCTGCCTCTTCTTTAGAGCTCAGATTCAGTCTCAAACTGTGGCTTTTACGAAACCACTCCACTCTTCCCTGCTTGTTTGCAGCCTCACTGATGAAGGAGCTGTCAGCAACTCATCTTTGCACACCCGATGCCTGGCACATGGTTTAGGGGGCATGGACAGTAATGACTAAATCAGACACGGATGGATTCTCTTCTCATGTAAAGCATTCCTGTTTACTGGGAAACATCTTAGTTGACAGGGTGCAGGCAGGGAAACTGAGTCACGGGACGATTCCTTTGCTAAAAGCTTAGCCAGCCAATGTCAGAGTGGCGTGAGGTTTATAAAATAGGAACGGATTCTTTGTTGTTTGAAAACGCAATGTCCTTCAGAGGCTTGTGTAGTTGAAAACAACTGGTGGTGCCGTGGTGGGGGGAGTCTCGAACCATTTGGATGTGGAGCTTACACAGAAGGCTCAGGACCAGGCGAGGTGGAGCTCTGGGGCCCTTGCTTCTTCCCATATCTGTGTTCTGTTCTGTGGAGATTTGATGAGTCCAAACTGCACTCTCCCACCGTGCAGCAATGGACTAGACCATAAACAAATACAGCCTTCACTTCTTAAAGCTGCTATTTTACATACGTCGCCACAATGACAAGAAGAGAAGCCTTGTGGTATACCTGTTTAAATTTAAAGTGAAGCAGAAAATGTTGGAACATGGGGTTTTTATTAGGTTATGTTTGAGAGTTCCTTACAGTCAGACAATGCATATAGATCAGACCCATCCCCTGCTATCTCCCTCCAGCATCCCCTAATACTTACTCTCCAGCCTATCCCTCTCCCAATGCCACGGCCTCTTACTCATTGTTGTTAAAAATCATGAGTCAAATTAGTGCTCCTCATATGCGTATGGATATGCAGCCATCTCCTGGGGCATGAACAACCTACCAGTAGCCACATCCCCAAAGGAGTGGCCCTCCCTCCCTCCCTCCCTCCCTCCCTCCCTCAGCAGCCATCAGCTGCCAATAGCTTCTCCTAAAGGGATATGGCCTTGGGGTGTACACACACACACACACACACACACACACACACACACACACACACAGGCTGGCATCAGTCACAGACACAGGTCTGATGCAGGTAACTGCAGCAGCTGCTACAAGCTGATGTAAGTGGCAACCATGTCATGTCCAGAGTCAGCATGAGTTCTAATTCTGTAACTCCTTCCTAAACCCCCGTTAGTCCCTCTGGTGGTTTGAATAAGAATGGACCCATAGGTTCGTATATTTGAACGTAAAAAGTGGTAGCATTTATTTTTTTAATTTGGTTTTTCAAGATAGGGTTTCTCTGTATAGCCCTGGCTGTCCTGGAACTCACTCAGTAGACCAGGCTGGCCTCAAACTCAGAAATCCACTTTCCTCTGCCTCCCAAGTGCTGGGATTAAAGGCATGCGCCACCACTGCCCAGCTTTTAAGTGGTACCATTTTTAAGGTTAGGAGGTGTGGCTTTTTGGAGGATGTGTGTCAGTGGGGGTGGGTTCCAGGGTTTCAGAAGCCCACCCTACTCTGTCTCTGCCTCCCCCCTCTTTCCTCCCCCCCTTCTCCTTCCTGCTGCCTGCAGATCTAAACTCTCAGCTCCTCCCATACCATGTCTGCCTGCATCCCACTAAGCCTCTGAGACTGTAAGCCAGCCTCAGTTAAGTACTTTTTTAATAAGAGTTGCGGTGGCCGTGGTGTCCCTTCTCGGCAGTAGAACATGACTAAGCCAGTCCCAGTCTGTGCCACAACCACCCACTTCTAGTTCATGGGCTGTCAACACTTGTCCATTTACCTCCCCATCCAGCTCGGGTAGGAATCAAACTCACCCATGTCCAGTGAGATAAGCTCCTTGTTTTAATCAAATCCTATGCCAAATCTCTCCCCACAAGCTCTTTGCAGAGGTATGCGCTGCTCTGCCCACGGGTGCCAGTAGGAGAAAATGAAATTCACCCCAAAACAAGAGGGAAAAAAGCCAGCCCACTGCAAAATCCATTGGCATCTCAGAAACTGTCAAGATGACAAATGAAGCCACGAGTTTGGCCTTTAAAAATATTAATTTCTTGTACAGACAAACCGGAGAATGGTAGAGAGAAAAATCCCCTTATCTCCATGGAGGAGCCAGCAAGGCCAGAGGCTGGTCCTTTTTCTCGAGTCTCGTATGTCACATCCAAGTCCAGTGACATCGTTTGTTATGTAGTCTCTGAGCATAAGGAGGGTCCCTGATAATGGGTTATAACGTGGATCGTGGATCTCTCCTAGTCGGAGCCTAGTCTAAGTGTAAAGTGTGTCTGATCGTTGTTGTTGGCTCAGTGAAAATACATCTGGTCAATTTCTGATGGGGTCCCCTAGGAGCACCAGCTAGGAGTATCCTGTAAGGAACAAAAGGGACTGGTCTGGCAGGGAATCAATGTGTGTGCTAACACGAGCCCACCAGCCTCCAGGAAGTGCCCCCTGCCCACTTCCCGTAAGTTCCGGTATCTTCCGGCATCTTCTGGCAGCTACAATGGCCTGTTCCTCCCTCCCTTTCCTCTCAGACAGCCCACATGCCAGGGGCCCTGCAAAGACAAGACTTCTGTCATCTTTGCACTCTTACCTCTCTCTCCTGGGTAACTTAACAATATCCACCCTCCCATTTCCTCCAAAACGTTGCCTTTGTCTGTAGTATCCTCCCCACCCCCCACACCCCACTTAAAAATGCAGCCAGTCCCAGCTTGCCTAGTACCTCATCTCCAAGTTCTTCACAGTCTGCCCTCACCTGTCTGCCTCTCTGTCCTTCTGTGTGCTTCAGATTTTTGCCCAGTATGTTATTCCCCAAACGCGAGAGGCCCTTGCTTGGCCCCTGGCCTTCCCAACTAGTATTCCTTTAGCCCGTGACCCAGTTCAACTTTCTCACCAAGCCCCGCCCCCTGCCTCTTCTAGATGATGTCACTCATGTTGCCCTCAGCCCCAGTTCCGCTAGGCACCAAATAGGCTGTGACTGTGCTCCAGTTAATGGACACATTGTGCCTATAAGTCAAGTTGCTCCAAGCCAGACAAGTCCCTGTATCCGCCTTACTCAGGAACCAACTTTAATGTATTCTTTGTGGGCACGTGACCCAATGAGTTTCATTAGGTGGCTTACGGGAGCACGTGCAACCTACAAGTGGTTATATCATTGGAGAAAATGAGGCTTCCTCCTCCAGTAACTTTCTATAAACCCTCAGAAAGTGATAGGGGCTCATGAGTCCCCTCCCCTACTCCAGTGTGAAGAGGACCAGGGACCAACTTTAGGCAAGTGTCAGGGAATGGTGAGCAGTAGACACAACTCCATATTTCCTTTGACAATGACACCCATGTTCCATTGTGTGGGGGAAGGGCTTGGCATGTTTAGTATATATACTAAACATATATATATATATTCCTCTGAAATCCCTAATATTCATAATATCCCAAAACAAAGCCTTTCCAGATTCATAATTCTCTCCTGGGTCTTCAAGGCACTCTACTCTGCTCACACAGAAAAGACCAGAGGCTCTGAGATCTCCATGCTTCCAGCTTGTCCATCATCTCTCTAGAAGATCCAGCAGGGGTTTTTGATTGTTTGTTTGTTTTTTGTTTGTTTTTTTGTTTGTTTTTTAATCATTGGTAATGGTGGTGGTAGTAATTGCCCAGACATTCACATTTAAGCTATGACAGTTT
Organism: Rhabdomys pumilio; assembly: GCA_030674055.1. NCBI lineage: Eukaryota > Metazoa > Chordata > Mammalia > Rodentia > Muridae > Rhabdomys > Rhabdomys pumilio. The sequence continues at coordinate 42,845,364 of JANHMN010000018.1, forward strand.
TCCATTCTCCCTTGAAGACCTCCTGCTGGGCCTGGACAGATATGGTACCCAGGTCTGATTCCTCTCCTAAATCTCCATCTGGGCCTGACCTCAGATAACCAAAACAAATACCTGCTCCATGGACTTCCACACTGGGGCCTCAGCTCTCTGGTGTACCCAGCATGCTTCCTGGCTGCTCCTTTTCTAGGTCAGGCAGCAGAAAGCTATCCACCAAACACATGTAATAGGCAAATATGGCATCCCTGATTTGGAAGAATGGGGAACAGACCCAAAATGTGCAGTAGAAATTACCACCATATGTCATTTCTCCTGTAAATCTCAGCCATCATTTCTGTTTGGTTTGTTTTAAGGACTCAAGGCATTTAGAGTTTAAGCATGAGATAGTTACGCCTGTTCCTTGGTTTTATTTGCTGGTACCATGACCAATGAGGCGAAGAATCCAAACTCATTAAGTTTCACACAGAAAAAAATTGAAATGTATGCAGTACTTACAAGGAGCAGGAGCTGAGTGATGGCGCCTTCTTTCTAGGCCTTGAACATGTTGACACGCTCCATATTTTTTTACCCACAGAATATAGTGTGAGCATCGTCCCACACCACGTAGCATTAATATTATTTTTATGACTGCGTACAATGTAGTGACAGAGTGCTGAGCTGCCAAGAAATTTGAAGAATAAAAGAGATTTAGATACAGAAGGAACATTGAATCATGGAGTTTCAGGAGGTAGACAAGACCGTGGGAGTGTGCTCACAGCTGTTTATGTAGCTTCCTTCAAACAAAGGGAACCTGGTGTACTTACTTCTTAAATGGTTCCAAGCCTTGAATTTACTGGCAGTGAGTATGGCTCAGCGTAGTGCATTTGGCATTTCATGGTGAACTCGGATCCCCACTGGTTTGGTAAGACAGACAAGCAAGAACCCAGTGGACATGGAGATGACCAGTGTGAGACATAAGCAGGTGACCAGTGTAATAAACTCTTTCTGCCCCTTCCTGTGCCCACAGCAGACATCACTAATCAATCAAAACACTCTCTCTTAAAAAACAAGAAACAAAGAAAGAAAGAATATCTGTATGCCTATATGTTGTCTATGTCCTGGTATATGAGCACATGTATGCAGCCAGAAGTCTTCCTCAAGTGCAATCCACACTTTGAGAGGTCTTTGGAAATGAGGTCTCCCATTGGACCCTCCAAGTAAACTAAGTTGTCCACCAGTGAGCCCCAGAACTCTACCTGTCTATCACCTCAGCCCAAGGCACTCTATCTATAATCTTGTCTATAACCTCTAAATCCTGGCCAATGCAGGCCTGGTCACAGTGACTTTCACTGGTCTAATTCATCATATGAATGGACATTTCTCTACTACTCTTGAAATTTCAAACACTAAAATACAGAGTCCAGAGGAAACCTGCATCCTGTAGACTTATAGATAAGGCTGCATTTGTGTGTGTGTGTGTGTGTGTGTGTGTGTGTGTGTGTGTGTGTGTGT
>JANHMN010000018.1:42846861-42898057 GCA_030674055.1 Rhabdomys pumilio
TGTGTGTGTGTGTGTGTGTGTGTGTGTGTGTGTGTGTGTGTGTGTGTAAGATAGATAGATATAGATACAGATACAGATATAAATATAGATATAGATAAAATCACCAAGCAGGATCTCAAAAAGCGAAACACAAGTTTAAAGTCTATTTAATTGCAATAGTCTTTTGCTAGATCATCAATTTAGGAAACGTTTACAGAGGCTGTGTCCCCAGTCACATGCATGCGAATTGGATAGCTGCCAGCCCGTCGAAGGCATTCTCCTTCTCAGAGTTAACACATGATATATGGAAGCATCGGCATCTTGCTCCTGATTTCAGTAAGGGTTTCCATGATTTAAGGAAGAGACTGAAGTCTCAAAAGAAAAAAAGTTCAGTCGTCAGTGCAAGAATACATCTAAATTACCCTTGAATCTGATGTCCCCTTGAGGTCTATCCAGAAAGCAGGGTTGCTGCCCAGACCCCACAGGGCTGTCCTAAAGGTTCATACTCAGGTTCAAAGTCCATGGAAACAGCCCTGGGAACAGAAGCCGATCCCATCAGGGCACCCCCGATCTGTGCCAGCATCTTTCCTGGCCATGGGCCCCCAGCACAGGCCAGGTGTGAGCACTCAGCTCTCATGCTAAGAAGCTGTGTTCATGCACTTAAACTCACCTGCATAATCCAAAGCTGCAAAGTCAGCCTGGTTATATGCACCATAGAGGTCCCATCCCTGGTCCCAGAGCTCACATTTCTGAGGTTACTTGGTTCCCTTGATCCAAAGTAACCCTGGCTTTTCCAGGTCTTTCCAAACCTGTGTTCTTTTCTTTGTTTTTTTTTTTTTTCAGTAGCAGCCATCCTAGTATTTTGTGGTGAGGCATTGCTAGCTTACTGTAGATAGCAAGAGAAAAGGGACCCCTAGAGAGAGCCAAATGTGGCTCCTGTTTTATTACAGCAGAAATAGACCTCAGAGCTCAAGGGAACCTTAGTGTTAAAGCAGCAAGGCTAGGCACACTGTAGATGAGAGACAAGGAGTTTACACTGTGTATGAGATAGCCAAGAGGATCTGATGAGACAGATGGGCTCTGGGAAATAAGGCCAGTGTTGGTGAGCCAGTTAGCTACCTTCCATGAGACCTGCCTTAGGTCCCAGGGCAACATCTTCTGGACAGTGTCGATCTTTTCTGTATTCTTGCTCCTAACGTGGCTGTGACAGGCAGGATCTGAGAAGCCCTCTATCACTTCAAGAAAAAGACTCCCAACCATACCATAGACAAAGGAGTTAACTTAGATTCACTACAGGTTAGTTGGGAATAACCACGGCTACTTTTTGATAGCTGTAAGGACAAAGAAAGTAAAATTAACAGCGCTTGAAACACCTGGGTCAGAGGTGGCCACACCTGCCAATGGCTAACGGCTCACCGGCAGCTGGAGTAACAACTAACAAAGCCAAAGTTACAGATGGACAGCGGGGACTTTAACCACCCATGACCAGGTGTGCAATGTGCAAACACAGCGTGGCTGGACCAGGAGAACACATGTCAGATGCAGGGTCTCTAGTTGGCCAGCTGATAGCATCACCTCTGTGTGGAACCATAACTCCATAGGAAGTATCAGGACCGCCTTGCCTCGGCATCCCACTCAGCCCCTCTCACCCGCCCCAAGAGATTTCCTTCCCTTCCATATCAAACCTTTATAGTTTGGGATTCCTTAATCTCTTACTTTCCTGTAATTTTCCTTACTAAAGTTTACAAGCGCCTACATCTTTCACTTTCAGTGATTTGAGATGCTAAACTCAAGAGCTGCTGTCCCTGGTTGATCTTTAGCAACTCTGAGGGTCAGCGCCCAAGGTCCTTGAGTCGAGCACAATAGGACTATGAAAGGTCTCATTGGCTTCAGAATGCTAGGGTGAGGTGGCGGACTCCTGTAGCAGGATGGTTTCCTGCTGCTGTTACATTGTTTGTGGTGGAGCGATGTTTGGAGAGTAGCTAATGTGGGAGGAGCAAAGAGGGGAAGGAGAGGAAGAGGAGAAGGAAGAGGAGAAGCTAGGAAACAAGAGAGGGAGGAGCAGGAGAGAAGATGGCTAGAGATGTCCGCACGTCTTTAGCAGTCTCGGGTAGTTATTCATATCTAGGTTAGTTAATTGGTTTACAATTCTAATTGTGTGGGCATCTTGTTAATTGAGCATTTCCAAATATATGTACCAACTTGGTAGCCATTATGTATTAAGTGTCTTCATTCTACCGGGTATCGTGAGATGATGGGTATTGTCTGGGCTCAGCCAAGCATTGTGGACAGCATGGTGGATTGGCTTATCTAGCCACCATGATGGCGTCTTGTGGGTGCCAGGGATCATGCTTCTGGCCAGCCTGAGCCGCGGCCTGGGCCGTGCAGCTGTGGGAGCACACAACCGCTCTTGGCCTCAAGCCTTGTCTCGTGGGGAACATGGCAGCCCCACAAGAACGTCACCACAAAAATTCATACCTGTTCTATTTCATTCATTCACTTGTCTGTTGGTGGCTTCCCAGTGGTCTTTATATGATCAGGATATTCTACCCATATTGAATATATGATTTGTTAAATATTAGCACCCCTTCTTTTTGCGTGGTTCGATAGATTGCACTTTGTCGTACTTTTAACGACTGATTCATAAAACCTGATGCAAGGTATTTAAATGACATTTGCAGCCAAAACAGCCAAAAGCTCTGTATCTGATCGATAGTCTACATCTCCCTGAAGAGCCAAGTGCTGGGTCCATGTGCTGGCAGGCTGCAAACTTTCTTCTCAGTCCTAACATTAAGCACCATGATACATTCACAGCCACATTCTAGTATGACAGATGCCTTGGCATAGACCAGGTTAAGGAGCCCCTGCCCTCCTGCATCCACGGATGAGTCCCTTCGTCTGCTGTATGGATGAGCTTGCTGAAAGGGGATAGGTGAAGAGAGAGACACCCAGCCGAGCAGCCAAAGATTCTCATCTCACCTCTCAATACCAATTAACATTTAGCTGAAATTGTGGATCTCTCCCCAGAAGCTACTAGGTCTGGCCCTCTGGGGATGTGTGGGCTCCAAATGCTCAGACCTGAACACTGACATTTAAAGGGCCAGCAAGAGGCCTTCTGTGGTTAGCATGTCTCCGTTGTCACGTGAGGCCTTTGCAGATGTGCCCACTGCAGTCGCCAGTAGCTACCACATCTCAGTAGGTAGAAATGGTTGTCAGCTTTCAAGCAAAACCTGGGATCATGAGAGGCTGAGGCTGAGAAGAAGCCAGTTCCAGCTTCCCAGGTCACACACCTGTGACGTATCCCATCAACATCACAGAAAGCATTGAAAGCACCTCCCCTCTGTTTCATCACTTGGGTAGCACAACCCAACTGGAATCTCTTTTCTGACCACGGAACAATATATTTATAGACTTTTTAAAGAAAAAATTAGGCAAAGATTGAAAGAGCAAGACAAAAATAAACCTAACTGCATCGCCGAGAGCTAATTGCTGTTAATATCATGCTACATAAAGCCCCCTCCTCTATTTATGTATTATGATCTATAAATATTATTTTACTTGCAAAAATGGGATCTTGCTGTTCATAGACTTCTGAAACCTCCTTCTTCTTCTCAACAGTATAAGAGAAACACTTTCTGTGTCATTAAATATTCCCCTGGTAAGCATTCATTTTTAATGTGGCTGCCTCTGGCTTAAACAGCGGTCTTCAGTGCTGCAGAGAGCTATGCATGATGGGAAGGCATGCTGAAAGGAGACGTAAATGGTACCTCTGTGGGAAGACTCCTCTGGCCAGGGAAGAGTGTCCAACCATCCCTCACCAACACGCTCAGGGCCAGACAGGTCACCTGTAGCTCCCAGCCACAGGATGTTTCTTGGATGGTAGAATTCATTAATAACCCAGAGAAGCAGGGAACAGACCTGGCACTGGGTGGCTGACTGACCGAGACTCTGTTAAGAGCACATGTATGAACAGGCATGGTCTTTTGGAGCTGGTTAGAATGTCAGTGCCCACTGAAAGTCCTGTGCCAAGGTATACTCCAGGAAAGGGCATGTGTGTGAGACACATGACTGTGTGGGTGTTTAGAAACAGCTGGGAGGAGGACAGTGCATTTTTGGAGAGGATAAGAGGACAAGCAAGGGTCTGCTCATGTGTCAGATCTGCAAGCATTTAATGATCATCTACTATGTGCCTAAAAAGACACACATGTGATGGGCATGACAGAGGACAGACAGGAGTTCTGTTTCCAAGCAATGTACAGATGGGCAGTGTGGCGGCTGATGTGACAGGAGGGACTGTTAGAGGACAGTGAAGTGCTATACATTTTGTTTCATTCTGACAGTGACTGCGGGGCAGGTCCTCTTATCCCTCAGTTTATAAGTGATGGTACCGAGACTTGCTTGAGTTGACATGTCTACTTCCATGAGCTGCCAACTGTTGGTAGCACCTCCACGACTGTCATTTGCCTATTGTTTTGATTGGAATTTGCATTGTTGTTGCTTTTGAGACGGAGCTTTGCTGGGTGCCCCTAACTACACTTCCATCTTGCAATCCTCCTGCCTCTGCCTGTGCCAATGCCTTCCATCTCTTGAGTGGTCACTCCGTAGTATGCTAGGGATTTTGCATATTTCATCTTATTCCATCTTATTAGCATTTCCAACAAGGAGGCAGAAGCATAGAGAACATTCCTTTATGTATCCAGATCCACACAGATAGTAAGGACCACAAACGTACTGCATCTATCCCTGGCTGATCTCACAGCCCACTCTGTCTCCATCAAACAACATGGTGACAGCAAGATGCGGCACCTGCTGGCCCAAGGTATTTGTCCCACTGGAGAGTCCCATAGCCTACTTCCTGTTCTGTCCTCCATCTGATTCACAGATTCCTTTGGCCCTTACCTTGTCCCAAGAGCTGTCACCACGTGGATAAGCACAACCCCCTTAACCCTTAGCAAGTGTCCAGGCTGCTAGACACTGTGTAGTTACAATAAGTCAAGCATTGTAGTAAACACAGGCAGGGGTACAGAAAAGCAAAGAACACTGGATTGCCAATCACACACAGCCAGACGAGGACAGGCTCCAGAGAGGTGAGGCATTTAAGCTGAGACTTGAGGAGTTGAGGTTTGCCTGGTGGGGACACATAGATGGAGGTATTCCCAGAAAACAGCAGTAGAGAGAAGCTGCATGGTTAACAATCCCCAGCCAGTGACTGGTTACAGCTGTTTACAGACTGCGGGAAGATACAGTCCGTGCTCTTGAGCAATAGAAAGCCATGGAAGGATCTGGAGTTTGAAGAAGTAGGATCAGAGGGAAGTGAGCATGGTTGTTATAAATTTTCCCTTGAAGTAAAGAGAGGAGGCTCCTGGAAACAGGCAGGGCTGGGGTCTGTTAAAGAGGTGGTAAGAACAGGAAGCAGAGGACAGAGGTGAAAGTAACGTTTGCTTAGATTTTTGTTCACATGTATTGTGTGGGTTGTACATGTGTATGTGAGCATATAAAAGCCAGAGGCGTCTTTCTCTTTGTCCTCCTACCTTCTAGACATGGTCTCTCACCGAACACAAAGCCAATAACGGTTTTGGCTGGACTGACTGGCTTCAGGGATCACCATGTCTTCAACCCACCACGGTTAGGTCACAAGCACGCTCAGCCATTGTGGCTTTTATGTGTGTGGATGCTGGATATCTGAGCTCAGCTCCTTCATGCTTGCACACAAGCCCCCTTACCCACTGAGTTACTGCCCACTTGTTATTCTTCTCTATTGATCCCCAAGGCAGTAAAGACTAGTATCTCCATGGCTGTGTATGATAGGTAGAGTGTTGTGTTTGTAGTCATTCATGAGTGGCTTAGTCATAAGGCCCAGATGGGCAGGGATCTTAGCTGCCTTTCCTCAACCTTGGATCAATGAAAAAACTAACCATGGCTTTGTGAAAGAGGAGGAGAGAGCCATTGCTTCGAAGGAACCACGGCCCTCATCTCCTTCCATGACAGCTTTAAAAAAAAAAGTCTTTATAAATTTCAGTACATCTGCAAAACCAAAAGCTGGGGTTTTTACTGAGGGGGAACATTCAAAGATAAACAGGCTAACTCTCCTTCCTATGCATATACATATGCACTCCCACAGGCAGAGCCAAGAGAGATGCCAAGGATGGCTGCTTGTTCAGTAAACAATACAACTATGAGCGGTTTTCAAATTTTCTCTTTCCAATGCCCCGCCATGGCTGTGTCTCCTGTAGTGGAACATGGGAAAGAAACAGTAAAATAGGAACAGGTTAGGAAAATAAATCTATACGGTAAGTGGCTCTGATTTTCCCGGACCCAAATTTTTACCGGGCGTCATAGCGTGATTCTCAGACCCAGTGCGTTCGGTATGGTTGATTCCCAGAAAAATACCTGTGTTATTTAAGATGCCTGTGTTATTTTGTCCTTATTCTCCCACTGGCCTTACCTCATCTGGGACACGGATCTGCCGACACCCTTTGCTACCTCCTAATAGGATGACAGTTCAAACTTGGCAGGATTTGGGGAGGAATGGCAGGGTGTGGGAAGGTAGAGTTAAAATGAGGCAATGAATGGCCAGCTGTCTTAGCATTCTATTGCTGTGGACAGACACCATGACCATGGCAATTCTTATAAGGACAACATTTAGCCGGGGCTGGCTTACAGTTTCAGAGGTTTAGTTCATTATCTTCATGGAGGGGTAGATGGCGGTATGCAGACAGACATGGATAAGAAGCTGAGAGTTCTAAGTGACACACCTCCTCCAACAAGGCCACACCTCCTCCAACAAGGCCACACCTCCTCCAACAAGGCCACACCTCCTCCAACAAGGCCACACCCCCTAATGGTGCCACTTGCTATGAGCCTATAGGTGCCGTTTTTGTTCAAACCACCACACCAGGATCTCCAAGAAGAAGCCTGACGTTTGGAGATATGGTGGAGATTGCTCAGAGAGCCACCTAAAAATGCCCTCCTGTCCCAGAAGGTTCCATCATCACTCATCCAACCGGCCCCAGACTAAGAAGGGCAGATGAGCAGTGGAAGCCCATGTGGACTACCACTTAGCAGATAGAGGTCACTGTCTGTCCCCAGGGTAGGAAGTAGGCCAAGTGAACTGACAGTGTCAGTGTCCCCTTGATAAGAGCAGTCCATCCTGGAACAATAGAATCTTCACTTACTCTGTTGGAGCAATGGCTGCCCCAGTCTTGTGGGAGTCCCAAGGTATCCTTCAGACTGATTCACAGAAAGAGGGAACACTGTATTAGGTATACAGCAAGTGCTCAATGGATGTAGCCATGATTTTTGTAAACACAGAGTCTGAGTGAAGTCTAGATAGATGACCAAGGAATAGTTACTGTGGCCCAATCAAAAAGAATATCTCTGAGAGCCAGAGGGAGGCACCTAGGCATGCTTGACCCTGAGTCTGGAATCTGCTCCCCCTCAGAACACAGAGCTGAGGCACCAGGTCTCCCAACAAAGACATAGACGATAGACTTCAATTACCCTCCACTTTGAAAAGGGCTCTGGAGAGGGGCCAGAGGGAAGGCAGACACTGACTTTATTGTTATTTTTTAAAGGAAAATGAAATGGGGCTCTCCCAGGGCATACTGGTGAGTTTGATTACTTATGAAGGAGAACACTTGTCTCCATCAACATTCTGTCCCTCTGCAAAGCTGAGCCAGGAAGTGCAAGACCCCGTGTTAAGTCGAAGCATTTGACTTCAAGTTCCCTGCTCAGCTACCATTCCAAGGTGTTAATAGGCTTAGTGCTTGTCAGAACAGCCAGGACAATTTCAACAGCAGAATGAATGACTGGTGCCAAGATCCCACGGGGCTCCCCATGCCAATAGTGCAGGGGCTGGCAGTTAGTGTGGCCTTGGACAAATATTGCTGGAAGAAGGTGACTGGGAGGGGCGATGTGCCAGGCCCAAAATCAACAGGAGAACCTTCCAGAATAATTCACGCTGGGTTATCCTATTTGCTTTTAATCCTGGGTATACAAATTAGCTTTCAAAAAAAAAAAAAAAAACACAGTATGAGTATGATTGGAATCCATCTTGTGTGAATTTCCCTCTCAGAAGGCTTGGAATTAGTTTGATCTACTCTGAATATAACCAGTCCAACAGTGGTGTAAAGGGAATGTCCACAGTTGCTTTCCCACCCTGGCTGGGCTGCCTGAGTCCTTGCTCTCCTAGGGGCCACCTCTGTTTTGAAAGCTACCTGGAATTGCTAGCTGTGGCTGAACTCTGAACTAAGGAAAGCTCTCTGTGCAAGTACACTTGACTAAGTAAGTAAATTGCTTGTCTCCCATGAAGGAAGACCTGAGTTCACATATATACACACACTCATATACACACACATACACACTCATACACGCACATACATACATATGCACACACATGCACACACACATACATATACAAATATACACACATTTAAACACATACACACACTCATATATATACATACACACACATGCAAACACACATACATACATACATATACACACATATACACACATATACACACACCACACACTCATGCACGTACGTACATACACATACACACAAATATACACACATGTACACACACACTCATACACATACATACATACATACATACATACATACACACACATACACACATATATACACACATATACACACATACACACATACACAAAATACAGTGGAGAGCAACTGGGGAAGATGCCTGATATCTCTCTCTGACCTCCATAGCTTATCTTTATACATGTGTATGTACACACACATACGCGCACACACACACATGCACACACGTGTGTGTAAGCACACACACATACACACAGTGTAACCCTAGGTGCTAACAGCCATGAAAAGTCACATCTATATGAGACCAGGCTTTTCAAAAAGCAGCAGCCGAGACGAGCTGCGGGAAGCACAGAGCTGGTTGTGTATTGTGTGTTCAAATGCCGTACTGATTAAGCACCTGAAATTAATGGGCAGGGGCCATTAACAGATAGAACCCTGATGTTCGGCCAAGGTCATAAAACAGAAATTGCTTCAAGTTGCAGACATTTAGAGCCTAATTTTAGAAACCTCCTTCAACTCTCTATGGGTCCCTGTGCTTTTTTGTCATTGAGAGGCTGTAATTGAATTTTCTGGACGTTTTGACCAGTGTGTAACTTTGTGAAGCCGATGATGCAGCAGAAAGCAATTTTGAACGTGAATCACAAAGTGTAGCCTTCTGCTTTGTGATCAGCAAACACAGTGTGTCTCCCTAGTCACCGCACTCAATTTGGGGGAGAGGAAAGAGAAAAATGCCCACCTTGTGGTTAGGTATAACCTAGAAAGATCCATTTAGAGTCTCAGCAGATAACTTGATAACAGATCTTCTAAAACCTTAACATAAGGAGCCTCCATAAAATGTATTATCTTTTATTACCCATACAGAGAATGACATTTTAGATGGTAATAAATTGAAACCCCACGGAAAGCTGTCTGCTCTCACACCGTGCCTGGCAAATGACAGGAGCAGGAGTGTTTTGAATTTACTCAGTGGCAAAGGCGTTGTCCCCACCATGGACCCCTGAGGCCTGTCTTTGAGCTGGCCTCACTGAAGCTCTTCTGAGCAGGGGTCTCTCAACACTGTCTTTAGTTCTGTTCTGTTCTGTTCTCTGTCTGTCTGTCTGTCTGTCTGTCTATCTACTGTGTCTGTCTATGAGTGTGTGTCTGCGTGTGTGTGTCTCTGTGTGTACACATCTGGGCACATGTGTACAGGTACCTGCAGAGACCAGCAGAAGCCTGGAGCTGGGATTACAAGCAGTTGTGAGCCTCCTGACTTGGGTGCTGGAAACTGTCCACTAGAGTAGTGTGTGCTCTTAGCCACTGAGCCATCCCTCTGACACCAGAAGCAACATCTCAGTGCTTTTCCATGACATCACCCGGACAATACCTGTGGATCAGTGACCTCAGCAGCCTGGAACTGCACCCTGAGGTCAGGTTGGCTACGTGGTGGCCACATAACCATTCCTTCATTGATTCATTTGTTGGACATGCTTCAAAGGGAAGAGTGCCAGACGCTGGGCTTGGCTTGAGACAGGGATTGTCCCCTGTGGATATAGGATCCAGTCAACTTATTTCCAAGGGTTGTGATCCATTATCCATGTCAAAACAGTGTCCTGAGACATTACTGTCTGGGAACCCGGCACAGGGGATCTGGCTGCAGGGAGTTGGAGGCAGATCCTTGACGTCTCCAGAGACAAGAACAGATATATGGAGGGAGACTGGTATAGTCAAAAAAGATGCTGTAGTCAGAGGTCTTGATAGTTACCATACCATAAATGGGAGAGCAGTCAGGGGTCTTGGTAGTTGCCATATCCTAAATAGGCGAGGGGGAACATCCATCTCCTGCAGAGATTCTTCAGGAAATATCTGACTGGCATTATACCTCAAAAGACTGAAAAGAAAACATTTTCCATGGAAAGGAGAGAAGGCAGTGAAGGGGGTCACCCAGACAAGGCTAGCCCCATGTAGAACTGGAGGCTGGTGGGTACCATGGCCCTGCCGAAAATCTTGTGACTTCACCTCTCTCCAGGGAGGACACAGCAGTTTCCAGTGTCTGCCTCTGAAGTCTGCTCACCCCAGAGAGAGTTGTTTAAGACAACACAGTTTATTACCTCACAACCCAGAAGCCAAAAGTCTAAGATGAGCCTCACTGAGCTAAACACAAGGTGCTGCTGAGCTAAACGCAAAGTGTGTCAGAGTGTGTTCTTGTAAAAACTACAGGGGGAATTTTATTGCGTTGGTTATTCTAGAAGTCTCCTATATCTCATGTTACATGGTTTTTTCCTTCACCTCAGAGTAGCAGGGTACCATCCTCAGATCGGCCTCCTGCTTCCCTCCATCCCTCCCTTTCTCTTACCAGGCTCTTGCCATTCAGGCAGGTGTGGGCTTTCTCTCAGTGTTGGTTCTTTCTCATTACTGTGGCCAATTATCCGACAACAGCAGCTTGAGGGAGAAAGGGTTGCTTCTGCTCACAGTTTGAAGGGATACAGTCCACCATGGAGAGGAAAGTGTGGCAGACTGAGCGTGAGGTGGTCAGCCACACCGTGTCCACAGAGAGCAGACAGGAAGTAGGGCCATACTAAAATAAAGCCTCAAGGTCCACCCCAAGGGACCCACCTCCCCCAGTTAAGTCCCACCTCTAAGGTTTCCCACAATTGTCTCAAATTGCATCACCAGCTGGAGACTGGGTGCTCAAACACATGAGCCTGTGGAGACATTCACTAAGAGCCTTTTCCACCTCCTGGCTCTTGATATAGCCATTTTGCCATGTAAAGAAACTAGTCACCATTTCCAGGAATGAGGTAGGCATACCTTCAGGAGGAGGAGACAGTTAGAGAGAGACTTCGTAGCAGATACCAAAATTCAACTAGGTAAAAGAAATTCTGGTATCCCTGTGCATAGCTGGATTGCCTTAATATACAGCAATTTATCATGTATTTCAAAATAACCCAAAGACATGCATTTGTAGCTCCCAATCTTTAAAAAGAAAAAAAAAATGGCAAATGTCTGAGGAGATGGAAAACTACTTGCCTTGGTTTGACTGTTACATGGATCTTTATATGAATCAAATTATCACATTATACCCCAGAAACATGCCCAACTGTGATGTGATTATTTAAAAAATTGAAACTTTTTATTTCAGATTAAAGGAGACGATGTGGCTCAAAGTCTAAATGCTTTTAGAGCCCGCCCACCACCACCCCCCATTGTGCTGACACCTGAACCCACCCTAAGCGCAGAACAGGGCTGCACAGAGGATGTATCAGAAAGTTAAACAAGGAGAAATGTCCCCACCACATGGTGGCCACTAATAGTGACTCTGAGAAGGAAGAGAAGGGGATCCCTGCTGATGCAGGTGACATTGAAGCCATGCTTAAGAGGACCTGTAGCAGTTTCCTCAGAGGACATGTGTGAACAGAGGTGGAGAGCAATGGGAACCCTAGATGGCCCCAGAGTGCAGCAGGGTAACTGACTGAGGAGAAGCAAGAGGAGGCAAAGCCCCAGAAGAGTTACTTGTATCCAGTAGACACTGGATAAATGTTTCTATGTAGCCGAACAGAATTCCTAGGTACACTGTGAATGCCATTGGTGGGATATTTACTGTGTACTCATCACTAGCATCAGAAGTGTGCTTGGTACAGAAGTGTTTGATCTGTTCCTGGTGTCCCTCAACCTCAAATCCATCACTTAGATGATTGCACCCCCGTACGCCTATGAGCTGTGTTTATTTCCCTCGCTGCTTCCCCGTCCTGCTGGCGTCGTTGGCAACCACTAAATCTGGGGAAATGAGTTCCAACCTGCTTAGCCACAAAGCCCCAGCCGGGAATGAAGAAGCCGCAGGTGACAACCGGATATAAATGTGTGTATTAGCACCAGGAAGCCTAAAGACAAACAGAAGGCAAGCTCAGGCCTTTCCTGCCCAGGCTGGGAAGACCCTCACTCACCCGATACAGTAGGAAATAAGTCACATTTTATAAGGAAACACATTTGGGACCTGCTGGATTTAGAGACAGCCTATTCCCAGCCTTATGTGGTCCAGATGGATAAATCAAAGCCCAGACAGATAGCAACTTTTTCTGCTACAGATAATACCTCTGCCAGTCCATTGTGATATTTACAGAGCAGGCATCAGGAGCAGCCAGCCCAGAAATTGTGTGTGTGTATATATATATGTATATATATATATATATATATATATATATATATATATATATATATATTTCCCATTTGCAATGCCTGGTACAAGAAGCTTTGCATTGATTGGCCCCTGCCTGTCCAGGCAGAGCATGTGCATAAGTAGATAAAAGGATTATGGTATAACTGTTAATGGTTCTCAATGGAGATACCTGAAATACTGGACAGTTGAGGCTGGAGAGATGGCTTAGCAGTTAAGAGCACTTATTGCTTTTGCAGAGCAACTGGGGTTTGTTCACAGCACCCATGCTGGGGTGCTCACAACTACCTGTAATGCCTAAACGGGCTTCACTCACCTCCACGGGCTCCCATGTGTGGTGCAGATAAACTCCGGCAGGCTCATCCACATACACGACAAAGTAGTAAATAAATAAATAAACCTTTAAATATTCAACGTCCCTCCTTAAAACTCTCCTGGGCTCGATTCACCCACATATTTACTTCTTTATGCAGCTGCTTATGCACTTTTCTACTGATTGTTGCTTTGCTGGGGACCCAACCCAAGACTTCCTGAATACCAGGCAAGTGCTCTTTACCAGTGGGCTCCGGCCTCAGCCCTTTCTTTGACTTTCTGAGGCCCATTCTGAGAGTTCACCTTGGCTAACTAGATGTCTCTTTCTACCTGTGTAGACTATCACACTGGGAGACTCAGACCAGTTGAGTCTTTAAACAATTAAGCTAACATTACCAGTCAGGAGAGCCGTGGCCATTTGTTTGTTTAGATGAGGTCTTATGGATGCTAGACCAGCCTCAAACTCTCTGTATAGCCAAGGAGGATGGTTTTGAACTTCCTCCCGACCCCACCTCCTAAATCCTGACAGCAAATCGTTAGCACCATACTATGGTCACATACACACACCCCTCCCATTCCCTACACACACACACATACACACACACACACACACACACACACACACACACACGCTACATAAGCACTCTACAAACTGAGTCACATCCTGTGGCAAAACTGTGGTTTAACTGTACAGATATGCCACTCTGGGTGATTTGTTAGCTTCTAAAAAGCATGTCTGTGATTAGCTAATTATTATATAACTATAGTGGTCCCCATCAGATGGCTCCAAATGAGACATGGCCCTTAATCTAGTGGAGATCAATGGTGATGATCAAGGTGAACACAGACAAGTGATCAGCCCAGAGGAGCCTCACAGCAGTGAAAAAGAAACAACACTAGTTCTCCATTACTGCATATCTGCATAACCAGTGACCCAGAACATAGTCACTCGAACTCATAGATATTTCTGACTTCATGGGTCCTATGTCCAGGAATCTGGGTGCTACTAGACCACGAACTGTGTTTACTAGGCTCTTGCTGACCCACACCCAGCGGGTTGGTCCAGGATCTGCTGTCCCATCAGGAGGTTTGAGCCAGGGAAGGATCCACATCTAAACTCACTTAGTGACCACTGGCCTCAGTTTTACATCACCTCTTCAGAAGACGTTGTGGGAGTCCAGTGAGTAAGGGCAGCTGTCTGGCGTGGTTTAAAGGTGAGATGTTCAAAACTGTGGTCCCCAACTAATGATACTTTTGGGGGAGGTCACAGAACCATTAGTAGGTGGGGCCTAGCTGCAGGTAGTGGAGATCAGACCCTGAAGATATCTGCTTCTGGTTCCAGCCAGACCTCTCTGCATCCTGATCCACCAAGATACAACACGTCACTGCAAACTCCTCCTGCTGTGGACAGGAGGCAACCCCACACCTACGCCTGTACCCTCTGACCCATGCACCAGAATAAGCCCTTCCTCTCTTGTGTAGCTTCCGGCTAGTATTTCCGTCGCAGAAGTGGGAAGGTCACTGGTACCCACTCTGTTGGTGATTGACACATGCAGTGCATATTAGGCCTCTTGTAATCCTCGCCCACCCAGTAAGTCGTAATACTGTCCCATTGACCAAGAGGAAAGGCAGGTGATGGGACTTTTACATGGCTTGGCCGAAACTGCTCAGCTGCAGTTGGTGGAGGGTTAACAAAATGGAGGGCGGGGCTGGGAAGAAAGTTAGAGAGGATGTATTTGAAAAAGCCATATGGAAACCTGCTACCTCACATCCCAGTGGTCCTGAGGTAATGATCACTGATTGAATACAGTCTCCTCCCAAAGTGCCATCCAGCTCTGCTCAGCACTTGGGCCTCTGCCTGCGGGAAGGCTACGGCACACTGAGTCATGAACATCAGCAAATGATCAAGAATTAATTAGCCTGGAGGGAGTAGAGATACCATGTTCAAAAGTAAGGAAAGGCAGACTAACCTAGCAGAGAAGTAAGTCTCTGCAGAAACACAAGGAGAGACCGTGGGGACGAGGCAGGAGGAGGATGAGGCTGTGCCGGGTAATGGCGAAACCTTCCTCCGGGTAACATTGATTCCTTGATTTCCACCCCTCCACAGCTACCATTATGCTTGTTATTAGTGATAAATGTTCCATTAAACGCAGGCTTGTGTGGAAGTGATCATCACCATGTAAAACATCAGGGGCCCCCGTGATTGATTAGCTGCCGTATTTAATGACACGGCTTGATTCTTTCTTCAAGACGAAACGTTTGGTTTTCAAATCAGTGTGATCAGTGAACCTAGCCCATGTCTGCGGAGGCTCACTGGAGGCTTTTTGCGGCAGATATACTGTCTTCCCGCCGTTGCTGGGATATCTCACAATGGCATCTGGGAGACACCCCTCCCCGACCCCGGTTGGGGATCCCAAATGTAGCAGACATACACAACTCTAGAACTCAAGCCAGGCAAGCAGCTTGACTCTCTGAGCAGCATCTCGCAGATGGGAGCACTTCAAATACAATCGGGACAGCCAATTTCATTCTCCCAGGCTGGCACTATATATTTCTCAGGCAAAATGAAACCCCAGCTCCCTGAAGTAGGAGTCAGCCCTTAGAACAAACAGCCTTGGCGTGGAGAGGAAGCTGGGACAGTGAACCCTTTGAGATGCAATTTAGTCAGGAAACAGGTTTACATCTTCATTATCATCAAGTACAGTGATACATAGCTCACATTGTATGCCACCGCAGCCAAGTACTGACTTGGTGCTGGGGCCAGAGGTGTGGTCCTTGCCTGGGAGAGCATGGTCATGCCCTTAGGGAAATAGTCACCAGGCCGTTAGAATAAGATGGCTCAGTCAGCAAACTGCTTTCTGTGCAAGCATGAGGATCTGAATTTAAAATTTAATCCCCAGGATTCATAGAAAAGCTGGGTTTGGGAGTATGTACCTGTAACCCCAGCACTGGGCAAGTGGACATAGGACGGTCTCTGGAGCATGCTGGACAGCCCGTCTGGCTGAAGCAGCAAGCTCCAGGTTCAGTGAGAGGTCTTGTTTTAGAGTCAAGTAAAGAGCAATTGAAGACGATTCCGCACATCTCCTGATTTCTGCACACACCTGCAAGCACATCTGCACATACATACACACACATGCACACATGAACTTCTACACACATGAGTCAACAAACGGGAAACCAATCATGTTGATGGAAGCAGGTTATAAATGGCTTTTGTCCTAAACGATGCCTTAAACCCTGTCCATATCCCAAAACCTGATAGCTAAGGGCTTTGTCCACACAGCCAGTCACAGATCTAGGGTCTCTGCTTCAGGGGACATGAAATACAGACGGTCAGGTAGAAGGTTCCAGAGCCATATCAAGGGTATCAATTCAGCCCATTAACAAGAATCAGTCATGTGTGTTCATCTGATCAGGAGACCCAAAAAGTACAGCCTAGGTTCAGCTCTTCCAGTCTGAGAAAGCAGGAGGTGGACCCATGGTGTTGCCTTCACCACGGGCGCCTTTGGTTGCTAGCAAGTGAAACTAATTCTGGCTGTTTCTGCTCCCAAAAGAACATCTTAAATCAAGACTGGGATGTATTACACAGTCAAAGAAAGAAGAACTGGAGTTTAGGGGCAGCAAACCTCGAAGCCTAGGCTTGTGTCTTTCTGCTTTCGCATGGCTCAGTTCAGAGGTGCTGCAGAATCAGCTTGCCTCTAATGGTCTGCCCTCTAATCCTTGAATCAAGTACACAGGAGTCTCAAGAGAGGCCTAGGCCTAGACAGCCTGGCCTAGAGAAGCCATCCACTTCCTCTTTGGTTTACTTGTGTAGAGACAGGGCAGTTAGGCAGTGGTGATCTCGTCCCCTCAGATTCAGAGTGTCCCCTCACAGGGAACGTGCTTCCTCTCCAAATGCTTGAGGAGGCAGCACCCGCACCAGGTCTAAGGGGCCTGGAAGCTGCTGGAGAATTGCAGGTGTTCCCTATACTCTATCCCTGTGGCTCTTCAGTCCTCCCAGAATCATCTGACTGTCCAAGCTTGTGTTCATGGGTTGCTTTCCACAGTGAAAATATAAACAATTGGCTTGCTGTCAAGAGCCAGGTTGGTAAATTATGAAGGACTTACTCGGTGGAGTGTACAGGCTCTGTGCTTCAAAGCCAGAGAGAGAGAGAGAGAGAGAGAGCAAGAGTGTGTGTGCATGCACATGTCTGTGTGTTTGCATACATATGTGTGTATATGTGGGGATTGGAGGGATATCCCACATCTGTCTGTTTTTATTGTTTGGGGGGCTTGTGAATGAGTGAGGGAGAGAAAGAGGGTAGGTCCTCACTTCCCACTTTCAAAATGGCTGCCCATTTTTAATCTCTTACAGTGATTGCCCAGGACCTCAGCAATAAAAACTTAAGTCAGTGTAAGCTTTAAATTTGCCAGGAAAATTGAGACTTTTGGAACAGTTCCCCCACCCTCTACGGTTCGTCTGCTTCACGCTCTGATTGATTCCTTGCCGCCCCTAATCAATCCATTTCCCATTACAGCCATAAAGTTGTATTTACTTCGAGAGATGGAAATTGACTGGTTCATATTTTAGAATTATTTATACAGTTACTTAGGCAACAAGCGTTAGGCTGGCGTGCCCTCCGTCCGCTTTCGTTGGGATTCACACTCAGCTCGTCTCTGCTTTGACGGCACTCTGCAGCATCACGTGTGAACACAGTTTCCTCACCCTTGACCTCTGAGATCTTTAAAGAGGGGGATCTTGCACTTGGATGATAGCTCAGTCAGCTAAGTTCTTTCTGAGTTTGAGGATTTGAGTTCCATTCCCCAAGACCCACGTGAGTAGCCAGGCAGGTAGCGCACACCTCTAACCCAGTGCTGGGAGGCAAACAGGTGGATCCCTGGGACTCACTGGCCAGGAAGACTCAGCTCCCAGTGAGAGGCTCAGTCTCAAATCAAGGTGAAGGCCAGAGAGAAGGCTTGGTGGTGAGAAATATTTACTGCATTTCTAGAGGACCTGAGTTTGGTTCCCAATACCTATATGGTAGCTCCCAGCCTGAAACTCCAGGGTATTCAGTATTGTCATCTGGCATGCAAAGGAATCTGCATTCACGTGTACATATCCCCACACAGACACATAGTTAGAAATAGAATTAAAATGTTTATTAAAAAAAAAAAACAGAGTAGATGGTGCCTAAGCAATGGTACTTAAGGTTGACCTCTGGCCTCTACAAGTACACACATACACACACACACACACACACACACACACACAGAGAGAGAGAGAGAGAGAGAGAGGAAGTGGTAGAAATCCCGTATTCCCATTTCTCTCAGTCTCCAGCACATGGCAGGGCATTTACAATGGGTGTTCATTAACTACCAATTAAATGGACACATATACCAAGGAAATGAGATCAGAGTAACAGTCTCTGTGTTTTTTTTTAAAGTAGTTTTTTCTGCAGGGAAAATTTTTTAAAATATATTTGTGAGATGATTGGAGGGCTGTTGGGAAGAGCCTATGGTGACACTGTAGGGTCTGATGGCTCTGATGCTTTCTTCTAGCAACCAGATGATCGATCACACCATTAGATGCAATATTAGTCAAAACTGTCTCATCGCTTCTCACAGAACCTCTGAGTCAAGCATCTTGAGGAAAGGAGACATTCATTCATTCACTCACAACACCCTCAGGGTCTGAGAGGTCAGTCGGCTTCAAGGATGGCTGCCAAGAGTGGAGACAGTATTAAAGGAGCTGTCTCAGAGGGGGCATCTCAGAGCTGGCATGGGTCTGCGCAGGGTCCTCTGCATACATGCTGTAGTTATTTAGCTTGGGGTGTCTATGGGACTCCTGATGGTGGGAATAGGGATGTCTCTGACTCTCTTGCCTGCTCTTGAGATCCTTTCCCTCCTACTGGGTTGCCTCATTTGGTGGTTTGTGCCTAGTCTTATTGCATCTTGCTATTTCATATTTGATTGACATCACTGGGAGGACTGTTTTTTTTTTCAAAGGGAAACAAAGG
Organism: Rhabdomys pumilio; assembly: GCA_030674055.1. Taxonomy (NCBI): domain Eukaryota; kingdom Metazoa; phylum Chordata; class Mammalia; order Rodentia; family Muridae; genus Rhabdomys; species Rhabdomys pumilio. The sequence goes on from JANHMN010000018.1 coordinate 42,865,865, forward strand.
AGCAGTGGATCTGGGGGAGAGGGGAGGTAGGCAGGGGGTGCTGAGAGGAGTGGAAGAAGGGGAGGATGCAGCCAGGATGTATTGTATAAGAGGAAGAAGAGGAAGAGGAGGAGGAGAGAAAGGGAAGGGAAGGGAAGAGAAGAGAAAGGAAGAAGAGGGAGGGATGTAGGAGAGAGAGAGAGAGAGAGAGAGAGAGAGAGAGAGAGAGAGAGAAACTCTGTCTCCACCTCTGGCTCTGCACTCCCTTCCAGTTCAGGTTGACTTCATGTAGTCAGATGCAGATGGACATGATCTGTCCAGACTGGATTCTACTACCTCCAAGTTCAACAGAAAAAATGGCCACCTTTCCCTGGGTCTTCCAAGAGAAGCACACTCCACATTGGACTTGAAATTCCAAGTAGCCTTACTTAAGCCATGTGCTCAGGCAGCCATCTTGGACCCCTAGATGGCTTCCTAGGCAAGATGAGGGTAGTGCTTTAGGGATGTGCATTCTTGGGTCACAGTTATAGTCCTGACAGGGTTGATGTGAGCAGCGGAGAGCTTCAACCTAAAAAGTAGGAGAAAGATAGAAAAAGAGCCTGGGTGCCAGAGGTGGCTCCCACGTAACAACCAGGCAGGCAAGATGACACATCTGTAAACCTAGCACCCTGGAAGCGAAAACAGGATTTCTGGAGCAAGCTAGATAGTCTAGAAACATTGATATAATCCAGGTTCAGGGAAAGATGCTACCTCAATAAATAAAATGGAGAGCTGTCAACATCAATCTCGAGCCTCCACACACATGTGCATGGATACACACATGTGCGTGGATACATACATGTGCGTGGATACACACATATGAACAGGCACATACACACATACATACATACACACAAGCACACATGCACGCACATGTGTGTGCACACACACTCATACTCAAACACACAAGACATGCACACACATGCACACATATGCATACATGAGCATGTATACCCACACACATGTACCTACATGCACACACACCCATATACACACATACACACACACATGCACACACACTCACATGAACACACATACACATGCACAAAGACACACAAATGCGCACACGTGTACACACATGCTCCCATGTATACACATGCACGCACATACACACACTTATACACTCACATGCATATAAACAAACACACATGCACACACTCATACACATGCATACATATGCACACATGCACACACATACACACATTGACACACATGCTTACAGACACACACACTCCACATGTGGGTCCATAGTTCTGGGAAGAATTAGGAGGTCCCCATTGATATCTTGCTTCTTGCTCCTTTTGGTGCCTCTTAGTCACTGGTTGGCACAAAGCCCAGTTTTGGAGGCCATCACACTGGCAGGGCTGTGCCTGCAATTATAAACACTTTTATTTTTGTCATTGAAAGTGGCCTCACTTGGAGTCTCTCAGTGAGCGATTAAAAAATCAATCCAAAATGGTTGAAGCAAATGAGGAAAATGAATGTCTTTATCAGCTGAGAAACTCTCAGGCAGGCTGGTTCTGGGAGGCCATTGTTTTCTCCAATGTACAGTGGACAATATCTACAGAGTCATTTTGCTTAGCTTCATCCCTGGGGCACCTGTCCCAGCCCTGCTGTGGTGTGAGGTTGCTCACCTTGCTCTTCCAGCTGGTGCTACCAAGTTGTCACCACAGAGATAAAGTTACTGTCCCATACTGCACAAAACAGTCAACCCTGGCCAACACACCCCTGGGTTAGGTGGTCTTATTTCTGTCTCTGATCAACAACGATTCTAGAAATTTTCATTATAGAAAACAAGGAAAGGTGAACCAAGGCCTCAGTCAATGGACAGAGATAGGTGGTCAGTGAGTCTCCAAAGGGCGCACAGCAGCAGACTTGCCAGAAAACAGGTATCAAGGGGTCGACACCAGCAGCCTCATAAGGGCGATTTATACACTGACCCACATGCTCTGTCTCAGGATCCCAGCCATATGGCTAGTTGTTTTGAATTTCAATACCATGAGAAATGTGGACCCTGACTTTATAATAAGAACATTGGAGAGTCAGTAGAGAAGGAAAGGCAGTTTCTTTTATGAGGTTCTGACTGGACATGGAAAATAGTTTTCAGACCTAAAGCAAGACTTTCCTCCTTTTCCTCTCACTCAGTGATCAGGAGGGCACCATCTTACATGCCAGCTGGGTCTTATCTGTCCCTCTGTAGCTCACTCTTTTTCTCAACAAAAGCCATGTGTGGCTTCCTCTCTGTGTGTTGTAAAATAAACACTCTGTATTTTAAAGCTCACCTAGCCCGTGACCTTGTCATGTCTGCAGGTCACTAGGCAAGCTCTGCTCGCTCTTAGTCATTTTCTAGTCTAAACTTCTGGTTGGGAGGTGGGTAGCTTAGCAGAGTTGGTCAGGGGAGGTGTTAAGACTAGCAGACATCAGCCATATTTTGTTTGTTTGTTTTTTAATTCTGCATTTGCACCTAAGCTGACTCCAGGCAGTTTTCAAAATAAACCATCAGATCATTTGCTAAAACTTTTTCTTGATTCCTTATGTGTCACGACCACCTGACCAGCAAGCAACATGGTTGGATTCTTCTCAACAGCCTTTATTATAGGAACTCTTGAGGTATTCTAACCTTGAGCAGCCGGAGAGCGCTGCTAATATAGAGGAGAGAAGGGGCATGGTTCTCTCTGATTGGTCACTCTGCCAGAACCTAATTTGCATAGCCCCACTCGGGAGGGGTTGCCGTGCAAGGATTGGCTAAGGCATCAACACCTCATTAGCATATACCCACTCGGGAGGGGTTCGTGCCAGAATCAGGCTGGCGCATGCGCAGAGTACTTGTTTACTAGAAAAGTCTGATGAGGCAGGCAGGAAGGCGCCATCTTAGGATCAGCTACCGACATTTATGAATTTCACACCATGCACCACGATCCCACTCATCTCCTTGTCCCCTCCCCTCATACCTTCCTCTTACCCTTGCAACCTCCCCCACCAAACAAAAACACACAAACAAACAAAGCATACAGCACATCTCACCATGGAAGCTGTAATATGTCACTGTGTCCCATATACATCCCTCGGTCCACACTTTTTCCCTTTCAAATATTTATTGCCATGATTCATTGGTCTGGTTTGAGGTCTCTGGCTTCTGTGACATCATCAGTATTGGATCCTCACCAGGACTCCTCCTGGTCATTCTTTTGCTTCCTATGTCATGAAGATCCTGCTGCTTTGGAACTGTCCGATTTTATTTCTTATAAACATGACCTTTGAGGTCTTCCCAGGAGTCAAGAAATATATGCATAGAAAGATCTAGTCATACAGTCTCACTTATGGTAAATTTAATCAGTTCAAATTTGCGTTAAAATACACAGTCCTGATTTAATATTCTGGGATAGTAAAAGAACAGCAAAGGAAACAACACAGAAGAGACGCTAAACCTCATTCATTTCCACCTATACATTGGAGCAGTGACATGGTATGCTTGCTAGAAAGTTCCACTATATTGATATGTGTAAAGTATTGCGACCCCAGGGTTCCTAAAGCCGCCATCTTTGTCATGACCTCAGGAGTGGAGTTGGCCTATGTCCAGATCCGCTTCTGAAGGTTCTTTGAAATGACAGATGTAGGCATGAACATCCAACATGAATATATACCCACACCCAGGGCATAGAACATTCTAGAATCTATACGATCTTCCCCCCTCAACAAGGACAAGTCAGTAGACTCCATCCTGATTGCCATTTCTGATCTATAGATGCTAATTATCACTTTAGAGTTATTTCAAAGGTACACACACACACACACACACACACACACACACACTGTACACACACCAGTTAAAATCCACGGCCAGCCATGGATGCTTCCTCTAGAAGGCATAAGGAGCATGCTCGCCAGTTTTCCAAAACAGTGCCTCAAAAGTAAATACTGTCTTCTTTGGTGGTTTCTTGCTTTGTAGACTCTGGAAAACCCCAAGTATGAACTGATCATCGAAGCTCAAGATATGGCAGGACTGGACGTTGGATTGACAGGCACAGCCACAGCCACCATTGTGATCGATGACAAAAATGATCACTCACCAAAATTCACCAAGAAAGAGGTAAGCCCCGGGACAGTGTTACAGGGCCCCTGTGTCTAAAATGCCCGAACACTGGGAGACTAAAAGCACTTAGTCTTGTTAAAGTCCACAAGAAAATAACCTTTAATACCAAAGTGCCATTTCCATTTCTGTAGCACTGTGTGATGGGAGTCCTGTTACATTTTTCCTATAATGGTAAGTACAGACAGAGAGGCCAGTCTGAACAGCGGTGAGGAGGTACAGTGGATTTTGATAATTGCAAAACAGCCCATGGACGTAAAAACACCTGAGTTATTGTGTATAGAGGACCATTGTTGATAATAGGCACAGCCATGGGTTTCCCATATATATCAATGGAGCAGCACTCAGAGAGGGCTTGAGGATGTAAGCTCTCATTGTCCCGATGACTTGGCACATAACCAAGAAGCCATAATCACTACACATGGGATGGATACATGCTAAGCTTCTTTTGGGTCAGAGCCAAAGCCACATATTTGATACCCTTCCTCCCGGGCTAATGATGGGCATAGTAAAGCACTTGCTGCTAGTGCGATGTTGAGATGAGGGTGGTAGAGAAGGTGACAAGATGAAGATAGTTATGGAGAACAGGTAGCGGGGACCATATTGACAGAGCAACAATGAAATTCTAAACATGGGCCATTCTTGTCCAAAGGGCCATTGCACGTGTTTTGTGTCTATGTTGTAAATGAAGGGGGCGGTACATATAAATATGTTCACATGTGGGGGCCATATGTTTGTATATGAAAGTATATACAGGTTTGTACACATGCATGTGGGAGCCAGAGGTTCATATTACATATCTTCCTCAATAGCTCTCTACTTTATATATTGAGGCAAGGTCTCTTCCTTGAACTGGAGATTATGGATTCAGCTCATCTAGCTAGTCGACTTGCTTTGAATACACCATCTCTGTCTCCTGAGTACTGGGATTGTAAGCTGCCATCATACCCACCCAGCTGCCCTGTAAATACTAGGAATCCAAACACTTTTCCCTGGTGCCCTACGAAGAGAAGATGGGTTATAGACATGAAGATTAAGGCTTAACAGCTCAGGATGGAAATTCTGATCCTTTCAGTTGGGACTGTCTTGGATGCTGTCTAAGTGTTTTCTGGTATGAACTTCTGCACACATGAGCGTGTTCCACCGCGGGTTCACAGATGTGTGTGGTTGTTGAGGATATGTGTTTTCTGCATTTTCTTTATGTAGTGTTCCGTCTCATCGTGGCTAGGGTACCTTTTTTTCTCTGTTTCAGAGAAAGAGCTATTTAATAGAGGAGCTGTGACCAGTTACAAGTAACAAGACTAGGAATTTAATAAAGATGTTTAACGAGACTAGGAATTCAATAAAGATGTTTAACTCACATAAAACTTGCAAGCAGATGGTCCATGGAAAGTAACAATAGCATTATCATATCTGCTCCTGTCTTAGTTACTTTTCTATCGCCATGACAAAATACCATGACCAAGGAAACTTAGAGAAAAAAGCATTTAATCTGAGGCTCGGGGATCCTAAAGCTTAGCACATGACCATCATGGTGGGGGGTGTGACAGCAGGCAGATAGACATGGCACTAGAACTGTAGTTGAAAGCTCACATCCTTAATCCACAAGAATGAGGTAAAGAGCTAACTGAAAATGGCATAGGCTTCTGAAACCTTAAAACCTGCTCCCAGTGACACACCTCTTCCAAAAAGGCCACACCTCCCAATCCTTCCCAAACAGTTCCACCAACTGGAACCAAGCATTTAAGCATATGAGCTGATGGGGGCCATTCTCATTCAAACCATCTCAGCTTCTAAAGGAAACCTTCTGATTTCTGCCTGGAGTTTAGTAGATGTCGAACTAACTCTGGCTGACCAACTAATATTTTCCTGTCAGTCTCTGGCTTTGGGGTAGGGAGATCAATCAGTTTTTTTGTTAATTTTAGTATACTGTCTTTGCAATTAAAACCAGATATCAATCATTTTCTTCATTTAGTCACCCTATCTCATTTTCAATGTATACCTTATGTTGATGATTGGTAGTTTAGACTTGAGAATTTAATTTTTGGCAATTTTAATATACTATTTTTATTAATTCTTTATCAATTTCATACATTGTATTTGGATCATATCCACCCCCAAACTTGTCCCTATTATTCCTCCCATTCATCCCCCCAACTTTGTGCTCCCCCACACACACACATTTTAATAATGCACTGAGTCCAGTTTGTGAGATCAATATACTTACTATGAAGCTACCCACCAGTGTGTGACCCACCTGCCAGGGACCACACCCTTAAAGAAAACTGAAATGTGGACCGGTTCCATCTTGTGCAGCTTGAGTTCTTAAGTACACATTTTAAGATTGAACTACAACACATTATAATATGTGTAATTTTTTTAAAAGACCATACAACTTCACTCCAGTCTCCTATCTGAAAGATAAGAGCAAGCGAGACTAGAGGAAAGGCCCAATTTTCCAGAGGGGTGAAGACAAACGGCTCTGAGGCAGAAGCTGCACTCAGAGATCTGGATAGACGCTCACAGCAGACGGTCAGAGGCAGCCTGGGGTACAATCTCTGTTCCCTGGTAGCTCAAGAGCCTTACCTTCCTGGTGCCTTTATCTTTTTCAGTATGAAGATCTTTTCTTAACTACCTAGTGATACCTCCCAATTCTTTTTCTCATGCCTGTTGGCCTGCAGAACCTTGGGAAGTCATCCCACCTTAGATAGTAGCACAGGTAGTATCGTTTGCTACAGAAAGATGAAAACAAAAGATCTCATCTTTCCTCCAGCAGAGTGAATTCTTTAAAATTTGCTTCGTATGATTGATAGCCCAGAGCCTGCTCTGCCTTCAGAACACATTTCCCTACTGGAAAGCTTGTGTAAATGTTAAAGATTATTGTCACATTGGAGAAAGTCTCTATCAAGCTTCTGTCACATACATAGGAGTTGTTCATTTTCCAGTGGCCCTGTGTCATGGCTAATCTTTACACAGATGCCACATGTCCTCCAGGCTGTCATCCATGGCCCTGTTTTCTGGCCTGTATGAGTGCCGTGTTGTCTTTATTGATATGAACGTGATGAGTTGGCAAGCATGTAAATCTCTTTCTAATGGGTTCATTATATGGCTCCCTTCTTTATTGAATTTAGCAAACAATGAAGGAGCTGTTTCACCTCTGCTGTGGAATATCTGCTTTTCTCATATAGAACTGGCTGAGGCAGGAAGATGTGGGTTTATTTCATTTCTAAATGTATCACTTTTAGTCCCTAATCTATGAAGGTTTTATTAGTATTGGTGTGTTCTCATTTTCCTGCCCCTCAACCCTAGTAATTAGGCTACCACTAGTCTCCATGGACTGGCTATTCAGGGCATTGCAGATCAAGAGAATCCTGCAGTATTCTATGTGAGTGGCCTCTCTGCTTAGCATGTTTTCTAGGTTCCTCCATGTTGTAGAGCCAATCTATGCAGACATGAAACAGAGAAACTCCTCATCTTCCTCCTCCTTTCTCCACAAGTCTGAGATAATGCATTTACCTACCCTTCCACAATTCCATCACATCTATGTCGAGCATGAACATAGAGATTCTCCTGCCTTCAGATGGCATTTTCCTCCTAAGAGATCCCTTTAAAACTCACTGCATCTGTATCTAGACACAAAATTGCATGTCACCTTCGCTCAATGGAGATTCATCCCCACAGCCATATTTCTGAGAAAATTGAACCCATGTAAATTATTGGACTTGGGTGAGTTTCCTAGAGAGTGGAGCCCAAGACATTTTAACAACCAGATAAATCTGGGAAAATTATTAAATGCTTTTCCAAACAGCTCCCAACTTCCTCTTTCCATGAAGCATTCTATTGCCATTAGAGTGAAATTCATGAGAGCTTCTTTTGGGCCTTGGAATCTCCACTTAGCCAGCAGTCTCAGCTGAGATTTTTGAACAAAACTAAACCTGCACCATTGAGGTCTTCCTCTCAGGCTCTGGGAAGATGATGGTATAATCCCAAGCATAAAGAGATTGGATATTTGAAGAGAATAGAACAGCACACATAAGCATAAGCAACTTTCAGCTCTGCAAACAGTAATGTTTTCACAAAGTCTGTCTAGTCCCATACAAAGCCTTCATCTAAGGTCCAGCTCACATACTGCATCCTCAACTTGCCATCCCATAATTGAGGAGGGTTTTTATGAAAACCGACTAATGCTTTCTTTCCATGCTCACCTTCTAAGGAAAAACTCAGCTCATTGCTTTCTTCTCCCACACCAAGGATCATGGGAAACATGTGATCCTCCACTGAATCTTCAAACTTCAGAGGCTCTTCAGGCAGGCCAGAGCCTGGGTTTCCTGTTGTTGGTGGGTTTTTTTTCTATAATCGACCTATCTGGGGGAGGGATTCTGTGTCATGGCACCTGTGGAAAGGTCAGAGGATGACCTTTGGGAATCAGTTCTCTCCTCCTACCATGTGGATCCCGGGGATTAAACCTGGATAATCAAGGTTGGCAGCAAGTACTGAGTCATCTCATGAGCCCAGAGAGGTACTGAGCCATCTCATCAGCCCAGAGGGGTGAATTTATTTACCACAAAGAGTAAAGAAAACCATTTCTCCAAGGAAAAGCCATAGCCTATGAATGGAAGCCATCTTCCAGACACCTCCTTCTCAACTAAGGAATGGGGGGTGGCTTCAGTCCCTCACTAACTGTTCTCTGGCAGCAGAGTGGCATCCTATACACTATCGAAACACCCATGCTGACTCTAGACTGTGTTCAGTATAACTTAAATTGTGTAGATTTTTTTAAATGAAAAAAAAAATCTATCTATCTTGTGGCTGCTTCTTCTAGTTGCTTCTGGAGGTAGACCAGATAGCCAAGTGATTGATTGCATTCATCAGTCTTTTGTAATTATATTCATGATGTGTTGAGCTCCCATCATCCCTGTGTGAACTCCTATGCAAATTCTGAACCTCAGTCACCCTCTGGTGATGCTCAGAGGGTCAGGAGCAACTCAGTGTTGATAAAAGCCATTTTTCACTTCAGCTGGCAGGGTCTCTGCACTGAGCCCCTTCACAGAAGTATCCTCTGAAGACTCCACTCATCTGCCTCTCTTCCCAGACAACTGCCTCACACTCAAAGCAATGGCCACATGGTTTCTAAAATACCCACTGTGTGGCCCTGAGAATGTAGCATGGCTACTACCAAAGTGCAGTTTGCAGAGGGTAAACATGAGTTCTGAATAAAGAGCCAAGAGCCACAAGAGTGGAGCATGCTGGAACATGGCACAGCCTACACCTATAAACTGCCTTGTACTGAACCATTTTATAAATAAGATCATTGAGCCTTGGGCTCAGTTGGCTGCACACACTGCTCACTGGCTATACCTACCCTCATTCTTCCACGCCATCAACATACCCTGAAGCTTCTGTATATACATTCTGTTTCTTTTAACTCCAACTCTTTTCCTTTCCTTTGTACCTGAAAACCCCCCAGTTTAACCTGTAATGTCTAAGTTGTCAGTCTCCCAGTTTGCTGCCTCTACTCTGTTCCAACCCAGGTTTGACGTGCTGCTGACCTAGTAATGTCATGTTGTCTTTGGGTTATGTTCTCATTCTATAGGCGCCTGTGCTAGTTTCATTTCTGTTGTTATAATAAAGTACCCTGGCACAAAGCAACTTAGGGGAGAAAGGGTTTATTTCAGATAACAATTCTAATTTACAATCCATTGTCGTGAGGAAGCCAAAGCAGGAACTTAGTCACTTCATATCCACCGTCAAGAGCAGAGAGAAACAGATACATACATGCTCATTTGCTTGCTTGCTTGCTTGCTTGCTTGCTTGCTTGCTTGCTTGCTTGCTTACTTTCTTGTGCCCAGCTCCAGTGCTCTTCTCTTATACAGTTTAGAACACTCTGCCTAGGGAATGGTACTACCCACTGTGGGCATGGCGCTACCCACTGTAGGCTGTCTTTCCACATCAGTTAATACCATCAAGAAAATCCCCCAAAGATGACGAAAACCAACCTGTTCTAAACACTCCTTTGTTGAGACCCTCTTTCCAGGAGATTCTAGGCTGTGTTAACTTGTCATTTAAAGCTAGCCACCACTGCTCCCTAATATCACCTGAGTGCTTTGGTAGCTATTAATAAACCATAGTGCCTTCATTGCTCTCCATTGTTTTCTGTAGCACTGAGAATGGAGGAGCAGTAAAATGATTTGAGATTTTCTTTTGTATCCCAGGCTGGCCTTGAACTCATGGAAACCTTCCTACCTACATTTTCAAGTGCTAGGATTACAGATGAAAGCCTTTATACCCAGCTAGAGATGACTTTATTATTTGTGCAATATATATTGCAATATATATATGTATATATATGTATATATAGATATACATATATATATATATTAATTGCAGACTGCATTTCAACTTCTAGTACAGTGTTAATGATCTTTCAAGTCTGTAATGCATAGCGTATTACATGTATGTCTTTGTCTGAGTTATAGACACTGTTTTATTGTGTATTTCATTCTCTTGCAATACATACATATCTAACAGGTACACATCCCACTGTGATGTATAATATTCCCTTCCAATGTACCATGCAATCACCCACTTCTTTCACCTCTCACAAACTGGACCATATCATGGTTAATGTTTACTGACAACTGCTCTCAGAATTACCTAGGAGACAGACCTCTGGCCTTAGCTGTAAGGGTATTCCCAGAGAATACCCTTCAACTTAGAAGTGAAGACATTCCGTAGATGTGGGCTGGATGCCTAATCTAAATGAAAGGCAGAGAACGGATCAGGGGAGCCTACTGAGTATCAACATCCCCTGCCTCTGCTCCCTGCTCTGTGGAGATGTGAGGTGAGGAATCCCATGTCTGCCTAGGTACCTTCCCTACAATGATGCACTGCACACCTAACCTATGGACCAGAATAACCTCTTGCTCACTTGAGTTGCTTCTTGTTGAAGACTTGGTCACTGTAGTAAGTGACTAGCACATGGCCTATCGAGTACCAGATACCTGATAAAATGATGAGTGAGGGATAGAGTATAAATTCTTAACGATGAACAACAGAGACCATCAAAGGTTAAAGGATCATATTAAAGAGGCCTATGGGAAGAATTCTCACCCACGCCATAGGTTTTATAGGTGAGGTGGTACACACTGCTCGGTGCACACAGCGCACGCCCATCTTCTGTGCCACGGGAAGTTGCTAGAAGTAAATATGGTGTCCCTCCACCACCACAGCAAGTCCCTAGCACTCTAATTCAGTCTTTCTGAAGTGAGCTAAAGGCCAAGATGCCTGGAGGGACATCCTTTTCAGAACTGAATCAACTCATTGCATAAACTGCCAGAGCCCTGAATCGCCTTTCTTATCAGCCAAGGAAGAAACGAGAAACAAGAAAATCCAGTGTTGATAAATAATACATAAAGGAGCCCTCGCAGCGGAGACAGTGAGGAGAATCCTGTGATGGGAGAGAATGGGCGAAAGAAAAGCCTGCACAGCTCCTGCTCACTTTCAGTTCTAAGTGAGATTAAACGGAGCAGCCCGGAATTGATTCCAATATATCAGCTGTTCCAGAGTAAAACCCAGTTCAGTCAGAGACTGAGCATTCTTCCCCGGGCTCCTGCCACACTTTATTCTTGCCGTTGACCTGCCCAATTCTAAGCTCATGGCATTTCATGAGAAGGATCTTTGGTTATCTTTCTCATTCTTGTGACTAAAGACCCCTAAAAACAACTCATGGCTTTAGAAAGTTGTGGGAAGGTGACTAAAGCAGCTCACGCCATGGCAGACAGGAAACAGAACTGAACCCTAACAGGAAGTGGCCGGGGCCAGATGTGGTCCCCAAGGACATGTAGGCCAGTGACTACTTCTTCCAACCAGGCTCCACCTTCCACAGTTCCACCTTCTGATCATTTATTCAGAGGTGTGTGTGTGTGTGTGTGTGTGTGTGTGTGTGTGTGTGTGTAACTTGGCCCAGAATGCTAGGTCCCTATGTTCTTCAACACTTCTGGGGTCTCAGGACCCCACTAAATCTTCCCCATTAGTGTATTGACTTTCACCTCTAAAGCCCTAGATGTCACCTGTTCAAAGAGAAGCCCATTCACAGCTGGACAGTTGAGGAGTTACTCTTTTATATATTTCTGTGTATATGTGTATACATGTGTGTAAATGTGTGTGTCAACATATATATTATATATATACATTTGCTTTTTTTGTGTCTATATGTGTATATAATGTGACATATATGTCTATATTGGTGCCTACAGGTATGTGTATGCCTGTAAATATGTGAGCATATTTGTGTATACAAGTATGTCTATGTGTATATATATATATATATATATATATATATATATATATATATGTATATATATGTATGTGTATACGTATACATATTCATATATGTGCCTATAGATGCATATGTATGTACATGTGTATATGTAAATGTATACATGTATTTATGTGTATGTATGTATGCATATATTTAATTGTGAATGTGTGTATTATATATATGTATAGCATATGTGTCTGTGTACAGGTATGTGTCTGTGTCTATGTATTGGTATGTGTATATATATATGTGTGTGTCTATATGTAGGTATATGTGTGTCTATATTGGTTTGTAAATGTCTATATGTAGATGTGTGTGTCTCTACTTTGAATTTATATGTCTTTATGTAAGTATGTGTGTCTATATGAAGATATATGAATGTATCTATATGTAGGTGGGTGTGGGTGGGTGTGTAGGTATGTGTGTGTGCCTATATGTAGATATGTGTGTAAATAGATATGTATATTGCATGTCTGAATGAAAGACAGGATCTTCACATGCCTGGAGAGTATAATCTGTTCTCAGATCTGCTGACTGCCCTGGAGTCTGGGCAGAGCATAGCCTCCTTAGGGTCTGCATTTTATTTGAAGGTGATGGGCAGAAGTCCCTCCTCTACCAGGAGCCAGGGGTGACTCTGAGGAGAAGAATCTCCAAGTTTCTGTCACCTGCACTGCAGATCAGTTTTTTCCCCTTCTACCTAGACATGTGAGCCGCTGATTTGCAAAATCAAATTGAACTTGCTGCTCTGTCTAAAAGCATTCTACGAGCTTAATGTTTGCCTATATTTTTTAAATAATTTTTTAGCAATGCTTTTGGGGTATAAAGTCAGCAGGGAACCAGCAATCAGAATCCTGGCCTTTTCTCCAATATCAACATAGAGAGCGCATGTTAAAAAAAAAAAAAAAAAAAAAAAACACCTCAATACTGTTTGTTGAATGCATAAATTTTCGTGGTAACTTGGTAATCGCCACCCTATAAAAGCTCTTGTCCTGGTGTTTTTACTGCTGAGTAAAAATTACTTCAGTATTTGTAGCGGGCTAGACTCATTTCAGATGGAATAGCAAACTGTAATTGCCCTGTACAAGAAGAACCAAGTTCAATGGAAAATAACTGAGCCCATTCACTGCAGACCTGTACCTGCACAATTTACCTAAATAGAGATGGCCCAGCAAAGTTGTCATGAGCTGGCTGAAAACCTCTCTCTGAAGACTTTTAAAATATATTTTATGGTCAAGATGTTGCTGAATTCTCCCAGGATTAATTCCTATCCGGCCAAGAAAAATTGCATCTCCCCATTTACATTCTAAAGTCTGAACTTTTACTTTATAAATGAATTTTCCCTCCAATTCAGAAAGTGCTGGCTGCATTACAAATTTTAATGCTGCCATTATGGGATCATAATTTTAAGGATCCAGGGTTCTCCGAGGGCCCCAGCAACATGGCATCTCTCCACTTTATTAAAATAAATGAGCAGATGTACAATTTATTTCTGCCGAGCTATCATCTAAATTCATAAGCTCTTTCTCATGTGTCTGAAACCCACGTTGGATTCCCATTTTCTCGCCTTAGAAGAAAAAAAATTGCACCCCCTCGTTTATCACTCTGGGGACATAACTAGAAAGTTGACTCTTCTCTGATTCACTTTGGACTAGTGTCCCCGATGCAATTTAAATCCCATCCCTTCAAGGCTGCTCACTGGGGACAAGGAAGGGGGACACATGCATCCACTGAACCATTCCTCAGTCATCTATGTCAGAGACTGACATAAATTCACCTGAGCTGACACCTTCCTGGTAACAGCAGAGAGTTTACAACAGCCTGGAGTCTGTTCAATCGCATAAGACCGTCTGGAAACACCACAGTTAAAATGTGATGTCAGGAACCGTGAGGCATCCTCATGTTCATCTTTATGAAACCCTCATATGACTTTATTTCTCAAGCACTGATTTTGCCCAAGGGTAGCAATAAAGATGTTCATCCAGGGTTTAAGAGACAGCTCAGCCTGGCTCCAAAGATCTATGTGATGGTCTCAGACTGGCCCCATATTTCTGCATGGCTATCTTCAGGCTGTGTGAGCTGAGACACAGGTTCAATCTCTCTGAGTCCTCAGGTTTCTGTCGAATCAAATACAGTATAGTCTTCCGATGGTCAATAATACTTGGCAAATACAGTGCCCGGCATGTGGCTTCATAAAGAAGCCAGCATCTCAGAGAGGGGCTTCTGCTCCAGAACATTTGGACTGAAATTACAGTGCACGACCACTACACACATGCATGTGTACACACACACACACACACACACACACACACACACACACACACAGTTCCTCCTTTACCCACCTGCTAAAACAGTTCAGAGATGAGAAGAAACTTGCTTCATATCCAGCAAGCGCAATCAATGAATGGAAGTTGAAGAAGATGCAGAATTGAACCCCCGGGTTATCTGGCAGCAAGCTGCCCCCAGAAGAATTCTGTTTATGAGATTCTGCCATAACTGGGCAGTTAACACTTGCCTGAGTGTCTAGGTTGGCGTGGAAATCTGCCCCGAGTCTCTAAATGCATCTCAGGTCCATTGGGGCTTTAATAAAATTCCGAGTGCTTGGTTTAGATTTGGTTTTGCCTTTCCTTTTTTTTTTTTTCTTTCAATAGCTCTGTTGCTTGGAGGAAAAACATCATGTTAACTTCATTTGCTTGTGTCCTGCAACCAGCCCGTCATTTCAAACACGGCTGCTCTGTTTCCCTCTTACATGGCGGTCAGGGGAGATGAATTCCTAGTTTCTGAAAGATAAAAATGATGGAGTTCTTTCATTTAGCCAGAGATACAGCAGCAGGAGGACAGTATCAAGAGCACAGGTTCCAGAATAAGAAGTTATGGCCAAGCAGAGGAGGCAGGAGAGAAGTTGTGTAAAGATGACTAGGCCTGCTCTCTGAAGCCATAAAGTAGCATTTATCAGTCTGCACTGGAGAATGCTGCTGGGGTGGGGGTGGGGAGGGCGGTTGCAGTGCCTCAGGATGCTTCCTGACTGAAGCTGATTTAAGCATCCACAGACAGTTCATGTGACAACCCTCCCCCAATCCACCAATGAGCTCGTGGTTCAGTCTAGGTCACAAGGGCAAATGTCAAGGTCATGGAGCCTAGAGCCTCCAAAAGTGATTCAAATTTGTCGTTCTCTCTCTACCCGAGCAAGTTCTCAGTCCAGCTGCCTTCTGACAAGGCTGAGAATGCTTTGACATTCCAGCAAGGAAGCAAATTCCACTGGCAGGGACATGGAAGGACAGTGGCCTCAGAATCTTAAAAATAATGAAGCCAGTGTTTAGAATCCAGAGTGTTTCAGAAGACAGGCTCCAAGGAGAACACAAATGATCAAAGTGTAAACAATAAGGGTCTATGAAGTGTGCTCTCTCTCTTTCTCACACACACACACACACACACACACACACACACACGCTTGTATATATATACAAACTTACACATGAAGATACACACAGATACACACACTTGCACGTATATATATACAGACTTACACATGAATACACACAGACACACACTTGCATGTGTGTGTATACAAAATTACACATAAATGCACACACAGACACACACACACACAGACACACACACACACACACACACACATACACACACATACACACACACGGTTCACGGAACATCTCAGAAAAAGGAACAGAAAAGGTGTAATAGCCCCAGGGTCAAGAGGACCAGAGAGAAACAATGTTTTCTGGACATAACAGGAAGCTGCACTCAGGAATTCCGAGCAGGTGTGGTTGCCCGCTTGCAACCAAGCCAGTCAGTACTCCACAGTGGAGGGCCCATGAGTCCCTATCTGTAACTAAGAAGCATTTGCAAGACTACAAGGGCAATATTGTATCATTAAAAAACCTCACTGGGGAAGATGGATGTAGCTCAGAGATAGAGCATTTGCCTGGTATGTGCATGACCTGGCATTCCATCCACAATACTGGAGACCAAACCCCAGTTTTCTCCTAGCTTCTCTTCCATTCTGGGATAGCTGAGAGTTCCCCAGTGACGTTCCGCTCTGTTCCATCTCTGCCATTCCCCGGCTGCTGACTGCAACAGTCCCTAGCCTCACTCAGTCTCAGTGTCTTCACCCTTGTGGTGAGATGTTGGTAATAGATGGCCACCACCTCTCTTCAGGACCCCACACTGACAGCTTTTGGGTATGCTCACATTTGAGTGCCAGGATCTCTTCAAGATGGATGTGGGTCCTGCTGGGCTCTCCACCCACAGATGAGGAACAGGAAAGTTAAGGTGCTTAAGTAACACTGGCTGTGTCACAATCCTGAGGCTACCTGGGATGTAGCTCTCACCTGGATGAGTGTGGTTTCATGGTTTGAGGACTCTGCATCAGTCTCGTTGTGTACAGTGGTTTGGGCTGTTTGAAATATTCTCATCCAGCTGGGCAAGGTGTTGCGCCCGTAATCATTAAATACTCAAGAAGCTGAGATGGGTAGTAGATTGTGAGTCTGGGACCAGAGGGCCTTGCTTACATTATTTCTTAGTAATCGTGGTGCTTCTCATCCATGGTTCTGTCCCTTGGAAACCACTATTGTTCTCCTGTGCTTCTATTTTTTTTCCAAAGATACAAACTCAATAGAAGCATGCCGTAGTTAATTCTATGAAACTAATCTTTACACTAAGCTTAAAGCACCATACGTTTATCCAAGTATGAGCATATGCCACTGCTTTATTCCTTTTCATGACTGAGTAGTATTTCATGGCATGGATATACCAGGGTCTACTTAACCATTTACTCCAGGAAAAAATACTAGCTGGTTTCTAGATCTTGGGCGACTCTCCTGTAAATATATTTATGTGTAGTTTTTGTGTCTGGCTTTTGCTTTTCCCTCTATACTAAACAGCCAAAGGTAGCAAATGCTGAGATACAATGTTTAGGGAGTGTTGGTTTCAAAAGAGACACTAACCGATCTTCCTCAACTAGATAATGCCTCATTCTGAGTCTTTCCAGGTTCAGTTAGTTAGGGTTGACCATTAAAACTAACTGGTACAATAGTAGTCTGAATATGGGGGTCCTGTCGGAGTGTGACTCATGGACGCTTCCTCAGATGTAGCTTAGTCTTTTATTTCTTGCTAACACCATTGCAGACCAATGGTTTTGGCTGACACTTCTGATCTACACATTCGCCTATAGACTGTATTTTGTCTAATGCTATCTGGTCTATACATTCTCCTATAGATGGTGTTTTGGGTGTCAAAGACTTGGTTTTTCCCTCATGTTAAAGTTCTTCTACAAGTTCTGTGGGTTGGTGTGTCCCATGATCCATTGTGGATTAACTTTGTACTGAGCGTAAAATGCAGGCTGAGGTCATCTGTTTGTCGGTGGGTGAATGATTGTCCTGGTTCCATTTTAGAGAGCCTGGCCTGCTACCTTCAGGCTGCTACTCTATAAACATACCATTTGCTCATGTCTGTGCAGGCCTGTTTCTGAGTTCTCTATTCTGTCCCACTGGTCTTCGTCTCTCCCTCTACCCACACCACCCCATCTTGGTTACCATAGAAATAGTACACATGAACTGTCAGGTGCAGTGACTCTTCACACTTCATATTTGTTTTTCAAACATATTTTGGAGGGCTGGGGGTGTGGCTCACTTAGTAGACTGCTTACCTGCTACATACAAAGCCCTGGATTTGGTTTCCCCAGCACCTCATAGAACTGGCTGTAGTGGTGGACACTACCATCCCAGCATTCAGGAGGTGGAGACAGGAGCGTCCAAAGTTCAAGATCACTCTCAGTTGTATAGGAAGTTTGAGGCCAGCCTAGGCTAGATGAGACCCAGTCTCAGAACAAAAATTTAGAAAACAATTTTAGATGAACATTAAATAGATAGCCTTTATCCACTCCAACATTATTTTTATTAGAACATAGTTGATTCATACTTGATATATACATGTAACACACACATATATAACACATGTACATGTATGACTGTCACGACCGCTCGACCAGGAAGAAAGACGCGGTGATCTGCGGCTGCTCGACCAGGGAGAAAGACTCGACAATCTGCGTTCACTCGACCAGGAAGAAGGACACGACAACTGGGATCTTCTCAACATGCTTTATTGCAGGAGCACCCCATCATGAAGCCAGGACCCAGAGCAGCCAGAGAGTGCTGCTTATATAGAGGGGAGAGGGGGCGTGGCTTTCTCTGATTGGTCGCCCTGTCAGACCTAATTTGCATATCTTCTCTGATTGATCACCACGCTGACCCAATTTGCATAAGCCTATTTGCATAGGCCCCGCCCAGGGAGGGGTTGCTGTGCAGGGATTGGCTAAGGCACCAATACCTCATTTGCATATACCCACTCGGGAGGGGTTTGCACCAGAATCTACTGACGCATGCGCAGTAGATAAAATAAAAATACATCTTGTAATGCCGGATCGGGATCGGCGGGCTACATATGACACATGTGCATGTGTACATATAGCAGAGATCAGCAGACCACTTACCCAACAGATAGCTGTGGGTGCCAAATACTGCTACCTGATTCTTCCCTTGACCGATATGAGAGTTTCCCTTTACTTCACAAATGGAGGCTCACGCAGGTTTGCCATCCCTGTCTTTCTCCAGCTCTTCACTTTCATGTGCCATGGAGAATTCTGTTCATTTTGCTGGGTAGCATTGAGGATGTGGAACACACTACCTATTTTCTGCTGCAGAGCAAGCCTCAGTTGGTGGTGATTGCCTAGAACTCACGCCAATCCTCCTGCCTCAGCTTATCCAAGTGCTGGGATGGTAGGCATGGAGCCTACAAACCCCCTGCTCCCACCCACCATACACACACACCATGATTCACCAAAGTCCAAAGACCTCAAAGCTTTCACCATTATAAGACCATCGGGAGCACACAGGAGCACAGATCTGTGCCTCTCAGCCCAGGGTTCCTTTAGATCAGAGCTTCTCCTTCACTCAAGTGAGCACTCACTGAGCAAGCTGATACTCTCGGGCCTTTGTATGAAGTCAAGCCAAGCTCTTCCTGACTCCTACCCTCCAACGCCTGCCCAGACACACACCCCATGCCCAGCCCCACAAACTCCGCTCAACCCTCCTCTAAGTGCGAGCCCTTGCAAAGCTGTCTATCCACTCCCTGAAAACACAAGCTAGAGCATCTTTTCTCTGCATCTTGAACTTGGAAAGGGGCTATAACCAGGGCACCTGGGAGCCTAGCCTACCAGCTTGGCTCCTCCTTATCAATGAATGAACCAAGCTTGTTCCTGGGCTTCTGCAGCTCAGAACCATAAAAGTCCTGTGACCCCCATTCTCTTTATCCCATGGCTGCCTTCTGATAAGCCCCCCCCCCAGTGACACTCAATCTCCCAATGTCATTAACTTAACGCACTTTCTTTCCACTAAGTAAGCCACAGGCGCTAACATCATCCTGTACAATAGATTTCCCTTTTGATCAATATCATCAAACAATTTACTACCTCGTTCATTTTAATGGCCCCCTTGTTGTGTTCTGGTTTAAGGACGCCTCACAGACTGACCAACCGTCTATCAATAGACATGGTAGTGGCTCCCAGTTCTCATTTTCATAAATATTACTATAGAAAAAGGGGGAACTAATGTGTTTCTTCGTGACATATGTGAAGGTCTTTGTAGATAAGCTTAAAAGCAAAATACCTGGCCCAGCAAGTCTCATGTGTGCACACCCATAGGAAGGCCACAAGCAACCATTTTTCAAGCAATGTCTACCTTGTTTTTGGAGACAGCTCTCTGTCTCTGTCTCTGTCTCTCTCTCTGTCTCTCTCTCTCTCTCTCTCTCTCTCTCTCTCTCTCTCTCTCTGTGTGTGTGTGTGTGTGTGTGTGTGTGTGTGTGTGTGTGTGTGTCCAAGGAGGCTACGCTGGCTGACTAGTGAACCCCAGGAACCCCTGTCTCCATTCCCAAGCATGGTTATTACAACCATATGGCTGCCATACCTAGCTTTTTTTTAACGTAACTGATTCTAGGGATCAAATTCATTTCCTCATGCTTAAGGTAAGCCTTTGGTTACCTCCAAACCATGACCCTTTTCTTAGTCTTGCTACTTTCAAAAGCCTTCCCCCTCCATCACTGGATTAGTGTGGACTGCTGAAGTAAGATAGCCCCTGCACAAATGGGCTCCAGTGGACACTAAGAGGATAGGGCCCATGCTCCAGAAGTTTCCCTGGTACTTGTGCAGGGAGCAGAGGTAGAAATTTAGATCCATGAGAAGATTCACATGAATGCTGGTCCTCTCAGTACAACAGAACCTTAAGGACAGAGGGCTCTGTACATCTCTGTGGGCATGGGCTGGAACCTGTCAAAGAAGCACTAAGAGGAGGTAAGAAGGCTATGGGACAGACAGACAAGGTGGGAAAGCTGATAGATCCGCAGTGATGGATGCCTTCAGTCTCAGCACTTGGGAGGCAGAAGGTTGTGAGTTCCAGGTTACCCAGGGCTACATAGTGAGACCCTGTCTCAAAAAAAAAATTGAAAATGTGCCTTAGAGCCTGCCTTGTGCTATAATGACTCCATCCAAAGATTTACTTCGCTGGCAGGTTTCACCTGGGTCTAGAAGCTAAATGTCACCCATTCCTGTCCCAAACCCCTTGCCATGGGTATTGTGGAAAACAGACATGCATGGTCTATTACAAAAGATCATGAACCAGTGGGCCATGGCCCACTCGAGGGAGCTGGAAGTTCATGATCACAAGTCTAGAGGGCTCCCTGACTCAGAATCTCTCTGTACATGTCTCCTCAAGAAGTTCCTTGATTGGCAGCAAGATGGTTCCGTGGGTAAAAGCGCTTGTAGCCAAAGCTGATGATGTGAGCTCAATCCCCCAGGACATACATGGTGGAAGGAAAGAACAGACTCCTGAGAGCTGTCCTCTGACTCCCACGTCTGTTCTGTGGTATATGCACACGTGAGAATAAATAAATAAATGTGCATTAAAAAGAAGGCCCTTGGCTCTAGATTTGTAGCAACACCAAGGACAATTCGTGGAGAACAGGGCGACTCCCTGGAAGGACCGTGACAGAGGGGTGAGTGCAGACGTCTCCCTCATACAGACATGTTACCTATATGAGAGTCACGTGTGTATACTCCATACAAGGAGCCAGGAGGCAGCCAGACAACAGAACAGGCCTTCCCAGGCTCCAGAATCTTTCTCGAGGGACTGTGTTAATTAGACTTTATGTTATGGGAGAAACAACTTTTAAAAAGCAAATATTTATTTTGTCTCATGATTCTGCGGTCTCCTGGCTCCATCGCTATAGGCCTGTGGAAAGTCAGGACAAGTCATGCAAGAGTGCATGGATGAGTGGGATGCTCACCTCATGCAACCTGGAAACAGACAGGATGACAGGAAGTGGGAGGAGACCGCACAGACTCTCCATAGGCATACCCCCAGCCACCTACTTTCTCCAGCCAAAAGCTCCGCCTTCTATATGTCCACCAGTTCCCTGTAGACTATTTGGGTCAGATCTATCAATGCAATGAATTAAACCCTTGAGAAGGCCAGAGCCCTCATCTCCTAGTCTAATTGTTCTAGAACTGCCCTCGCGGACAGACACTAGGGTGAGCCTCATTCTTCCTCCACGGCACCTCACAATGAAGCTGATGTTAAGACCAGATATCACATGCATCTTCTGGAAATTTTGAGGACTTCTTAGATTATGTAGAATATAGGTTTTAAGAAGATGACCTTTGAGTTGTGACCTGCCCACTGTGACCTGCCAGTACTTCCTAAGTGGTCACTGGTCATCCGTGTCAACACCCCATACATATAGCGGAGCCTAAGTCTTAGTCACCAACTCCTTCCCTCAGCTGGACTTGAAGTCCCATCCTGAGATGGGAGACCTTCAACCACTGGGTTTCTGTTGCTGTGGAAATTCCTTGTCTCTGTCTCTTCTGCCACAAACATCAGGAATAATGAAAATACTGCAATACAGCTTAATTTAGCCAATTTTTCCTACTTAAGAATTTGACTTGGGGAGATGGCTCAGCAGTTTGAGAGCATCCTTCTGTTGCATGGAACCCAAGTCCAGTACCCAGAACCCATAGCTAGTGACTCTTACCTGTAACTCCCCACTCCAGAGTATCCCAAGCCCTCTCCTGGCCTCCCAGAGACACTGCACACCCATAGATGCACACCCAAATCCCAGCAAGCAGGGGAGTCCTGTTTAAGGGCATGGCTCCTGGTATATCTAACATGCTCCATTGATGGCCACACACCCAAGAGTATATAGAGAGTACTAACAGAATGTGGTGACTTTAAAAAAAACCATGAAGACAAAACATTGGGGGAGGGATGAAAGGGGGTGTGTCCAAGAGGAGGTAGAAGAGGCTAAAGATGTTCAAACTATAGTGTATGAAATTCTCAGAGAACCAATAATTTTTTAAAAAAAAAATTGTTTATTTACTTTATATGTGTGAGTGCACTGTCACTGTCTTCAGATACACCAGAGGCATCAGATCCCATTACAGATGGTTGTGAGCCACCACGTGGTTGCTGGGACTTGAACTCATGACCTCTGGAAGACCAGTCAGGGCTCTTAACTTCTGAGCCATCTCTCCAACCCCCAATAAAATATTTTTATAAATAAACAAAAATAAATTTAAAAAGAAGTTGACCTGTGCAAAAATCAAGCCCACATCCTGCCCCTTCCCTCTCTTCTGTCTTTCTCCTCCCCTCTCCCTTTCTCCCTCCTCCACACCCATCCTGTTTTTATCTTTCACCTCGTCTCTCTCTCCCCCTTACCCTCCTGTTCCCACTCATCTCTACTTTATTCCTCTTCTGACCCTCTCCTCAGTGCCTCGTCCTCTTTCTCTCTCCTTTGCTACCCATCCCCAGCACTCCGGTGTCTCTCCTTCACATGCTCTATCCCCTGCTGCCTGTGGAAAGTCTTGTCACAGAAAACAGATTCAGCTTAAAGATTTTGATATCAAACTTGGAATCATAACCTGGACCCCAAGTCATGTCCAGCCACCTGTCCTTTGTGAGACAATTAAAAGAGAGAGAAAGAATAAGAAAAGACAAGAGCCAAAGAGAGACAAGAGATGGAGTGAACCCCTCAAGTCCATCATCAGGGTCTTGAAGAGAGATCAAAGTTTAAACAGAGGATCAAAGTCTAAACAGTCCTTGTCAAGGTGTGGTCCTGCCCACACTGACCCATCACTGTCTAGGCATCAGGCCCACCCTGTAAAGTGGTCTGATGAGTCATTAAAACTATGTGAAATCTCTTTCTGAGGTAAATTCCCCTCTGGCTTCTAACTCTCTTCCCTTCTCCCAGCTTGAGACTCCTGGGAAAAGTCCCATTTGTGGGATGGTCTTTCGTTTGACACAAATGTCTCTTTCACTTCACTTGTGACAGGCTGGTCACAATGTCCCCTTTTAGTGTTGCAAGCTCCTTCTGTTAGGCTGTCTGTGCACCGTGTGGACCACCCAGCCAGCTGGGCCTGCCATGGTCCTTCCTTCTCCCACACCTAGTAGTCCTGGAGAAGGTAGTCAAGGTTTCCCTTGGAATGTACCTCTCCTGTCCTGTGTGAGATTCTTTAAAGGGCTCTGTTGGCACCTGTACAATCAGACCCATCAAGGGTTTTTAAGCAGTGCGCTTCTACCACAATTACATCTCAGCGATGATCACTTATATTGTTCCTTGATTGCAAATAAACTTGCGTTGTGTGGTTTAGTATCCCTGGTTCTGCATATCTTCTCCTTCAGTGCAGGAGGTGAGGAAAGGGGTCCCTCCAGTAAAGGAATCCGGGAGTGGGATGCAGGAGGCTTTCCTCTGTTGTTTTGTCTCTACTGCTATCTAAATTGAAGAATCTTGAACACACAAATCTGAAAGCTGATTGAGTGGAGATGCAGGACAGGAAAAAAAAAACACTGAGAAGAGAGAGGGAAAGGACCCTGGAAGAAGATCCACCTTGAGCAAGGGGAACCACATCCCTTATAGCAGCCACTACAGAGCAAGAGCTTGCTGCTCCCCATGCTGGACATTGAGGACCCCTGCCCTCCTGGGCCTTCCCTCTTCTGGGGTCAGGCCACCATAGCAGCTGCCAAGGGAGGACTGAAGGTGTTGGACATGCTTCTCAAGGTGGGATCTGTGAATCTGACACAGAGGACTGGTTTCAATCTTGCAGCCCCAGCTCAAAGGTGATGCTGATGGTAGAGGTGCCAGGACATCTTTTATAGGGAGGGTCTAAACATCATAGTGGGAAAGGAACCCCAGCAGGAATTCTACCTTGACAAATCAGCCTGGGCCTGAACATAGTTCTAACTGGGCCAAATGCAAGATGTTCTGTCCATATTCTCTAAGACCTGTGGAGATACCCGACAAGTGGCATAGCTTTAGGGACTCTCTTCTTAGGGAGATAGTGACACTGGGCCCAGGCTAAGAGACCTGGTATCTGTTGCCCATGATCCACTGAGTGCCCAGATATGAGGTGTATTTACTGCAGAGTGACAGGTGAGCAACTGTCAAGGAGAACAAAGAACAAATAAACCCACCTTTCTTCTTTCGTGAAAGGGATTATCAGTCGCTAATTCAAAAATTGTAGAGCAATAAAAACTACATCAATAATCTCCATAATAATTATAGTCTTTAGTCTTACCCTCGAATGCATTCCAAGCTACATCTGATTCAATTACATTGTAAGATGTTATTGTGCTTTTCCGTGTTTCCCTACAAGGGGTGGCCATGGGACCATTGTGCTCACTCATCTTGTTCTGTGGGATTGTAGACACTGCTGTTCATAGGCACAAGACTCACAGGAAGAGCTTAAGTAGATGAGGAGTACGTGCCTGGTGGTCACACACACACACACACAACACACTTGCATCTCACACAAGTGTGCATGCACGTATAGACTCATACCCCTGGGATATCTTGAAGTGAGTGGGGACATTTTCAGGAACTTCATTGTGAGAATCCAAGTGCCACTGGTCCCTGAAGGGTAGGAGCCCAAATCCTGCTGCTGGAAGGCCTGAGACATGGCACAGCAGGTAAGAGGACTTGCTCCTCAGTCATGAGGTTCACAGTTCAATTCCTAGCACCCACTGCAGGAAACTCATAAACATCTATAACTCTGGCTCCACGGGATCCAGCGCCCTCTTCTGGCCTCTATGGGTATTTGCACATGCCTGTTCCTATTCGTTCATACAAACACATCACACAGATACACAAACAAAATGCCTTCCTTTTTTCTCAAAAAAAAGGGGGGGGGCATTCAGTTGGGAAGGGACAGCTGGGGCTGTGGTCATGGGGAGTTGGAACAGAGTTGGGGGTGACCATATTTCTCTGTATACATTTGTGTGGTTCTCAAGAAGAGTAAAGGAAAAATACTTTTAAATTGCTGCAAGGCTTCCCGATCTCACAGCCCCAGGATCCCAAGAGCCACTGAGTGATCTCTAGCCCCAAATACTAGGAAGGTGAGGCTGAGATGCCCTCCATTGGTTAAGAGGGCAAGTACTGGTTGGGACATTCACGGCTACAAGAGACATAAGCTGTCAGTGACTTGGGGACAAGGGAGTGGCTCTGTTGGTGGGAATATGGAACTGGGAGAGACAAGCTACTCTAGGAAAAGCCTCAGAACAAAAGCTGTTTTTTATTCCTGTTCCCTGTGATGGCATTCACTGTGACAATCATGGCATCTTTGCCCATCTTCTCTATGCTTCAGGTAACAGCATGTGCCAGACAGAATACTGTGTACTAGACAGTCACCTCGGGATCTTGTAAATAGTTCTTATGATGATATAGTTTGCTATAACCCAAGAAGTTCAGATCTGTTCATTATTTCCATTTTCCTGATGAAAACTTGAGGCCCAACCATGCAGATAGCTCAGTAAATAAAGGGCTCTCTGTGAAAATATAGGAACCTGAGCTTAGATCCCCAGAACCCCCACAAAAAAACAGGCACAGTGGCACTGGGGGACAGAAACACAATGGTGCCTGGAGCTCAGTAGCCATTCTACACAAAACAGTGAGCTCCCGGTTCAGTGAGAGGACCTTGTCTCAAAAATAAAGCAGAGATTGAGGAAGACACTCCTACATGCACACACATGCACACACACATGCGCACACACATGTGCACACATGCCCACACACATGCACACCAATACATGCATGTACTCCTATATTAATGCATACATATACCACACAAAAAATTGAATCACAGAAGACATTAAGCAAACAGCCAGCTAAGGAGATAGAGAATCTCATAGCAATAAACACAGTCGGTTTTCTTACTGGCCTCTTTCCGTGTAACAAGTGCTCTAGGGACCCTCTTTCCCCCCAGACCTGTATTCTATACAGCCTCCCTGGGATCAGAGCCCAGAAAGAAGGGAGAATGGTTCAGCCAGTCCTCCTTCTGTTGTGGTACCCAGTTCCCAAGGGAACAATGCTCAGCCATCTCTTCTCCCCGTGGGACTCAGATGTTCTCAGGAAGCGTGTGGTTGTGCCGGTGGGAATTACAACTGGGCCCGTGAGGGTGATTGGAAACGGGAACCAACAGTGCAGAGACAATGGATTTCAGGCTGAGGCATTCGGGGTTTAAATACAAATTAGAAGCTGCAAATCAGTTCCCAGTGTGAATCGGTACAAATCCTTCATAATAGGAGCAGAGGTTTCTCTTGTCCTTATTTGTACGGGGTGTTGGCATCAGGAGCCTAACCAAGTGTGTTGGTTCCCCCCGGCTCAGGGGGATTAAAGATGTTCTCTTCCTAGCTTTGATGGCTGTCGGTGCAAGAAGGAGACTGAAACCACAGGCTCTGGGGACCCTTTCAGAGCTTACAGTAACCCAATCAGTACCCCACTAAAACTGAGAATTAGGAGGCTCTTCTATGGTTCCCATCCTTCGTACCATGGAAAGGAGGGTTCAGAAATTATCTTTTGTGGAAGCTGAGACAGCAGCTCAGGGAACTAGCTAAGAGCATGTGTCTCCACACACACATGAAAGGTGAGACAGGGGGCCATGTGTGTGCCTACAATGACCCAGATCTACACCCCTTCTAGCACGGAGTCAGCACACACACAACCATTCTACTCCTGGGTTAGTATCCCACAGAATGAACACATGTGGCTTATATGTGGATGCTGAGATCAGAAACCAGCAGCCATGTGTGGATAAAATACTTCATTGTGTCTGATGTAGCACCCTCTGATCATTCAAAGGAATGAAGTATGAACTTGTGTGACCACCTGGGGATGCTCCAGAAAATACAAGAACCCAGACACACAAAGCCACACTGTATAGCCCATTGGAGGCAAAACTGAGCCAGGAGGAAGGCAGCCTTCTGCTAGAGGAAAGGGATTTGAGTGAGGGGTCAGTGGACAAGGATAATTGGTGCAGGGTTTCTTTACAAAGAGATGAGAATGTTCTTAGGTTGACTAAGAAAGCTGTTTTGGTTGTTTGTGTTGTTGTTGTTAAGACTAGGTCTCACTATGTAGCTCTGGCTGTCCTGAAACTTTCTATGTAGACCAGACTGGCCTTGAACTCACTTCCATCCACCTGCCTCTGCCTCCTGAGTGCTGGAATTAAAGACATCCACCACCACACAGGGTAGTTTAAAAGTCTGAGCATCACTAAAATTCATTCCACTGTATGACTTAAGTGGTGGATTCTACAGTGTGTTAGTTATATCTCAATAAAGCTGATGGTAAAAACCCACAGCCCTATGTCTAAAGACTATAGCTGCAGTCCCCCTGCAGACCACCTGTCTGTGAACTCTGGATGAACTTGGGTCTTCTAAAGGTGGGAAACCTTTTTAGTTGATTTAGCTTGAATCATCTGTTTTTCTGTAATCTGGGAGTCAAATCAGATTAGGCAAAGTCTTTGCTCTGGGGGGTAGTACTCTTTTAAAAAAAAATCTTTAATCTGATTTTTACAGTCCAGTTGTTCTCCCCCTCCCAGTCAGCCTTCTGACAGTTCCTCATTCCATTCCTCCTCTCCCATCTCCAGGAGGATGTCACCACCACTCCCCACCCTACCAGGCCTCCCCACTCCCTGGGGCCTAAAGTCTTTCCATGATTAGGTGCATCTTCTTTCACTGAGGTCAGACCAGGCAGTCCTCTGCTGTATATGTATGTGCTGGGGTCTCATATCAGCTGCTGTATGCTGCCTGTTTAGTGGCTCGGTGTCTGAAAGATTTGTGGGGAAGGGGGGTCCAGGTTAGTTGAGACTGCTGGTCTTCCTATGGAGTCACCCTTCTCCTCAGCTTCTTCCAGCCTTTCCCTAATTCAACCCCAGGGGTCCCCAGCTTCTGTCCATCAGACTTGTTCTGCATCTGCATCTGACTTGTTCAGGTGCTTGTTGGGTTTCTGTGAGGACAGCCATGCTAGGCTCCTGTCTGTAAGTACACCATAGTATCAGTAATAGTGTCAGGCCTTGGAGTCTCCCCTTAAGCTGGATCCCAATTTGGGCCTGTCACTGGACCTCCTTTCCCTCAGTCTCTTCTCTTTTTGTCCCTGCAGTTCTTTTAGACAGGAACAATATTGGGTCAGAGTTTTTGACTGCGGGATGGCAACCCCATCCCTCCACTTGATGCCCTGTCTTTCTACTGGAGATGGACTCTACAAGTTTCCTCTCCCCACTGTTGGACATTTCATCTAAGGTCCCTCCCTCTGAGTCCTGAGCGTCTCTCACCTCCCAGGTCTCTGGTACATTCTAGAGGGTCCCCCCACCTCCTACCTCCTGAGGTTGCCTGTTTCCATTCTTTCTGCTGGCCCTCAGGGCTTCACTCTTGCCCCCCCCCCAATATCTGATTATAGTCTTCCTTTCCCCTGCCCTTCCCCTATCCACCCAAGTCCCTCCTTCCCTCTGCCTCCCCTGTGATTGCTTTTCTCTCCCTCCCAAGTGGGATTGAAGCATCCTCACGTGGGCCCTTCAGCTTGTTAACCTTCTTGAGTTCTGTGGATTGTGTCCTGGGTATTCTGTACTCTTTTGGCTAATATCCACTTATTAGTGAGTACATGCTGTGCATATCCTTTTGCATCTGAGTTACCTCACTCAGGATGATATTTTCTAGTTCCATCCATTTGCCTGCAAAACTCATGATGTCCTCGTTCTTAATAGCTGAATAGTATTCCGTTGTGTAAATGAGCCACATTTTCTGTGGGACATCTGAGTTGTTTCTAGCTTCTGGCTATCACAAATAAGGCCACTGTGAACATAGTGGAGCACCCATATATAGACACACACACCACAACAGGCATCTACATATATACACACACAGACACATACACACTACAGATACTCATATAATGGACACACATGCACACACTCCATCACAGGCACACATGTGTACATACACACATATACACCACACAAATAGGTACCCACATGTTGACACAAATACACAAAACACTACTATTCTGACCTC
This sequence comes from Rhabdomys pumilio, assembly GCA_030674055.1. Classification (NCBI taxonomy): domain Eukaryota; kingdom Metazoa; phylum Chordata; class Mammalia; order Rodentia; family Muridae; genus Rhabdomys; species Rhabdomys pumilio. Next base: position 42,895,692 of record JANHMN010000018.1, read on the forward strand.
TACATCTCAGTTAAAGCAAAGGGAAACACAGAAGCTTATGAATTTGCCCACAGGTAGAGGCCAAGCAGAGTCCATTCCTCCTATCCATGAAAATCTATCTATGACCCAAACTCCAAAGTAGTTGGGAAATACCATATTGTTATTGCTGAAAGAGAGCTGGTGAGGCGGCTCAGTGGGTGAAGGGGCCTGCTGCTAAGCCTGACAATCCAGGTTCAATACCCAGGTCCTACAAGATGGAAGGAGAGAATCAACTCCCACAAGTTGCCTTATGACTTCTGCTCATGCACAGTGTCATTTGCAACACACACACACACACACACACACACACACACACACACACACTTGTTTAAATACCCATTCTTCTTCTATAATCAAGTTGGTGCCAAATATAGATCTCTACAGAAAATTGCTTTCTTCCCAATATTAAATTCTTTTCAAATTATCTTCTTAAAAGAACAAATTTGTTTGTATATTTACTTTAATTTTATTCTTAAGTTTTACTTATTTTTATGTGTTTGGGTGTTTTGTTTAATGTCTGTGAAGCACATACATGCAGTACCTGCAGAGGCCAGAGGAGGGCAGAAGATCCCCTGGACCTAGAATTACAGATGTTTGTGGTCCATCCTGTGGGTGCTAAGTTCCCTGCAAGAACAGCCAGTATTTAACTACTGAGCCATCTCTCCAGACCCATTTAACTTTTTAATTTAAATAAGTTAAACTTAAATTGTCGTGAATTCTATATGAGTGTTATGTTCACAGCATTTCCATGCCTCCCTCAACCTACTCCAGATCCCCCTGTATGTCTTAACTGAAGGAGATGCTCATGTCTCTGGAAACAGGATGCCCAGTGTAGCCTTTAGATGAAAGGGGGGGCAGGAAGAACATGGTGTATTTGCTCTGTGGTGGTTTTTTTAATTTTATTTTTCTTCCACTGTTTGCTATTTAATATTTGCTGCCTGAGGCACTGATCTTCAGATTTCTTTTTTAGCAGCAATTTTTTTTTCCAAGCAAGATCTTAGGCAGGAACTGAAACAAACAAAGCATAATTAACGGTTCCTGGAGCAGTCTCCATGGTTGTTATTTAGAGGGAAATCCTGGCTGTGCAGGTGGGATATCTGGTCTACCTCTCAAGCGCCACTGGCTGCTCTAAACACAACTTGAAATCACTGCCCAACTGCTTAGGTTTCCTGTTGATCTTCTGATGCTGTGTTCATTTTATTTTGTAAAGGGAAAAAATTGGTATTTGAGATTTTCTTCCAGGAAAAAAAAAAAACTAGTTTTTTCCAGTCCTGACAGTTTTCATGTCTATAAGATAGCAGAGGTAGAATCCCATAGACCACAACTCCGTTAGCTTCTACCATCCATAACTGCTTTGCACCCCAAAAAATGTTCATATATTCCTCAATATCCATGTATATAAATTAGGTTACAGGGGCAGCAAGATGGGTCAGTGGGTCACAGTGCCTGCCACCAAAACTGGTGGTCTGAGTTCCACATGAAGTAGAAGAGGAGAATGGACTCCAGAAGGTTGTGCTGCAATGTCCACACACCCTCTACAGCATGTTAAGGTGTGTGCATACACACACACACACACACACACATACACACACACACACACACACACTTGTGCATGCACGCACACACACAGCATTTTAAATCTTGCATAGAATCACTGGTACAGGAGAAAAACAGAATAATTACCAGTAGAAATGAGTGTCTAGTGGACTCAGGAAAGGATTTTAATTGTGTTTCCTTCAGAAAAGTTCATCTTTTAGAGATGCAAGTGCAGCAGGGAGGGGTAGTCACGCGGATGATCTACGAGGCGTGAGTTAGTCACTGACCCGGGAGGCTGGCTCTTGGAGCTCATTATTCTGACTGCTTTTTAGAAAGTGAAAATGATCGTTAGTAAGATAGCAAGGATAAAAGAAAAAAAACATCTGTGGGGCTCAAGCCACCAACAGTTGTACCTTACCCAGTGAATCCTGTGAACACCTACCAAGCTGTGCCCACTGAGGCCACATTGTGAAGGGCAGAGAAGAGCACAAGAGGAGGCTGGTGTGAAGATGACACTGATGATGGCCATAGAAATGGCTCACAGGAACGAGAGCAGGGCTTGGAGACCAGCCAGAAACAGAACACTTCCTGAGCTGTCTTGGAACAAAAGCCCATCTAGTTTTCCTCTCAGTATTTCCCTCCATTCGCTGGCTCCCTGCACATAATGGATTTCCCTGATAATTAATAAGTCAGTCCAAATGGAGGGAAAATGGCCATACCCAGTTCAGATGCTCAAAAACATGTATTTCTCTAAGTTATAATTCATGCATGTGTGTGTGTGAGTGTGGGATGGTGCACTCATACATGCAGGT
>JANHMN010000018.1:42898067-42915115 GCA_030674055.1 Rhabdomys pumilio
ATGCTGAGATTATAGACACATACCACCAAGCTTTTTTACATGTGTGCTGGTGGTCTGACTAGATTTTCATGCTTGTATGACAGTCACTTTACTGATCAGCTGTCTTTCCAGTCCTTCTACGATATTTTCTGGTATTCTGTCAATCATTTCTGAGGAAAAGCCGAAGGGTGTTGAAAGATAAAATGACCTTTATTTTTTAAAAAATATACATATAACCATATTTTTTATAATAGCTATTTATGCTAAGGTGAATAGTTTTACTTTTTTGTCTTTTGTTTATAGTGTGAGTTAGGGGTCGAGATTCATTATTTTCCACATGTAATACATAAACAACCCAGTGTTTACCGAGATGATCATTAGATGTAACCTTAAATACATCCAGAATAAGAACCGTCCACAGTTATGACAGCAGAAAACAGGTTTTCAGAACTTATAGATAGCAAACAAACAGCCTTGTGTGTAAAATACATAAAGCAAGCGGTGCCCAGGGACACTGTCCTGCTCATTGACTGCGCCGTTTCTGGCAGAACTCCCAGCATGCAGTGGACAGGCTGTGGATACTTGTGAAGATGAATTCTTGTGTCTCACCATCCTGCGTTGACTGCTAATTACAGGCAGAAGAAATCCAGGTAGCTCACGGTAGCTCACAATGTAGGTCAGTATCATTAGCCCCGGCAATGGGGGGTCTGTTGTTAGAATCCAGCAAGGACTAGCATGTCTGTAAGTATTGGATAAACATCACTGATAAGAACAAAGCGTTGTTCGTATGAACACAGAGAAATAAGATGCATATGCATGTAACCTCATTGCAAAGTAGACTATGGGAAGAATGAGGTGTCGCGGTGGGGCTGAACCACCCTGTCCAATTTATTATGAAAATTTTATATGTTCCATAGCATAGTCTGCCCTTGTTATCAATGCTAACAAGTTCTAATCCCCTGTCCTAGCGTCTATTCCCGTGACAGATGCTCTAACAAAAGCAGCTTAGGGGAGGAAAGGGATTTATTTGGTCTGTTACTCCAGGTTACAGCCCACTGTTGTGGGGAAGTCAAGGCAAGAGCTTAAAGTACTGTATCCACAGGCAAGCACACAGAGCAACGCGTGTACCCACGCTGCTACTTGTCTGCACATGCTCAGCTGGCATACCCACACTGCCGTTTGTCTGCGCATGCTCAGCTGGCTTCCTTCATTCTTATATTGTCCAAGGCCCAGATGACACCCACATTCAGGCTGGGTTCTCCCACATCGATTAATAATCAAGACAATACTCTTCAGTCATGCCCGCATGCCAACCTAACCTAGATAATTCCTCAGTTAAAACTCTCTTCTCAGGTGGTTCCAGGTCATGGCAAGTTGACGTTTCAAACTAATCATCACACCCGTTACTATATACACTGTGCGACATGCCAGGCTCGTTCATTGCACATTATCGTGTTTATAACAATCAGAGTCTTTACCGGTTCGACTCTGAGCTGGATATTAGGTTCCTCCAAGAAGCTATATCCTTTATGTAAACACAAACTCATGAACATGTTTGCTAGTTAGATTTCTCGCAGACTTTACCTTGCCTCTTTATCCTCTAGAATAAATAAGGATTAGAGCAATTCCTGATACTTTATCTTTTAATTTTGCAAAGCCAAGGCTCAAAGGAGTGAGTGGCAGTTTTCCAAGTTCAACGTCAGCACTCTAAACAGTCCATTCTCCGTGTGGCTGCAGAGTCCGATAAGACCCTGGGCCTCCTCTGCTCTTGCTTTCTGCTGACCTGCAGCTTTCCAGGTGGGAAGTGAGCCAAGCACTGTTACGCTCTCCAGGTTAAATGCAGACTGACCATTCTATGGGGTGGGGGGGGGAAGCAGTCATTCTGTATGTATTAAATTCAAGTCCCTGGGAAGGAGTCTGGGGAGAAGAAAAGAGCTCTTGGTTTACCATGTTCAAAAATACACAGTGGAGAGCCATTGAGGAAGACACCTGTCTTAGGTTTTCTAGTGCTGTGAAGAGACGCTGTGGTGACAGTAACTCTAATAAAGGAAAAGCATTTCTTTGGGGATGGCTTACAGTTCAGAGATTTAGTTCATTATCATTATGATGGAAGCATGGCAGCATGCAGGCAGAGATGGTGCTGGAGAGGCAGCGCAGAGTTCTGCATCCAGATCAGCAGGCAGCAGGAAGAGAGAGTGACACTGGGCCTGGCTTGAGCATCTGAAACCTCAAAGCCCGCCCCCACGATGACATACTTCCTCCAACAAAGCCACACCTCCTAATGGTGCCACTCCTTATGGGCATACGGGGTCATTTTCATTTAAACTACCACAACCCCTGACATTGGTTTCTGCCCTCCACGTGCATGTGAACATGTATCAACACACACGATTAATAATTAATTAATTAATTAATTAATTAATTAATTAAAGTTAAAATAACCCAAACCCTCCATCTTTCTGATGAGAATCTCCATGGCCAATTCAACCTCATTTTTGATGTCCGTTAGAAAACTCACCCACTTTCCAAAGAAAGAGGGTAAGACAGTTCAATTCACAGCTAAATGAACTTACAGACTTCTGTGCATCACCCCAAGCCACCGGCCCACACTGGTTATGCAAAACTGTGTTTTACATCTGGTATTTGATTTGCTGCACAGTTAAACAGAAAAATAACTTCATCTATTTTTTTTCCCAATTAAAAGAAGTGAATGTTATAATCCATAACTCCTCCAGCTCTGCTTTGGTAAATTAATGCCTATCTATTGTTTTTAAATCACAAAGTGAACATGGCTATAGAAATGTAAAATGGTACTATTTCATTTTAATCTATTTAATTTTCCCATTCTTGAATTACATAATGGGGTTAAAACATTGAATAGAATTAATAGAATGAGTATTTAATTAAGCAGTAATGAGTTTCTAAATGGATGCTTCAGGAAACTGGCTTCATGGTTATGTAAGAATCAGATAATAGTCTTAACAAAGAGTATAATAACTGTGTTGAAATGTTTTTTTATATATATATTTAAAGATTTTTATTTTTTCAGAATTCTCTCAGGAGTATTTGAACATAACCCAGTTTCTTGATTTGCTTCCGGGCAAATCTAAATGCCTTTCCCTATCTCCCAACACCCCACACACTATCGAACTCTACCCACAATGCTCTGCGGCCCATTGTGAAGCCTTTCTCAATGGAGCCCCTGTGTGCCACCCACACCCTCCTTCCTTCCTCTGGCCTCCTCAGCTTCTCTGGTGGCTTGGCCTCGCCCCTGATCTTCCAGGTGCCAGGAGTGAATGCTTTCATTCCCTTTACCTAATTCAGGTTTCTCTTCTTTCACTTTTAGGGAATTATTTCCTGGTGCACTTCCTCAAACTGGTATGAGTACTCACCCCAACAGCACGATGCCACAGGCTCTCCTAGAACTATAATGGCTCCTCGTGGAGCAATGATTCTCTTTTTGTAGTTATACGTTTCTTTTCTATCTGCTTCTCTTTCTAATCTATAAATCCACTGTCACATATACTATATCTACTTTGCTTGTTAGTCTCTGGATGGATAGATAAAGGTAGAGGGTGAATTGTCGAATGAAGGATAAATAAAAGATGGACAGATGGGTAGTTGGAAAAACAGACAGTTGAATTACTGAACAAATAAATGGTAAACAAATGGAGGTTGAGTAGTTGGACAAACGATGAATGGAAGATGAATTGAAGAACGTATGGATAGATAGATGGGTGCATGGATGGTGGATGAATACATGGCTGGATAGAAGCATGGATAGATGGATGGATGGATGGATGGATGGATGGATGGATGGATGGATGGATGCATGGATGGATGGATGCATGGATGGATGCATGGGTGCATAGGTGCATGGGCAGATGATGGGTAAATATAGCTATCTCTAAGAACATGTAAAGCCAAGAGTGTTAGCACACAACATTAACTCCAGCACTTGGGTGGCAGGTGGATTTCTCTGAGTTCAGGTCAGCCTGATCTACAAAGAGAGTTCTAGGACATCCAGGGCTACACAGAGAAACCCTGTCTCAAAACAAAACACCAAAAAAGAAGACAAAAACAGAGCATGTGAGATCCACAGTACATGCTCATGGGACTTTCTAGGATAGCTTTCTCTCCCTGTTTCATATGGGTTACACACATTAACATGATGCCCTATGGCAGCCCCTTCAGTAGCTCCAACAGGCATGGAAACCCCTCAATTGTGAGAGACATTGCAGTCTTAACTCCAACCAACTAAACACCTGTGACTTAAGTATTTACCTATCAATTAATGATCTCATCTTCAAACCTGACCATATGCTACATGCTGTGTTTTGTTCTGAGCAGCAGGTCTTGTCCCTCCACCAGCCACTACTGGATTTTAATGCCAGGCCCTGAGATGGGGAAGGGAGCTTTGAGAATCAAGGAAAATTGTCATTCATTTCCTCGTACCATAGAATGCAATTTTTAAAGGTCATAAAAAATTATGGGAAAAAATTATGGAGAGCCCAATGACATCTCTCTCTCTCAATTATACTTTTCTCATATATTCCATCCCATCCACAGCCCCCTCCCTCCACTCTTCTCAGTCCCCTACCACCACCTCCCTTCTCCCCCAGATTCACTGCTCCTCCATTTTCCTTAAGAGAAAAGCAGGTCTCCCAGTGATATCAACCAGCAGAGCATAGCAAGATGTGGTACAACTAGGTCTAAGCCCTCATACAAAGGCTGGATGAAGCAACCCAATATAGCGGAAAGGGTCCCAAGAGAAGGCAAAAGAGTCAGAGACGGCCTTACTCCTATTGTTGTGGGTCCCACAAAAATCTCAAGCTAAAGAACCACAGGATGTATTCAGAGGACCTAGTGCAGACCAGTGTACTCTGCGGCTGCCACTTCCATGTCTGTGAGCCTATGTAAGTCCTGCTTAGTTGATTCTGTGGCCCATGTTCTTCTGGTGTCCTACTTCTGTGACTCCTACAATCCTTCCTCCCCCTCTTCTCCTCTTCTTCTACTTCCTCCCCCAAGCTCTGCCTAATATTTGACTGTGGGTCTCTGCATCTGCTCCTATCCATTGTTGGGTGAGCACTCTTTGATGACGATTGGGCTAGACACCAGTCTATGAGGATGGCAGACTATCTTTAGGAGTCATTTCACTGACTTCTTAAGAAAAAGGAAAATCAGTCGTGTTTGGTTCTAATCTTGGTCTCTGTGCTATCCAATCAGTCAGTCCCTTGTGGGCATGAGATTTAGTTGATCCCAGATATATTCAAGTTGCAATCAAAATTGGCCATCACGTAGGGTCTACAAAAGCCACCAAGGAATGAGAGATCAGTCAAAGTCTGCCTTCCAGAATATTAAGGCAAGTGGAACATCAGATGTCAGCCAATGACTCCACCCCTCAGTCCCTCTCCTGAGTGATTTAATTCTTCTCCATTCTCTCTCAGCTCTCATTTCTGCTCCCACCTCGTGTATTTAAGACCATTCATTTATTTGACAAGTGGCTCCTGAGTCCCTTCCATGCCCTGGGCACCATGTAAGGAGCTGGCACCAAAGCCTCCAGCCACCTCAAGCCATTATTTGTACAGTGATGTCATCTTGACCATGAGACACTCAACTGCTTTCCCTGGGCATCCTCTTGGTTATGCGTTAGACATAACTTCCTCTCCATTTAACTGGAGAGCTCCAGTCATAGCACAACCCAGTTTCCTAAAGAGTTTCCTGTATCATAAGAACAGCAGGGACCATGGCTATAAGGAGGGACAGGGCTCTAGTGTTCTGCTGTAGATATGCCAGAGGAATGACCTGAGTGATGGATCCTAGGTGGGCTTAGCATCAGACTGATTGAAACCAGAGCTTATTAAAAGTCAAGACAAGAGGGCCTGGCCCTTGATTGACTATAGGGCTTGGGAAAGGATCTTTCCTTTTCTTTCTTCTCTCCTTCATCTTCATCTGTAATCTGAGGGGTTTAGAGAGGCCATGTGTCACCAAGGCCTATCCTGAACACATGGCAGACAGAAGTGGTTGATGACATCACTTGTCCCCACTGAGCCCAGATGCCCTGAAGGGTCCCCTCAGCACCAAGTCCAACTGCCTCCTCCACCCACAAGGGCCAATGGTGACATTAATACCTAGACTAGAACCCTCCATGTCTCTCATCCCAATCTGCACATTAGAACTATCTGGGCTTCCTCTTGAGTCTTTGGTCTAGCCTTAACCAACTGAATGGACATAGGACCCAGGAATTACCATCAACCCTCATAGGGAACTCTAGTGTGCAGGTAGGACTCAGAGCCACAAACATGGTTCCTGGCTCACGAATCCTGTAGGTTATTTTGGTTTTGGTTTCCGGCTTGTTTGTTTGTCTGTCTGGTTTTCATTTTTGCTTCAGTCTTAGTTTTTGTTTGTCTGCTTTGGGGAATGGAAGGACAAACGATACTGGTAACCTTTCCCTTTTCTTAAACAGGAATCAGAGGATTGGGGTCAAAGTAGTTACTACTGGGACCATTTCTATATGACAGCATCTCCTACAGTCCTCCTCCCGCAGCCAAGTTCCACACTGGTGTACATCCTCTGAATCTTATGAGCTTCCCAGGTTTGCTCAGATGGCGTAGACAAATTAGTTTTCATCCCTGCCCCATCCCCCTGCAGCCAAGCCTCAATATGGAGGCCTGTGATTAATGATTTAAAAGTCAATGAATCAGTGGCTGTTTGCAAAACCTCATTTCTCAAATTACTCCTCTTTGAACACAAGGCCTTCTTGACATCACCGTACCGTGTCTGGATTCTCACTGCTACTAATTGAAATTCCGGGATATTTCCTCATCTTGTCAGCTCCTTGGTCGTGCCTGTTTATGAAATATTTGCAAAGAGATTACTGTCCACCTGAGTGTGTCAGAGGTAAACACCAAAACAATACTTCACATATCCTGCTCAAAGGAAATGTGCTCCTGCTAGCCCATGAGACTCTCTGTCGTAGGGAAAGCTCGTTTGTCATGGGTTGATTGATTCCCACCACACCCACATGCAATAAGTATCTGAGATGTGATACAATTAAAACCAAGACTCCCAGTTGCAAACATCTGTGTTTCTTAGCAAATAGTCTTTTAGTCTTGTGGGCTATGGGAGAGAAACTAGGCAGGATGGGATTGGTTCTTCTCGTTAGAGAGTAGGGCGGGGTGTGGCAGGGCAGAATGGGAGCCAGACATTATAGATCCAGCTCCAGGCCCTCTACTTAAGTCCCGCCATCTGCTGATCTGGTCATCTTTAGTTTGAGGTAGGCAAAAAAGCAAGAACAACACACACAGGGCTGGAGAGATAGCTCACTCCGTAAGGTACTGTGAGCGTTCCAAGCATGAGACCCTAAATTGGACCTAAATAAACCCTCATTTTAAAAGCCAGCCATGTACTTATAATCCCAGCAATGGAGGAGCTGAGACAGGAGGATGCCTTGGGCTCCTTGATCTGCCAGTCTAGCCTAAACAAATGAGAGACACTGCTTCAAAGACACCGAGGATGGCAATGAAGTTTCTCTTACCTCCATACACATGGTCACACCCATCTAAACATACACCCACAGGCACTCATACACACTTAATAGGTAATTGTGCACTCAATGTATGCAATGGCTCACATTCCACGGGAGCTCGCATCTTATCCAACAGTTATTCAGAAAACAGTGCTCCCTGGCTTTTAACTGACCCCTCCATGAGAGACAAGACCCAAGTTTCTTCATCCTGTGACTCTGCCCTCCCCTGGGGTCTCCTGGCTGTGTGCTTTCAACTAGGCCGAGGGTGAAAGAACTGAAAAAAAAGGAAGGGGCACAGTTTTCTCAGCCTCTTCTCTAACCTGGCAGCATCCTTCTGCCATGTTCTGCTTGTGCTAAGTTTGTCCCACAGCCTTGCCTGAGTCCAGGAAAAGCTGATTTGTGGGATACAGCTTCTTCCTGGCTATAATCCCTGTGTTATTTGTTATTAAATGAGATGATACGCATAGCATTCTTTATGCAGTGCACACAAATAGTGCTCTGTCATCAGTGTCTGCTAGATATGTTTCAGGACGCTGACTGTCGTCATCTGCTTTGTCTGCAGTTTCAAGCCACAGTGGAAGAGGGAGCCGTGGGAGTCATTGTCAACTTGACAGTGGAAGACAAAGATGACCCCGCAACAGGAGCCTGGAGGGCCGCGTACACCATCATCAATGGAAATCCTGGGCAGAGCTTCGAGATCCACACCAACCCACAGACCAACGAGGGCATGCTCTCTGTGGTCAAGGTAAGGGTACCCCCTTGGGGTATCTCTGTCCTCCCATAAACACTTAGGGCCCCATGAAAAGTTGAGAAAGTTATGGATAGATTCTGCCATTTCCCCTGGAAGCCCAAAGATGAACATTGGGGGCTTAGAGACTTCCCTGCCTTGAACATTCTTCGCTGATATATGACCTGTTTGTTTTTAAGGCAGGGCAGGACAATAAGAGAGGGCAGAACAGGAACCTTGATCTCAAGTCCCTTGACCGAGCACCTGCCCACATTTTCTGTGCCTCAGTTTACTTGTGTATGAGAAGCCACTGTTGATGTAGCATATAATTCAGGATGGTTGTCACGGTCCTCTCTGCTTGCTGTGGCGAGGGGTCATGCTCTGGATAGCTGCCTTAGTTTCTTTCCAAGGCTGTTATTAGAAAATAAATAAATAAAGCACTGGCAAGAGCCACTTAAGAGAAAAGGGATTTAACTTTGACTTTCAGTCCCTCGCTGGCGAGGGGGCGGGGGTTTTCAGTCCCTCGTTGACGAGGGGGCAGGGGTGGACATCATAGCAGCAGGGGCTTGAGACAACTGATGAGACCACATCTGTAGTAAGGAACCAGAGAGCAAGAAATAAATGTACACATGATGTCCAGCCCCCTTTCTCTAGTGGCTACTGTCTGGATCCCCCTGCCTAGGGAATAGCCCCACCCACAATGAAGAAGCCCTTCCAGGTTAAGTTAAGTAATCAAGAATATCCCCCACAGGTGTGCCTAGAGCCCCACCTCTCGAATAATTATAGGTCCTGTCAAGTTGACAGTTCACACTGACAATCACAATGGCTAATTAGCAATGTTCTTGAGGCTCTGCAGGCTCGAAGTCCATGATCTCAGTGCCCAGAAAACTCAAGTTCAAGTGGGTGTCTGTGTCTGCATAGATGACACCTTCTTACTCTGTCCCCATGCCTTGGAAAGGGAGAGCCAGCTCTCCTATTCACAGAGGCAATATCCCCTGACCAGCTTACCTCCTAATGACCCCCACTTGCTAATACTCTCACATTGAAGCCTGTGACTTCAGGATATGAATGGCAGGGGGCAGGGGAGGCATGCCCAGTCCAGAGCACTATGAGGACTTCATGAACAAATAATGTAAAGTGTTTGACAGTATCAGCTACTTCCAGTCTGTATCCGTTTGGTACAGCAAGTGAGCATACATTTCGTGTTTGACCTTTGCCTGTGATCTGTCGTGCCCACTGGCTCTGGTACTGATATGGCACACTTGCTCAGAAGACTCTGTACTAGGAGACTATCTACAAAGATGAGTGCGGCTTGATTATTAAAAGTTCATCAGGGGCCTCGGTGAGCAAAACTGAAGGTGCAGTCAGGACTGGCAAATCCTGGGGCTCAAAGGGAGGCACCATCTCTTATTGCTCCCAGCTTCTAGAAGCCAACATGGCGTGAGCTTCATGCCCCTTCCAATATCTTCAGATACATCCTCTCAGTCACCACTCCTTGATGTCTATCATACTGTCTACCATACCATCTTCCTGATAGCTCTTCTATGAAGCTGTGTGACCCCATCAGGTCCACTGAGTGGTCCAAGATAATCTCTCATCTCATTTAACCACATCTACAAAGTCATTTTGCCTTAGACTCTTAGAACTGAGATCTATGGGAGTGTTATCCTGCCTACTCCAGTCTGTGCTGCTCTACCTTCCGCTACTGTGATGAAACACTGGCCCAAAGTAGCTTGGGGAAAAAAGGGCTTGTGGTAGATGACCCTTCCAGGTCACAGTCTATCACTGACAGAAATCAGAGCAGGATCTTTGTCTGTCTCTGTGTCTCTGTGTGTCTCTGTGTGTCTCTGTCTCTATCTATATATCTATATATCTATATATCTATATATCTATATATCTATATATCTATTTGTCTCTCTCTGTCTCCTATCCTTCTTACACACCTGCCTAGAGAAAGTACTGGACATAGTGGGCAGGGCCCTCCTGCTTCAGTTAACAATTAAGGCAGTGACCCACAGACGTGTCCATCATCTGAATCAAACAGCTACTCAGCAGAGGTTCCTTCTTCCCTGGAAGAACACAACACAACTCTGTGTTGTGGAAAATGGACTATAAAAATGAACCAGTTCAGAATCCCATCAGCAACTGCATCATATCAGTACCAGAGCCGTTGAGCATGGCAGATCACAGACACACCTGATTTCTAGAAGACACAGAGCCTGGATTCCTGCCCTTCCACACCTCTGGGTCACCCCAGTTCTTCCTCCATAATAATACAGTGACAGAGCTGTCAGGAGAGCCTGTCACTGGCCATCCAAGGCTGCTGCTGTCAAAAGGTTAACAGCATGAAATAGCATTGCCCTGGCCATCTTCTGAGCCTATAGAGGATGCTAGTAACTTACCAGCCTACTGCTTCATGGGAAAACTTGAGCAGATACTTATCTCTATCATGTATCCTGGGGTAAAACTTGGTGGTCCCCAACATGTGTTTGCCCAGACTGGAAGAAAATAAACGCCATAACCAAAAGTCACCTAGATGACGAAATTGTTCATTTCATCTCACAGGATACATTTTTTTAATTATTTTGTAAACTTTTTATTGATTCTTTGTAATTTCACATCATGTACCCCAATCCCACCCATCTCTCCATACCCTCATATCTGCCCTCCACCCTTGCAACCTTCCCTACCCCAAAAGACTTTTTTAAAAAAGGAAACTGTAGTGCATCACAGTGTGTCCCACACTATACCCTTTTGTCCACACAATTTTACTTGCAAATGTTCATTGCAATGAGTCAGTGGTCTGGTTCAAGGCTTCTGGCTTGTGCTTCACTGTCAATACCATATCCTCGCCAGGGCTCCTCTCTGATATCTGCAAGAAGCCTGCCCTGGCCTTTAGGGTTGAATGGTACTGGGTGGGATACAGCATTGGACAAAGGTCAAAGACGGATGATTCCCTGGCCTTGTGATCTTACTACTTGTACTTTTAATAAGTACTGGTTTCTTTCTCTGTAACTTTCTCTTATTATTTCATGCTAATAAGCTCTGGTTTCTTTTCTCTCTTGCTCAAGGACCTCTCACTGGCCAAGTAAGAGGCTTGGAACTCATTAACTCTTCACGAACCAGAGAGAAAAGAAAGGAAAATAATTAAAATCGTTCACACATGCAATATCCACAGATACATACACACTCATACAAACACATACACTCTTGTAGGGCCTAGCCACCTGTCTCCTCAACTCCACAAGTGCTGATGCATACTTACCTGCATGCACATATATCTATACATGTATGTATAGCAGGCATATGCATTTGGTGGGTGGGGCAGAGCCCCGGATGTTACACTTTACTCCTTTTCTCTGGCTTTATACCTTCTTAGACAGAAGTTCTTTTAAAAAAAAAATTACCTCATAGATAAAATGTCACACAAAATGGGAGCTACAGAAGGATGCTGATATTAAGTTCAAAGCAGTGTTTCATTCTATAAGCTCATTATAAGTTCAAAGCAACAGTTTCACATGGCCTTGCTTTATCATAATGCACACCTGTGGCCTCATTCTTGGACCTGACCTAGAATGAGTGCTTTTCCTTGATCACAGACTTGTTTCAAGCCTGTTCCTCTTCTTAGTGCAATTGTGAAAGCTCATTGTATTCCTCATTATGAAGTCTTTACTTACTATTCTGTGAGGATGGGGCACATTCTATTCTTGATACTAAGTTTATTACATCCTTCTGGCAAAACAACTAAAACCATCTCCTAAAACTTTCTTCCTAAAACCATTTGAATCAAATCAGGATTTCTATAAAAACCATTATCAGGAATTATGTAATCATCAATTTGCCTATACAGCATTACTACATGATGGTACATCTTCATTGATCCAAAGAAAATCTGCTCACCAGGGTGGGCTAATGCCCAGGAATCATTAGACTATGTAATAATGACAGGAAAAAGCATGTCCACTGCAAGAAACAATCTGAGATGAAGTCTCTTGGGACCTTGCCTCTCAGAAGCTCACCCATGCTAAGCCATACAAAAAAACACTGGGCCACCTCCAGGAAAGTCACCTGCTAGCCTTAGCCTCTCCTAGAAGGCTCCTGACAGATATCCTTGCAAGATCTTCATCTATCTCCTGATTCCGCTCCCCTGAGAATGCACCACAGGAAATCACATGGCCCTAATCCCTGCCTCTGGCTCTGGAATTCCAACCTGAGCCCTCTCATACATCCAAGAGTACATGGACACACATCTCCCTCTATTTCGTACGGATGGAGGGTATCACTTGGCATGGGCAAAAATCTGTTGTTAGAATCAAAGGAGAGAGGATGCAGCAGGGAGTTATTCTCAGGTTAGTGGGATAGGAACAAAATATAATAAGGTAATCATACATTGCAAGGAAGTAGAGGCAGCAGCTTTAGGAGTGAAGCTAGGTTTGCCTGCTCCACCTGTCTACCAGAGTAATGGAAGTGGGGTGATCCCATGCTATGGTGGGTCCCAGGCCCTCGGGTCTCTCCTTCACTGAACCCCCAGGGATGTTATGAGTTATGGGTTGCAATCTGGAAACCTTACAGCGTCAGCATTGACAGTGACAAAGGCTCAAGTTAGGGAAGTAGGCGGGGGGGTGGAGGTGGTTGTTCATTATTTTTCTATTCAAAACACAACGGTGGGTGTTGCACCAAGTTTGTGTTTGCTTGTGCCCTGTCACTCTTCTGCTTGTTTGAGAATGGTTTTTAGCCCAGGGGTAGCCAATGACCTTTGTTCTAGTTCATTTCTGTTGCTGTGCTTTAAAAAAAAAAATGTCCTAAAAAGAAGCAAATTAGCAGAGGAAGGGGGGTTTGGTTTGGTTTGGTTTTGGTTTGGTTTGGTTTGGTTTGGTTTGGTTTGGTTTGGTTTGGTTTGGTTTGGTCTTAAGTCTATGATTGAGAGGAAGTCAAGGCAAGGACTTGACATCCACAGTCAAGAGCAGAAAGCTAAATGGCTAGACCCTTGCTTGCTTGCTTGCTTGCTTGCTTGCTTGCTTGCTTGCTTGCTTGATTGATTGATTGATTGATTGATTGATTTGCTTGTTTCACTCTTACATAGTCCAGGGCCCAGCCCCAAAACCTCCCACATTCAGTCTGGGTCTTCTCACCTCAATTAAGTATAAAGACAATGCCCTATAGATAGACCCACAGGCCAACCTGATCTAGATAATTCTGAATTAAGACTGTCTTCCCAAGTGATTCTAGATCTTCCTGCTTTTCTGAAGCACTGAGATTTCATGCCCTACCACCCCTGTTCTTGTGATGTATTGGGGATGGAGCCCAGGGCTTTGTGCATGCTAACCAAGCCTCTCTCACCTGAGCCACATTCCCAGACTTCATATTCTTTTTCTTAAAGACCCTTAAAATGGCACAAGAATTAAACCATAAATCTCAGATTTATCCCCAGGTGTTCACAGCTGCCCATGCAATACCAAAGGCACCAAATGCAAAGTAGACATGAACTCCAGGGTGTGTGCCTTTCTAACACCCTTCTGTCTGCTCCCCCAGCCCCTGGACTATGAGATCTCTGCCTTTCACACCCTGCTGATCAAAGTGGAGAATGAGGACCCATTGGTACCTGACGTCTCCTATGGCCCCAGCTCCACAGCAACTGTCCACATCACAGTCCTGGATGTCAACGAGGGACCAGTCTTCTACCCAGATCCCATGATGGTGACTAAACAGGAAAATATCTCTGTGGGCAGTGTGCTGCTGACAGTGAACGCCACAGACCCGGACTCCCTGCAACATCAAACTATCAGGTGAGTGAGCTACTCGAGACCCACAGATAGAAGCATATAAGAAACTACCTTTCTCTTCGGTTGCCAAAGCAAGCTGCTGGTCACTGGTTGTAGTCGCTGGTTTCAGTTGCTGTTTGCCTATTGCAAAATGCTGTTAAGTTAACCCTGGTGCCCATCTAGATATGTGGGAAGAAAAAGAAGTTTGTACCTGATGGAGCCAAAGGGCTCTCAGTAAGAGGACAATATCCTTATCCATGACTCCAACTCAAGAAGATAACGGCTTCAAGGCTACATTCCCAAATGCCCTAGCCTAATCTGGATGGTCATAAAGAAGAGTCAGGCTGTGTGGGCTTCTGCATCTCCTGATGCTCCAACCTTATGAAAAAGGCACTGGTTGGTTCCATTTGTAGATAAAGGTATTGAGAATTCAGGGATGGGAAGACAGTTTGATGAGTAAAAATATCTGGGTTTGTGTTTCTGGAACCCATATAGATGGTGTGGTGGAACACACTTGTAATCCCAACAATGGGGAGGCAGAGACAGGAAGATCCCTAAAGCTTGCCGGCTGGCCAGTCTGGCTTTATTAGTGAGCGAGCCTCAGGTTCGATGAGAGACCCTGCCTCAAAGCATAAGGTAGAGTCCAGGTGTCCTAGTTCGCTTTCTACCACCATAACCAAACAATAATAGTTTACATGTTCCAGTCATGTTGAATCATTGAGAGAAGTCATGTAAGGACCCCAAGCAGTAGCAGAGGTGGGAACTTTGGAGGACTGCTGATTACTGGCTTGGTGCTCATGGCTTGCTGGGCCTACTTTTTTATACAACCCAGAACCACCTGCCCAGGGATGGCACTGCCTACAGTGGGTGAGCTTTCCAACATCAATCATTAATCAAGGAAATCCCTCCACTGGCATGCCTACAGGCCAATCTGATGGAGGCACTGACATGCCTATAGGCCAATCTGATGGAGGCACTGACATGCCTACAGGCCAATCTGATGGAGGCAGTCTTTCAACAGAGATTCTCTTTTCCCAGATGACTCAAGTTTCTATCAAGTTGACAGAAAATAATCCGTGCACTAGGCATGGTGGTTCATATCTTTAATCCAAGCACTGGGGAGGTGGAGGCATCATCTCCTCTGTGAATACAAGGCCAGCATGGTCTGCATAACAAGGTCCAGACCAGTCAAGGCTACAGAGTGAGACCCTGTCTCTAATAATTATTATCACTAGAGGCTGATAGAGTCTGGCCTCCACATGCATCTACTCACGTACACACCTACACTCGAGACAGGTGTGAGTGCTTGCTCAAGTCTTCCCGGGTGTGACAGCAGAGGAGACAGGCTGACACTGTGCCCTGTCTGTCCCCTTGGCTTCTGAATGCACATTAGTTCTGGGCCTCAGAGGCAAAGAGCAGAATTTGCCTGATCCTTAGAAATGGACCCCTGGTTTGGAGTTTTAATAACCAGTAGAGGAAGTGGGGCAGTTGACGATTTCTGCCTTCATTCCTTCATAGTTTTTTTTTGTTTTAACTTATTTTTTATTTATATTTGGTTGAATTATACTTAAAATGTAATTATACCATTTACCCCTTTCCCTCCTCTACCTCTCAGGCAGCACCAGCCGCTCTCTCCCAAAGTCCTGGCCCCTTTTTCTTTGTTGTTATCATACTTATATGTGCATATGCACATGAATACAGTCTTCTCAGTTCATTTGTGTAGCTTGTGTGTATATGATTTCAGGGCTGACCACTTGGTATTGGATGACCAGTTAGGGAGCCCATCCCTGGGGAACGCTATTTCTCCCTCTTCCAGCATTCCTTAGCGGCCTGTGGTCCTCTGTCTGGGGGTGGAACCTCTTGAGATTCTTCCCATTTATGTCAGCATATTGGCGTTGTCACTGTTCAGGTCTTGTTTAGGCAGCCATGTTGTCGAAGTGTCAGGGGTGCATCTTGCCTGTTGTTTCTAGGAGACACACTCTCAGAACAGACTTCCCATTCCTGTGGCTCATAGCATCTTTCTGCCCTCTCTTTCATGATCTTCCTTGAGTCTTGGGTCCAGGGTTTGTGTTTTGAATATATCCACTAGGGCTGGGTACCCCATGATAAGTTTTTCTCTGTATTTTGACCATGTGAGATTTTCTATGAAGGTCTCCGTCTGGTGCAGAGAAGCCTCTTTGATGAGAAGTATCTGGGAGCATAAGCATAAATTTTAGAAAGCAGTTGGGAATCATGCTGGTCTAGTAAAGTTGCAGCCTTAGGTTCTCCTCTAAGATCCACGATCTCACTCCCCCTCCCCCCACCCAAGGAGCTGGCTATGTTTCAGGTACCTCATATGACTTCCCTCCTGCTGAATGAGCCTTAAGTCCAATCAGACAGCTGTTCGTTACAGCCAAGATAGAAGTACCACTATTGCACCCTTTTTTGGGGGGGGGAGGGGGGGCTCAAGACAAGGTTTCTCTGTATAGCCCTGGCTGTCTTAGAACTCACTCTGTAGACCAGGCTGGCCTTGAACTCAGAAATCCGCCTGCCTCTGCCTCTGCCTCTGCCTCCCAAGTGCTGGGATTAAAGGTGTGCACTACCACTGCCCAGCCCGCTACTGCACCCTTAAGGACAGCTCACCATGCTGGTCATTGCCGTGGTTCATAGGCATCCCAGCTGGATGGGACTACTGGTTGCTTCCCCCACCTTTGTCAACTTTACATCGAACCTTCTGGTACTATAAACACTAGTGTTCCTCTGGGAGGAGGCTTTAGGTGAGATGTAGCTCAAATCTTCCCAGTCCTGCTTCCCTCTTATGCTCTGCCCCAGGATTCAGTAGAAGATCTCTTCCTAAGAAGATTTCATTAAATGGCTGACATCACCTGCCAGCAGCTACAGGATGCCCTTGTTGGAACACTGTCACACAGTGAACGAATCCACTGCACAAGCCCAAGTGAGCGGCTTGTCTCTGCAAAGAAAGTCTGAAATGAGCTGGCAAGGTGGAAGGATAGATTATTTTACGCAGAGAGAGAGAGAGAGAGAGAGAGAGAGAGAGAGAGAGAGAGAGAGA
>JANHMN010000018.1:42915125-42929574 GCA_030674055.1 Rhabdomys pumilio
AGAGAGAGAGAGAGAGAGAGAGAGAGAGAGAGAGAGAGAGAGAGAGAGTTTCTTTTCACTTCCAGACTTTCTAATTTGCCAGATGAACCAGAGGGTTTTGTAAGATAGTAACAACTCCTCTGTCAGTGAGAACCAGAGATCATCTTTCTTCCCCTGCCCCCTGCTGGGGATCCAGCAAAGGAAAAAACAATTTAACCATCAAAGTGAGCATTCCTTAAGGACTTGGATGGGAAACCTGTAGCTTAGCTACAAGGCAGCTGTGTTGGCCTCTTTAGGGCGGCTTACCATACTTTTGTGTTTCTGCAATAGGAGGTGGAGGCAGGGGATTCCTGTGGAGGATAAAATGAGTTAGCATTGCTAAGCCTGGGCTCTGCCTTGCTGGCTCAGCTCTGGTGGTGCTGGGGATCAAAAGGTTAATGGAATGGAAAGTGACTGGTGGGGGTTCCCAGAACAAAAGCCACAGTGCCCACATCAAGGAAGGACAGTGGGAGAGAGGGTCCCTTTGGTTTCTCTAATTGAACCAGTTCTGGGCGATCTTAAGCAAAGGGTTCATTTGCTGTGGGTTTGTCCCTGTTTATAGGATGAAGGAGCAGAAGGAGAAGCAGCTAGAGGCTGCACAGGCCCCAGGGCATCCCTGAGGTTCCAGGTGGTGTGAGCTGGTGGCCTGGCATGTCATCATTTTCACAGGGAAAACACAGCATCTCCAGCCACTGTCCCTGCCCCTCCCCCATCACTGGAGTCAGTTCACACTCCTATCAAGCCACTGGGCTTGAGCAGAGGATGAGCCTCTGGCAAAGGGCACCTAGCTAGAGGGACATCGGAAATGTCATGGTGGGCCAGGAAGGAGGACAGAAGAGCACACTCCTTAAGCACACGGAGAGAGACCAAAAGAAACACTCCTCCTTGCACACAGAGTAGAAAGACCGGATGAAATGCAGAGAGAAAGCTGATTGGTCATGGCCAAGCCACTTCCAGGTACTAAGGCAAACTTCAGATCCTGGAACACATGATGCAAGCTATAGAACTAGAGGCCATGGGTTTCCTACTGTGTCCCAGTGCACTGTTAGGAGCACCCACTGGGTGGGTTTGGGGCTGCTAAATATCTCTATCCCATAGACTGGAAAGGCAGGTCTGACCACCACCTGTGACCACAGGCCACCAGTGACCTGGACCCAGCTTAGACTCACCTATGCCAAACAATGCATGGATTAGCCCAGTTGATTAAAATGTGGGGACTTGACAGCCAGTGGGATGGCATTAGAGTACCAAAGCCAAACTCCTTTTCACATCCCAGTACCATTCTCCCTGGCTGGCACCATCTTCATCCAGGTTTGTATGTCGCCAAGGAAATAAGGTCAGCCCTGGAACAGTCCTATATCTGCCTGCAGAAAGAGCCACACCCTACCCAGAAGCAGTGCAGCTAGTACCAACAGGGGTTTACTGAGCCATCTGGGACATGTGACCCTGAAGAGCAAGGGGATGGACAGTGCTCATGGGTTGGCCTTATTGTCCAGTATCACAGTTGATCCCAGCATCCTCTGTGAAGGCTTGAACTGGTACCACTTAGAGAGGGCTAGGGCCCTTCTCAGGAGACAAGAATAAATGCTGGGTTTTCAGGAGGCACAGATGGCCTCCATGGTGGGAAACCACAGAAACCCTCAGACAGCACTGCTGCCTTACTTTTCTACAGCTGGTCACCCAAGAGGACCAACATCTGCTCACAGGTCTATCAAGGGATGCAGAACTGGCTAAGAAATGCTAAACTGGCTGGGTGATGTTGAACTTGCTGAGGGTGCTGAACTGGCTGGGTGATGCTGAATTTGCTGAAGAATACTGAACTGGATAAGGGATGCTGGCTTGGATGAAGGATGTTAGGCTGGTTACTTTCCCCACTGGAAATCAGAGTTGCCTGTCAAGTATCCCTTTCTCAGCTTCACTGGCTGGGCCTTCTCTCTTCTCCCATCATCTCCCCTCCTTTCCACTCCCTGCCTTTCCCTTTTCTCCTCATTCCTCCTCCTGGCCCTGCCCACTCCTCCATTTTCTGGTACTGGTTCTGAACTCATGAAACATCCCTGGCAAGTGGACCTGCTGCCCTGGGGAGGAAAGGCTCTTTAGTGGTGGGGAGTTTGATACAGCATACTGGAAAGCGGCCTCCAGGGAGGCTGTACGTGCAGCAGGTGAGGGAGGCTGAGTGGAGGGCCCAGGCTGGGAGAGACTTTCCCACAGCTCTTCACAGATGATGATTTGCAAGTGGTCTCTGGTCTCATTACTGTTGTAGCTCAAGTCATTCTCCAGGGAACAGGATTAGAAGAGAGGGGAGTTGCACTCTGGGAGCTATTATTTTATCTCAAGATCTCTGAACTTAGCTGACTAAGGCACAACAAAAGAAAATGTTGCTGACCCAACCCTCGGCCCCAAGCAGCCTCCACTCACAGCTAGGCCACAAGGAGGGCCCAGTGGTCCTGCACAGAACTCTGTCTCCTTCTTAGCACTGGCTGTGCCAAAATGTCCCTGTCCCTCTGCTTCTCTGTCCATCCTGTTCTACTTCTGTGTCTTTTGCTCTGTCCATCTCTATGGACTTTCTTCTCTTAGCTCAGTTCTTCTCTGCCCTTCTCACTCCCAACTCCTGCCTCTCTGGCATCTGCCTCACTCCAAACCTCTCTGTCTTTCTTGTTCCCCCTCCTCTCTCTATTCCTATTCTTTGCCTGCCCCCACCTTTGTGAGTGATCACGTATGTACAAGCATGTGTAGCCATGTGTGGAAGGCCAGAGATCAACCTCAGAAGCTGTCCACCTTGAAACAGTCTCCCACTGGCCCAGAGATCACCAAATAGGCTAGTCTGGCTGGCCAAGAAGCCCCAGGGCTACACCTGTCTCTGTTTCTCCAGTGCTGGGAGAGCAAGCATGCATCACCATACCTTCTATGACGTGTGTTTTATGATGTGTCATGCCCCCATGTTTGGATGACAAACACTTTTCCAGCTGGGCTTTCTCCTCATCTCTTCTCTCTACTCACAATCCCTCGTCACCTCTCCCTCCTCTTCTTCCTTCCTCCTCTGCAAGATGGGAGCGAGGCAGCGAGGCATCTTCTGGTGACATTGTAGTGTTTCCTCTTGCTCCTCCCCCTCTTCCTCCCTCATTCTCTTTCTCTGTCTCTTTTCCTCATCTCTGTCTCCATCCACTCTAAGACTCTCTGGGCTGAGTGAGCTCCAATAACCACCTCCATTCATCTCAACTCCAGTCATGCTTGATCCCCAAGTCAACAACAAGGAGCCATGCCCTCCTCAGCGGACATCCTGGGGGCATCATTTGGGTCTAGCCTGCCCTTGATGTTCACCCCAGCCTCCTTCAGAAGGGGTCTCCTGCTGGCCCCCACATATATAAGAACCTCTAGGCAAATCCCTGATCTAGTAGGCAATCTGATGCCTTCTTCTGGTGTGTCTGAAGAGAGCAACAGTGTACTCATATATTTTTAAAAAGAAGAAAAGAAAAAGGGAAATGAACGTTGATGATGTTTGAAGAGGAGGGAGGGGGAAGAGAGAAACAACAAAATAAAACGTCTGAAGTTAAATGGAATTAAATGTCCAACGTTCCTATCTTGGGACAGCTCCTGTGAACTAAACAGTATTTTAGAAACATCTTCAAGCTTGCAAAGCAGGCACGCATCTCACATTGCATGAGTATCTGAAGCAGGTTCACATTGCACCTTGCAAGAATACCCGAGCAGATGACAGGGCAGTGGTGAGCAGTGGGAAGTGAAATGTTTTCCTCATCAAATAATTGCGAGTGAAAAAAAAAAAAATGCTAGCCGGGCAGTGGTGGTGCACACCTTTAATCCCAGCACTTGGGAGGCAGAGGCAGGGGGATTTCTGAGTTTGAGGCCAGCCTGGACTAGAGAGAGAGTTCCAGGACAGTTAGGGCTACACCCTGTCTCAAAAAAAAAAAAAAACAAAACAAAACAAAAGAAGAAAAAAAAAAGAAAAAAATGCCTAAACGGCTTTAAATTTTTTGTAGCAAAAAACTCCACGTGTAATATGGATATGCTGGGTGTACATTTTATGAGTTGGGGTGAAGACTCTTTTGTATGGAAAGCTTCTAAGGACTTTGAAATTCTAAACACAGGCCAGGCCTGACCCTGGACCTAGCATATGCCAAGAGCCCAATTAACAGGCATGGAAGGGATGATGATAGTTGGGTTACAGTGTCTGAGTGCCAGTATATGAATGAATAAACAGCCATGACTAGCTTGTTTTAATTTTTGGTGTTATTACTTATGTATGCACACACAGTGTAGAACAGTGGGAAGGTCAGAGGACAGTTTGCCTCTGCTGGTTCACACCTTGATCCAGGGATCAAATTTAGGATAGGTTAGTGGCAAATCCCATTACCCACTGACCCATATTGCTGACCCAAAAAGTGTAGCCCAGGCTGACCTTGAACTCATAACCTTCCTGCCTCCTCCTCTGCTGTATCCCATCAGTATTCTCTTCCTCTATATCTTACCATTGTTCTTGGCCACAAGCTCTCTTAATCCCTACACACTCGCTAATGCCCACCAGCTGTGGAAGTGTTTCCAACAGGCCCTGTTTTAATCTGGTGCCAGGCAGGGTGACCAGCACCAGAGGGAAGGTTACATAAGAGAGTCTTTTCCGTCTGCCAGCCCTCCTCCCAACTTGATCTAAATTGAGTCTATTCTTTGAACACAGCCTCTGAATCAATGATACCTGCTCTGTCCTGGTTTTTTCTTTTGGGGCTGGAGAGGGATGGGGGCTGTCTTAATCTTACACGGTCCCTCCCTTTTCCCTAAACTTAAGCCTTCTCAGCTGAATGGCACTCATGCATTCAAAATGGTAAAGAATGCCAGGGAATAATGGAAATTTCGCACCAAAAGATTTGTTTATAATGGCCAATTTCATCTTTCTCTGATCATCCTGGGCTCATCAAGACTTTTCTTCAGAAAAGTCTTCAGCCCTGTTTAATCTACTATTTGGGGCCTTTAAAAAAAAAAAAAACAGTGCATACTTATGCAAAAAAAAAAAATAAGTGGTGAATTGGGCAAAAAAAAAAAAAGTCATTAGCTAACTGTGGGACTTTTATTCTGTAATTGCTAAGGCCTTTGGAAGCAGAAGACAAAAAAAGAAAAACATTTCAATTGGCTTGAAAATGGAAACTCTGTCGCTCCTGGGATTCTGAGACACACAGGTACCCAAGATACATAAGCAATAAATGTTCAGTGGGAGAAAGAAGGGTCACAAATGTCCTAACTAGGTTTCAAACTCAGATTTAAGAGTTTAATTTGGGGTGCCACCCACCTTCTAAATTTTAATCAAATCTTAAAGGCTAGCTTATAACCTGTCTACCTGGGGAAATTAGAAGTCTCTCCATCTACAAAGACCTATTAACACTTCATTCTAATTACACATGGTTACTGACCTCAATAATAAGATTTGGGGTGAGGTAGTTTTGTTGTTTTTTTTTTTAATGAGTCCAGATATTTCTTTCTGCAGTCATCCAACACAGTGCTTGAAATATAAATGAGTTGTTTATGGGAGTCCTTTGTAATTTTTAATTAAAGTGACGTTCTTCAGTTGGGGGTTTATGGCAGTGATACATTTTATCACCGCATTGCTGTGGAATTCTTAATTATTTATGTAAATGTATTAGTAGACTCAGCCCTTGTTTTGAGTGGTCAGATTTTTTTCATTATGGAAATGTGCATGGGATAAAAAGCCTAATAAATTACACAAAAGAATCTTTAAAGGTCTGAGCTCTCTGGTCTCTAAGAACAGAGCTCTGGGTTTTGTCGTAACCCACAGAGAAGATGTCCATGGATTCCTTGGGTGGCATGTACTGGGTTCGGTTATCCAAAAGCACTGGGTAAACAGTTGCAAGATTATTTTATAAATCAGCTTTGTAACATCTGTCTACGCGTGTTATGCATTTGCCAGGGGGCAGACACTCATAGTTGAAAATAGAGTTTCAGATTGGCTGTATTTGAATATAATTATCATTTGCCTTCTTGTCTGCCTCGGAAATTAATTCTCAGAACCAATCTAGAAAAATATTGACAAATGTTAATATTGCTTCTTGCCCAATATTTATTTCCTAAGTCATTCAGTTTGCTTAGGGAATCGTTTGTTTTAGGGGGTAGGTTTTATTTTTTGAGGCAGCATCTTATGTAGCCCAAGCTAGCCTCACACTTCCTATGTAGCTGAGGATGACCTTGAACTCCTGATCTCCTGCCTCTTTCTCCCAACTGCTGGGATTACAGGCATGATTAACCATGCCTAGCTATGTTTAGCTTTTAATACTTTGCAATAAAGACATTCAAAATAGGTGTGGATCTCTGGTATAGAATAAAAGGGAGGCCACACCTGACAGTCACCAACACTAGCCGGTGCTGACTGCATCTCAGAGTCTCACCAGAGGCTGATCATAGCATCAACCCTCAAACAGTAATCAGAGTGGGCAAGCAGGTCAGAGAACTAACACAGGAAACTCTGCTCAGCCTTGGTGCCTAGCTGGCCTCCTTGACTCCTCTGGGACTCAGGGCTTGAAGTGATGAGACTCTAAACTGAGGTCTTGCCATGTGGCTAAGCTGTGGCTCCTCCTTGTGTCCCAAAAGCACAGCCAGGAATCACACTGGAAAACCAGACTTGTGTTGCCATTTGAAACTACTGCTGATCCCTATGTGAAGGCTTGTGAATGATAAAAGAGGGCCTCTGGATTTTGGATCAATCTCTCATCCATACATTCATACATCCATACATCCACACATCCATACATCCATTCCAAAAACATGCAACGAATACCTACAGCACCTTGGTGAAATAGCAATGAAGACGGCAGTTAATAGTATCCACTGTAATTGTCAGGGTGGACATTTTGGAACCTGAACCCATCTCCTTATGCTTACCACAGTCTGCCACTGAGATATAAGCTATGCTCTAGGCCTGGTTCTGTATCTGCCAAGCTACTTTCCTAGCCCTTGCTTTGGGGGACAGGATCACAACTCATGCTAAGCAAGAAATATTTTTAATTTATATACAATAATTGTACATTTGAGGGACAACAAGATGAACAGTGAAGGCATAGGCACCACGCCTTACCACCTGAGTTCTACCATCAGGACCCATGTGGTAGAAAAAAAGAACTGAAAGTTCCTCTGCATGTACACACACATTCACACATGTGTGTGCATGAACACACACACACACACACACACACACACACATACACACATACACACACATCACTAAATAAATGTAATTTTAAAACATTACAAAATATACCTCATCATTGCTTCCTTCTCTTTCCTCTTCTGCTAGCCTCCATGTCACATCCAGGGGGAATCCAGTGTCCCCTTCTGGCTGCCCATGGCACTGCATGCAAGTGGTGCACATACTCAGACACATACACAAATACATACACACACACACACACACACACACACACACACACACACACATTCACATAAAATAAAACAGCTTTTTTAAAGAAATTATTTTAAAATCACAATTACTGCAACATTCACACTAAGGAAGGCAGAGAAGTTTTGGGGTACAGTACAACAGCCGCTGCTGGGTTTCCTCCTGTGTCCAGCTGGGCGCTGGCCCTGCATAGAAATGCTGACACCACTGGTACTTCTCTTTGAAGAACATTATGGAAAAGACTCAGTGACCATGTGGATCCAAACAAGGGTAGAAATGAGTTCATCAGAGATACAGGCTAAGGGAAAATATACCTGTGCCCATTCAGAACTGTCAGCCAGGGAGGCGAGGCACGGGTAGTCACCCTTTCTGTGACAACTGGCTTTCTGATACAGCCACAAGGACCTGAGCTAAATTAACTTACAAAGAAAAGGATGGATTTTTGACATACAGTTTTGGAAGTTTACATCTGGGGGCATGTGAGTCTGTTGCTTTGGAAACATGTTGCAGATACGTTTTCCAGCTCCTGGTTAACCCCATGGAACAAAGAGGAAGGAGCCATGTTTTCCAGCCTCCTTGGAGGACATGCCCTCAATGATCTGGATACCTACCCCTGGACCATGCTTCTCAAAGGTCCAACTACCTCCCGGGGTGTCAGGGCTGAAGACTGAAGCTTCCAAGCACAAGCTTTCAACACACAGTCCAGCTGCAAGACACAGCAGGTGAATGGAGACCTTTCATTGTAGAAATCAGCCACAAGGCTTGAAGGGAAAAGAAGTCTCTGGTTGAAAACAGAGGTTTTAAATGGGTAGTAAGAAAGGGGGAGCTTCAGATAAAAGAGAAGTATAAAGAAATAGAAAGCATGATGTGAGAAGCCACTGGAGTGTCACTCCTGAAAATCCAACTGGTATCTACTCATCGTACAAACCTGTGTGAGGTGGGGGTGGTCACCCTGTCCCTTAGCTGCTGATGTGTAGCATTCTAATAGACACAGTTGGGCAGACTGGAAAGAAGGAATTGACATCCAGGTCTGTTTTGTCAGAGATCTTTGAAGCATTTCTTTATTTTGCAAGAGCAGATGTCAAACACATCTGCACCCGGAAGAGTGTCCTGGTTCTTACAGCATTACCTCATCTCTTAAGGGAGCGTGGTCTCATCATCCTGGCTGAGGGCCACCATTTGAAGGATCTGTGCCATTTCTGTCCTCCTCCCACCCCACAGTCCATCAAGTCCCTTTGTGTCTAGGTTCATCTTGAAGCCTGGGATAAAGAGAGAGCAGAGGAACCAATCAGTTGAGAAACGTGAGACCCAGGCTCACATCTTTTTGCTTTCTGTTGGTGTTTTTCCTCCCAATAAATGGCCACACACAGCATTGTCTCCAAGCACAGAAACCTTGTTGAGCCATCCAGAGAAAATACACATAGTGTACAAGCTTCATTCAGACATGGCTATGGTTCCACTGGCCCTGAGTTCAAGGCCAGTGAGTCTGTGTAAACAAGGGATCACAACTGAAACAAAATCATGCTCTCATCTGTAGGCTTGAAGGAACTTTATTTTGCCCCAGGAGCATGAGTTTATGTTTGCCTAATTCCATTTCCTTGGTGACCTCATAGGACATAAGTATGGTGACCAACAAAAATTGCCCATAAATTCTTGCCTGTGTCTTTTCCGCCTGTCTTCCATCCCTGGGCTGTAATCCTTGGGTAGTTGGCTAATTATGAACAACACCTGTGGAACATAGTAGGCTCTCAGTAAAATTTAATTTAATTAATGAGTGACTTGCAAATGAGTGGTTTTCAAATAATTCTTACCCAGGCATTAGATGCACCAAATCCTACCCAGGAGATAATAATGAGTCTTCACAAAGCACTAAAAGGGATTTTCACCCGGCTCTGACTTTAATAAACAGCACAAGTAAATGCTAATTAAATGGCAATATTTAATTACTACTTGATGCCCTTCCCTACTCAGTACCTCCCCTTGGCTTAGAAGGGATGAGTGACAGTCCATCATTTTCTGTCGTCTCTGCTGGTATCCTTGGCTGGACACCCTCAGCTTTGCAGATCCTCCCGTGATGACACTGGGAGGTGGACAGCGCTGATGGTCATAGAGGTGACTCAGTTATTAAGAGCACTGGCTGTTCTTACAAAAGACCTGAATTTTGTTCCTAGCACCCACATATCAACTCATCACCCAGTGTAACTCCAGCCCAGGGTATACTTTTCTGTATATCGAATATACTTTTCTGTACTCTACTGTGTGGTGCATAGACATACATGCAGGCAAGACACTCATATACATAAAAGGAAGTGCCTTTCTTTGAATAGCTAGCTCTCCGTTGAATAGCTCTCCGTATGCTGTTCACATTGCTCACCGTTTAGTCAACCATTCAACTATTTAACAAGTACCTAAAAAGTACCAGGCACTGTTGCTGAGGATATAGTAAGAATTAGGCATGTAGGCCCTTCCTTCTCAGAAACAAAGAAGAGATGGGTGAACAGCTAAAAAGAGGGCTGCAAGTCGGACAGGTGTTCTTTAGAAACCGGGAGATTCCTGAAAGAGAGTCTGCAAAGGTTCGGCACCCCTGCCAGCTACAGGGGCTGCGGGACTGCTCCTGGGAACGCAGTGAGAGTCAAGAGTTCAGGAAACATGCTTGCATTTCCTTTGTGTGTAAGTTTTTAGAATTCTATAGCCCCTCCCCCTTCTTTTTCAGTCACTTAAATGTTTTTTAATGAACAACACAAGCTAGTTGTACAAAAACCAACAAGCACAAAGCAGAACAGAGAAGGAAATTAAAACTCACCTTTAATCCTACCACCTAGGTACGGCCACCATTGTGTTTTTGTCTTGTTAGTTCCAGAGGTGAGAAGTGAAGGAATTCATTGTTTCTTCATTCTGTGTAATTAAAAAGACCATGCTAGCAGCTTCCCAGGGAGCTTGAGTTGTGTTTATTTTTTTTTAAAGAGCTACTAATTTTTGATTAACAAGAAAGAATGCAACATTTAGGGGAAATGCAATTACACCCTCTTTCCCTTCTCAACGAAACAAGATTATTCCCCCCACACACGCAAAGTGTAGAGTCATGACTCTAAGGATGTATGGCTCTAAGTCGGGGGATTACAAGGGACATTTTTCATGTCACCACTGAGACAGTTGTGTGAGCATTCCAACAGTGAAGTACCTGGGCTGCAGGTTATGGACCCAGCTGAAGTCAGTCTGGATAATAACTCACTTTGTCATTACTTTACTCTGTGGTGGCTGCAGCTACCGAGCCAGAATACAAAGCCTCAGTCTCTGAAGAGATCAGGGACTCTCCATCAGGATATTTTAGAATAAGAAAAGCAAGGGTAGCTAGGGGGAGAACTGACAGAGCTTCAGTAAGACTCTAGTGACGGATGTGATGTCTCTTGTTCACTTTCTCTTCTATTTGTGTGTTGGGGATGGGGCTCTTTGCGTTTGTTCCTAAGTATTTGGATGCTCATGTGCACACATGTGTATGGGCAAGGAGACCAGAGGTTAACCTTGAGCGTTGTTCTTCAGGAGCAGGTCACCTTGTTTTATTGAGACAGGTTCTCTCATTGGAACAGGAGTCTCTCTGATTGTGCTAAGCTGGCTAGCCAGAGAGCCCCATGGATCCTCCTCCCTCTGCCTTTCCAGCTCAGATAATGAGCACTCGTCACCACACCTGGCCTTTTACATAAGCACTGCTGATCAAACTCGGGGCCTCATGCTTGCAAGGCAAGCATTTTACCAGATGAGCTGCCTCTCCAGATCCCTTCTTTTCTAAAACGTATTTCTTTTCTGTTCTCATCTTGGGAAGTCCAGGGCCTTGTTCATACTCAGCAAGTCTTCTACCAACTGAGCTACACCCTCAGCCGCTGCTCTACTTCCTTTGTAAATGGCATGCCAGCGCATCTCCTTCTAGTTCCCTTGTCCCCTGATTATCCATGGAATGCATCCTGCATGCCAATCACAGACACCACATCTCACCAGACCAGACCCATGCTACCCACACAGTGACAGAAGGGGCCTTTGCCCTGTCGGTTGTTGAGAGCACCTGTGTGTGAACTAAAACTAGAATGTTCAATTCCCAGTGGGCATTCGCCAACTCACTAGCTCCTGCTGTGTCGAGTTCTCTTCTTCCTCTTTGTTCCTACCCTACCTGGTCAACCCACCTTGGACCTCTGTGTGTGTGTGTGTGTGTGTGTGTGTGTGTGTGTGTGTGTGTGTGTTCTCAGCACCGCGGTCAGCGCACACCCTTTCTTTGCCTGTTTTCAGCACCATGGCCAGAACCAGGCGCCCCAGGCTGATGCTTTCAGCACCGTGGCCAGAGTCCGGTACAAAGTGCATTTCCTAATCTTGGTCAGAACACAGCTCTCACACGGTGTCTGGGTTGCCCTTCTTTCTGCCTTTCCCCACAGTTACTTGATCTTCTCTTCCCCCATCACAGTAATTCCCACCCCACCCCCCGCGTGGAGTCAGCTCTTGTTTGCTGGATCACATGTGAACAAGCTGCCTCCAACAGCAGCTCTGCCACCAGGGGTCACAGCCTTTTGGGAACTTACTTAATCTCTCCATACCTCATTCTCTCCAGATGTAAAAGGAGATAGCTAGCTCCTGGAGCCATTGAGAGGATTAAACAGGGCTAATCTAACAAAGCTCATAGCATGGTCTCTGCAATTTAATAAGAGCCCAGTCTGTGTTCCCAGTTATTGTAATACTTGGCCGATCACCACAGACATAGCTTGTGTTAAAAGCTTTTCTCTCATCACCCTCTGACAGCCCCACCTATGGCCACGCTGCCCTTGGAACCTGCTTCTCAAGGCTCCATAATACTGTCTTAATTGATCAAGAGTAACATTGGCTCCTGTGCAGACCTAACACAGGAGTACTGTCACTCCCCTGGCAGACCAACACAATGAAGGGGAAGGCAGTTTTACCTTTGGTGACATTCAGAGATCCATGCTCCTTCTGCATTGTGTGGCTGGGTGGTGAGGCTGTGTCATGTAGGCTTTGTCACCAATGTGTGGCTAGGGTTACTGTTACTGTAGAAAGGGGAAGAGAGAGCCAAGAGACCTTGTGGGAAGTGTAGCTGGTCCCTCTAATGTCATAGAGGGACATTAATTACCACTTCTATACAATCCCTCACCCCAGCCTTGCTGTAAGGGAAGCTGAGAGATGTGGCTGGCCTGTATGTATAGAGGAAAACTGAGTCATCTCTGCTTTTGAATTTCTTCCCCACGCCAGGTCAGAAGACACTGGAGGTCTATGACCATGGGCTTGAGACTCCTTATCAGAAGTTTATTCCTTTCCAACCATCCCTGAGCCCCACCTTAACAGTGAAGCCACAGTCTGACCCAGTGGCCTAGGAAGACAGGCTTTCCAACCACAGATGGTAAAAAAAAAAAAGGTTAAAGTGGACAGAGTTAAAACCTAGCCATTCTTTTTGGAACAAAAAGTTAAAGCTTCCACTGTGCTTCCTGGAAGATGGCCGAGTTACTGAAAGGAGCATGGGAGAGCCAAGAGGGGGAAGTCTGATCATCTCAGAGGAGCAGAGCCACGCCTCTGTAAACCCAGAGCCTCAATGTCCTGGGGTTCTAGGACAGGGCTAAGAAGAACTTTCATACCCAGGTCATGGATCTCTCTGAACTTTAGCACACACAGGCAACCACAAAGCCCACTGCCAAGCAGCCCTCGAGAGCCCAGGCGAGGCATGCAAATTGGAACAAACTTTCTGAAAGACATTTTGCATTATGCATCAACTTTTTTTTCAAACGGCTCTCCTCTTCCGTGGCAGTGATTCCTCCGCTCTTTGGAATTTATCTCAAAGAAATAATCAGAAACAGTGTCAAACACATACATCCTCGGGAAACTGAGATTTATGTGCAGAGCCGTGTGCTAAAGGCTTATTTATGATAGCAGGAAGTTAGAAAACACACTCAGTGTCCAGCCAAAGGCGCTGCATAAGAAAAAGGCAGAGCAGACAGATGGAGGGGTATGTGGAGTGGGAAGGGCTGGGTTTTATGGGAAATCTTAGGCTGAGGAGATTGTTCTTAGTAACTCAAGTGGAAGAAACAGAACACCAGGCTTGTGAGTTGTCCCACCCCAAATGTGAATGTAATATACCAAAAAGACTTCGAACAGAATACCCAGGCTCTGAGTGGCTCTCACAAAACTTAGAGTTGTTTCTTCACTTTTTATGTTGTCGAGATTTTAACGATGAGCACATACATTATATAAACAGAAAAATGGCTGGGGGGGCAGTGATTCAGTGGATAAGGTACTTGCTATGCAAACACAAGGGGTTGAATTCAGATCCCCAGCACCCATGTAAGAGTCAGGCATGTCAGCGCTCACTTGTAACCCAGCCCTGAGGAGGGCAGAAATGGATGATCTCTGAGTCCAGTGAGGGACCATGCATGGTGGTTAGTTTTGTCAGTTGGACACAACCTAGAGAATCCCTTGAGAAGAGAGTCCTGGTGAGGGGCTGTCTGGATCAGGTTGGGCTGTGGCTGTGGCTGTGGCTGTGGCTGTGGCTGTGGCTGTGGCTGTGGCTGTGGCTGTGGCTGTGGCTGTGGCTGTGGCTGCGGTTGTGACTGTTGGTGACGGGGAGGGGTTGTCTTGATTGCTTTAATGAATGTGGAAAAACTCAGTCTGAAATAGGTGGCACCATTTCCTGGTTGGGGTCCTGATTGTATAAGAGGAGAGAAAGCAAGCTAAACACTAGCAGATGTTCTCGCTCTCCCTCTCCCTCTCCCTCTCTCTCTTCTCCCCTCTCCTTCCTTCTCCCTCTCTCTCCTTCTCTCCCTCTCTCCCTCCCTCTTTTCTTCTCTTTCTCCCTCCCTCCCTGCCTTTTCCTCCCTCTTCCTCTCCCTCTCTCTCATTCTACCCTTTCTCTCTCCCTCTCTCTCCCCCCTTTCTCCCTTTTCTTCTCTCTCCCTGTCCATTTCCCTCTCCCTTTCTGTCCTTCTCCCTCCCTCTCTCCCTCTCTCCCTCTCTCCCTCTCTCCCTCTCTCCCTC
>JANHMN010000018.1:42929584-42943347 GCA_030674055.1 Rhabdomys pumilio
CTCCCTCTCTCCCTCTCTCCCTCTCTCCCTCTCTCCCTCTCTCCCTCTCTCCCTCTCTCCCTCTCTCCCTCTCTCCCTCTCTTCCTCCCCCTTCCTCTCTCCCCACCCTCTCTCTCCTTCTCCCTTTCTTCCCCTGTGGATGTGATGTGACCAGAAGTCTCACACTTCTGTTGCTGTGGCTTCCCTGGGGTGAAGACAGTAACCCAGAATTGTGAGCTAAAATCCCCTTCTTCCTACATTGCTTTTTCCAAGGTTTTATCACAATAGAAATAAAACTAGAATTATGTTACTAGAACGTATCATAGACAGACCAAAGGCAGATACTCAGAACTGACCACACGCACACTCTCTCACACACAACACACACATTCACATACACTCTCACACTCATAAACACACACACACACAACACACACACACACACACACACACACACACACACACACAATTGAAAGAAGGAAATTATCGAGGAACCACCCTATTTTCTCTGTAGACCACTCAGAGGCACGGTAGTTTTTCTCCAGTTTTCAAGAATCCAAATGCTGGCCCAGACTCTGGGCCTCAAAGTCCATAATAGGCCACCCTAGTGATTGCTGCCTGTGACATGTCCCTTTCAGCTGTCATAACATCCATTCAGCTACACAAAATAGATCATCCGAAACCCCATCTATCCAGACAGCCCTACACAGGCCGCATCTTTTCCAATGAGAAGTGAAGAAAGCTTATTCCCCTGTGAGTTCTATAAAGACATTCCTTCGCATCTTTGAAATGACAGGGACTCCTCACCCAGTTCTCACAGCACGGCCATCCCCAGCCCTGGTTGCCATTCAGAAATGTTCACAGGGATTTGAAAGCATTCTGCTCATGCCCTGAAGCTGTGGTCATAAGACTGCTGGGTGGGAGAGGTAAGGGATTGCTCTGTGCTTCTAGTGTTCTCTCTGAGGTGGGGTTTTAAATGGTTTTAAGTTGGTTGGGTTGCTAAAGGCAAAAGAGATCATAACAAAAAGAATAATAATAATTTATCCTAAAATGTATATTAAAAGGTGTGTTTGCCTTTGCCTTAGTGCCAGGATAGCCAATTCCAAACTCATTGTATTAGGAAGGATGGTTTAGTGCATTCTGTGAAAGTATTTCCTTTGCCACACCCAGGTATGTGAATTAAATATGCCCACCCATCTCTGAATGTGAATCAGCCACTGAGGGAAGCTTTCTGAGACGCAGTCTCCCCACCCCCAGCCCACAAACGTGCCAAGGAGAGTGTTTCCCAAGCCATGCCAGTCCAGAAATTAAGCACTCCATTCTTGTCTACTCTATGCTTTTTGTTCTCAGAAATGAATCTAAGCTCTGTTAGAAACTTGCTGAAAGCCTTCAGTATCCACTTCTCATCAAACCAAACTACACAAAGTTACCATTAATGGAAAAAAAACCTCCTGAAATTTAATTGGAATTCCTTTTTATTAACTTAGTAACAAAGGTTCCACATCCCGTGTCCAGAAGATAGCCACTCCTTGTTGTTGAGATTGCCCTGTTTGCTATACTGTGTCAAAAATGTCTTCCAACCTGTGGTGCACACCTGCTCTCACAAAAGTTGAACCTTCTAGGAGGTCAACATCAATGTCCTAATTTGCTTCTCTGTTGCAAACTCTGTTGCTACTCTGTTGCAAGTGCCATGACCAAAAGCAACTGGTAGGAGTTGTTATTTTGCTCGTAGATTATAGTTCATCTAGAAGAACAGTCCCTGCAGGAGCTCGAGGCAGGAACTGGAGCAGAGAAATGCTGCTTATGGGTTTGCTCCCCATGGCTGTTTCAGTTTGCTTTCTTATCGCACCCATGACAACCTGCCTAGGGAATGGTACACCCATAGAGGGCTGGGGCCCTCCTAGATCAATCATTAAGCGGGAAAGTACTTCCCACCCTAGAATGACCACAGGCCAATCTAGAGGAGGCAGTTCTCCAATTCAAGTTCCCTGTTCCCTTGTGAGCTGCCTTGTGTCAAGTTGACAAACACTAACCCTCACAATTAATTTAAAAACTACTGCCCCTCCCTCGAATGTCCTATATTGAGCCATTTCCTTCAGGTGAGTTTTCTGTGAAGATAAAGGTCACTCTTTGCCGCACCTATCTGTTCGGGCATCGATTAGATTCCTAGCATATGTGTCCTGCATCTTGAGCAGGGTGTA
Source organism: Rhabdomys pumilio (assembly GCA_030674055.1). Lineage (NCBI taxonomy): Eukaryota > Metazoa > Chordata > Mammalia > Rodentia > Muridae > Rhabdomys > Rhabdomys pumilio. The sequence goes on from JANHMN010000018.1 coordinate 42,931,765, forward strand.
GACATGGAATTTAAGGTTATATCAGGTATAGTGGCCATCCTTCTTCTGCTGGTCCTAAGAAATAGGAATACTCTCCAAAACTCGAAGCAAATACCAGAAACCGCCACAGACAGGCAATGCTCACACTGAACACACATGCCCATGGGGAAAATGAGGGTTGTAAGCCCTGCACAGTAAGAAATAATAGTAACAGCTAGTAACAAAGTAAAATAGTTACATCCCTGTATCCCCTGACAGCAGTGATGCTCTTGCATTTTGGCACTGCTGTCTTGAAGGCGTACTTCAATAGATACACTGTAACACCATGACCATGGACGCAATAGGCCAGATGGTATCTCAGCAGCTAGCTGGCAGGGAGCATGTGTGTGCTGGCCTCCCTGTGACTCCCAGGCCCCAGGTGGAGCAGAGCTAAGTGACACAGGATTTCATTACACTTCACAAATCAGCTCAATTTAAAATGTATAGCTTGTTCACATCTGGAATTTCACGTATGTTCACAGTTCTCAGCTGACCAGAGCATGGAAGGCAGCGTGACAGGTCATGGTGAGCCCTGCAGACTTCCTGTGAAGTTGCTAAGTGACTGGAGCCACACTTTATTGGATTCTGGGTTTATTCTGGCTTTTACACTTTCACGCAGATCTTCATACTGTGGTCACTGCACCTGCCGCTAAAAAGCTCCCTGAAATGTAAACTGTATAATCAAGTTTTTTAAAAAAATATTTCTTTATGTTTATGCATACACTGTAGCTGTCTTCAGACACACCAGAAGAGGGCATCAGATCCCATTACAGATGGTTGTGAGCCACCATGTTACTTACATGGTTCTGAGAATTGAACTCGGGACCTCTGGAAGAGCAGTCAGTGCTCTTAACCACTGAGCAATCTCTCCAGCTCCCAAAATTCAAGTTTTTCAGACAGGATTCACCCTCCCAGATTACACTCCCCCTTTCAGCCAGGACTCTTGGCTTCAGAGGCAAGGTGTCTCAAACTGTAATGCGGTGGGGGCAGGGGACTGAGGCAGCTCACAGACCTGGCAACCCTAGGGGAAAGGTGAATGCCTCACACCCAACTGGAGCTGAATGTTCATGAGAAATACTCAGATTAGCACAGCTGGCAGTGGGCATCGGTCAGTCAGAATAGGAATGCCAGAGTGTGTGCTTATAACATCAGCCCTGCATGTGACATCAGGCTTGGCCTTATAGGGAATCTCTCTCCCTGTTGACTTGGCCATCTTTAGAATATGTCTTATTAATTCTTTGAGAATTACATACAACGACTTTTGATCCTATTCACCCCAACCCCCAACTCTTCCCAGCTATACCCTTCCCTTCCCACCCAACTTTGTGTCCTTTGTCCCCACCCATCAAGGCCAATTTGTGTTACCCAAATACTCTTGGATATATGGCTTCCTGCTAGAGCATGGTAAACTCACCGGGGCTCCCCTCTTGGAGGAAACTAACCCTTTTGTTCCCAGCAGCCGATGGTTTCCTCGACTGGGATGGGACTTCAGGTACAAGTCCCTCTCCGTGCCGAGACTGGCTCTGCTTTGAGCTTGTACAGGCTTCATGCATGCTGTCACAACTTCTGTAAGTTCTTATGCACAGGTGCACTGCTGTGTCCCTTGGACAACTGTTTCTGTGTTGTCATTCTCTGTCTCTGGCTCTTACTCTCTTTCCAATCCCTCTTCCTCAATGATCACTGAGCCTTGGGACAGGAGTGTGGCATATATGTTCCCTTTAAGGCTAAGCTTTCTGCGGTTGTTTTTTCTCTGCACCTTGGCCAGTTGTCATCTACTGCAAATAGAAACATCTCTGATAAGGTTCGATAGAGGCACCAATCTATGGGTATAATTATATGTCACGATGAATTGCTTTAACACTCTGTCCATTTAGCAGAATAATAACAATAGGCAATTTCCTAGGGTCTGTGATCTGTCTAGCCATAGGTTCTTGGCACAATAATGGTGCCAGGTATGGGTTTCATCTTATGGAGCTGATCTTAAGAAACAATCAGAAAATGGCTGGTTACTTTCATGGTATCTGTTCCATTATCATACCAGTGGGCTTGTCTTGCCATGCCCTGACTAAATAACATCTTTGCCTGGTATCAATATTATTCTCAAATATGACCTTGGCTTGCAAAAGGGCTGCAGCTTTTCATGCCGAGGAAGTTCCTGCCCACTGCTCCAGTGGAATTCTGGGACTTTCTCTGGCTAATCCAGAGATGATTACAGTCCAAACTTATGCCAGTCACAGGTATATGGATTGGATCAGCCCCAGGGACCTTATTCAAGAAAATCTCAACTAGTCCCTGGGACTACAGGGGTAGGCATTGCCGCCTAGACAAAAATGAAGGTGGGTCTAGTGGGAAGGGAGACATATGTTGGCAAAGCATGACATAAAAAAATTTTAAAAAAAAGATAACTCAGGCCTTGTCTGTGGTTTCTGGAAGTATCTAGAGATTTGCATTGTTTTAATGATTTTCTCCAAGTGCTATAAATATGACTTTCCTTAGAAAAATGGATTTGTATTATTGACAGAAATACTTTATGGGGGTAAAATGCAAATCCTGGGTACATGAAATCACCCAGGAAGCATGCTTCTTCTGAAGTGAGTGCCAATGGCCCCTGCGGTTTCCATGAAGGGGTGGGCATGAGGAACTGGAGTGTTCCACACCTTTCCAGAACATTCTTTGTGCTACTCTCCACCTCTAACTAAAGCTGTAACCTTTACCTATTGCTCTACAGTCTCAGCTGTCAATCTAAGAAATAGGTTTGGAGTAGATATTGGTGAGGTATGTGTGCTCACGTTGGCATGCATGCATGTTGGGTGCACATGCACATGTTTATGTGTGTATGTAGAACAGAGGCCAACTCTGTGGTATCATCCTTTACCGCCCTCCACTGTCACTTTGGAGGCATGTTCTCTCACTGAGCTCAGAGCTCACTATTTCCTCTAGGCTGGATGACCAGTGAGCCCCAGAGAGTCTCGTGTCTCTATCCCCCTGGTTCTAGGGCTACAGATGTGAGCCATGATGCTGAGCCTTTGCGTGGATGGTGAGATCCAAATCTAGGTCTTCATACTTTTGTGGCAAGCACTTTGCCCAGTGAGTCATCTCCTCTGCTCTGAAGAGGTCTTAGACCATTCAGAACACTGTCTGTAAGAACCCATAGCACCTATGACTGTCAGAAAATACCTCCAGGAGTTGTTGGGTGTTCACGAGTAAAATAAGTAAAGTCTTTAACCCTTAGGCCTACAGATCTGTTTGTTTTCCATCTGGTAACTTTTATATAGAAGACAAGACTCTGGAGTTCCCCTTAATCTCATGTGAGAAGACAATGAGAACCCCAGTCCTCTTCCCTCCTCCCTGAGCACGGGCCCTCCTCTCAAAGTCTTGCTGTCTTTGGCCAACTTCCTCTTCCCACTTCTCTCGTGCTCTGGAGATAAAGGGAAAGCAGGAGTCTGTTCCCTCTGCCAATCTGCTTCACCCTCCTTTGTAATCTCAGGTGCTTGTGATTTGCTGAGCAAGGGTTTTTCAGCTCAGATGGGCTAAGGCGGCTGCTCAGTTGGAGAGGGAGTTTTATGGCTATCATTTGGTATATTTCCTTGCTCACTCATGCCTGCTTTTGCTCATAAATACCCCCACCTCATTCCATGGAAGATAGAAAATGGAGCTTTATCGCCCTGAGTTCATGCTGGCATAAATATTAAATTCATGTAATAATCACAAGGCACTCTTCCTCCACTTCACTTGGACAGAGTACTGGTAGCCACTGTGAAATCTCTTTTCCCATCAGAGGTTAACAGTTTCTAACTCCTTTTTTTAAAAGATTTATTTTATTTTAATTTGTGTCTATTGGGGGGCTGGTGAATACAGGTGACCAGAGAGTCCTGAAGAGGACACTGGATCTGCTGGAGTTACAGGCAGTTGTGAACCACCTTACGTGACTGCTAGGAACCAAACTCAGCTCTTCTGCAGGGACAGTCTGCACTCTTAATTGCTGAGCCATCTCTCCATCCCTAGGAGTTCCCAGCTCTGAGCCAGAGTCTAAGTGTGTCACTTGCTGACAGTTGTTCTTGGAAGTTAGGACAATCCACTGTATCTTTTCTGACTTCGTCCCTCATCCTGGCACATAGTGCCAGGGTTTGCCATGGGCAGTCACTTCTCAATTTCAGAAATTTATGCTTGCTTTGGTGGGGAGGTGAGATTCGAACCCCAGAGCCTGTGACTCTTCACCCCTAGACCCTGGCTGGTCCCCTTGTCTACTTTCAGTGGCAGCAGTGTCCTTCCAATGTGTCCCCATAGTGACTTGGGTGTGGGACTGGCCTTGCCTGCTGCTGACTGAAGCAGATTAAGGTGGATTTCCTGTCGGTGTGGGCCATTGTTACATCATTGTGCTGACCAGAAAGGGGTGTGTTCCAGTTGGAAGAGGGGCTAAGATTTAACTCAGCAACACATTTTCTCCAACTGGGCACATACACACATTCACACACATACACACACACACATTCACACATACATACACACACACACACACACACACACACACATTCACACACATACAGACTCATACACGCACACACCACATTCACACACGAACTTATGTGCACACACACTTGCTATGTATACATACACACACTCACATACACACTTTCACACATATACTCTCACACTTATAAACACCAGACACACACACATACCACACACACCACTCACACACACACACCATACACACACACCACATACATACACACCACATACACACACACTACAAACACACTCGCATACACACACCACTCATACTACACACACACCCCATACCACACACACATATGCTCTCTCACATACACTCACACACCACACATACACCACACATACACGCCACACACATACACCACAAGCACTCACAGAAACACTACACACACAACACATACTAGATCAACACAAACATGACTTTCAAAGCTCGCTCAGGAAGAGCTCACTGTGTACACCACAGCTTCAGATGGCTCCTGGTTTTCACTCTGCAGCAGCCAATTGAATCGTTGACTCCATTTTAGTCCACTGGGGGCTGCTGAGGAAGGCCAGGCTCCTAAATCACACTCTTGGCAGGTGCCATATTTCTGAGCCCCGAGCTAAGCAGTGACCTTCTGGTTTCACAGTAACTAGAGCTGGGTGACACTCATAATGAACAGAGTTCATTGAGCCTTCTTAAAATATGGAGAGAAGCTGAAATCGATGGAAGTGTCATTTTTGAATCAGGGTACCAGAACTCAGTGATCAATCTCCCACCTGCCTGATGATGCAGAGACAGGAGGCACAAAGACTTCCCCCTGGCAAAGGGTTCTGATATGTCTGCATAGGACAGCCTGCCCCATGCCCAGGGCCAGACTGCACATATCACAGAAATCAAATCATTCCTGAGGAACACACTGCTGTCTGTCCCAAACCTGTGGAAGCAACTGCTTAGAAAGGTTAGTCCTGTCTTAATGACCCTCAGACTGCATGTGGATCCAGAGGATGATCTCTGAGCTGCTTCTCAGTATAAGACCCCTCCCCAACTGCCAATCATGGTAGCCTCTTCTGCCTGGTATATTCTCCTCCCCAGACCTCATAGGATAACTCTCTGCTGTTTTGATCCCAGCTGCGCTTCCCTTTGAAGCTTTCTTGACTACTCACTAAAGAATCCCTCCTTCCCCGACCAGTCTGAGTCTAGGGCCACATGCCTTTAAGTGCTTAAGTTGCCAAGGCAGGAGGGTGATCAATTCCAGGTTCCACTCAGCTACATAGTGACTTCCAGCCCAGACATTGTCAAAAGAAAGAAAGAAAGAAAGAAAGAAAGAAAGAAAGAAAGAAAGAAAGAAGAAAGGGGGAAGAAGGAAGGAAGGGAGGAAGAAAGGAAGGGAGGAAGGAAGGAAGGAAGGAAGGAAGGAAGGAAGGAAGGAAGAACCTTCTAAGTCCCCCTCCCCATCACTGGTACCTCCTGACCCCATATCCTATATGTTGGCTTTCAGAGCACAGGTCACTCTCTCAAGCTGTCATATTATCGCGCCCTCCATCATAGCCTCCCTTCCAGAATATAAGATCCATGAGAACAGGGGTTTCCTGGACAGTTCTTTCTCATATATTCAAGGTGCATAAGATCTATATTATACATGCTGAAAGAATGCGTGTGTGGCTAGGCGGGTGCATACACCCATGCACGTATGAATGCATGCAGACATATGTGTGCATGGGTGGATGTATGCATGGATGTATGGACACATAGATGAAGGAAAGTGAACAAGTTCAAACTGGATTCAGCTGGAAGATGTTTCTCCTTAGTTGGGCCCTCTGTGACTGTATTGGAGTCTGTACCCTACAGCTTCCCCAAGGCTCCCTAAATGTTCTCCTGGATCCCTGTACCCTTCCCTCCACCTCCTGAGAGGGCAAAGTTAGTGGTGGATAAGCCCTGCATGGAGCCAGGTTACTAGACAAGCACACCTGTGGCTCCACCAAAGCAGATCCAAGAGAAACGGGACAGAAGCTGCCCTGTTAAGGCGGCCTATGGACCAGCCCCAGGGTCATCCCATCCCTGCGGTTCCCTTCTCTTTGACTTCACTCAACAAGTGTGACGTTGCCTCTAGTTCACATGTAGGTCTCCTAAACACATGTGACCTCTGACACCAGGGTTATCCAGTCTGGAGGACAAGCTGGATGCATAAAGAGATGTTTAAGTCCAAGTGCTAAGACAAAAATGCTACTTGGGCGAAGAGTAGACACCATAGCAATGACATCTGTCAGAGTCTGGAAAGCTCACCTGAAGGGAGAGAGTAGGAAAGGTATCTTTGGGCAGAGGGAACAGTATCAGCAAAGGCACAGAGGCTCAAAGCATCTGGAGCTGTTCACTGTGAGGGTCTTGGGGGTCCTGTATGAGCCTTGATCTGTAGGCAGCAGGGTTCCCTATGGGCCTGACTCTGAAGGACATTGTTATCTATCTCATGTTTTAAAAACTTAGAGTCAAGGCTGAAGTCAAGGGAAGAAAGATCTGATAGGAGTGGATATCCCCAGGCCGGAGAGTGGGTGAGGGAATGTACGGACAGCAGATGCTCGGAAACAAGACGAAATAGAACCAGAAGTCTTTGGGAATCCCTAAGAGAGAGATACTAGGCAGTTTTCCCAGCCAGAGGGTTCCTGCCCCTCCCACCTGTCAATCACCTTTCTCATCACAGTGAGCAAATTCCTGACAAGAAACAACTAAGGGGAGGAAGGGCTTGTTCTGATCACCATCTGAGGGGATACAGACTATCAACAGCACTGGGAAGCTGGCCACCTGGACGCAGCTCCGTGGCAGCCTATGCCATCTGCTTGCTCACATCTCAGCTAACCGGGAAGCAGAGACAGGACAGGAAGCAAGATGGAGTCGTGAACCTCAAGATCCACCCATTAGAGGTCCACTTCCTCCAGGTCCCACCTCCCAAAGGCTCTGCAGCCTTCCAAAACAGCCCCAGCAGCAGAGACAGAGTATCCAATGACTGGACCAGCTTCTCCAGACACTATGGGGAGCTGAGTCCCGTGGCACGTGTCTGTACGTTCAGCCCTTAAGAGGATCATTGGGATTTGAAACTAGTCTGGGAAAAAAAAAAACTCAGAACCAGAAACCCCTTCCTAGACCCACAAAATCAGAATGCAGTGCCATGGCCTGAGGAGCTGCACCCCTGAACCCAGCAGATGACTCCAGGAGCCACCACCATGGATAAAAAGCATTGGAGGATGGGGGATAGTTCAGTCTTCATTAACATCTGAGAGGAGAGTTAGGAGAAGCCACTCACAGTGGGCAATGACATCCTACCCCCAAGCAAGCCTAGGGTCTTAAAGCTCAGGTCAGTTCAGACTAGCATATTGGTCCCTCGCACACACTGGCCACTGGTCTGTGTCACTCACCATTTAATTTGTGGACATGCCAGCCATGCAGAAGGCAAGCGGGAGAACACGTCGTCCTAAATACAGGCAGGATGGTGACAGAAGGGTTAGATGCAGATGAAGAAGACAACCTGGGCTGTTCTAAAGCACAGACCCTGGTACCCTGCCAGGTGTCTTCGGAAAATTTAAATGGCTAAAACAGGTACAAAGTGATGGGCCAAACATCCGAGTCTGGGAACAGTGTTCAGGACTAATTCCTAATGAGATTTTCCAAACACTAATTTTCCACAGCAGAAAATCAAGTCACGCTCATTTGTAACCCGTCAGGCACAGTGAGATGGGGGATATTTCTTCCCGTGCTGTCAGTTACCGCTCTGAGCCAGTCAGAATACAAAGTAGAAGAGTTGGGCCATCAGTCAGTACTCTGGGAGCTGATAAATGGAGACGCTTCAAACCTAGCATTTGCATTGGCTCCGAGAGCATAAATCGACTTCTCATGATCTTACTTTGAGAAAAAAAATTACCCTCTGAAGCCAGAGTGAGCAGTTGGTAGAGGCGTTCTTTTCCTGGTTATTTGTTTGTCTCACCTTTAATGGCCATCTTTTCAGTCTGTGCTCCCAAGCTATGTTGCAAAAGGTCACATGACACATAGGGGAAATGACCAGGATTTGAATTTGTGTCCACCCACCACCAGGGAGAAGTTTAGAACTTTTTCGTTTGCCCATGAATAACGATCACTGGGGAAGAGACTGTCATAATTTTACGGACAGTCAGAAAGAAATGCATGGAGACTGTCATTTAGGGTGTCCTTTGTTTAACTCCTTTAAGCCCAGGAGGATGAGTGATGTGGACGCCACAGGCCGAGGTTCTGATGGATCCAGGACCATCGGTCTGGGTGTGGGAGTTGGGTAGTCAGCACTGGGTGATTATTGCTTTGCTGTGACTCTGAACATACCAGCAACACCTAGAATGTAGGACAGCTGTGTGCTGGCTCCATTGGCAGAGGGTTCAGCCATGGCTGCTTGGCTCCATGTGTCTGAGTAGAGCATCATGGCAGAAGAGTACAGAGTGATGAAGGATCTTCACCTCATTGCCTGTAAGGAGCAGAACGCAAGCGAGGGCCCAGGGTAAAACCTCCAAAGACACTCCGCACTTACCTACTTCCTCCCATTTCTAGGGCCTTCCAAAGTAGCTTCCTCTGCTACAGACCAAGATTGAAAAAATGTGAGCCTTCAGGCAACACTCATATTCAAGCATGCAGGCAATATTCAAACCATGACATCAGCCCTGGCTAGGAACCAGCCATCTCACATACACACACACACATAGATACACACACACACATACTACACAACCATGCGTGCATGTACACACCATACACATCCACACACACATCCACACACATATCACACACATGCACACACCACACACATCACAGCACACCCACACACATACACACACAGGCACACACAGGCACACACCACACCACACACAGGTATACACATGTACACACCACACACAGGCACACACATGCACACACCACATACATGCACACATGCACACACTATACATACACATTAGCCCTTTGACAAGCATGTAACAATGAAGGGAAAAATCAAAATATCTTTATTATTCAGTAATGGAATCTTCTGGAGACCATCATGGGAAGGGGTTTGACTTGGCTTAGTATTTTTGGCTTTAATAACTCTGGAAACTGTGGAAAGTCCCTTGGAGGAACTTTCTTGCATGTAGCAACTTTACTAAGCTACAGTCCACCCACTGAAAGAAGACACACTGGGGCCAGCGAGAGGGCTCAGCAGGTAAAGACACTTGTTACCAAATCTGACAACCTGAACTGAATTCACTGAGTCTACGTGATGGAAGAAAAGAATCAAGTCTCACAAGTTGGCCTCTGACCTCCACACGGTCACTGTGCTGTGCCCCCATGTAAACACGCACACAAAATAAATGTCAAATGAATATTTAAAGACTGTAATTCCTAGTCTTCAGGATTCCTGGCATACTCTTGCAGTCACGTAACCAATGTCACCTTTAACCCCCGCAACTTTTCATCTCCCTGAATAGACACGTTATACCCATCTTCCTCCCCTGGCCTCCCAGACCCTTGCTCGGGGCAGCCACTCACCCACTGTCTGTCTAGCCTACTGGCAGGTTCTTGGTGCTCCTCACAAATGGAACTTTGCAATGTGTCATTTCCTTGAGGCCCCATGGCAGAAACAAGAACGGGTGAGCAGCTGCTGGGTCTAGAGAAAAGAGATGTTCCTCCATTTTCCCCCTCAACTTGAAATCATTTTTTGTATATTCTGAAATGTTAAAAGGTTTTTCCAGCAAATGCCCTTTCATCCTTCACTCAAATTTGACTGTCACCCTCTGGGTCCAGTCTCTCTGGCATATAGTGACATATACTCTCCCCAAAGATTCCCCACCCTCATGGTGAGTCCTCATGGGGGGGAGGACATCTCTGTGGAGAAGGCATACACTCAGCTCTGCAAAATCAAATGTCAGTGGGGGGGATTTGAAAAGTCAAGAGCATTAGCAAATTGACATTGGTACTCTGAGAGGCACTGTCGGGTCCAAAGGACAATGGCTCAAAATAGCTACCCAAGAAAGCTGTGTGTCTGAGATTGAGGCTGGGGGCTGCCTCAGGCTGGGAGGGCTGGCTGGCGACTCTGCTCACCATGCAGATCTGAGATCCTGGGAATATCAGAATGCATTAAAAAGACAGCAGCCCTTAACCCAGCATTCCCTCCGCAACAGCTCACATTTCAGTGCAGCTCTGGGGACTCGCAAGTTTATTTTAAGCATCACCATTGACCTTGCTTTCGGGGGAGGTATATGAAAAACACTTGAGGGAAGATACTTTCCACGTGTCCCCACGTGGCTCAGACATTTGACAGCTGTGATTATGCACATAGCCACTATTCCCACCAAGGAGTTGGTTATGCAATACCACATGGGTGGCAAAGGACAGCGTGCAAGGGTGCATGGGAGGGTAGAGCGGGACACTGGACAGTGAGCTGCACTCTGTGTTGCTCTGAGCCTCACAGTGCAACCTAGACATTCACTCATGGGAGCCTGAGGAGAGATACTGGCTGTCATTGGCCAGCCCATAGCCTGCGCCCAGAAACAGGCGATTCACTACACTGTGTAGATGTGTGTGTGTGTGTGTGTGTGTGTGTGTGTGTGTGTGTGTGTGAATGCATACATGTCTGCATGCATCTGTGTACTCATGCATATATCTGTGTGTGCACATATATCATGTGCAATGTGTGTGTGTGTGATGAAGAGATGTGAAATTTTAGTTCTATTTTATTGAATAGATCTGTTTTTGATTGGATAATAAGAATAACAATGATAATAACAGTGCATTAGCTACTTTTTGGTTGCTATAACCAAACACCATACAAAGGCAACAGAAGGAAGGAAGGAAGGAAAAGCTTATTTGGGCTCACAGCTGGATGGTACACAGTCTATCATAGCAGGGAAGGCATGGTGACAAGCATGTGGAAGTGTCACATTGTGTTCACTATCGGGGAGCAGAGAAATGAATGTTGGAGCTCAGCTTGATTTAGATAGATAGACAGATAGATAGATAGACAGATAGACAGATAGATATGTACATACATACATGCATACATACATAGATACATAAATACATACATG
>JANHMN010000018.1:42947391-42998064 GCA_030674055.1 Rhabdomys pumilio
CACCATTCCCTATGCTGGTCCCTGGTCTGTGTCAGGTTAGCTGGGGGCAGGGGACATGTCTATAGGAAATGTCTTGAGTATTAATTGAGATGGAAAGTTATATTCTGAATTTGGGTGGCACCATTCCCTAGGCTGGGCCCTGAACTGTATGACTGAAGAAAACTCAGCTGAGCAGAGCAGCAAGCAGCTGGCAGGGGTACCTCGGTTTCTCTCTGCTCTTGACTGTGGATATGGTGTAACCAACTGTCTCAAGCTCCTGCCTCTGTGACTTCCACACAGTGATACACTAGACACTGTGACTGCAAACCCCATCAACCCCTCTTCCCATAACTCGCTCTCAATCTAGATGTTTTATCACAGTGACAGAGTAGAAACCAGAATAGGGGGGAGTTGGGTCTCTTGGCAAAGGTGTATGTGATCCAGACTGATCTCCCTGCCTTGCTCCCTGTAAATGCCCCACCCCCATAGCACAAGGCTGTGCGAGGTTCTGAATGGAGTGGGGATGATGGTGCAGCTGCTGTGCACTGCAGGAAGAAGGCTCCTCAGAGTCTTCACAGAACAGGTATAAACTCACAACTTGAGCCATAAGCCTGGCTTTGTGCTCCTCTGGAGCCCTCACCACTGACGCTCAGTCACCCTTGGTCCCCAAGAACCCTGCCACTGTCCCTGTAGCCAGCCTCCCCCAGGAACACAGCATCTCTGCCACTCACTGCTTAGACCCCCATCATGAGAAGAGACTGCCAGCTCAGTAGTGCATCTTGCTGGTCCAAACCTCCTCCTCCTCCAAGCAGCCTTCCAGACTATGTCTGTTGACCTTCAAGGCACAGGACAAGTTCAGCCATCCATCTTACAAGATGCTCAGCAGAAGGTCGGCTTGTTAGCACCTTCTGGAAGGTGACAACTCTCTGCTCAGCTTGGTGGCTGATGGTTTCTGAGAGCCAGGTGCTGGCACAGAGCCATGTGTATCCATTAACCAACCCAGTGAAATCTCAGAACAAACACACACACACCAACATCCAGGCTGGCTTCTGACCCATCTTCTCCTTTCCCCCGGAGAACTTACTGCCTGAGAGCTTCCCTGGAGAATAGCCCCAGTCAGACACCCCCAGGCCGATGGCATCAGTAAACTGGGAATGAACTTTACCTGCAAGCAGTGGGATTGGACCCGTGTGAAGGGGACTCACCATGGCTATGTGCTGTCTGAAACACTGAAAAACAGACCATTCTATTAGTTTAAGGAGTGTGTGTGTGTGTGTGTGTGTGTGTGTGTGTGTGTGTGTGTTACCTCAACCTTAGGTTTTTCTCACTGTGAACACTGATGGATCTATGGCTGTTGCGTTTAATATCATGCTCTCAGCAGTGTTCTGAGACAACACACACCACACTCCACACCCTGCAAGCTCTACACGGATGAAGCAGGTATCTTTGCAACAAGTTGGGGGCTTCATCTACCTCCCAAAGCCTCCCCTGGGCTGCTATTTGCTTCCTCCTCTGAAGTACCCACAAGTCCCCCTCTCACACTCCTCTTCTGGTGATTTCCCCTCTCATGCAGTAGCTTGTCCTGGGTTTCCTTATGTCCTCAAACATTCCTGACACAGCTCTGAACATCCTGCCAGGCACTGGCTGCCTGTGTCTTGCTAAGATGGACGCTGTTGGTGTTGGTCTGCAGTCTTTGGGCTTCTTTAGTCCCTTGAGGATTTCTCAGGGACTCTGCTGACCAAGTAGAGACCAAGACTCAGCAAGGTTTAGGGATTCTGAGATAATTCCAGACACAGGAAGGAGTTCACTCAAGCCCGGCATATAAAATATTCAAGGGCAGAGCAGTTCCCATGGGGCTCTTTCATATCTGTGCTCTTAGGCCTAAGATGTGCCCACCAGCATGAAATACAACACATGTAAATACAGAGGGAAAGAAGGGAAATGAAGAGAGAGGGGAGGGGGAGAGGTGGGGGGGCTGCTGGCATGTTGTCCCATGCCTACAGTCCCAGTAGAAGGATGGAAAATGGCCACTAATTTAGCTTTGACTATGTAGTTAATTCTAGGCAAGCCTGGGCTAGAGTATTGGACTCTATCTAAAAATAGATAGATAGATAGATAGATAGATAGATAGATAGATAGATGATAGATAGATAGATAGATAGATAGATAGATAGATAGATAGATAGATAGATGATTGATAGACAAGGACCTATCATACATAGAGAAACCCTAGAAACTTTGTACACATCTCAGCTGGAGAGCCAATGACACAGAGCAGTCAGATCATGTGACCTTCTCTAGATAAACAAAAGCTGGTCTGAGCCTGGGAGACAGAGAGCCAGGTTGGAACCACAGTTCCGCCATCTAAAATCTACTGTGATACTTTGGATAAGGGCTAGTCCACTCTGAACCACTCTGAACCTGCTTCCTCTTCTGCAAAACAATGCGATGGTACATGACGAGGCATCTTCTGGCATTGTGTGGAGTTATGGACGTGTGCTCCCACTTACAGGTTCTGCAGGAAGCAAATACTGAAGACAGAAAACACTTGTGGCTCATTGTGAAGGAGATTGTTCTCATGGCCCTTGCCGTGAGTGTGATCAAATAACCACGTGTGTAATGATATTCTATTTCCTTTACTGGAATGTGTGTTATTCACTTTTCTCACCATTGTGACAAAATATCTCACAAAAGCAACTGAAGGAAATAAGGGTCTACTGGGGCTCGTGGTGTGATGGGACAGTCCGTGGTGGCAGGAAGGCATGGCAGCAGGGGAGTGAGGCACTTGCTTACATTGTGTCACCAGCAGGGAAGTGGGGATATGAAAGCCGGCCCTCAGCACACCTTCTCCTTCTGATTATATCCAGGATCCCAGCCGTGGGATTCTGCCATTCGTAACCAGGACTTGTATTCCCTCCTCAGTTCCCCCATTCAGGAAATACCCTCATAGATACACCCAGAAGTGTGTCTCCACGGTGATCTAAATCCTGTCAGATTAGTGATCAAGAGGCATCATATGATAGCCATCACTCAGGGTTCTCCACATGTATCCACGGACGCTAACTCCTTGTCTTTCCTCTGATTCTCCTGTTTTATACTCCTCTTTGTAATTGTCGGTTGGCCCACCCTTAGCTTGCCACACTGCCTGCACCCAGAGCTCCTGGAGCTGGCCCCCGATCCTGCCTGTGCCTTCCAACACCAACACCCACACAAGGCCGGGGCTTGGAAAGAACTCAAAGCATGTCCGCAAGGCTACATTACGTACTGAAATGAGCTCTCTTCCTAATTTGATTCTTCTCTCTCTCTCTCTCTCTCTCTTTTTCACTCCTGTAACAAGCAAAGTTCACATTACAGATAAATTGCCCGGAAATTTCAATTTAATAAGGCATATGCGTTTTTTCGGGTCCAGAAGCACAGAAAACATTTTGCAGGGCTGGTATTTTCATACTGAAAGGTTTATTAAAAGGACAGCTTTGAAAATGTCAGAAATTTACATAGTGTGTCTGGCCAGTTGGCTCAAAAGGGCTGATTTAACAAAAGTACTCAAGAGCCTGTTGGCAGGTGGCCTTGAGCTGAGGTCCCCTGTGGGGCAGGGAGGAAGTCCCTGCCACTCCCCGACTGTCAGTCTGGATCGTGTGGGTGGTGTGAACTGGCACCGGTGTGGGACTTGGCAGTGTTTGGCAGTGGAGTGGCCCTTGGCCTTCATATCCATTAGGTGTGTTCTGACCAAAAGCAGCAAGCAGAACAGCAAAAGCATTTGAGACACACATACACTCTCAAGGTGCTATGGAAGAGACATCAATTAAAACAGGTAAATACAGGAAAGCAAACTCAGATGATCTCAGGAAACAGGTAAGTAAGTATGGATGGCTGGCTGGTGGCTCTCTCTCTCTCTCTCTCTCTCTCTCTCTGTGTGTGTGTGTGTGTGTGTGTGTGTGTGTATATGCATGTATGTGTAGGTGTGCCCATACATGTTTGTACACATGTATGTAGATAACAAAGGTCGAGGTGGGATATCTTCCTTTATTTAAGAGCACTTAAATGCTCTTTATTCAAACAACCCTAAGGCAGGGTCTCCAGTCCTGCTAGGCTGGATAGAAAGCCCCGAGGGTTTTCCTTTCTCCATATCTCTCCCTGCCATGCTGAGAACCTGAGCACAGCTTTTCAGGTTTATGCAGCAAGCACCTTGCCAACCGAACCATGTCCAGCCCCTACCTGGCTACTTATTTTAATATTTCTTGTTGTTTCCTTTAACTATGCATGTGTGCACGTGTGCATGTGTGTGCACATATGTGTATATATGTATGTGTGCATGTATGTGTGCTCGTGCACATACACACATAAGTGTCGTTGCCTATAGAAGCCAGAGGAATGGAAATCTCTGAAAATGGAGTTACAGGCAGTTGTGGGCACTGGAAAACAAACTTGAGTCCTCTGCAAGAAAAATGGGTGCTCTTAACGCCTGAGCCATCTCCCTTGATTCTATCCGGTTACTTTTCTTTTTGAGACAAGTCCTGGCTGGTCTGGAACTCCCTATATAGACCAAACTGGCCCCAAAGTCACAGGAACTCACCCACCTCTTCTTCCCCAGTGTTAGGATTAAAGGAGTGTGCCACCCCACCCATCCTCACCCTGGTCACTTTTTAAGGTAGAAGAACACTACAGCATCCTCCCTCAAAGGCCCAGCTTGCCTTAGACCCCAGGCATCTAAGGCTGCTAATGCTGGAAGCTCTGTGGCACTGACACTTCTGAGATCATGACACCATGCACTGATGTCAACTCAGTGCCTCTGAACAGGAGACAGCAAGGCAACCTGTGAATTCACTGAGGAATCACAGCTTCAAAAGCCAATGGTAAATGGCATTGAGAGAGACAGCAGCACCACTGGACACCAGCCTGAAAAGCTGGGTGGCTTAATTCCGTTTTTATTTATGTTCTGAACCGAGTTGCGTCGTGTGGGAATAAAATACGGCCCATATAAAATCTTCATTATTTTAAATCTATTGAGCCACAAGTCATTCCTGGATCCACCGTGAACCTGTCACCTGTAAAATGAGAAGCAAATGTCAGCTTTCTTTGTATGCTCCCACTGCACAGTGAGTCCCACTGAAAGAGAAAAGATGCAGCCCGTGCGCTGAAGGCATGTAATTGGCAGTGCACACCTCCAGTCTCAGCACTTGGAAAGCCAAGATGGAATTTAGGAGTTCGAGGCCAGCGTGCTCTACAGAGTAAAACCCTGTTCCAAACCAGGGGCTGGGATAAAGTTCAATGGTAGAGTCCTTGTCTAGCATGTACAACTCTCCATGGTCAGTCTGACTGTAGGTACCCCACTTGGCTCTAGGGACAGTACCTAGCCTTGAACACGAGGAACAGACAGCCTGCTGGGTAAAGTCCAGACCCTGGAACCCAAGGTACTAGCATTGAACTCAATCTCTACTGTGCCTTGGCTGGGCTACTTTTGTTGGGTTGCTAAAACTTTAGTTTTTGTTTGGTGTGTCTTAAGAACAAGGCTAATAGGGTTTGGTAGGGTCATTGTGAATCACGGAGGCGGAAGTGTGTTACTCTGCAAATGTAGCCCAGAGCCAGGCATAGATACAGATTCCTTGCTTAGTCTGGTTGGCTTTGACCTCATCCTCACATCAGAGAGCTTAGACAATGGCCAGGATGGCTGATCCACACAACCCACAGCTGGCCACAGCCGGCAAGGACCTGTGTCAGTGATTAGTACCACAAAGATGTCACATGGGGTTTCTGAGAGAAACTGTGGAGTGGGTCTTGAAAAACAGTAGAGTTTTGGCAAACCAGGATGTGAATCACTATTGGATGAAAGGCTGGTGTCAAAGGCAATGTGTTCTCGGGGGTATGTCTCTCGTTTTTTAAGGAACTCTGAAGGGATCATTGAGAAAACAGGGGTGTGTGAGAACTGCAATGGTCTGGAGCCGTCTCTCCATCCCTCCCAGCCTGGCCACCACTGTGAAAGCCTTGTTCCCAGGGCTCTGCAGTACCAGATAGTTACAGAATATCACATGCAAAGACACAGTGGCCTAAAAGCTACAGCACTCTCGGGTGCCTTACATGGAGCCTGAGACTCATAGGGACCCTCATAGGGACTTCATATGCACAGGCCCTGCCATTAGCTATCACCAAATCACAGCAAAGAGCTTTGCCCTACTGGGCTTGGCACAGAAGACATGTGTCCTCTAGACCGAGACTTGGTTTCCTTATCAGTGAAGGGAGCTGATATCTCTGGGCCTACCAGCTTCGTGTGCAGGCTGGCAGACACTATGTCAGTACGATTGTGCCAGGTAAGGTCTTGGTGTGATACAGGAGGCTACTCTCCTATGGTTATTATTATTTGGGTGCCACACTCGGATGCTGTCACAGGAGAGACAAGACCAGAGATCCACCTCGGGCTCTGTTCCTCAGATACCATTCACCTTCTTCTTTGAGACATTGTGTCCCACTGTCCAGAGTCTCAGATTAGGCTAGGTTGGCTGGCTTTTAAGTCCCATGGATCCTCCTGTCTCTGTGCCACTAGAGCTGGGATTACAACGTGTGTCGCCACTCTGGCTCGGTTTTTTCCAAGGATTCTGGGAATCATGATCAAAAATCACATTATCAACTGAGCTATCCCCCACCACGCCCATCTGCCACCAACAGCACACAAGCCCTATCTCTGTAGCTGTTTCAGGATTAGGGACAGCGGCTGCCTGTAAACATGCTCTGGTCCTCTCCGAAATGGCATCCTAGTGACCGCCTCTGACCCTATTTCCCTCCTCTGCTTGCCCCTTCCATTTGTGTGACCCCTCCTTTCTTGCTACTTCTGCCCACTCCTGCCTCGGTTCAGGTGTGACAACTTCTGTGAGGTCACTGGGCTTACCCTTATTCCGAGGCAATGACTGCTCCAAGCGCCAGTCTGTCCTGTCTGTCCCTTCACTATGGCTCATCCTCCACCTGCTTTGAAGGAAGTATGCACCCCAGGGTATGACAGAAAAGAGCCTGGGCTGTGGCTGAGGAGAATGACTGTGTGACTTTGGCCTCTGTGAAAGCCAGGCAGATCCTAAAAGCCTCTTCGTGTGAGGTCATCGCTAGCAGGAAAGGGGGCTTTCCTGTCACCTGTACATCACAGGGCATGATCAAAGCAGCCTAGCAATGAGCAACTCAAACAGAAAGGTTTGGGGGTTAAGCATGGCCTGGCACTGAGCCAAGGAGCCAGGGCTCTATGCTCAGTACATATCTCTTCCCTCCAACTGGGATGCAAGCTGATGTTTGGGATATTTTCTCCCTCAGGTACTCTGTTTACAAGGACCCAGCAGGCTGGCTGAGTATCAACCCCATCAATGGAACAGTCGACACCACAGCTGTGTTGGACCGGGAGTCCCCATTCGTCCACAACAGTGTGTACACTGCCCTGTTCCTGGCCATCGACAGCGGTGAGTCACTTGGGAAAGATGATCAGGGTTCATGTGTCACTTTCTGGTGTGTCTGTGTGTTTCTTCTGAATCGGGTGTGGGGCGTTCCTGAAGAGAAGGAAGGGAGTGGGAACAGATAAAGCATGGCTTCTCAAATATGTATCAGGTCAGTGACATTCCCAGGCCAGGGAATCTCGGTCTTTGTGGAAAGGCAAATATATCTATCCAGGGGTCAGAGCGGGTCTCACTATACTATCTCAAGGATGGATCCCAGGTTAAAGGGCCACACCAGCGCTGTTTGTCTCAGCTGCATAGGAGGTTCTGGGATGGAATGGGAGAGCATATTACTGACCCCTGGAACTGAATTGTCCCCACGGATTTGTCCCATCATAACACAATTCCATGGTACTGGTTGCCGCATAATAACAAAATTCTACTCCTTTAAAAGCTAAGAATTCAGGCTGGAGAGATGACTCAGCGGTTAAGAGCACTGACTGCTCTTCCAGAAGGTCCTGAGTTCAATTCCCAGCAACCACATGGTGACTCACAACCATCTGCAATGAGGTTGTGATTGCCCTCTTCTGGTGTGTCTGAAGAGAGCAATGGTGAACTTATATACATAAAATAAATAAATCATTAAAAAAAAAAAAAAAACTAAGAATTCAGTATCTGATGCCAGACTCCATGCTGGATGCTAGGGACACGGCAGTGAGTGAGCTAAAACCTATCTCCTGAAACTCGAATGCAAGCAGAGAAACAGCACCTCAAGCACTCCCTGTTCTTGGGGGATCACACTGTGTGGCAATGGCAGACACAGGGAGAGTCCTTAGGAGATACACGGTGGCTTGCTCCAGTCACCGAAGCGGATGAAGAGGGTCAGGTTCTGGAAATGCCCCAGAGATCTCGAGTACAGAGCTGGCAGGGTCTGCCGTGAACTGTTACTGACGTCCCTGTCGGGCTGCTTGTTTCCAAGTTCTTGGTGTCTTGCTCTAAGATCTGAAGATGTGTGTGCAGATGACAGAACAGCAAGAGATTTTATTCAGAAGCAAAGGTGCAGGCCGGAGGCGAGGGAGCCACAGGCTCTGGGCACTATCTACACCTGAGCAGCCGTCCTTTTGAGGGTTCAGAAGGAGAGAGGGTTGGTTCAGGAATATGGTAAGGGTAGCTTTGTTTTAAATAGCAGGTTTGGACTATGTGGAACTTTATTAAAAGCCAGTGTCCTTTCCCATGATGCATCTCACCATAATTATACACACAGCCAATCCTGCAAACGCAGGAGGCAGTAAATAGAGGGTTTCCCCTAAAAGTTCACTCAGAGGATACAATTTACCTGACTGTGAACACACCTGAAACTAGTTCAGGCTGGATCAGTGGCCCTAGTTCGAGATTTATTTCAAGGGGAGGGATCGCAGGGTTGAGGCTGAACTGAAATGTCTATTCTATCAAATAGACACAAAGTATCTCTTCCTGATTTTTGTAAAGCAAGCTGTTCCAGGTTAAAGCCTGGGTATTGAGCCTTCCTAGGTCAAGACTTCATGGGCTATTTATATATGCCTAACGGTACTCGGCAGCAAGTGTGAACTAAGAACCTCCAACCCAGCTTCATGAGGGCACACATGGTACAAATGAGCCAACGGTGGCACACAACAGACAGTGTGAAGTCAGCCCTTGAGTCTCACTTACAACATTGGAGCTGTAAGGGAGAGAAGCAGGGAGTTGGTAAAGGAGAGGCTGGGCTGCCTCTGCTGCAAGTGGCTATGAAGAGGTCAGTTGGATGGCTCTGGGAAGGTCATAGCTTCAAAGCATCACAGATGATAGGCACAGAGAGGGCTCCATGGATAAAAGTGCTTGCCACCAGGCCTGACTACCTGAGTTCTATCCCTGGGGCTCATCTGATAGAAAAAAACCAGCTTCTGCAAGTTGTCCTCTGACCTCCACACATGAGCCATGGCATGCACATGCCTCCATCCATAAACATGTACACTAATAATAAATTAAATTAAACAAAGACAGAGTATCTCAAGTGGCCAGAAGAACCTGAGTTCTTGAGGTAGAATTGTTGTGCTGAACCAGCTCGTGTACAGTCACTCAAGACACCAAGATAGCTCATGGACAGTCATCCACCAAGACAGTAAGAGCCAGAGCAGACACTAAGAGAGAGGTCCTTGTGTCTGGAAAGCACATGAGTTAGTCAGGTAAACTAGCTGACCCATTAAGGGTCATACCTGTTTTGACCAGAGTGAGCCCAGAAAAGGCCTTCTTCCATCTTGAGATAAAGAATATCACAAGAGGGGATAGCAAAACTTAAAAATAGGTAGGCTGGTGTAAAGTAGAACATTCTAGTAGCCCTGGAGAAAATGAGTCTGGGAGTTGGGTCATGAGTCAAGCTACAAGTGTGCGAAGATGAGAGAAAACTGAGCAGGCACCAGACTTGTTAACAGGTGGGACCCAGGCCATGCAGTGTAGATTATGCAGACATCAAAATGCCTGGCTCAGAGCAGGGGCCCAGGGCTGTGCATGGGGGTTGCTGTGCATGAGGTCATGTGGCCAGCTTTGGGATGCTAACTTAGACTGGATTCTGTCACTCGCTTCCAAAACAAACTGTTATAGAAAGATAATTCTCAATGCTAAGATGTAAGGTTGGTCAGATGAGGGTTGATTCAGTTTATAATCCCAGGTTACAGACCAACATAGCAGGAATGGCACAGTGGCGGGCATTTGAATCAGCTAGTCACATCATATCAACTGTCAAGAGCTGAGAGAAAGAAATGCATGCACACCCACCTGCTTGCTAGCTAGCTTTCTCCACTCTTACACAGTTCGGCACCCTGCCTAGGGAATGGTGCCACCCACAGTGGGCTGAGTCTCTCCACTCAATGAACAATCAAGACAGTCAATCCCTCACAAATGTGGCCATAGACCGACCTAATTTAGACAGTCTCTCAATTGAGAGACCCCTGTAGGTCATGTCAAGTTGACAGTCCAAACTAACCATAAAGTACAGCATTTATTACATCTTAAAAGAATGTGAACACGAAGGAAGTCAGGGTACTGATCTAGACAGACTGCACAAAGGGTATAAATCTTAAAACAGAGAAAGGAGGCACAGGCTTCCAGCCTAGAGATCGGGGATGACTCCATTCAACAGACAGGGAGCTTACTTCAGAAGACTAGTCCCATTTAGCTTTGAGATAAATACTGCATGATGTCTCATGAAATGCTGGCCATAAAGGAAGGAACAGTGGTGGCAGTGATGGATAGCTCTGTGACACCACAACACCAGGCTCTGAACTGAATGCAAACATTTGACCATCAACAAAACCCATTTTTCTGTGCAATTAATCCACAGTGATTTTAATTTTGTTTCATATTTATTTATTTATTTATTTATTTATTTATTCAATGTGTCTGAGTGTTTTGTCTACGTGTACATCTATGCACCACATGCATGCCTAGTTCCTTGCAGAGGTCAGAAGAAAGTGCCCGATCCCCTGGAAGTAGAGTTATGGACGGTTGTAAGCCACCATGTGGGTGCTGGGAACTGACCCCAGGTCCTTTACAGGAGTTCTTAACCACTGAACCACCTCTCCTGACCCTGTACACTAGTTTTAATGATGTTTTGACTTCTGGATTTTTTTTAAGTATTCAGAGACTGGTGAGATGACTTAGTGTGTAAAGGTGCTTGCTGCCAAGCCTAGGGGCCTGAGTTCAAACCCAGGGGCATAATAGAAAGAGAAAACAATTTCTGCAAGCTGTCTGACTTCACGCACATACACACATGCACAACCATATATGCACACATGCACAATCAAACACATATACATGCACAACCATATATGGACACATGCACAAACACACACACACACACATGCACACGTACAGGAAAGCACATATATGGGCATGCACACTCACATATACAAATGTAATTTTTAAAAATGTAATATGCAGACCAGCATGTTTTCAGTATGAACGTGCTCAGTGCTGCATCCAATCCCCAGCACCACATAAAACAAGGCAGAAAGATTCCTCTAGGGCATTAGTTTCTTACCTTCGGCTTTTCCATCTTTCACACTACTGGGATTTTTCCATGAGGCTAAGTTTTACTGTGGTTCTCACTAGCTGTCTGGTTTCTAAGGGCATCCTATAAAGCTCATGCTTCTGCAGAGGGGGAGTGAGTGGTCTCCATTGTTTCCTCAAGGTGTGGTACACAGAGGGCACCTGGAGGGCCTGTTGAACTCTGTGACTCAGTTTCCATGTAAAACAAGGAGGTTTATTCCTGCTTAGAACACGACTGTGAGGAAAGAGAATACACCAAGCCCTCCCGACCCCCAAAAAGCCAAAAAGCTTCTCAACATTAATTGCACCTGCACGGGGCCGGGTTCACATAAAGAGCAAAGCCGAGGCTGCTGTTCCTGCACTGAGAAAGCCAGCCTGGGTGGACCCTTGCCTAACTCTCTTACCACTATCATCAGACAAGGAAATTCAGAACCTGCTGCCACAGATGTCTCCAGAGGAAGGAAATGTCCCCAGGGGTGTGAGCAGAAATCAGGTTGGGATTAATTACCACACAGGACTATTGTGAGGGATGGCCATATTAAACAGAGCCCCCCAGAAAGTTAAAGCAAGGACACACCCAGCAAAGGTCTTGTCCATCAGAGGGAGTTGTGAGCCAAGGCTGCCTTGACATTTGCTGGAGACTTATCTCTGGGTATTAGGTTTATCTGGGAGAAACCAATTTATCCGGCACACCGACAGGTGTCTCAGCTTTATCCAAAGTGAGGGCTTGTGTTTATTAATTTGCTACAAAGTCGGCTATTTGATGGGATGAAAGACTGAGTGAGGATTTTTGTCATTTAACGCCCGAAAAGCTACATCTCCAAAGTTGATTTTCTACAGACTGACAGTCACTCTGGAATTTGTGTCCAAATGCACCAATAAAATGCCAGGCTTCGAGAAGGGCCAGGTTGGACGTAGCTGCAAACCTAGAAAGTTCCAGCAATACCCACAACCTTTAATGTAAAATCATCAGAGTTACAGACACAGCAGAGAGAGGGGCTGGTCCTGCATCTGATTCTGGGTTAGAGGCAGTCATTCCTCCCTCCTCCTCCCCGCCCTATCCTCTCTCTCCATTCCTCCTCCTCCAGGAGAGAGGGGGGAAAGACAGAAACACTTGTGAGAGTTAGGTGGAGACGGAGGGGGAGGGGCACACTGCAAACTTGAGAGGCTTTTCCCTTTTCAGCATATTTTAAATCTCTCATGTAAGTGTACCCACACCAGACTGAATGTGGACATGCACGTATGTGTGGATGCCCACTGTCTTAGGGTTTTATGGCTGTGAACAGACACCATGACCAAGGCAACTCTTATAAGGACAACATGTAATCAGGGCTGGCTTACAGGCTCAGAGGTTCAGTCCATCATCATCAAAGTGGGAGCATGGCAGCATCCAGGCAGGCATGGTGCAGGAGGAGCTGAGAGTTCTACATCTTCTTTTTTTTTTTTTTTTCTTCGAGACAGGGTTTCTCTGTGTAGCCTTGGCTGTCCTGGAACTCACTTGGTAGACCAGGCTGGCCTCGAACTCAGAAATCTGCCTGCCTCTGCCTCTGCCTCCCAAGTGCTGAGATTAAAGGCGTGTGCCACCACTGCCCGGCTGAGTTCTACATCTTCATCTGAAGGCTGCTAGCAGAATACTGACTTCCCGGCAGCTAGGATGAGGGTCTTAAAGCCCACACCCATAGTGACACACCCACTCCAACAGGGCCACACCTTCTAATAGTGCCACTCCCTGGGCAGAGCATATACAAACCATCACACCCACAGAGGCCAGAAGAGGGTGTTAGATTCCCTGAAACTAGACTCCCATGGGTGCTGTGAACTAAACCACACCATGGACCACACCCTCTCTTCAAGAGAGCAACAGGCACTCTTTCTTAACCACTGAGCAATCTCTCCAGCCAGCATCCCAGGGGACTTTCAAACAGGAAATAAGAGATCAGCTAGAGAAACCCAACTAAGTTCTCATTCACCTGAAGGTGCCAGGGAACTGAGATGACTATCGAGATGGGCTGCTCTTCCAGATCCAGAGGAGCTGTGTCTCCTGCAGCCTTCAGGAGCTGAGCAGCCTGCGGTCTTGAATCACACCAGAGGTGCGCCGGATTTGACCGTTTTATATTCGAAGCCCCGCCTCACCACCCAGCTTCACCACACAACCCTGCAGAGGAGGCAGGACCTCAACCTGTCTGGGAAAAGTTCATAGCAGGAAACAAGCAATTCGCTCTTATATATAATCTTGTAACTCGTCATAATCTAAAACAGCAGTTCTCAAACTAGAGGGTCCGAGATCCCTTTGGGGTTCAAAACAACCCTTTCACAGGGGGTCACCTAAGACCATCAGAAAACACAGATACATTATGATCCATAAGATTACAGTTACAAATAGCAACATCAACAACTTTATGGTTTGGGGGTCACCAGAACGTGAGGAACTGTATTAAAGGGCCACAGCATTAAGAAGGCTGAGAACCGCCGTCTATAACATCACCGGGCCTGCAGAGAAGGACGAATTTGTAACTGACAGTCAAAGGGAGAAGCAGACTTGTGAGGATCCAGATATTCGAGACGGCATGTTCAAGGACTGGACCGAAAGAAAGGACCCTCACCCGAAGCTTAGGATCTGTAATAAATATAATAAATAATCGAGAGGCACTTGCAGAACTGAGACGCATCAACCTCCGGAGCTCCGTCCTTCCCGGCGTAGATTTAACAGCACAGGATTTGTGATGTGTGACCCGAAAAACACCCAACATGAAGCACAGAGAGAGAGTGAAGAATTGGGGCACACGAGACGTTAGTGGGGTGTACTCATCAATTCTCTAATCACGCTCAGCACATGCCTGACAAGAAGCAACTTGGTGGGGAATTTGTCTGAGAGGGTGTGGTCCATCAGGGCAGAGAAGGCACGGCGGTGGGCAACTGCACAGCCGTAGGCAGCGCATGGCAACAGGCTGGAACCCCCTAGTACACGCCCCTCCCCCAAGACTCACTTCCTCTAGCTAGACTCCACCTTTGAAAGGTTCAACAACCTCCCAAGACAGCGCCACCATCTGGAGACCAGGTGTTCAAACACCTTTTGGGACACTTCTAATCCAAACTGGAGTCACAGGACAGGATGTGGTGTCATGCTGGGCAGCTGTTGAAGATACAGTCAGGCACTTCCCAGAACGGATGGACAACATGGAGCTCATCAGACCCCAGGATGAACCTGAAACACATCCGAGGGCACATTCAAACCGGTGAAGATGGATCATGGAGAAATGTTCAAAGCAGTCTGGGAACCAAACAGAACTCGAAGGCCCGGCTCAGCATTTGCAAGGCTCTGCTTCCCCTTCCCCCAGCATGCAAAACTGAAAACAGCCTTGGCTACGTTTCTCATTTCTGTGATGAAATGCCTTACACGAGCCACTGAAGGGAGAAGGGATCGCTTGGGCTCAAGGGACATGAGCGGTCAAGATGAGAGGGCATGGTAGCTGGAGAGCGAGGCTTTCTCACTTGTACAACACAAAATAAATAGACAAGTAAGTCATTTAAACATTTAAGTGGCCTAAGAAGAAATCAAATAATCTTAAATACCCCAATATTTATGAAGAAAAAAATCTTTGTTGAAATCCTTCCAAACTAAGCAAGCTACGGGCACAGATGGCAGCTTCGTGTTTCCAAACATTAGAGACGAAGGAATACCAATCTCACAGAAACTCTTTCAGAGAGGAGAAGGAAGGGACGCTTAGCAACTGTTTTTACAAGATTGTGTCTTATCTAAAAACGTGGCAAAATCTTTTTTAAAAAATTAAAATCGCAAACCGATCTCACAAACATACATTTTAAAATCCTAAAAATAGAAATGAGCCCAGAAAACAGAAATGATAAAAATCACCCTAACATCGGCATTACAGATGGTTACCTATGAGGGGCTAGGAATATGGCTCAGCCAGTTACGAGCTCTTGGTGATCTTGCAGAGGACCCCAGATTGGTTGCCAGCACCTGGGTAAGGTGGCTCACATCTGCCTGTAATTCCAGCTCTAGGGGAATCCAACGCCCTCTTCACCCAAGTATGGAATAGGGAAGGCACCTAGAGAAAGAGAAGATGGAAGGAAGGAGAGGGAATGGGGGGACGGGGGGGGGGGGGGGGGGGGGGGAGGTTTACATACTGATGAATGATTTAAATATATACTTATCATACATCTATATGTATTTAGCAAACTAGGAAATGTCCTTAATCTGATCTGAGCTCCCAGGCATTGTTTCTGCTTCAACCAACAACTTGCTCAACAGTGAACCACTAACAGCGTTTCCCTGAGACCCGTCATCTTCAGAGCAACAGGAGTGGGGGAGGGGGAAGCAGATTATCAGGTTTGGGAATTAAAAGAAATAAAACTGTTTTATTCACCGAGAGTGTTAGTGGATTTAACAAAGTTATCAGAGTACAGGAACGTGTTGGAAGGTAGGATTTTATTTCCTGAGACAGGGTGTCACTATGTATCCCTGGCTGGCCTGGAACTCACTATGTAAATCCGCCTCCCTCTGCCTCCTGATTAAAGGTGTGTGCCACACCGTGCCTGGTGGGAAATGGAATTTTAAAGAGATTCAGTGGCCACAGAAAGCCAAGCAAGACATAAAAGAGATGTTCAACTTCTCTACGCTCAAGCTACAACTAAAAACCTAAGAGCTTTTTGTGAAGCCAACTGTGGTGTGGCCTTGTGGGTGAAGCTGTACCATTGACATCTGCCACCAGGCTGGAAGTACACGATAACCCAAAAAAATGGCACATTCACAACCATCATGATGGGTTAGAAGGGTTGGGGGGGGGGGACTTACTAAGCAATGGACAGCCACTGTTCCCTCTCTCTCCCTCTCCCCCTCTCCCCCTCTCCCCCTCTCCTCCTCTCTCTCTCTCTTTCCCTCCCTCCCTCCCTCCAACACCCTCCTCTCCCACCTAATCCTAGATGTTGGCACAAAACTGGTTACAGAGCGCCACCTAGTGTTAAAGATGTAAAATGCCCACAGGCTCATGTAATAAGGAAAGCAGACCCTGCGAGAGTTAAATTTATTTATTTATTTCTCTAAGCAGGGGTCGTGCTTGTCTCTGGGAACAGTGTAGCTATGGAGTCTGTGCTTTGCTTGCTGCCACCTGGCATCCAGAGCAGCTGAGCAGCGGATTTCTGGGAGATGCAGCTACTCTGGACAGGCTTCGGAGGCCCAGCCTTCCGTCTGCATGAGTGGGGAGGTATACCATGTTTATGGACTGGACGATTTGGGGTTTTTGAAATGTCAGTTATTTCCAGACTGACCTAAGGACTGAGACATAGTGCAGAACAAAATCCCAGACTCTGGGAGGTGGCAAAATCCATATAATGTGACTGCAGAGTGTGTACGGCGACACAAGGAGCTAAAAGTCGCCAAGGTGACCCGGAGAATAATTTGGAAGCCTTGTGCTACGTGCCTCCAGATCTATTGGTGAATGGTAGAGATTGAAACTGTGTGATATTTGCACAAAGAAGTAAACCGACTCATGAGATAATGTTCAGAGCAACCACGAACACAGAGCACTGTGCGACTTTTGCACGCTTTCACCAGATCGCCTGGCAGAAGCAGTTTAAGGGAGGAGAAGCTTATGTGGACTCGAGGGTTCAGAGCACGCAGCCCAGCATGGTGGAGAAGGCATGGCGGGTGGTGTGGGCTTCCCCGTCCTGTCAGAACCGTGTCACAACGGCTTCTTTACACAGCGCAGCTCAGGACACCAGAAATGCAGGCCCAGCCTGAAGCAGCAAGGCCTTCAAAGGTCTTAGTGACCTATTTCAACCCAATAGACCCCATGTCCCAAAGTCTACACCATCTCCCAAGACACAATACCGCCGGAGACCAGATGTTCAAACATGGGAGCCATGGGGAACATTCCAGACTCAAATCAGATCAGCTACAAATACTGAATCCCTGATTATAACATGGACAATAAAGACATCCATGGGGTGAGAAAATAGGGTCTGTGCTGGGTCAAATAACACATCCCCTCACCTGCTTAAGCCACAGACAGGAATTAACTCTAAACATGAAAGTGGAATAAAATATCATTTATAAAATGTATGAGTAAATCAATGTCTTTACTGTAATCAAAATTTTTTTGACAAAAGAAAAAAAAAAAACAAGATACAAAAAACTAGCCATGGGGCTGGAGAGATGGCTCAGCAGTTAAGAGCACTGACTGCTCTTCCAAAGGTCCTGAGTTCAATTCCCAGCAACCACATGGAAGCCCACAACCATCTGTAATGGGATTCGATGCCCTCTTCTGCTGTGTCTGAAGACAGCTACAGTGTACTCATATACATAAAATAAATTATTAAATCTTTAAAAAAAAAAAAAAAAGAGGTATTTCGGAGAACCTTCTGAGAGAAGCCCTTTTAAAAAAAAAAAATACTAGCCACAAAGAAAGATAGATCAATGCTACAGAAATGGCTCAGTGGGCAGAGGCGCTTGCCCTCTGCCCTCTGGTACAGATCCAAGTTCTCTATCAGAACCCAAGTGGTGGAAGGAAAGAATCGACTCACAGTCCTCCTCTGACCTACAGGCCACTGTAGCATGTGTACATACATGCACACACACATACAACAAATACATACATACATGTGTGACACACACATACACACATCCCGAGAAGACAGAGGATTTTCCCACACATCTAGTAAAGTAGAAAAACATGTTTCTCGTTCACACTGAAGAGTATATAAAAACAGTGAGTGAATGAACGGCCCACACCTTCTCTCAGAAACAGAATGAGCCTCCCAAAGACTGCATTGAGTGAAAGACTGCATTTACAAAGCATGATGGGAATGGAGCTCTCTGAGGCAGAGAGGCATCTAGACGCTGGCGGATCCCGGTTCTTTTGACTCCAACACTTCTCCCCCGGGCGGCTTTCCAGAGCCTGCTGGATGCCCGAGCAGACGAGACCACACTAGATCACCCAGACTTGAAACATATCGTCCCAGTGATTTTAAAGCATTGTCGTGCAGCGGCTGCGACTTCCATACTGGAGGCAGGAAAGCGCCAAGTGGACTCCCAGTCTGCTCTAAGCACCGATTTAGAAGACTGTAAATTGGACCGAGGGCGAATAAAACTGTTTTGCACAGAGTGTCGGGATAATAAGAATTCTCTTGGCATCCTACTGGGAAGCGTAGGCAGATCTCTCCCTCGTATAACTGATGTTTCTTGGCGCTTGGAGTATCAGCTACAGACCAACCAATTTCATAAGATGTACCGACCTGGATATTTGGTGACCTTAAATGTCGAGAACAGTGATTCCCAATTCAGTTTAGTTCAACATGAAACAGTTGCAGGACTTAGTGGGAAAACATAAGGAATGCTGCAAAAAGCCTGGAAAGAGCAACTCAGTTGTAACCCGGGGAGGCTGATGACCCCGGGAGCCCAGAGGAAAACCAGACGCGCCTTGTCTCCTGCAGGACCATCAGTTCGTGCGAGCTGGATGTCATTGTCAGTAGAAAAAGAGCTCCCTTTTGAAGTTATGCCAACCATCAGTTTTGACACTTTTTTTTTACACATGTGAAATGGTTAAGAGGAAAATTCTTTTTTATTTATTTTTATTGAATATTTTATTTACATTTCAGATGCCATCCCCTTTTCCCATTTTTCCCTCCCTAGAAAACCCCTATCACCTCCCCCCTTCTTTTTGCTTTTATACAATTTTTTTAATGTTAATCAAAGGCTTTATAAGTTTGGTAATGCTCAGTAACAAGATGTCCATACTATCAGAAGTGTAACCCAATACCCAACCTAGATATATCAACTATCTTTGACTGGTGGAGACACGCAAACATCTGCCTCCATGTCCCCTCCCCACCTCTCTCTCTCTCTCTCTCTCTCTCTCTCTCTCTCTCTCTCTCTCTCATTACCTAGCTCCTCCTCTCCTTCTCCTCTCTTTACTCAAGAGAAAAATTCTTAAGCACTTGAATTTTCGGTATTAATCTTACATTCCTTCTATCTTGAGCATTTTCAAGCCCTATCAAAGTATCGTACCCTGAATAAATAAGGTGGTATGCCCACAAAAAATTTTAAAAAATAAATCATGGATCGGGCATGGTGGTACATGCCTCCAGCACTCTGGAGACAGATGTTCATTGATCTCTTTGAGTTTGAGGGTAGCCTGGTCTACAAACCAAGTCCAGGACAGCCAGGGCTTCACAGAGAAACTCTGTCTTGAAAAACAAGCAAAACAGCATCATGTGCTGCGTGTTGAGTGTGGATCAGAATGGCAGGCAGGTGAGCCTAGTCACATCACTCTGCAGCCTGCCTGGATTCCTGAACATCCTTCTGGCTTTTGTTTACGATACATGAGCTGTTCTGTCTCAATGGGAGTTTTTAAAACACACGAGGAGGGCTGGGGAGACAGCCGAATGGTGAATGTGCTTACTATCAATCAATCGGACTGGAGTTTGGATCCCCAGAGTCCATGTAAGTGCCTAGTACAGATGCTGAGCTGCCTATAATCCCACCTTTGAAGGCAGAGACAGGATCCCTGAGCGAGCTGACTAGCTAGCGAGACTTGTCATATCAAGAGGTTCTGGGTTTCGACGAGAGACCCTGCCTCAAAGACTAAGGTAGAAGAGTGATCGAGGAAAGCTCCTGAGAGCAACTGAGGCCCCACATGCATGTGTGCACACACATGCAAGTGTGCGCAGGCGTGAGAAGAAGGGGAGCAACCCACAGTGATAAACAGCAAAGATCTAGTCAGCTGAGGCACTGTGGCCGCTCACACCTCTGAGCACCGCCTTACCCTCTCCCTCAGCACCATACGCTCCAGGGAGAGACGATCCTCCTGATGGGCCCAATCTGCAGAAAAGGATCGAGACATTTCTACAGAGAAAACAGAAAGAGGAGCTTGCCCTTTGCAGTCTAAAGTAGCACGGTCCACATAGCTCTGCTTCTCCAGGTCAGAATGACTACAACAGAACTAGAGTGTTCTCTTCTAAGTATATCTTAGCTATACTGTGGAGTATGAGCGGAGTTATATAAAAACACTGACTAAGCCCCGGAAGCCGATCTTTGGGCTGCTAACTTCAGAGCTCCGAAAGATAGTCCCCCCCCCACATCCTACTTCTTTATGACATGGATGATGCTGAGAGGAGAGATGGTTTGAGGAGAGGAATATGCCTTTTTCCTAAACTGTTGTCTATTTTAAGAATTATTTTTAATTATCTGTCCACGTGGAAAGGTGGGTGGTGGTGTGTGCACATGAGTACAGGTACCTATAGTGGCCAGCAGAAGGCACCAGACTCCCTGGAGATGTGGTAAGCCCCCTGGAATAGGTGCCAGCAACTGAACTCAGGTCCTCTGGAAAAGCAGCAAGCACGCCCTACTAACCACTTAGCCATCTCTCCAGCCTATTACCCATTTTAATGAGTTTCAGATTACCTCAGCAGATCATTTCCATGTGACCGATGTGCTTTTGTTGTGCTAAACCAGACCTTTCATGTTGGCAAGCATTTCGTCTTCAGAGATGAACATTGTCACTTGCTCTATATGATCCAGACTTTCTGAAAAGGTTAAGATGGTGCCTTCAGAGCACAGAAACACTAGGGAAAGAGACTTCAGCATCGCCATGGAAGTGTAAGCTTACACTGTGAAAATGTAAGCTGAATAAACCCTTTCCTCCCCAGCTTTGGTCATGATGTTTCATCATAGCAATAGTGACCCTAACTAAAACAGTTACCAAGAAGACAAACCAACATTGGTGTGCCTAACAATTAAAGTAGACTTGACCAAGATACTGGTTTTTCATAGGCTAAGCTACATATGGAGTAGTTTCTGAGCTACTGAACAACAGCCCAAACCCTGGGTCAGAGGGGACTGGAATTTCAAAACAGACCCCAACCTGCTGTCATTTCCTTTTCGATTAGCCCAAGCCTGAGGCCATGTTGGGGTGATGAAGATTACTCAGGTTGACTCTGCTTAAAAGTCACTGGTTTGGATAAAACCAGGTCATATGTTATGATGGCACCCCAATTAAGCCGATTTAGTGTCCCTTATTGCCGCTGCTGTGTGAAGCAAAGAAGAGCAAACATGAGCCCCGGCCATCAGCCTTCGAGCTGCCA
The DNA here is from genome assembly GCA_030674055.1 of Rhabdomys pumilio. Lineage (NCBI taxonomy): Eukaryota > Metazoa > Chordata > Mammalia > Rodentia > Muridae > Rhabdomys > Rhabdomys pumilio. The sequence continues at coordinate 42,968,940 of JANHMN010000018.1, forward strand.
AAGCACAGAGAAATATCAATCAGGTTAGAATTGCTGGGTACAGTTTTGTCACCGAGAAAATGACTCAGTAAAATGACTCTTGAGATTGGGTGATGGAAGAGGAGTGGCTGAAGCTGCGTCGAGTTAGCTCTCCCCTCCAGCTCCCCTGGCCGTGCCAGCCCCTCATTTTAGCACTGTGACTGCATCTCTGAGACTGAAGGTCTCTCTGCCTGTTTTCCCATCTGTCATGAACCCAATGCTGCTGGCCTGCTAGATTGACATAACAAAACAGAAGTCTAGGGCCAGGGAGTTGAAGAGTGCTTGCTTGCGGCCCAAACCTAACATCATGATTTCGACCCCCAACACCCATGTAAAAGAGCCAGGCATGGTGGTGTGTGCTTCTAATCCCAACACAGCTATGCCGGTTAGCTTTGCCAGTTTGTCATGATCTAGGATCACCTGGAAGGTGTCTCAATGGGGAATTTTCTAGATCAGAATGGCCCTGGGCATGTCTGTGGGGACTTGTCTTAATTCCATTGATTGAGGTAGAAAGGCCCACCTCTGGTGGGTGGCACAAGTCCCTGGGTTTGGGTTCTGAACCCTGTAACAGCCGAGGAAGCCGAGAGCTAGTACACACATCCATTCTCTCTGCTCTGGACTATGGGCGTGCCACAACCAGCCACTCCAAATTCCTGCCACCTTGACTTCTCACAGTGACTTAGAACTGTGAGACACAAAGTTGCTTTAGTCAGTGTTTTAACAAAGTAGCAGGAGACACAACTAAAACAGCTGGGGAAGGGGGGTAGAGACAGGCAAATCCCTGGGGCTCTCTGACTGGCCAGTCCATCAAGCCCAAGGTTCTAATGAGAGACCGTGTCTCGGAAGGCAAGATAAATGACCCTTGAGGAGTGACGCCCAGACACACACACAGGAGCCCACACACTAAAAGAGGATCAGAAACCGTGATCGCCCAGAAAGCAGCTCGGATATTTAAGTGTGCTCCTTGAGCGGAGTCAAGGACTGATTTTCCTATCTCATCACTGTAGGATCTTCAAGGTCTCAGCCAGACACTGAGATGATATCTGTGACCACCCTGGGATTGAGCTGAGCATTCTTCTCAGCAAATAAGGAGCCACCAAGCACCTGAAAAGTACCTCCTTTAGAGTCAATATCATCAGGAACATGCCCTTGGCTAGTTGGGTGGGGTTCAGCCAAAGGCCATCTGCCTGACAGCAGAACACTCCCACACTCAAGGGAATAACCAACCACCCTGAACAGAGCATTTTCATTCAATTTTTTTATAGCAAAGAAATTGACTGAGATGTGAAAATACTGTCAGCCACGCCCATGTGTACCAGCCGAGCCCATGGCATTTTAGCATCACCCTCTGCTAGTCCTCCTTGGTACCTTGCCCTGCTTGGTAGTGACACTCACTGCAGGACATTCTTCCCTGTATCTCCATCCTCCTCCACTTGCTGTCAAAGCTACTGATATAAACGAATATCTCTATCAATATTCCTATGATTGATTGTTGATAAGGTCGATTCGATAGCTGAGATTATCAGTATGATTGATAGTCTCAAGCTCTTGGAAACCCAGCAGGGCAGATATGAAATCCCACCTCTTTGGGCCCACAATGTGATGTGAGCTCTGAAGGGCCAGGAAGCCAAGCTCACCAGTACAACCTGGACCTCCACAGTTTCCACACAGCCTCGCCTTATACACATCCCATTCGATTTCTTTGCTATATATAAAAAAAAGAATGAAAATATTCTGTTCGGGGTGGTTGGTTATTCCCTTGAGTGTGGGAGTGTCCTGCTGTCAGGCAGATGTTCACCATGTAAAATCACGTTAACTCATGATTCTCCAGGAGCCTCTGCTCCATGCCTCTAGAACTGGGTCCAGGCAGATGTGGAACCAGTGACTAGGACATCTTACTACTTACCAGCACTTCTCGGAGCTAGCCTCTGGGAGTATTCTGAAGTGTGTGTGTGTGTGTGTGTGTGTGTGTGTGTGTGTGTGTGTGTGTGCGTGTGTTGGAATCCATGTATCCCATCTGGCCTTGAATTTGCTACATAGCTGAGGATGACCTTGAACTTCTGATCCTATTGTCTCTACCTCCTGAGTGTTGGGACTATAGATGTGCACTCCACACCTGGTTTTGTTCTGTGTCTATGAAACCAACCCACCCAGCTACCCCAGGGACGCTGTTCATCTAAAGGAGATGCATTTGGGGTCTCATGATCTAAGGATCCTGCCCCGATGTGTAAATCTGGCCTCTTGCATACAGATGTTGACAGCAGGCTTGTCTGTAACAGACAGAAACTGAAAACTCCAGACACCCATCAGCAGTGAACACACAGACACCACGTGGTCTATCCACATAGATTCTGCCATCAAGAAGGACCAAGTGCTGGGATAGGCTCCCACGTGGATGAGCCTCAGAAACACAACATTAAGAAAAATAAGTCACACACTAGCTGGAGAGATGGTTCAGCACTTAAGAGCAAAGGCTACTCTTAAATTCCCAGCACTAAGGCAGCTCTCAGCCTTCTGTAACTCCAGTTCAGGGGATCTACCGCCCTCTTCTGGCCTCCACAGATACTACATGCATGTGGTACACAGTCATAAATGCAAGTTAAAAAAAAAAAACATGCACATAAAATGATTTTTAAGATTACATACTGCATATTTCATTTATATAAAATGTCTGGGGTGGATCATAACAATATGAAGTAGGCTGACGATTACCCGGGGCAAGCGGTGGGTACTAGAGAGTTAGCACAAGGGTCTCTTCTTCGGGTGTTCTAGAATCAGTGTGGCGCTGGTTACGTGACTGTAAATTTACTAGAAAATCAATTTATTGTAAAAATCAGTGAGGGCTGAGAGAAAGGAGAGTGGTACAGAGCTGAAAAGAAACTACCTTTAATTCCTGTGTAACTTTTGAATCTAACATTTTCTTTCTGGTTATTATAGCCCTCGTGGTTATTGTAAAGAAAATTAGAAGCAGAGGAAGGTATTATTTTAATGTTCATTACCTGGGGAGATAATCGCCAGTTGGGTTTTAATATATTCCCTTCTGATCTTTCTCCAGCCATGTATACATTTTAAAATTAGGATCATGCTATGTTTTCAGGTCGGTGTAGCATCAGCTAGGTATAAAGCTTACACATGTTCCAGGAATGGAACCTACCAGGGAAAAATGCCTGGTGTTTGGGGAGTAAGAAATATGCTGTTTGGCTAAAATTATGAATATTTTTAAAATGGCATTTTTTGTTTGTTTGTTTAAAGAGCTGGTGCGGGATCTCATGGTGCGAGATCTCAGTCGTGATGCATTTACCTAGAAAAACAGAAGCCTTGGGTTCTATCCCCATTACCAAAAAGACAGACTTTGTTGGTCATGGTGCTGCCCTCTGATAATCCCAGCTCCTGAGAGATAGGGGCAGCAGGATCTATGGTCCAGGCTAGGTTTAGCTATCTGAGTTCAAAACCAGCTTGTGCCAAGGGAGAGCCTTCTCAAAAAAAAGGGGAGGAAGAAGAGGAATGGAGGAAGAGAGGGAAGAGGAGGGCTTCTCACTGCCTCAAGCTTCTCTCCTTCCTGCTGAAGACAAGGCCTCTTTCTTAGGGATTAGTTTCCCCAAATCACAGTTCAGGGATTTTTGTTTGATTTCATACCTGAAATTATATCCTGTAAAAAATCACGTAATGAAAGGTCTGACATAGAAAGTAAAGAATAGCTCCAGGCATAGTGGCACATGCCCATTATCCCAGCGAAACAAGATCTGGTTTCTATGTCGCTGGACTTTCTAAGCACACACTGGTCCTGTTTACAACTCACATCCTGCTGTTACTTCTAGGGAACATGTATACAGCTTGAGAGTCATCCACAGTTGCTAAGCAACTCCATCTGTTGGACAGGAATAGTAAAGGTGTCAGCTCATGACCCATGAGAATCACTAGGCCTGGCCTTGGCATCAGTCCCCACCCTGCATGCTGTCCAGCCATGAGGAAAACACTGTCAGGGTCTGTGTCCCTAATATGTCATCAGCTCAGGTAGACAGTGGGAAGCTAAAAACTCCAACTATGTCTAGAATGACTTAGTTAAGTGACTTGGTTGTTGGGAGAAGAGGAGATTTGGAGAGGTGGTGGCCCAATAGTCATGAGTGTGTGTTGCTCTTGAAGAGAAGCAGAGTTCAATTCCCAGCACGTGTATCAGGTTGCTCACAACCGCCCGTAACTCCAGCTTCAGGAGATCAATGCCCTCTTCTGCCTTCTGCAGGCATTGCCTTCACGTATGCATACACTCACATACAGACACCCACATAAACACAAGTAAAAATAATAATAATGAGATGGTTTTACTGCTGTGAACAGACACCATGACCAAGGCAACTCTTATAAAAACAACATTTAACTGGGGCTGGCTTACAGGTTCAGAGGTTCAATCCATTATCATCATGGCGGGAACATGGCAGCATCCAGGCAGGCATGGTGCAGGAAGAGCTGAGGGTTCTACATCTTCATCTGAAGGCTGCTAGCAGAATACTGGCTTCCAGGCAGCTAGGACAGGGTCTTAATCATGCCTACAGTGACACACCTACTCCAACAAGGCCACACCTTCTAATAGTGCCACTCCCTGGGCTGAGCACATACAAACCATAACACACAATATACAGATTTTTGATTGATTTCTTATTGAAAATGAGATTCTATTTTTAAAGATAAAAGAAACCACACAATAAATATTCCGACGTAGAAAGTAAAGGGTAAAGCTGGGCACAGTGTGCATGCCTATAATTCCAGCACTCAGAGGTCGAGGCAGGAGGATCATGAGTTCAAGGCCAACCTGAACTGTTTAGTAGTGCCACACCAACCTGGAATAGTAAGACATAGTAAGACCTCGAAAGAACAAAACATTAGTTAATTAATTAGTTGTTGAATTAATCAAATTTAAATGTACAGGACAAAAGCTTATCAAGAGAAGACATCCTATACAGATGAGACCTAAACTTAACAGGTCCGAGGGAGGCCATGCTGATCTCTCTGCTCAGCACTGACAGCCTCTGTAAGAGCCCTCTGTGTGTCCACTGTGCTCAGTGTTGCGAGCAGCCATGTGCCTCTGGAATGAGGGTCAGTCGCTTTCACTGGGTCCCCTACCACCAAAATGGGGACCAGAATGGCTCATATCTCAGAGGTCCTTCCAGCTTCCAACTCAAATCCAGAAGCCCCTATACACCCAGCCAAGCCCCACCCCACATTCAGGGCTGGGTTTTTTTTTTTCCAACCTTTTCTGAGAATGTAACCACTGGCTTCCTCCATGAGAACTGCACAAGTCTGGGCCAATCACAGTCTATCCTGTGGTCAGCTCCTTTCTGGTCCAGGATTCTTGGCTCATTGCTGGTCTGCCACGCACATATCCTGGGTAACTGGCATGTTGCTGGTCTGCCATGTATGTATTCTGGGTGAGTGGCTCAAATTGAGGCTTTTTCTGTTGAAATGGAAAGTCCATGAAGAAGAGACGCTGTCCTAACCAAGCTTGAGCTCCTAGACTTGTCACAGCTGTCCCCATGGGTACTGGAGGATGCTGGTGAGAAAGGAAAGGAAACAGCAGTAGCTAAATGTCTAAAAAATACTCAGAAGCCCCAGGACTTCCTGTCATCATTCCTGGAGGCAAACAGGCTTGGGCAGAACATGGTGCTTGAATATCTCCAAACTTTGGATGTAACTTCTCTCCATCCCAGACATACAAGCTAAGGAAGTGGGTGGCTGAACAGATGACAGCACAGTGCCTTTGCCATGCAAGCCTGATGCCCGAGTTCAGTTCCCAGAAACCACAGGAGAAAGACAGAACTAACTCTCAGAAGTTGTCCTTTGACCTCCACATGTGTGCCACAGCACAAGTGCAGGTACACACACACACACACACACACACACACACACACACCACATACCATACCATACCATACCATACACACACATCACATAACACACTACACACATACATACATGCACACACACCACATACCACACCATACATACACACACCTCATACCACACCACACACATACACATACACCACATACCACACCAAACACACACATATACACTCCATACACCACATCATACACCACACACACACACACACACACACACCACACATGTATGCACCCACACCACATACCCCACCATACACACCACATTATACACATACCACATACCACACCACACACATGTATGCACACACACCACATCACACACACACACACAGAGAGAGAGAGAGAGAGAGAGAGAGAGAGAGAGAGAGAGAGTAATAAATAAAATACAATGAATTTAAAATAAAATTCGCTAGAGAGACAGAATAGAGCTTGTAGACAGGAGTTGGCTCACCCCGAGTTTTCTTCTCACCCAAAGTAACAAGCTCTTTCTACTGACTTAGAAAAAGACATCACCAGCTGGCTGGGCAATAACACATGGAAAATTGAAGACAGTCCCGTAATTAAGTTCATGAGAGGCCGATTCTTCTGGCTATATTTCAAACACCCGTAATGTCTTCTCATCCATTCTACCCAAACGACTTTACTTCATAATATATTCAGAGCGGAAGGAAAAAATATATGTAATGGGTTCTTCTGAGATATTCAATTAGTTCAATAAAAAGAGGAAAATAATTTTTCAACAAAGAAGTTTAGCCAGATGACTAAAGCTGACAGTGAAGAACTGGTTGTGAGGTAATTCTGCGTTTCTTTGAAGTTATTGTTTTAACAAAAGTTGGTGATGTGCCCCCGTGAGGAAGAGCCCGTCCTGGTGATTAATCACACACATCCCTATTCCCTGTGTGTTTGTCTGAATGTTCCTTCTGCATCTGTCTTTGGGTGCTGACACATTTCAATTCCCAGCAGGCCAGGGAAGGCTCTCAGTTCCCACTGGTCAGAACTCACTCTTCATTTCCCTTCAGGCTGATTGCTTCCCCATTAATGGAAAACAAAACAGGACAAAGCAAGACATGTCAGGAACATCCTCCCTGCACGACCCCATAGCTTCTCCTTACTTATGGTGGATGCAGAATTTCATTTGGATTTTGGGTTTCTTTTTTTTTATGGACGGGGACAGTTGAAGCAAGACTCACCCTGTAGCCCAGGCCAGCCCCAGACTCACAGGGGTGCAGGCTAGTTTTATGTCAACTAGACACAAGCTGTAGTCACCTGAGAGGTGGGATCCTCAATTGAGAGAATGCTGCCATCAGACTGACCTACGTGTGAGCCTGTGGTGCACTGTTTTTTATTGACTGATGACTGAAATGGAAGAGCCCAGCCCATTGTGAATGGTGCCAGCCCTGGGCTGGTGGTCCTGGGTTCTATAAAAAAAAAAGCAGGCTGAGCAAACCATGACAAGCAAGCCAGTAAGCAGCACTCCTCCATGGCCTCTGCATCAGCTCCTGCCTTCAGGATCCAGCCCTGACTTCCCTCAGTGATGGGCTCGAACTGTAAGATAAAATAACCCTTTCCTCCCCAAGTTCATTTTGACCATGGTTTTTACCACAGCAAAAGACTCCTAACTGAGATGTCACGATCCTCTTGCCTCAGCCTCCCAGATCATTTTCTCACCCTGCATTCAGCTCCCCGTGTTCTCTCCAAAGCTGCCATCTGTCCCTGAGCTTCAGGAGTCTTGCAGGCAACCTCTAGCACTCTGATTTCCCAGAAAGGTTTCTAACTCAGCTCCACCATTTCTCCTGAGCCCTGTACTTCTGCACAGTGTACTGAGTCTGAGGAGCTATTATCACAAACATAGCTGGACTGTTCCTCTGATGGCCTCACCTGAGCCCCTCATCACCAAGACACAGCATTTTCCATGTGCACACTACCCATATTGTGTCCCTCTTAACCCACTGTGGAGACTCTCCTATATACACAGCTGTGTGGTTTCTATCATTAAGTCAGATCAGGTTGTTCCACCGCCCCCTTCTTAAAAAGGCATTTATCTTTATGCATATTGTTGGTTTGCCTGTATATAATCCTTCCATTGTGTACATGCAGTACACAAGGAGGCCAGAAAAGGGCGAGAGATCCCTTGGAAACGGAATTACTGAGTCCAAAGCTACCATGTGGGTGCTAAGAATAGAACCTGGGTCTTTTGGAAAAGCATCTAGGTCTTTTAACCACTAAGCCATCTCTCCAGCCCCACAACTCCCTTTTCAAAACCTCTGGTGGGAGACAGGGGAGATGGCTAAGAGGTTAAAGGCACTTGCTGCCAAGTCTGATGACCTGAGTTCAGTACCTGAGACTCACAAGGTGGAAGGAGAGGACTCCCACAAGTTGTCCTCTGACTTGCACAAGTACGATCTGTGCTCGCACACACACACACACACACACACACACACACACACACTCACAGAGCATAATAAAAAGTGATTATAAATATTTGCGTCAAGCCACCACCGTTTTGAGACCATCAATAATGTACTGTGATTTGAGAGGCACATCTGACCCTTATGGGAATAGGAGATATGTACATGTTTACAATTAGCAGCCTACAAATTGGTGCTAACACTCCTAAGTGACCACTGGAAACCAAGTTTGGTGGCATGTGTCTATAATCCCAGTACACAGAAAGGTAAGGCAGAAAGATTGTCACTTAGAGGCCAGACACTAGACACTATCTCCAAAACCCAAGGGCTTGGGGGGAGATGTGACTCAGTTGTAAAGCACTTGCCTTGCGTGTGTGGCTAGTCACACATGCCTGTGATACCAGCACCCAGGAAGCTGAGGCAGGAGGATCACAAGTTTGAGGACAGAACAAACAAAAGTATCCTCCTTTGCTGTCAGCCCAGTTGAAACTGTCACTAAATCATGAGTATAGCATACAGCAGGTGTGGATCCCAGAAAGTGACCTGCTAGACCAATGTCCTGCTACAGGGCTGGCTCACGAGCGCCTCCTCTTCCCACAGGCAACCCTCCTGCGACTGGCACGGGAACTCTGCTGATAACCCTGGAGGACATCAATGACAACGCTCCCGTCATTTACCCAACGGTGGCTGAGGTCTGTGATGACGCCAGAAACCTCAGCGTGGTCATCCTGGGGGCTTCAGACAAGGACCTTCACCCCAATACAGACCCCTTCAAGTTCGAGATTCATAAACAGACCGTCCCTGATAAAGTCTGGAAGATCTCCAAAATCAACAGTAAGTCAGCAACCGCAAGTGGCCGTCCGCGGTTCATTCAGTTTGAACTTCTGTTCTCCTTCCCGTAGGTTCCCACAAGGGATATCAGGTGTGTGTGTGTGTGTGTGTGTGTGTGTGTGTGTGTGTGTGTGTATGTATATCAGTGTATATGTGTATGACTGTATGTGTCTCTGAGTGTGCATGTGTATGACTCTGTGTGTGTGTCTGTGTGTATGAATGTGTGTATATCAGTGTGTACATGTATATGACTGTGTGTGTGTGTGTGTGTGTGTGTGTGTGTGTGTGTGCAAGCACAGCTGTTCTGCCTTCTGTTTCTTCCTTTTTCTTTTCTTCACCTTACGCAGCATGTCCTCACTCTAGTGACTCCTGTTTCCCCAGTATTCCCTGGGCCATTTGGTGCGCCTATGTTTCTACCAGAGTGTCCAGTTAGAAGCTGGTTCTTTGTCCTTCCTCTTCCCTTTTTGCTTTAGTTAAATAACATAAAAACAGACAAATAGACTGACAGATGATAGATAGATAGATAGATAGATAGATAGATAGATAGATAGATAGATGATAGATAGATGATAGATAGATAGATAGATAGATAGATGATAGATAGATGATAGATAGATAGATAGATAGATAGATAGATAGATAGATAGATAGATAGATAGATAGATGCACTTCCTGCTCTTACAGAGGACCCAAGTTCAGCACTCAGCACCCATGTCAGAAGTCTCACAGCTACCTATAACTCCAGTGTCAAGGAATTTGACACCCTCTCTGGCCTTTGAGAGCACCTGAACACACACACACACACACACACACACATATTAAAAAAATAAACCTTGAGATTGAAACAATGATCATGCCATGTAGCCCAAGTTAGCCTTGAGCTTTTAACAATCCTCCTGCCTCAGCTTCTCAGGGTGTGAGGACTAGAGGCCTGTGTTACAACTTCCAATTCCCATACATTTCTATCCAACTGACTTGTGCTGAGCAGAGACCAGAATCCAAGCCTCAGCCTTAGCAAGCGGGGCTTCTGGCTTCCCAAGCCTCTCCTGGCTCCACTGTCTCTGATGGGGTCTCCATTCCCTCTGACTCTCAGCAGCACTTTGAAAGAAGGTCTAGCCCACCTCCTTCCATTAGAGAGTCTGAAGTTCATAGCACGCCCCCTCCATTGCACACTACAGACTCCCTCCTATTTGACTCAGCCTTGATAGTGGCCCTGGTCTTCATCGTTGGTTTTGATACTATTGCCATATGCCCCTAGCTCAAGATGACTGTCACACGTAACCTCTCTTTCCACATGGGTGGGTAGAATTGAAAACATGACCCACCACTAACCACCGGCCTTACTAATTATGAAGCGCTTTTGCTTCCTGGTATCCCACCCATTTCCTCCCCAGCATGAACTGAGTTTGCCTTGTCTTCAGTGATGAACTTCTCCTGCTATGAATGCCATCAGAGCTCACTTTTTACACCAGTGATAGAATGTGACCGTGGTTGAGGATGAGTCTGTACTGTATGATTGACCATAGAAATTTCTATTTAAGAAAGTCTAGAGTTGGGCTAGAGAGATGGCTCAGTGCTCAGTTAAGAGCACTGACTGCTCTTCTGGTATGTCTAAAGACAGCTACAGTGTACTTACACACATTAATTAAATAAATCTTTTTAAAAAAGATAGATAAAGTCTAGAGTCTTTAGTCTAAAGTCTAGAGTTGTTACAGCACCAAATTAAAGAACTTGTCCGAATGAAGACACTGTCTCCGAAACGTTCATCCCATGCAGCCTGCTGCCACTGAGTGTTGATGAATTTCATTCAGATACACCTATAACTAAAAGTCATTTGCACGGTGACTTCTGTGCACACCAAGGCCCCAAAACCTGGAGGCTTCTCTTCTCACAAGGACTTCCTGTCTTGCAGACACCCACGCCCTCGTGAGTCTTCTTCAGAATCTGAACAAGGCAAACTACAACCTGCCCATCATGGTGACGGATTCAGGGAAGCCACCCATGACGAACATCACAGACCTCAGGGTGCAGGTGTGCTCTTGCAAGAACTCCAAAGTGGACTGCAACGGGGCAGGGACCCTGCACCTCAGCCTCAGCTTGCTGTTGCTCTTCTCGCTCCTCAGCTTATTGTCAGGTAAGTCTGCTTGGCTCTGGCATGCTTGTGTGTGCGCCCGTGAACTTCACCACACAGCGCCTGACTCTCCATATGTCTTCCCAAGGAAGTCTGTCTGCCACATCTTTTTAGCAGGTGTCCGTGTAAACTCTCACATGTAAAACTGTTCCAGCCAATGTTTAAAGGCATCTGGGTGCTCTTCTGCCAGCTGAAGGAAAGGCTGAAAGAGGCTCTGCTATTTTGCAAACTAAGCGACAAGCAGAACTTCCTATTGATGCAACTCACCTGGAGCTGAATGCACCAAAATTGGCCAACTGGTCTATCATGGTCACAAGCTATTCCCATCCTGCTTTGGATGCCAAATGTCCTGCACAGGCTCATGCGTTTGAGCACTTGGTCCCCAGCTGTTGCTACTGTTTGAGGAAGTGGGACCTATCCGAAAGAAATGGGTTGCTGGGGAGAGAGGCTGACCTTGGGTTTATGTACTAGACCCAGACCCCTAGACCCCCCCCAGACCCCTAGACCCCCCCAGACCCCCAGGCCTCCAGACCCAGAACCAAGACTAGCTCTTACCAAGTCTGCCCCTGAGCAAGGACAGAAATCTTGTGTTCTCTTTGTTCTTTCATCAGGGCTTCTGAGAAAGCCTTGGCCCAGTCTGGCTTTCAGCGTTTAATAGATTTAATGTTGGTGTCTGGCCTTTAATCCCAGCACTCAAAAGGCAGAGGCAAGTGGATGTCTATGAATTCAAGACCAGCATAGTCTACACAGTAAGTTCCAGGCCAGCTAGAGCTACACAGTGAGACCCATTTCCAAAAAAAAAAAAAAAAAAAAAGGAAGGAAGAAAATAGTATTTATAACTCATGCTTCCTTTCAGTAACTATGAAATAGTTATCATCACCTGTGTAACTCTGAGACAATGACGCATCACTCTGAGTAAGATTTACTAGGCCGATGTCTTATTTGGAGTTTTATTGCTATGAGGAGATACCATAACCAAAGCAACTCTTCTAAAGGAAAACATTTCATTGGATTGGCTTACAGTTCAGAGGTTTAGTCCATTATCATCATGGCAGGAAACACAGCATCATGCAGGCAGACATGGTGCTGGGAAAGGAGCTGAGAGTTCTATATCTTGATCTGCAACCAGTAGGAGGCTGTGTGCCTCATTAGACCTAACTTTAACATATAGACCTCAAAGCCCACCCTCCCAGTGACACACTTCCTTCATCAAGGCCACACTTACTCCAACAAGGCCATACCTCCTAACAGTGGGACTCCCTACGAGCCAAGCATTCAAACACATGAGTCAATGGGGGCCATTCCTATTTAAACCACCGCAGGTGAGTAACATAAATCAGAGAATGAAGCGATGCACTGCCAGACTCTCCTGTGTGGGGGATGTTGGTCCGGTTTTAACCTTGGCAGTTGCTTGCATCAGCTTCTGCCACCCTCAAGGTTCTGGGGCCCTAGCATTTAAATTTTGAGGAATTATTGGTGTGATCATGGCATGAAAATTTGGTAGAGGGAGTACTGTGATACATCCTGGTGGCAGGGTGAGTGGATCAGTAGGAGTCACACATTTCAACATCTGACATTTGCAGTGTATGAAGCTCTGTGGGAGACCAGAGCTCTGTCATCAACAGGAGGGAGATCCTGACGGTGTGTCACCGGCTGTCTGTGCTCTGTGTCTCCCAGAGACATGTCATCAGCCCTCCTCCCACCCACCTCTGATGACTGTGCTATCCCACCCACAATCCTCAAGGCTCCCCCCAAGTCCTCCAACTCCATCCTTAGCTTGGTCATTTTGTCTTCACTTGTGGCTGTGACGAACTTGTCTTCCTGACTCCAAGCCTATGTGAGAGTTTGAAGGAGAGAAGGATGCACTCCTAAATCGTCTCTGCCAATCAACAGATAAAGGGCTGAGGGTGGGACTGGAGACGGAGGTGGAGAAGTCAGAAAAGACTGTAGGAATTCATCCAGCTTCATATGCGATGGGTCACCAGAAAGCAAGGACAGAGGGGAGCAGATAAGCTACCATGAATGTATAGTAAAGCAACACATTTGATAGTCCCTTGCTTTGCTGACAGTCCTAGCCCTGATTCTGGGGATCTGGACAATCTCTTTCATGTGCAGACACCCCGCCCCGACCCCGTGCCTGTGTGCACCGTTAGCCTGCAGTCCATCCTTGTGTCATATCAGCTGCAGAGATGGGGGCGGATCTCACACCAGCCGCATGCAGATCATCCAGGGACCCGTTTGATATGTCTCTACCCGTACCCTGACACTTCTTCATTTGGAACCCCAACACTGGAGGTGTAGCTCCGAAATCTACTCACATCAAAAGCTCAGAGAGTAGCAAATAATGAACACAGTGGGAATCAAGTGGACTGTCTTACCACAGAGGCCCCTGGGCTTCCTGACAGCCCTTGTTCCATCCGCACTAGGGTCCCTGACCACACACTATGGTCGGCAGTAAGACACAGTGGGAATCGAGTGGACTATCTTATCATAGAGGACCTGGGCTTCCTGACAGCCCTTGTTCCCTCCACACTGTGGTCATGCGCTGTCTCCCTGGGTTGACTCTTCAGTAAGGAGTGGGAGGAGGAAAGGGGATTTCAGGATACCCGTGAGAAGGTATTTGTACTGATGTCCCTGCACAAGTAGAAGTCCAGGCAGACGCGTAGTAAACCACCACCACACAACCACAGGAAAGGCTCTTATGACAACCACCTTCCTGAAAAGTATTTGAGATATTTACAGGATTAAACCACGGATAAAACGGGAACCTCAGTTAAACATCACCAAGAATAGAAACAAAACAGCGAGAGTTCAAGACACTAAATTTGGCAAGATATAAGGGTAGTGGCATTTCCCAAAAGCATGGACATTAGATTCTCAGTCGTGAGACTTGAAAGAATTTGAGGAAAGGGCAAGTAAGCCGGTAGTATCTGTTTTATGTCTTATAGCTCATCTGGTAAAGGTACTTGTCACCAAGCCTGACAAACTGAGTTGATTCCTCAAGACTCACATAGTGGAAGGAAAGGATCAATTCCAGCAAGCTGGCCTCTAATGTCCACATGTGCATATGTTCGTGTTCACACACACACACACACACACACACACACACACGCGCGCACACACACACACACACACAAACACAAAATAAATATGATAAAGTTTTAAGCATAAACTTCAAACTATAGCATAGGAGTCAAATCTGGCCCACCACCTGTGCGTGTTAATAAAGTTTTATTAGTGCACAACCCCTTCCGCTTATTCTCATTCTGTCTGTGGTTGCTTGCTATTACAATGGCAAAGGTGAATATTTTTCACAGTGACTACATGGCCTACAACCTGGCCCTTTCCAGAAAGAGCTTTCTGACACCCGCTTTAGAGCAGCATCCGTAAAAGTCCCGCAGTTGTAGGAGAGGCTGATACCAGGTGGCCCAGGAGGCAAACCTGAGTCCTCCCTTAGAACAATATTCACAGCCATGCGACCTGGCATTTCAAAGATGCTCTGATGTTCACACCTTATTTTCCTGTGCTCTTTGCTAGCCTAATGATTTTATTCCACTTTATAGATAAGGAAACCAAAGGTCAGGGAGGCCCCCAGGCGAGTCAGCAAGGAAGCCAGCATTGGCTGCAGGACTACCTCCTTTATGGAAGTGTATGCCACACATTTGTATTTATTGCAGTATAGATGGCTTTCTCGAATGACCGAGAATTGACTGGAAGGCTCTGCACCCTCTTCTCACTGACATCTTTTTCAAACGGGAAATAAAACTAACAGCTTGGAGAGTTATTTAAAAATGTAAATGAAATTATCATTACTGTCAATTGTGCCAAGTAAGTCACGTGCTGATGATGGCCTAGACGGGCTGTATGAATCTCCTCTGTGAGTGCCCTCCCTACAAATCAGACGACTGGGGTGCTGTTGTCCCAAGTCCAGCTGTGGTTTGATGTGGGTAGACCTCTGCAGAGAGCTCTATCGAAAGGGACTGGCTCAGAAAACTTTTTGACTGTGATTTTAGGCTTAATTCACCAGAAATGGCAAGAAGATGGCCTGAGGGTTAGGTATAGAATCTTACAAAAATTAAATGACCCTGAGTTTGGGAGAGACAGGGAGGCACTTAAGAAAAGAGCTTGGTTTGCAAGCATGAGGTTGTGAGTTCAATCCCCAGAACTCATATTAAAATAAAAAAGCCACGAGCAGCAGCTGCCCCATACTTGTGGTACTTGGCAGACAAGACAGGAGGGTCCCTGGGACTCAATGGTCAGTCATTTTAGACCACATGGCAAGTCCTGGGCCAGCGAGAGACCTTGTCTTAAAGAGAAAGATTAGCAACATCTGAGGAATGACACCTGAGGCTGTTTTCTGGCCTATGTACTCATACTCATGACACAGAGATAAGTCTAAAGAAACTGGAGAGATGGCTCTGTGGCTAAGAGTGTTTACAGTCATGTCAGAGGATAGAACTGGGTTCCCAGCCCCCACATCAGAAACCACCTGTAACTCCAGCTCTAAGGGATTTGTCTCTTCCTTCTGGCATCAGTGAGTACACACAAACACACACACACACACATGTACACAAACACACATTTACACACACATATATACACACACATACAGACATACAGAAACACACATGCATTCACATCCACTAAAATCGAATATTTTTATTTAAAAAAAAAAAAAGAAAAATTTATTTTTTAGAAGTTTAAAGATAAGCCGGGCAGTGGTGGCGCACGCCTTTAATCCCAGCACTTGGGAGGCAGAGGCAGGCGGATTTCTGAGTTCGAGGCCAGCCTGGTCTACAGAGTGAGTTCCAGGACAGCCAGGACTACACAGAAAAACCCTGTCTCGAAAAACCAAAAAAAAAAAAAAAAAAAAGTTTAAAGATGAGCCAAAGACAGTCTTTTTTTTTAAATCCCTATTAAGATGTTATTCACATTTTTAAAAATCCAGTTTAAGTGAATGCTGGCGGCTGTATCCAGCTGCCAGCCACCCCATAATCCAGGACAATCTCTTGGCTATTGATCCTTCCCCTGAATCCAGGGCTCACCCAAGCTGCTTTCCCTAATGACAGCTTTGCCTTTCTCTAGAATTTCCTAGAGCATGTTTACAGCTTGCTCCCTTCTGATGTGGGATGTGCTGTGGGCACAGGGAAAGCTCGAAATTACAGAGGCCATACGAAAGGCTGTCCTCTGCTGGCTGGTGGCGCCAGGCAGGCTTTGCAGAGACACTGTGGTTCTTTAAGGCCATTCAAATTTAGGGACACCAATAGCTGGCCCTCGAGGGATTTCTTTGTGCCACATACATGGCAGCAAAATGCTCTGCATAAATTATATAAATTACCCCTTGGCATCATCTCAGCTTCCCTGGGAGGTGGGATCATTTTCATGATCATCTAAATTGACTTAAAACAGGGATTCGAGACTATCATTAAAAAACAAAGGGCTGCAGGCTAATTTAATGGATCTTATTCAGCCCCCATTTTTTTTTTCTTTTTATTTTAGCCAAGTTGTCCCCTAAGGGACAGCTGGTAATGTCTAGAATTAACTCTCACTGTTGTGACAGTGGCATCTAGTAGAGAGAGGCCAGAGACAGGGCTAAAGGTCCCCCGGAGCATGAGATGGATGGCACCTGCCGAAAGAGCTACCTGGCCCCAAATGTCATGTGTGAGTGCCACAGCTGAAGGGCCTGCTGCCAGCCCTTAGCACTCGTGGGTATCAGAAGCATGGCAGCAGCTAAAAGGAGGAGTGGCTTTTGATCATTTAAAAACCTAAAAAAGGGGCAGGGTCTAGAGAGACAGCTTAGCCCACAAGTGTTTATTGCACAAGCAAGAGGACCTGAGTTCAAATCCACCCCCTACCCTCATAAAACACTAGGCATAGTGGTACATGCCTTCATCCTGGTGGGACATACCTTTTTCCCAGTACTGGGGATACAGGAGGATCTGGGGGTGCTTACTGGTCAGCCAATCTAATTGACTCTGTATGACCCAGGTCAGTGAGAGTCCCTGGCTCTTATAAGGTGAAGAGTGATTGAGGAAGACACCTGACTTTGACCTCTGACCTACACACACACACACACACACACACACACAAACATATATACGCATACACACACACACACACACACACACACGTGCAAACATATATATTCATGTACACATATGCATATACAAATAGATGTACACATATGTATACACACAAACACACACACACTAAAAAGACTATCTCTACAATCTGAGCTGGACATGCTGGCTTACACCTGTTACCCCAACACTTGAAAGGCTGAGGGAGTGAAGGCCATCTTGGGCTCCGCCATACGTTCTAAGCCAGCCTAGGCTACTGGATACCCTGCTTCAAAACAACAGATGTAAAGAACAACCTTACTACAGCTCTTCAAAATAGTTTATGATTTAAAACCATCGGGCAGCAGACCTGAACACTGTAAGGAGGTAAAGACCGCCTCAGGGTGAAGTGCTGGGCAGGGGGTCCTATCTTCAATAGGCCCTGGTTGTAGGTGGGCTCAGAACATCTCTGAAGGAGCTGACCAAACCCAAATGAGTGACAGCCTGTGGGTGGGCTGGTTCTGCAACAGAAGCCCAAGAAGGAGAGGGCTTTGGCAACAACCTCCAAAGATGACACAGTTTCCTGGGCCTGGTGAAACTTCCATCTGGGCTGGAATCAACACAACTTTTGCTGGAGTCCCATGGACACAAGAATGCTTGCAGACAGAGGTCTAGCAAAAGGAACCGGATCTGGGCATCCTAGAGACAAAGCCCCTCCCTGGTCAGGAAGCTAAGATGAGTAGAGAGAACCCTCACCAGTGGCATGACATAGCATGAGCAGGAACTGGGATGCTGGCCTGTTGAACATGCCATTGGTGGGTACCACTTATGGGGCTGGTCTTCACAGCCCAAAGGATATCTCATCTCCTTTAGACAATGGAGCTGCACACATGTGGATGGCCAAGTAGGACATCCAAAGATATCTTCATCCAGTTCCCCGGAGCTAATGAACAAGTCACCTCACTTGACAGCAACACCTTGCTGACATGATTAGGTCATGTGTCTTGAGATGGAGAGATAGATACCCTGCATTAGTAGGACCAGCCTGACGTAACCGAACAGTCTTTACAAGAGGGCTGAGGAGTAGCCACATGAGGATGATAACAGGGAGGCAGAGGCTGCAAGAAAAGATGCTGCATTGCTGCCTTTGAACTTGAAGGAGTCACAGAACACATCTGCCTCTAGATTGGAAGCTAGTGAGAAGGTGACTCTTTCTAAAGCCCTGGGGAGGAATGCAGGCCTGCCCACACATTGACATTAAATCCATAAGACTTGTTTCATATTTGTGACTTCTAGAAGTGTCAGGGAATCCATGTGTGGGGTTCGAGATTCATGGGACTGTAGTTACTTATTAATGGGAAATTAATCTGGTGTCTCAAGAACTACCAATGAGTCTCTTGCAATGTGGCAGATTACATATATATATATATATATATATATATATATATATATATATGTATATATAATGTATATATATGGTCAGATATGATATGGTGGAGGTGGATAGATAGGTATACAGACAGACAAATAAGAGATAGAGAGGATAGATAGATAGATAGATAGATAGATAGATAGATAGATAGATGATAGATAGAAGACAGATATAGAAGGATGTCTGTCTGGTTCACTGAAGATAGATGATTGATTAATTAAGATAGATGTTAGGTAGATAGGCAGATATCTGATTGATTAATAATAGATCTGGGGCCAGAGTGAGTGGGCTGGAGCAAGAGGGAGAAGGGAAGGGGGGAAGATAGATAATAGATCTGTCTAATTGATTATAGAAAGAGGTCTGATAGATTAAAGATAAATAGATGAATAGATGATTAATAGGCAGGTAGACAAATGGATAGATAAATGATGGATGATAGATAGACAGACAGACAGACAGACAGACAGACAGACAGACAGACAGACGTAGATGAAATAGAAAGAGAGGTGTGTCTACAGGGGATGTCTGTTGATTGGGCTCTAGGCTCGGTTCAGTGTATTCCTAGCCCAGCACATCTGTGCTAATGATCAGAACACAGGCTCATTTGGACCAGTGTCGACAGCGCTGTTGCTCTCAGGGAAGAAGTCTGGCGCCTGAAACCATCAGCACTTTCAGAGCCAACTTTTGTATTTACTGAGGGGTGCGCTGGGTCTCAGATGCCAAGAAGTGCTCTACTGCTGGTCTGTACTCACACCCGCAAGTTCAACTTCTGTAGATGTAGCCAGCAAGATAATCCTGTCTTCAAACGCCATGCTAAAGAAAGAGACAGCGTTCAGAGGAGTGTGGTGTGTGTTGGAGCCTGCCAATCACTGGTCTGGTTTAGTCGAGTGTTTTGAAGTGAGTTGTGATATTCCTGACCTAATTCTGTACCTTCTCCACTCAGGTCTGTGAGAACAACACATCAGAAGCTTGACTCCCAAGTTGCCATAGCAACAGGAAAAAAGAAAAAAAAAAACAGGAAAAAAAAAAAGTCTATCCAAATCCGAAGATTGCCGTTTACAGCTCTCACACTTCACAACCAGGCCTCAACCGCCCCACACCCTCCCGTTTTTTCTTTGCGGTTTCGTTTAAGCTGTACCTCACCATTTGACATCATCTTCCTTCCTCCTTTGATTAATGGAACCCTCTGGATTTGCCCTGAATGTTTAAAGATCATGCGTGTCACTGGACCTTGGGGTGCAGGAACAATGACTACTCTTTCTGATGCTTCGGCAGGTTGCTAGCCAGCGCTCCACCCACGCAGCTGTGCCGTGGGTTCCTATCTGTATGTGGATGGGTATCTGTCTGTGTATAGACCCAGTATTTGTGTAGAAGACTGCAGGAGAAGCCTGCTTTTGTGATGGTTAGACAGAAGAGGTGGAAGCTCAGACAGCTCCGCCCTCCGGTCAAGGTCAGCCCACTGAGCTGTCACTTGCTTGTATAGCATGAGTCTGCTCAATCTAAACACTGAATGCTGACCGACCAGCCAGGCAGGTCCAGGGACTGAGGATGGGGGAAGGGCAAGGGAAAGAAGTCTTAGTAGGGCTGCCACTATGCCCCACTACCACCAAATGCCATGGCTTGCTGTCCTGACTCCCAAGTGGGGAGCAGGGTATCTTGCCATCAGAGGTTAAGGGCTGAACCATTATCCCAAGGGCAAGAGTCTGCCACTGTATGGCCCCAAACCCACAGTCCTACAGTCCTTGTGGTGACACAGATCATGGTGGAGACCCTCTCCCTCCTTGGTGTATGTACAAGTACAAATGTCACCATGGTGTACCTCTGAAGAGACCAAGAGGCACCATCTTGTATGCACATATATTACCCACACATGTACACACGCGTTATGCCTATCCGCACCGTTTGTTTCATATATACACGCATAAAATAGAGTAAGCCCAGGTAGTTTTTAAAGTACCCTTCCGTGTGACTACCGTTGTTCGCCAAGCTGAGAATAAAAGGCTGTTCATTACGTCTGGAAAGGAATTGAGTTTTGTCCTGTGAACACGTCAGGCTAAGGAGAACATCAATGCTCCTGGTAAGGTGATCTCCCCGTCGACAAACCGTACATGAACCATCGAAGCTCACACCAAAATGTTTTCTATGGAATGAAGCTAATGCCGGCCTGTGGCTTTAGAGCTCAGCAGGGGCTCGGGGAAGGTAAGTGTCATGGTATATTAATGCTGTTGCTTACTAAAGGTTTTAACCCCACACGCACTGGCTCACACATGCTTTCTTCTGCACTCTGTGTTGGCCCTGTGCTTTTGAGTTTGCCTTCCGCCAGCAGTAGGGTCACATGTTGTCTTTGTTGTAGTGAGGTTACGTGGGTGGAGGTCCACACAATGCTCTTCCTTTATGTTTCGGACCATACAGAATGCAGAGATTTTTTTTTCATTAAAATAAATGGGTATTGGTGGTTAAAACTGCTGGGCAGTAGCTCTCCTGATTTCTACGTAATGTCTGGTGTGTCTGACGCTGGAGTCACATTTTCCACCACTCGGGATCTCCTGACTGTCTGTTTGTCTGTCTGCCTGTCTGTCTGTCTGTTGGGTGAATGGGTCTAGAGAGCTAGACTGGGCAGGGTAGCTGGAGAGATACCTCAGTGATTAAGAGCATCGGCTCCTCAAAGTGAGGCCTACAGCTCAGATCCCAGCACCTACCACAAAACAAGAGTCTCTACAGATGCCCCAGCTTTAGATGGGAGAGGTGGACAGAGGCAGGAAGATCACTAGGGCTTGCTGGGTTCCAGCCTAACCAAGACACAGCCCAACATTTAATGAGACGCCCTGCCTTGAGGAACCATGAGAGAATGGCAGAGATTGCTCAATGCTCGCTTCTATCCTCCACGTGTACACACACACACACACACACACACACACACACACACACAAATGAAAGCCAAAAGCCCAGCACACAAGTTGTGTGACAGGCGTGCCATGCCAGCATAAGAATATGGCTTAATCCTGTCAGTCAACTGTGGAGAGTGACTGAAGACTTCTAGGCCTGACCTTTACCCTCAAGTGGATGAACACAGGAAGTAGGTCATTCGTATCTTCATAGTCCCCAGACATGGAGACTTTCTTTAAAATAAAAGATGCCACATCTTAAACTGGATATAACGGTTCCCCATAGCCACACGGCTGGGGAGAACCTGAGCCTGCACATTCACACCATACAGAGTGGTTCTCTTCTGAGCCTCCCTGGTGTACCCCGATGCTCTCCCCCTGCAAGGCAGAAAAGGAGGGAATGTTCACCCTTTAACAGACCAAGGAGCATCCTCGGGCACTAGGTAAAGGGCAGCCTGAGCTACATGCTAAGCAACGGTCAGAAAACTCATCCTTCAGTGTGAACTGGAGCCATCTCTAGAGCAAGTGCACATACGTGCCCGGTGGTGCACCTGCTGAAGGCAACAAGAACAAGACCCCTCCCCTTTCTCTTCACATACACTATAACTTAGCTAAGAACACAGGAGGAAAGAGGTCGAGTCCAGGGGCCAGTAGAATGGTTTGACTGATAAAGCACTTACCTAGAAAGGATGAGGTCTTGAGTATGGATCCCCTGAACCCACATAAAAAGCCGAACATGGTGGTTCAAGCCTATAATCCCAGCAAAGGTGAGATGGGAGATACAGTCAGGTGGATTCCTGGAAGCCAGCAGGCCAGCCGATATAACCTACTTTGTGAAGCTCCGGGCAGATGAGAGGCCCTGTTTCACACAAAGGGAGGAAGTCACCCGGTTTTCATGGTAGGTATATAAGTCAAATAAGACTTCGACTCCTGGAACAATGGAAGGAATTGATGGCTCCAGGAAGACTTTCAAACTATCATTTCAAACAGTAAAACAATCAGAGATAGGTCAATCTTTAAACAAAATAAATACAGCACCTCTCACCTTGAAGATACAACAAGCAGACCATTGTGATTCATTCTTTCTTTCTTTCTTTCTTTCTTTCTTTCTTATTTATTTATTTATTTATTTATTTATTTATTTATTTATTTATTTATTTATTTTGGATTTTCAAGACAGAGTTTCTCTGTGTAGCCCTGGCTGTCCTGGAACTCACTCTGTAGACCAGGCTGACCTCGAACTCAGAAATCCGCCTGCCTCTGCCTCCCAAATGCTGGAATTAAAGGCGTGCGCCACCACCGCCCAGCTTTTTTTTTTTTTTTTTTGAGACAGGGTCTCACATAGCCCAGCTGGCCTCAAACTCCTTATGTAACCAAGGATGACCTTGAACCTCTGCTTGTCCTATCTCCAGCTCTCCAGTGCTGAAATTCAAGTGTGTGCCATCCTGCCCAGTTTACACAGTGCTGGGAAGGGAACCCAAGTCCCGGTGCCTGCTAAGTCAGCACTCTCCCAACCGAGTCTGCTCATCAAATTTGCACAGTATATTTCAACATGAGGCAGCTTACAAATCAAGAGAAAGGAAACCTAGTGTGTGGTTTGAATATGCTTGGCCCAGGGAGTGGCACTCTTAGGAGGTGTGGCCTTGTCGGAGGCGGGTGTGTCATTATAGGGGTGGGCTTTGAGACCCTCCTCCTAGTGGCCTGGAAGCCTTCTCCTGCTTGCCTTCAAAACGAGATGTGGAACTCTCAGTTCCTCCAGCACCATATCTGCCTGCATTCGGCCATGCTTCCCACCCTGATGACAATGGGCTGGACCTCAGAACCTGTAAGCCAGCCCCAATGAAATGTTGTCCTTGGTTAAGGTGTAAGTTCACAGCAATGGAAACCCTAACTAAGACACTTAGGCCATTCACATCCTCCCTACCTCACCATGGTATTCCAGCTCCCCGAGTGGCAGCAACAGCAGACCCAATGCCACTGTGGGCCAGGAGACCGCAGCCTGAGGCCTTAGCCAGTGTGCCTATCCATTCACACCTGTATTATGGCTTGGGTATAAAATGCCTCCATACTCAAGTATTGAACGCTTGGTCCCCAGTTGTTCTATCAGGGCTGGGGGGGGGGGGGGTGTCTAGAAACAGCAGGTGCCTAACTGAAAATAGACCACTGAGGGAAAGTCTGAAATCCTAGAAACTTCCTGTTTCGTCTCTGCTTCCTGCCATGCTACGGACTACTCTGTCCCACCACCTCCTCCTCGTGAAGATGGATGCCTCAGCAGCCAGGAGAAAGATAAGTCTGTCCTGAGGGGTTCTGTGGGGTGCTTTTATAGCTGTGTGGTAGTCACTAATACAATCAACTCATGCTGAGGTGCCAGAGCCTTGGACTGTAGGTACCTCTCTGTGAAGCATGTCTCTGTAATAGTCCCTTCTGCTATTAAGTTCCTGTGAAAAATTTCTAAGAAGTGCTAACACTATGCTAAATTAATCTTGGAACCTTAGAAATGTCTCCCATACAGAACACGGTAATTTCTAAAGTATCCCCAACTCTTTCTAGAACAGTCCATAGCTCATTAATACATAAAAGCTTCTACTGGATTTTTTTAGAGATTTATTTTTTGTTTTGTTTATATGTTATGTGTCATATATATGCAAGTGTTTGCAGAGAACAGAAGAGGGTGGCAGATCCCCTGAAGCCAGACCCACAGGCAATTGTGAGGCGCTCAACACGTTTGACAGGATCTGAACTCAGGTCCTTTGCAAGAGCTGCAAGCACTCTTTGTCACTGAGGCATATTTCCAACTTCAGCTGGGTTAACTCCTATATCAATTATCCAGAAGCTAATTCAAGCCCTCCCAGATACCGCTTCACTCCCAAACCAAGAGAGAGAGAGAGAGAGAGAGAGAGAGAGGAGGAAACTGGGGGAGCAGGCAGTGTAAGGTTCCCACGTGGTCTGTGCCTGGCTACAATCCTGAGTCTGATAAGCATCTTCTACAGGACCCCCCCCCAGCAGCCTCTGGGTTTGTAAATGTAACAGAGAGATCCCTGTAGGTACAGTTGCCTTAAGTGTGCACAGGCAGATCAATCACACCAAAAAAAAAAAAAAAAAAAAAAAAAAAAAAGCCTTTCTGTCGATTCTTAGGCCTCTATCGAGGCAGCAGTATCATAGAGGCTATGCTCTTCAGAGATGGTGTATTTGTCAGGGTTCTCTAGAGTCACAGAGCTTATGGGTAGTCTCTATATAGTAAGGGAATTTGTCATGATGACTTAGAGTCTGTAGTTCAAATATCCAACAATGGTCAGCTGTGACTGGGAAGTCCAAGGATTTAGTAGTTGCTCAGTCCCACAAGGCTAGTGGATTCCAACAGATGTGCTGGCAAGTAAATGCAAGCAGGCGAAGAAAGAGCAAACCGTCCTTCTTCCAGTGTCCTTACCTGGGTCTCCAGCAGGTGTGGCCCAGATTAAAGGTGTGTTCCATCACGCCTGGATCTGGGATTTGTTTTATCCCAGGCTGACCTTGAACTCAGAGATCTCCTTGCCTTAATCTCCTGGGAATTGTAGCCACTATGCCTCAAGATCTCCATGCCGAGATCCAGGTTAAAAACTTGTGTCTCTCAGCCTCAAGATCTGGATCACAGGTGAGCCTTCCAATTCTGGATTGTAGATCATTCCATAGACAGTCAAGGTGACAACCAGGAATAGCCGTAACAGATGGTTATAGTCATTTTCCCTCCTCCTCAGACAATAACACTTACATCAGATGCTCACCCAAAGACTGTATTAAGTTTTCACCTTCTACTTCTTGCTAATGGACTGGCCCACTACTTACAAAACTCTATAGCTCTGTTAAATAAAAGCAAATACAAAAGCCAGCCATAGTGATGTACCTCTGTAATCTTAGTACCTGGGAGACAGGGCCATGAGGACCAAGAATTCACGGTCGTCTTTGCCTACATGAGATCCCGCCTCATCCTCCAGTAATATTATGTGTCCCCCACAGGCGCACACATTTGAATACTCGGTCACCAGCTGGCAGCTGCCTGGGAAAGTTGTGGAGCCTGTAGGAGATGGAGCCTCACTGGAGGAAGTAGGTCACCAAGGGTGGCCCTTGAGGCTCTGTAGCCCAGCCCTACTTCCTGTTCGCTGTCTCCTTCCTGAGTTCTATGTGACAATATGCAATGTGACAGATAGCTTCCTGCTCCTGCCACCATGTGTCCTCTGGATTGTGTCCCACCAGAACTATCCGCATATACAAGCACCATGATCTGAACAAGAAATGACCTCTCAAAAAAATCCTTTCTCCCTTAATCTGACTTTGTCAGGGGTAGATAGATAGATAGGTAGGTAGGTAGGTAGGTAGGTAGGTAGGTGGGTGGGTGGGTGGGTGGGTGGGTGGGTGGATGGATGGATGGATGGATGGATAGATAGACAGATAGATAATAGGTAGATAGACATATGTAGACAGGTAAGTAGGTAATGAATATATAGAAGAGAAACACAAATAGCAAGAGTACTTTAGAGACATCTTTGGCAAAAAAAGAAATTGAGGTAATATTTTATAAGTGTCTCTGTGAGGTACTTTACACATTTTTTAAAGACTTTTTATTATGTGTCTGGGTATTTTGCCTACATGTATATCTGTGTACTATGTGCAGGCCTGGTGTCCCCAGAGGCCAGAAGAGGGCAACTAATTCCCTGGAACTGGAGTTACAGAGAGTCATGAGCTGCCATGTGGGTGCTGGGAATCAAACCCTGGTCCTCTGGAAGAGCAACCGGTGCTCATAACTGATGAGCCACCTCCAATACTACATATATATCACCATACGTATACACAGATTACAGTTCTCATTGCATATTTGCATATGAAACATATATAATATGTAATTATATTTGTAGCCTACACAATTCCTGGGACATTAAAACAACATCATCCTCACTACACAGATGAAGCCACCGAGACTCACAAAGTTATGCCATCTCTAACCGGATTTATTCTGAATATATTCTCTTCTCGTATAATATATCCTGATCACAGTTTCCCCTCACACTATTCCTCCCAGTTCCTCCCCACCTCTCCTCCTCTCCAGATCCACTCTCTCTCATTAGAAAAGAACAGGCTTCTAAGAGGTAACAA
Source organism: Rhabdomys pumilio (assembly GCA_030674055.1). NCBI lineage: Eukaryota > Metazoa > Chordata > Mammalia > Rodentia > Muridae > Rhabdomys > Rhabdomys pumilio. Next base: position 42,995,728 of record JANHMN010000018.1, read on the forward strand.
CCAAACATACAAAAGACAATACAATGAGATAAAGCAAAAGCTATCACAGCAAAGTTGCCATGGCAACCCAACAGGAGGGAAAGAGTGACAAGAGCAGGCACAAGAGTCAGAGACCCTCTTGCAGTCTGGAGTCCCATACACTATTTAGCTAATACCTATAATATAAATAAAGAGGACCTGGTGCAGACCCACGTAGGCCCTGTGCTTGATGCCTCAGTCAGAACTTAGCGGTGAAGGCACCATAGAGGCGCCAGCTCAACTTCTCAGTGTTCAATACACTGTGTGGGTGCCGTCCTCAACAATGGGGCCCTGTCGTCAGTGTTTGGAAAGCAACCTTATGTCTTGGCAACAACCTGGGTTGTTTGGAGACTTCCAAGGGACCTCCCTTGGCCAACAACTCAATTGAATGCAACCCAGTCCAGCCACTAAAGCATCACGTGGCTACAAGAGATGGCTAATTAGACTCTACCCACCATTACTAGAGAGTCCTCATTAAGATCACCTCCATTTTTCCTGGAATAGCTTCCAGGAAATTTCCTCTGCACTAGGTTTCCACAACACCTCCAAGTACCCAAAGCCCATCTCTCCCCCACCCCATCTCCCCCAAATGTGTAGCTCAGGCTGGCCTTGAACTTGTGATCCTCCCACCTCCACCTCTCTCGGCAAAACCTGCCAGCATGTGCTACCACAGCCAGCTCTCTAGATGTATCTGAACACCTGTTAGGTATGGTGTCTAATTCCATTCAAGAGTTTAGGTTTGTTTGGTTTGGTTTTGTTTTTTGCTATATATTATGAGACACCTCCAGGAATGAGTTAGCGTCTCTACACAGGACATGAAGGCCATCAGCCCTGCAGTGACAATGACGGAGGAAGCCACACTCAAGGAACCCAAACTTACAAGTCAGGGCTGCAGGAGCCGTTCCCTGCGTCCTGGACAGTCTGTTTCCAGGAAACTGCTGGTTTGGGTAAATAAGAAGGAAGTTGATTTCCTGGCAGCCAGTCACCAAGATGCTAATTTGGAAAATTGCCTCAAATGGAAGTAAGAAGCATAAACTAACACTTCAAACCGAAAGCAATGCAATTTGAGCCGATCGGGACAGTGCTGATCTTGCTGTCCTTTCTCAGAAAAGCAATTTTCGGTTCTTTTTCAAACTGCCACAAAGCTGTGACCTCCTCCTGCCTCCAGGCCCCAGTCAAGACAGCCAGGGCACAGAGCCCACTGCAAAGTCCAGCACGACTTGGCTTTGACAGGGGCCTCCCAGCCAAGAGGACGGGTCCTGGGGTGATGCTGTTTCTAAATTAAATCTGCCACAGTTGGACAGTTTATTCTCTAACCAGCCTGACCTCTGCTCTGTAGAAAGGTCTATGGTGGGTGGGTGCATGTGACCTGCCCTGGCCTCTTCTCTGCCAGCAGGGTAGCCTCCAGGGGAAAGACTGTTCCCTGAAGAACAAGCATCTGGTACCTTCAGGAATTCCACAAGGTTTCTCTGAGTTTGTCCCCAAGGGGAAGTAAGCAGATGTTCCAGATCCAGCAACTGCCTGGGCTGTCCCCTTACAGATCGCAAAAGCACTGCCATTTCAAAGGGTACATAGCTGTCCCAGTGGGCTTCCTGTCATCTCTGAAAACACTGTTTTCTAAACGTTAAAGTTTGTAGAAGATCTTCAAGATTCAACCACGTTCTGTACGCCTCTCACCGCCTCACTCTGCCTTACTGAACCGGCAGCATATGATCAGTTCCAACCACACTTTCAAACTGCCATTTATGTCTGTGGGGCTCATGGGGTAAAGGTGCTTGCCGCCAACCCTGACCACCTGAGCTCAATCGCCAGAACCTACCAGAGGGGAGAAGAGAACTCCCCCGAGTTTTCCTCTGAGCTCTACATTCAAACTGTGGCTTGTGCACACACACCCCAGAGAGAGAGAGAGAGAGAGAGAGAGAGAGAGAGAGAGACAGACAGACAGACAGACAGACAGACAGAGAGACACAGAGAGAGAGACAGAGAGAGAGACAGAGAGATGCACATGCACAAATAAATATAATAAACTGAAAATGGACTCATAATTTTACTTATACTCATTTTAAAAGGCAACTATAGCAAGAGGAAAACCATTCTCACTTGGGAGCAAAATCAAAATAAATACAAGGAGAAGCAAAATATTAACAAAAAGGTAGAGAAATGACAGCTGCCTTTAATTGTGTTCCAGGAAGTAAAAGGGGGGGGGGGGTAGTGCACGCCTCTGATCTCAGGAAGGGGAAACTGGAGGGGCAGCTGGATTTACCACTGGTGACTGCTGCTGCTGCTGCTGCTGCTGCTGCTGCTGCTGCTGCTGCTGCT
>JANHMN010000018.1:42998074-43066224 GCA_030674055.1 Rhabdomys pumilio
GCTGCTGCTGCTGCTGCTGCTGCTGCTGCTGCTGCTGCTGCTATACTTCTGCTGCTGCTGCTGCTGCTATACTGCTGCTGCTGCTTGCTTGCTTGCTTCCTTCCTTCCTTCCTTCCTTCCTTCCTTCCTTTCTTCTTTCCTTCCTCCCTTCCTCCCTTCCTTCCCTCCCTCCCTCCTTCCACTCCCCCTCCTCTGTTTCATTCTAGGTTTTTCTCTGGGTTTAGTTGTTTGTCTGTCTGGCTGTTGGCTGGCTATCTAGTTGTTTGGTTGGTTAGTGGGTGTGGCTGGTTGGCTTGCTGATTGGCTGGTTGGGCGGGTGGGTGGTTAGGTGGTAGGCTTATTGATTGGTTAGCTGGCTGCTGACTGGCTAGCTGATTGGTTGGCGAACCTCTACCCAACCGTGCAAAGCTCTGCATTCCCTACTAAGGAGCCTGTGATGGCAAGGAGGATGGGGTCAGGGCTGTGATCGAGAGCCTTTATGTTCCACAGGTGATTTTTCTCCTTAGAATGTAAAGTCATCCTCTGGGAGAAAGAGGGATGAAATAGGTTGGGGAAGCCTGGAGAGGTTAGGGGTAGCCTGTGAATGGGCAGGAGCCACCCTGGGTAGCACTAGGAAGGTGATCCCTCATATCCTGTGTATCAGTTACCTGTGTTGTTATTACGACAAACTACTCAACAAAAGAAACCTGGAGAAGAAAGGAGTTCTTTGGGTTCCCAGTTTGAGGGTACAGTTCATGGTGGGGAATGCATGGCAGCAGGAGCTGGAGGCAGCTGGTCACATTCTGCTTCCAACAGTGAGGAAGCAGAGAGCGATGAACACAGAGCTCAATTCACTTGCTCCTTAATATTCAGTCCCGGACCCCCAGAGAGACAGGGCTGCCCACGTTCAGGGTGGCTCACCCTTCTAGTTAAACCTATGACACTCCCTCAAAGATATACTCAGAGGGCTAGAAAGACAGCTCCAGGTTAAGAGAGCATAGTGCTCTCAACAGAAGACCTGAGTTCAGTTCCCAACGCTCCAATCACATGCCTCACAGCCACCTGCCATTCCAGCTCCCTAGAAATCCAGCACCTCTTCCCTCCTTGGGCAACTACACAAAGACAAAGACAGAGAGAGACTCCGACACCATCTTCCAGCCTCCACAGGCACCAGGCATGCATGAGGTACCACAGACACATAGACATACACATTTACATAAAGTAAAATAAAAACCTAAACAACTGTAATTTTTAAAAAGAGGATGGGGAGCGTAGCTCAGTGATCCAGCACTCACCTGTCATATTGAGGCCTCTAGGTTCAATCCCCATTACTGAAGGAAAAAAAAAATCTACACACTAGGGTCCTCCTTTATTTAGATCCAAGACTGGATGGAGTATGAAGAACTCCATGGCCTAATGTGAACCAAAAACCACCCCATAGCAAGCTCTTGCAAACCCAAGTTGTCCTGAACACGGGGAAGGGAATTACAACTTAGAATTAATCTAGGAAAAGCTTTAAAGGTGCTAGAAGGTTCGCTGACTTCCGCATGAAAGGCAAGCTTAAAAATGAGTTCAAACTTCAGGGTGAGGTCAACACCTGGGTCTTTGCATGTCCACATCAGCTTCATTAACAGAACAAAACTCACGTGTGCTCCCTGTCAGCCTCTCAGAGTGCATCAGCTCTGAGTGTAGAGAGGTCTCTGTGAAAAGCGGCTGTTTAACACGCCAGAAAACCCATCTCTTGTATAAGAAAGAAAATTAAGCCATCACTCAGTGTCAAGTTTGCAGTTTAGATGAAGAAAAATTCAGTCAGGAGGCACAAATCGAGCCAACAACTGCCAGTGTCCTACCAGACAAAGGAGGAAGAGAGGAGGAGGCAGAGGCTGGAGAGATGTCTCACAGTTGAGAGCACCTGTGGCCCTTGTAGAGGCCCTGAGTCTGATTCGCAGCACCTATATTGGGCTGCTCACAATTGTCTGTAATTCCACCTCCAGGGGATCCAACACTCTTTTGGATTCTGGAGGCGCCTGTATTCCTGGACACGTGCACACACATGCATGCACACACACAATGGTTTTGCTTGTCTAACATGGGAAGGGAGTCCTCCATGTGAACTGAGGTTGGGGGTGAGAGAGAGGGCTGGAGAGGGTGTGGTCAGATGACAGCTGAGGAAGACAACTGAACCACACATCTCCCTGGCCAGGCCTGACCCACCTTAGTTACCAAGGCTAATGGGACTTGGTCTTCTTCCAGCTAAACAAACTGGAGTTAACCCACCCTCACCCCAAAACACAGTCCTCTGAGATCAGACTTGTGAGTTACTGGATCATGAAGACAAATAGTCAAGGACCAGCTATGGGACTGGAAGTTAGGGTCCTCACTCAGCAGAAAGCAGAATTCTGGAAGCTTCCCCAGATGCTGCTACCTTTAGGGAGCAGACAGCAGAAGAACACACAGTAAGTTAATAACTTAGGGAAGCCACAGACCTGGTCACTTTTGGAGCTGGGCCTCAGCCTGGGTCTGGTGGACTCTGGGGTTCTCTGTTTCCTTTTGTAAACTGTCTGCTGGCCTGTTAACATCCACGTGTCTGTACAATTCACTGTAACATAGGAACATGGAGAACTCTGGCTGGTGTTGGCTCCGCAGAGATCAGCAACTCTTCCTGTCCTGTCTAGAAGCTTCCTTAAGCTGCTCAACTCCCTATAACAGCCCCAAGATAGGGTGGGACAATCAGATCTTATATCTATTGAGTACCTTCACTAGTTTGCTGGACCCAGAGACACCCCTCCCCAGTCCATAATTATAAATACCTTTGTTCTGTTCATTGGATCTGTCTTAGGGTTTCTATTGCTGTGAAGAGACACCATGACCACAACAACTCTCATAAAGGAAAATATTTAACTGGGGCTGGTTTACAGTTCAGAGGATTAGTCCATTATCACCATGGCAGGAAGCATGGCAGCTCGCAGGCAGACGTAGTGCTGGAGAAGGAGCTGAGAGTTCTACATCTGAATCCACACGCAGCAGGACACTGGTCAGGCTTGAACTTCTGAGACCTCAAAACCTACCCCCTAGTGACACACCTCCTCCAACAAAGCCACACCCACTCCAACAAGGCCACACCTCCTAATTGTGTCAGTCCCTATGGGCCTATGGGGGCCATTTTTATTCAAATTACCACGATATTCTATCCCAGCTTCCTTCACTGTGAGTGGCATGTGTCACTAAAAATGATTTCACCTGCAAGCTATCTCAGCGTAGCTAAGGAACCTGGGAAGCCCTATCTGAACCAGCGTCCTCTAAACACAGATCGGCACCTGTGACATAAGCATCCCAGTTCACTGTTTCCAGACACTGCCCGCTCTTCTACACAAATGGAAGCACCAGGCAGCCACATCATTGAGAGAAAGAAGCCAGGTTGCATTTATATCCCACTAAAACACTAGCAAAGCTGGGTCCACCGTGCTACATGCCCTACAGGTGGCAGGGAGATTACCTGAGCTTGTTTTGATATTTGGTGCTGATCTCTTTTTGCGGAGCAAGTGTTTAGCCACCGGGTACATTCCATTACATCCTCCTTTTGCTTGTTAGGTTTTTGTTTTGTTTCTGAGACAGGATCTCACTAAGTTTTCCCAGGCAGGCCTTGAACGCAGTTCAGGATCCTCCTGGTTCAACCTCCCAAGTAAGTAGGATTATAGGCCTGGGCATACTTCCTTATGTGTGCCAGGATAGAAAACTGGGTCTTGGTAAAAAGCAGGCATCCAGCTAGTGTACCCTCAAACTTTAATGTTCTGGGGGGAAGTTTGGTTTTTATAATTTATGCATTTTCATTTTTCGTGATTTGGTGTTTTGCCTGCATGTCTGTCTGAGGTTGTCAGGTCTCCTAGAACTGAGTTACAGTTATGAGCCACCATGTGGGTGCTGGGAATTGAACCCAGGTCCTCTGTGCTCTTAACCACTGAGCCATCTCTCCAGCCCCCTTAATGTTTTTCAGTAGTGATAGTACACTTTATTTTGTGTGTATGTTTATGTGTGTGGGCATGCATGTCACAGCAGTGCACACACAATTTGTGGGAGTTGGGGTTCTTCCTCCACCATGTGGGTCACAAGGATCGAACTCACAATGTCAGACTTGGTGGCAAGCTTCTTTACCGGCTTCGTCTTGCAAGGCGCGAATGTCTACATTCATGGAAGAAGCCAATGCTAATCCCCACAATTTTGGCCCATTTCCGGCGTTTTCTCTTCCTCTTCCGCTCCGTGCAGCGTGCAGGGTGGAGCGGGGCGGGAGATGAAGGCGGAGCTAAGGATTGGGGGGCGTAGCTTATCCGCAGACCGGACGCTCTCAAGTCTCCTAGGACCTGCCGATGCGTGACATAAACTACAACACCCACAATGCCTCGCGGTACCGTGACTCGTGTTGTCGCGAGAACCGTCGGCTTGTGGGCGTCTGCGCCGAGAAACCGAAGTGTAGGTGACGGTTCCGAGACATCGCCGCCAAGCTGGGCACCGGGGAGATGGCCGAGACGGACCCCAAGACCATGCAGGACATCACCTTGGTGGTAAGCGGCAGCCTTACATGGATCCGGACACTCTGGGGCGGCTCTCCGCCCTGGCGTGGGGTGTGGCCAGCGGCCTCGGCCCGCGCACCTGCGGGGCTCGCCCTCCCCTCGGCCCCGGCCCGGACCCTCCCGACCTGACCCGCAGGGACACCGAACCAGCCTGGCAGGCCCTTGCTGAAGGCCTCACACACCAGCCGGGAGCCCCCCCCCAGCCCGCGTCCTCACGTCCCAGGAAGGGGGTCTCAGGATAGGTTGGAATCGGCTGACTTGTTCTGGTTTTCTCTCTTAGGTGGAGACGCTCTTGCAGCAGATGCAAGATAAGTTTCAGATCATGTCAGACCAGATCATCGGAAGGAATATCCTTTGGATTTAGAGGCAATTTCTTAACTGTGGGGAGGAATGGGTGGTTTACAAACAGACTTCAGTTAGTCATTCAGAAATTGCCTTTTTTTTTTTTTACAAGGAGTTTATTATTTTTAATTATATGTATAAGAGGGTACTGGGAGTGACTGAGACCAGAGGCGTTGGAGTCCCCTGGAGCTGGAGTTACAGGCGGTTGCGAGCTGCCCAGTGTGGATCCCGGGAACCACAGTCGAGTCCTCTCCAAGAGCCTCGCGTGCTCTTAACGGCTGAGCTATTTCTCCATCCCCACTTAGAAGTGTCTTTACTGATCTTGGCTGTATTGTGTTCCCGTGGAGGACTGTGCCAGGCGCCAGAGACACATCTGACTTACCCAAGCTTGTGCTGGGGACCCTCCAGAACACCAGTAAAGGGGCTCGCATGGTAACCGTTGGCTGGGAGTGCGCCTTGAGCCCTCCAGTCTCCTCTTTGTAATATTACCAACGGGATATCGGGTCCCCTGGGATTAACGACTGAAGAAACTGAGATATAGGAAAGAGAGCTCACCCCAGTCCCCTGGACCCCTGACCGCCAGGCTGTCCCTGGGGAAGCAGCTGCTTCAACCAGTCCACAGGGGCCTGGAGGGGAGAGACGGAAGTGAGGTGTTGCTGTGTGCAGACTCTTTAACTGTGCCACTAGACGACATGAGCAGCCGAATCGACGATCTGGAGAAGAATATCGCCGACCTCATGACCCAGGCTGGAGTGGAAGAGCTGGACGCCGAGAACAAGATTCCTACTGCCCAGAAGAGTTGAAGGTGAGAGAGCATAAAACCCAGAAAGTGGCCCGTAGATGTGACTGAGGTGGTCGGTCAATTTCTCTGAGTGGCTTCCCAGCAGGCCTCTCCACCCCACCCACGGACTCCCAAGTTTTGAAATGTTCCGTGCCAAACTAATTCCTTGGGTAGAATTCTTTTCTTTTCTTTTTTTTTTTTTTTTTTTTTTTTTTTAGGTTTTCCAAGATAGGGTTTCTCTGTGTAGTCCTGGCTGTCCTTAAACTCACGCTGTAGACCAGGCTGGCCTCGAATCTGAAATCCGCCTGCCTCTGCCTCCCAAGTGCTGGGATTAAAGGCGTGCACCACCACTGCCCGGCGGCGCCTTGGGTAGCATTCACATTTCCAAGTTGTATTACTTACTGTCGCGCTGCCAGGCATGTGTGAACCTCACTTGTCTCAACACAGTGATGTCAGCTATGACGTTCCCACCTAAAAGACACAAAATGATGGCAAGAGACAAAATACTTTAGAAAAAAAAAAAAAAGAGGATTTATTTCCATCTGAGTGTTTTGCCTGCATATGTGCTTCAGGCTGTGGGAGACCCGAAGAAGACATCAGACCCCCTGGATCCCTTATTATGCACCCCTGCCTTGTTGTCTTAGAACTTGCTATATAGACCAGGATAGCCTCAGACTCAGCCCCACCTGCTTTTGCCTCTGCCTCTCAAGTGCTGGGATTAAAGATGTGCCTTACAGACAAGACTTGCCACCACAGGGTGCTGGGAATCAAACCTAGGTCTTCTCTAAGAGCAAAAGTGCTCTCAACTGCTGAGCCATCTCTAGCCCCTTGACAGTTTCATTTTAAGTAAGTTAACAGTTTTGTGATAGGCCTCACTCTGCATTGGACATACCCAGGACTTGGACATGTGTCTGGCTGGGAAGCTGCTCACTGAGGACCACTGGATGGTGGCATTTTTGGGGCGTGTGTGTTTGGTGCCCTGCCCTGATCACTGAAAGATTATTTCATTGTTTTGTTTTTAGCAGTAGCAGCGAATTCAGGCCATCTTCATGAGCATACATCTTAAGTTCTAGAGGTTTTTATTTTATTTGTAATTTTTATTGTAGAGTTGACATCTTTACCCTAAAACTACCTAGTATAGTGAATTTCTTCTCGTAGCCTGCACCTGTGTTTGTTGGGGCAAAGGCACTTACAGCACCCCCTTTTTTTTAATGCACCCCTGCCTTGTTAGCCTAGAGCTTGGTATATAGACCAGGATAGCCTCAGACTCAAAGAGCCCCACCTGCTTTTGCCTCTGCCTCTCACGTGCTGGGATTAAGGGTGTGCCTCAATTTTATATACCATCTGTAGGGTCTTAATTTCTTAGTGAAGTTTACCAAGGATTTATTTTTATTTTTTATTTTTATTTTTATTTATTTATTTATTTTGGTTTTTCGAGACAGGGTTTCTCTGTATAGCCCCGGCTGTCCTGGAACTCACTCTAGACCAGGCTGGCCTTGAACTCAGAAATCCGGCCTGCCTCTGCCTCCCAAGTGCTGGGACTAAAGGCGTGCGCCACCACGCCCGCATAGTGGCTGATTCTTAGCTCCCTTCTTATTTTCCGGGTGGGCTGGAACCGGCTTATCGGTGACTGACATAGAGGTTGTTCTAAAATCCCAGAGACTGTTGAGGGTTGGGAAGGTCAGGGTAGTGACCAGCATGCTGGGCTGCCTCGCTGTGAGCTCTGTGCTCAGTTGTAGTCAGTCCTGTCCAGAGAGGAGCTGCTGGGAGCTCTGCCCTGTTACAGCAGAACATCCCACTAGCTGAGAACTGAAAGATTGTAAAATTGAAGGTGTTTGATGGGGAAACAAAGCACAAAGAAGGAAATGAAAACAGGAAGTGGAGTCAGAACTCTGAATAAATATGTCTGAATAAGAGGCTGGAGACTGGCTGGGCTGCTAGAGCTCCTATGCTTGTAGAGGACCCAAGGTCAGTTCCCGGCTGTCTGTCTGTAAGGCTGCGCACCACTCTGCAGCTCCACCTCCAAAAGATCTGTCGCCCTCTGCTGGCCTCCACAAGGACTTGCACTCGCCTGCATGTATACACAGCGGAATGCCCAGACACATACGCAAGCTTCTTATTTATAATGCCATTTTCTAGACTAGTGTCCATGGAGAGCGGGTCACTCAGCAGATGACGCTGGCTCTGCTGTGCCTCCGCCTTGCTGCTGATCCTCCTGACCGTGTTCTCCTTCCACAGGCTGCTGGTACTTCACACTGAATCCAGAACGTCGTTTTCCCAAGCCAAGAGAAAACCAAGTGGCTTTCTGCAACTAACTCCTATGTGTGGACAGGTTTATAAGACATGCATTCTTACCATAGCCTGCATAGCCTAGAGTACCCCTACCCCAGCCCTCAAACCTGGTATCTTCACATCTTGGTCAGTTCTTTTAATTATTAAACACTAAAATGTTGGCGGTTTCTGGATAAGATTGTCAAACTTTTTAGTGATTTTTCAAGGTCCTCTCCCCGCTGCTCCTCTGTGGTCGTTTCTGTGTGATAAAGTGACAGAGTACTCTTTAATTAGGTGACCACAGCCCTTCCCCTGGCAGAAGCCCTGCGTGAGACATGAGTGTTTAGCATTCTTTGAGTTTCAGTGCAAAGTGACTGTTGAGCCGCCACTGGAGTGTCAGAAGTGCTTCTCCAAATGGCCGAGAACATTTAATAGTTGTCTGTGCACAGTGTCTATCAGAGTTTTGCATGAGAACCTAGTAGCGTTGGTAGGACCTGCTCATCCGGTGGGATGTCAGAGCCCAGTGACCCTGCCCTCCCTTCAAGCTACTGACTGAAAGGGAAGAGACCAAAAGACCCAAGTGAACCCACCCCTGTCACGTGGCTGAAAATGCCCTTTGACTTATGGGAGGTGCTGGTTTTTAAGAAATACTATTTTACTTGAACTATTTCTTGTCTAAATTCTTGCACAATGAATTCTATTATTAATTAAAGAAGACAGATTTACATTCAGAATTCTTGTGTCTGGAGGCTTAGCCTTGAGACCGCTTTTGATGACTTAGAAGGCAATCTATGTCACTGTCCCCACAAAGTGATTTCATACAATAAAAAAGAAGAGTAATTAAACATTGAAGAATGGTGTGGTCCTTCCCAGAGGAAACCCTGGCCAAGTAGGGCGGTCTGCTTTCTCGATGGTGCTGCAGACAGCTTACGAACAATTTGTCCTATTTCTAAATTTGGGGGGCGGGGTGGGGCAGCACCTGAAAATGTGTTGCTGGCCTTGCTCTCAAGCAGTAGGAATTCCGTCATCAACCAGTGAATGGCACTACAGGTTGAGCCCCTCAGTGTTCTACTCTGTCACACTGGGACAGACCAGCTGCAGCCTGCATGGAGGACGTTCTTGGTCTTATAAATGGAAACTCAGGGGATGTTTGTCTTCAGGAAGCAGTCTACTGCCTTCCGGGCAGATCCCCCCAGAAACACCATCGTGATAAAAGTGCTAGAAACCCTGCTGCTGGGGTATCCTTGTGTCCAGTGTATTTGTTACCCCAGTTTTCAGATGGACAAGGGTCTGCCAGGTTAGATTACCAAATGAAACCTCAGGAAACCAGGAGCCAGAGCAGGAGAGACTGAGTGCCTGAGAAAGAAGACGTCCCCGGGGAACTTGGCCCTGGAAGCTGCCTGGAGTTGAAGTCCGAGTTACACCAACCAGAACAGAAATCATTATTTTAGCCACCAGGACACAGAATGTTCTTGGGGAGAAGGGCCATCGGATCAGAGTTGACTACAGTTGTCCGGAAGCGGTTTGACTTCCCTGAAGGCAGTGTAGAGCTTTATGCAGAGAAAGTGGGCACAGAGGCCTGTGTGCCATTGCCCAGGCAGAGTCTCTACTACAGACTCTGGGAGGGCTTCAGATCCAAAGGGCCTGCTATGGAAGGAGCTGAAGAGACTGTTCGGTGGTTAAGAGCTCTTCCAGAGGACCCGGGTTCAATTCCCAGCACCCACCTGACAGCTCACAACCCTAACTATTGGGGTCCAACACTCTCACACATACATGGAGGTGAAACACCAGTGCACATAAAAGTTCCTCACTGCCAGAGCCCCCCCTGCCTTTTCACAGTGTAAACCAGTCAGTGAAAACCTGACTTCTCCCATCTCACAGAACTGTTGCATACGAAGGTGTACACCAGGAAGTTAACCATAGTAAGCCAGCCCCCGGGTGCCGTGGGCTCCTTAACACATCTCGGGTGTCCAGCTGCGTTCCCAGCTGTGGAGCAAAGCCCTGGCCTCACCTGGAGAACAGCAGTTAGGCAGGCAGCTCTGAGTACACTCAGCTGACTCCATGCCAGCCCTAGCCAGCCACTCGGCCTTCCTGCCCCACCCCCCACCCCCATCAGCTGGAGAGACCTCTCAGTCGACATCCCCCATTTTCGTTGCAGTCAGCTTCACGTTAGCCTCTGCTCATTAATCTGCATCAGGCTCTGTCCCCCAGGCAGCCAGGCTTCTGGGGAACTGAAGGTGGGATGGGGCCTGTGACAGCCCCTGAACCCCAGCCTTACCTAGCACACTGAAGCAATGGCATCCCCCAAGCCAGGCAGTCCCTTGGGAATGAGCTTTATAAACATCCTGTTTGTAAGTTACAGGCTTCCCATAAAGACAATTGTATTCCACTCTCTTTTGTGATTTTCTGTTTTCAATTAGACCAGAGAAGCTAGAAGAATTTGTCGAGTGTGTTGTCAGCCCCCAAAATGAGCTGGAAACAGCACTGGTTGCCCCTTCTCCAGATACACCTGGGAAAGGTTGGTTCTCAAGCATATTTTTAAAGGTGGTTATTCCTGTTTGTGTGACTATGACGTGAGGACAAGCGTCATGACGTGTGTGGAGGCTTAGGGAGATCTACGGAATTCTGTGAGTCCATTGGCCTGCACTGTGGGTTTGGATGAGACTCAGGTCGATGGTCTTCCCTGCCAGGCGCTTCTACCCAGGGAGCACCCAGCTGGCAATGAAAAGGTTTATTTAGAGACACCATGTTGTGTGGAGGGAGATGGGGAGGATTGCTTTAATCCACACAGTGACACTGAGTTAGGCTTTTATGTGACCTTTGAAAAAGGATCCCAAGGGTCTACGTTATCTGAGGTCAGAACTATCTGGCCATCCGTCCCTCACCTCTGTCAGCCGCGATGTCAGTCTATCCTCTGGGCTGGGCTGGAAGCAGCCCCACAGCCAGAGCAATTCTTGAAACTTAGATTCCCAAGGCCAGTCAGCGTTGCTTTTTTCAGTTGAACATGGCCTACCACTAAATAACAAGCACACCGCACTGAAGGGTCAGCCACTCAGGCACTGGCTTACACACAGCATCGCCGTGTCTCTTCTGTTTTGTTACAGCGTTATGGACGTATAGGACACATCTTGATGTTATCCCCCATCTCCCCGACTCTTTCCCGTCCTCTCTCTGTAAACCTGCCCGCTAAGTCCACTAGCTCCAGCTGCATGGGTGGACAACCTACCAGCAGCCACATCCCTGAAGAAAAGTGACTCCCTTCCACACAGCAGCCGTCAGTGGCCAGGAGATCCTTGGCTCATGAAGTGGAGCCACATGAACTCAACTCCCACCTCTGCTGGGTCTGGTGCAGGTCACCATAGCTGCAGTGTGTCATGTCCAGAAGAGCATTGTACAGCTCTGTCCTCATCCCTGACTCACAGCACCTCCTCCGTGGATATTCCAGAGCCCCAGGCCCAGCTTTGCAGTTCCTGTGGCGCAGAACACATGAGACAGGAGCTGGGCATCTGCATATGAATTCTTAAATGCATATGAATTCTTAAATGCTTTTATTACATTTTGTTTATTTTGTACGTGTGTGTGTGTGTGTGTGTGTGTGTGTGTGTGTGTGTGTGTGTGTATACATAGATGCCTGGGCACACACTTGGAAGTCAGAGGACAACTAGCGGGAGTCAGTTCTCTCCTTCCACCATGTGGGTTGCAAGGATGGATGTCAGTCAATCATCAACATGACGGCAGGCAGCCTTTACATTGATAAGCCATCTTGCTGCCCTCCTACTTCTTTATTTTTTAAAGATTTATTTATTTTATGTGAGTACACCATTGCTATCTTCAGACACACCAGAAGAGGGCATCAGATCCCATTACAGATGGTTGTGAGCCACCATGTGGTTGCTGGGAATTGAACTCAGGACCTCTGGAAGAGCAGTCAGTGCTCTTAACGGCTGAGCCATCTCTCCAGCCCCACTACTCCTTAAATCTGTGTGTGACAGTGCATGTGTAGAGGTCAGAGGATAGTCGCAGCTGTCAGTCTTCACCTTCGACTCCTTTGAAATTGGACTTCTGAGCTGCATGAGCCAGGCTGGCTGACTGGTGGGAGAGCTTCCGGGGCCTGAGCCATCACATCAGGTTCTCACGCGGTCTCTGAAGATTTGAACGCAGGTCCTTAGGCTTGCATGTCAAGCGCCATCTTCCCAGCCAGTTATTCCCTCAGCATAGAGAGGGAGGACGGTGCTCCCCACACCCACACTCTCACGTTAGTCACTCTGACCAGACCAGTCCATAATTCCCTGGAACAGCAGAGCTGTGAGCTAGAGCTGGACCTCACTGGCCCTCAGAACCCAGAGTGCCTCAGCCCAAGGAACTGAGGGCCCAGAGGCCTCACCCCACCAAGGGTCTATATATATATAGAGAGAGAGACCCTTAAGCCACAAAAAGACACCCAATCACATAAGGCTTTCTGAGTGTCAGTTGATTGAAAGGGTTTTAAATAGCATGGTAAATATTTTCCCAGAAGGATGAGTTATTCAGCGAGATTAGCTGTCGAACGCCGGCTGTTTGTTAGTTTGTTCTTTCAATCTATACACACCTCTGTCCGCCTAGCTGGAGGCAAGAATTCCATAACGGTAAACGTGCCTAAATGGGATTTCACTGGGAGAATAAGATTTCAATAGTAACAGATCTGTGACAGTACCTTTTAAAAGAAATTAGGAAGGGGTGAAGCTGTCCACCAGCCTTAGAAGGAACTAATGCTGCCCGGTTAGAAAAACAGAACAAGACTGAGGCATGCGGGCTGCTTACTCTGATCCTGGGGGATTCGGCCCTGTGGATGCCCAACCCCCATCCTGCTTCTGGGGAAGCCTTTGAAGCTTCCATCCCAAATCCAGACATGGGTTCAAGTCTTACCTGGCATTTCCCCGCCCCGCCCCCCCGTTTTTTTTTCTTTTTTTTTTTAAACAGTGATAACATTAGAGCCCCATCAGTCACCAGCAGTGACTAAAAGTGGCTTAAACAAAGAGAGCATGTGGCAGCCCTCAAGAGTCCACAGGTAGATGGTTCTGGGTGTTTGTTGAGTTAGTCCTAGCTGGTGGTCCACACTAGTCTCTGCTCCCCCTTGTGGTTACTCCGTGTCTCCAAGCACATCTGGATTAACCGGACTCCCTCTCCCAAACCCTGTCTTCCTGTCTACCTTAGGCGTGGGTAAAATTGTGTCCCAAGCTTCTGTGAGTGTGGCCTTAGGGAGAAGTCTGGACCATGTAGGCATTGTCACATTCAAGTGAGCGCCTTATAAGAGGAGGCTTGGGGACATGGCACAGGGAAGACCCTGTGACAGAGGAGGCAGACCAAGGAGTGCTGGCTGCAAACCAAGCCTCACCAGCAGCTGAGAGAAACAGGGAGCAAGCTTTCCCCCTAGGTCATCCAAAGAGGAACTGAATTGGACTGAACTGGACTTACAGCCTCTAAACCCTAGAGACTACATCTCTATGATGAAAGCCGCCCAGACTGTACTAATCGATTACCACAGCACAGGAACAGAAGCTGGAAAAGCGGGTGTGCTACAGCCTGCAGCTAGATGTGGCCACCACCAAGGGCACCAGCCACAAGGGATTGCTGCTGGTCTGTGAGCAGCTCAGGGGCACCCAAGCTCGGTACTGGGGACAATATGTTGGGTGTGTTCTCCTCATTCAGGGTTGCTTGAACGCAGCCCTGCAGGAGGCAGCCTCTCCAGAAGGTGACAAGTGGGAGCCTTCCAGAGGTGATAGGTGAGAGTCTAGTGGAACCTGCAGTGTTGATGGTCAAAAGATTCTGACACACAGAGCCTGTGGCCATATCTGCTCAGCTCCCCACTGAATACAACTCAATTCAGCAGTTGCTTCTTTCTCTTCAAGAAATAGGAACGTGAAGAAAAAGGGATCTGGGTCTTACCACTATTGCCCTCCCCCAAGCTTATACACACACACACACACACACACACACACACACACACACGCACACACACACACACGCACACAAACATGCACATGCACACGGGCTTCCACCATCCCCGAGTCTCAAAGTGGTACCACTCACTGCTCGTCCGGAACAACAGAACAGTGGTCTTGTCTCTATCCCTGAAATCAGAAGCCAGGGTGTCCCTCTGAGGGCTAGACATTCTGGGCCATCCTTGGCTCACAGCTGCCGCACTCGGTTGCATCCTTATCAAATGACCGTCTCCTCACATGGACCTCTCTGAATATGTATCTTACATCTGTGTCTAAATCAACCTCTTGCAGGAAAGCAGGTGTTCCCTTCAGCCCACCCAGGCCCCGTGAGCTCAGCACAACTAACAGTATCTACAGACCCCATTTTCAGTTCACAGTCACAGACACTGGAAACTAAAGAAGGAGGATATCTTGGGGAGAAGGAGATTTCAACCCCAACACTGTGCCTCTGTTTTCCCAACTCCCGCACCTGGGGCCGCCGACTTGGGTATCAGCCACACAGAGAGGTTCTCAGAGATTTGTTTATTTATATCTATATTATATATATTATATATTTATATATATTATATATATTATTTATATTATATATAATATATATTTATATCTATATTATTTATATTATATCTCTCATTTATTGTTGAGTGGTTGCCTGAGTCCAAGAGACTGGTGGAAAGTTCCCTGAGGAGAGGCAATGGGGAGACCACCTGTGCCTTCCACAAGCACATCTGTCTGTCCCTGAGGTCTCAGGGGCATCAAAACCTCTGCACATGGCTCACCTGTGGCCAGGTGTTGTGCTGTGCCCACCTCCTCCTTTCTGCAAGGCCTTCCTTGCAGATGGTCTCATCTGGGAAAATGCACACAGTCATTTCTTCCTCTGCCTTGCCTTGGGACTGATGCCTGGACCCAGTCACAAACCAGGCCTAACCTGTCTGCGTGCCGACCCCTGCTGACTCACACCGGCTGTCCCCAGGACACTGGCTTAGCATTTGACAGTGTGCTATTTAAGGAAGCTGTATCCCTGGTATAGCAAGGGTTGATTAGGTTTGCAGAAATTAAAGGAGAGGTTTTTTTTTTCCATAGTCAAGTAAATGGGGAATTAAATTAAGTCTAAAATTCATGCAAGGCTTCTGATAACTTGTTTGCAGAAAGTAATTGCTCTGGAGCTGGCAACTTTAGTAATCAAAGGGAAGCTTAAGAAATATAGAAAATTGCAAGAGGAGGGGAATAAAAATGTGAATTAAAGTTCATTTTAAACACCCCCTCCCAACCGTTTATCCTGAACATTTTCAAACACTGCAAAGCTGAAAGATTTATTTTTATTTTATTTTATTTTATTTTATTTTATTTTATTTTATTTTTGAGACAGGGTCTCACTATATCGCCCTGGCTGGCCTGGAACTCACAGAGATTCCCCTATCTCTGCTTCCTGAATATCAGGACTAAAGGCAAGTTACATCATGACCAATGTGAATGGTTTATTTGTTTGCCTGCTTACTTGCTTTGTTGTGTTGTTTTTACTTGCAGTGAACAACTGTGCGCTCACAGCCTGAATCCAGCTAGCTCGAGTCTGTGCTGGCTCCATGGCCTCTTGGTTCTCTGCCCATCTGAGGGGGCTGTTCTCACAAGGCGACAGACAGCCAGGGTTAACAGGGAAGCACAGAGCAGACTCAGTCTTGGCTTCCCTAGTTTACAGTCCAAGAAGGACACCCTTCCCCTTCACCCAAGCCCATATTTACACCCCTGCCTTCCTTACAAAACCTTAAGAACTCTGTTCCTGGACCCTGGACTTTCCTAACCCCTCAGCTGACTGTGGCCAAGCCCCTCCTGAACCTTCCAGAATAAACTATACCTTTCCATAAAGAGCAGTAGTCCCATTGTCTTGGAGCCCCTGGGTGTGGGCTTCTCCTAGGGAGACAAACATCTCCAGACCAAAAAAAAAAAAAAAAAAAAAAAAAACCAGATAGGGGGTTGGAGAGATGGCTCATTAAGAGAACTGGTTACTTTTCGAGAGATCCTGAGTTTAGTTCTGAGCAACCACATAGTGGCTTATAACCACCTAGAATGAGATCTGGTGCCTTCTTCTGGCCTGCAGACATGCATGCAAGCAGAACACTATATACATAATAAATCTAAAACAAAACAGAACAGAACAGAATCAGTGGCAAGCCAAAGAAATTTCACCCAAGTCCACCTTGGTCCTACAGTGATGCAGGGTAATAGAGAGGTACGTGCTTTCCAAAGAGGAGGAAGCAGTCTCCTGTTTGTGTGTGGGGGGGGAGGGGGTTATGTGCATATGGGGAGGATGCATTGCACGTGAATGAGAGTCCAATGTCTGTCAGGTATTTCCGTAATAGCTCTCCACTTTATTTATTTATTGTTAAGATTTACCTATTTTATGTATGTATGTATTTAGCTCTCACCAGAAGAGGGCATCGAGTCCCATTCTAAATGGGGTTGCTGGGACTTGAACTCAGACCCTCTGGAAAAGCAGCCAGTGCTCTTAACAACTGAGCCATCTTTCCAGCCCTGTTTATTTATTTTTGAGACAGGGTCTCTCATTTGAGCCTTTGGCTAGGCTGACTGGCTCACAGCCTAGACTGCATCCTGAGAAGCTTGTCCCTCCTGTCACAGACCTTCAGTGGCACCAACTGGGGTGCTTGTCTGAGTACAGCTTTCTATCTATGTAGACGGTCAAGTATTTGTGCCGGGTGGTGTGAGTTCTGTGCTCCAGGCCTCCTAGGCTTGAGATAGTTCAATCCATGAATGTGCACACTCCCCTAAACATGGGGACCCCATGTTTAGCCCCTACAAATCCCTGTGACACCATCAGGAGCCAAAAGACTGGGAATTGGGTTCTGGATGGTCACAGCCTTGTCACCAGTCTGCTCTCAGCTACTAGTAACAGGAAACCTACTTCAGCTCCATGGAGCAGAGGCGATGGTATGTTGTAGCTGAAGAAGACTGGGGGAGGACCAGGGAACTGGGTGAGGACCAAGGATCGAACTCCACAGGAACTGGGCTCTGCTGGCCTAAGTGTCGGCTCTGGCTCTTGTGACAACACAGCTAACAGCAGTTCCTAACTTTCTCAGGCTCCCAGAGTTCATACAGTCATCCTGATGGTGCACCCCATTGGTTGGTCTGGGATGCGGCATGTGTCCATCTCAGAGCCCGTTGATGTACCTGGGAGGGGTGGGGTGCTCTGATAACACACCAGCAGTTGAAACAACCCAGTCCTTGAACACTGGGACCGGGAATGTTTATGGAGCATTGCCTAATCCCAGCCAGGGCTGCTTCTCGAGATACCTGTAACCAGAGGCTTAATGAGAAGGGTGTGTCTGGTTACCTGGACCTTCCGGCTTGCTCCAGGCCTGCTCACAGCTCTCCCTCAGCTCAGCCACGACCTGGACAAGTCCTTATTGCCTACTTGTCTGAGCAACTGTTTTAACCCAAACATGGTACCTGGAGAGAAGTCCTGCTCACAGACTCATGTCCTTCTCAGCCTGGGGTTTCCGGGCAAATGAATGACTCTGAAAAAGAGGGGAAATATTTGCTAAATGCCCGCTGAATTCTGGGAACTGCACCAGGCTCTACACCGCCCCAGCTGCGCTCTTCTTGCTCGTTAGAACCACCTGGAAAACTTTCCCGCTCATTAATGCTCGAGGGCCCGGTGGCAGAAATTCTGCTTCCACTGGGCTGGATACAGAAAGCCAGTATATTTCCGAGGTCCTCCCCCAAGGCAAGTCCAAGGAACAAACAAGATACTGTACCCCCAGGTACTAGAGGACATCCGGGGTGGGGGGGGCACAAACGAGGAGGAGGAGGAGGAGGAGGAGGAGGAGGAGGAGGAGGAGGAGGAGGAGGAGGAGGAGGAGGAGGAGAGCAACAGGCTCATGTTTGAGAAAAAGCCCTGGAACCACCGGTAGGTGCTCTCTATACAGAGAGCCACATAGCTGGGCTTCGGGGTGGGGGTAGGAGGGCTCTGGTCGGGATAGTTAGTTCCAGAATCATCAGCACTTGGAGGCCTAGGCAAAAAGAAAACAGGGGGATTTGGAGGGAGAGTCCTTGTTTAAAAACAACTAAGAATTTCGAGATGGCAACAGCAGAGATTCAAACCCACCCCCACCCCACGGTACCCACCCCCACAAGGCTCTGTGTGCCCTTCCCGCGCTACCCTCTCCACCACAGGCCCTGCCATCCCTGTCTCCAGGTTTTACTGCTCATAGCCTGGGGAGGACATTACTGCAGAGGGCACTCAGGGGGCTGGTTGTGCAGTGTTCAGGGTAGGGCTCGCGCATTCCCAGCTACAGTGGGGAAGAAAAACCGGAAGGTAGCTAGCTGGCTGTTCCCTGTGAGCAGACCCCCACCCCCACCCCGCTTCACCACCCACAATTTGACAGCTGGGATCAAAGCAAGCCAACAGTGCACACTCTGCTTAGACTCGGCCCCTGACCACCAACTGTGGCCAGCAGAGGGCAGCATTGCAGAGCTAAGGCAGAGAGCGAGGTGTAGCAGGGAGATAGAATGGGCGATTCCCCAACTGCAGAAAGTGAAGCCCCAGCCGATTACTTTAAAGGCACATAAACAAACAGTAGGAAAATACCCCTTTCCCAATGTCTGTAACATATCTTTCTCATTCCTCTCTCTAGGGTGGAGAATCTTCAAAGGATTAGCTTTCCCAAGCTGGAAAGAAAAACAACAAAAAACCAAAAACAAGCAAACAATTGACAGGCCTGCAGTGTTTCATTTGGTATTCATGATGTCTTAGAGAGGTAAGCATTTTAATAAATTCCTTTATTTATGAATAGAATAAGGGCTGGAGAAATGGCTTAGCTGTTAAGGGCACCAATTCCCAGCACCCACAGGGCAGCTCACCACTGTCTGTAACTCCAGGTACACACAGGTACACATTCGGGCAAAATGCCAATGCACAGAAGATAAAAACAGTCTTAAAACAAACAGAAGAATAAGTAATGTCCTGTGTCCTCTGGCAGAGCTCCCCCGCCCAACCCCGACGTCTTCGTGTGTACTGTTCCTTCTGCCTGATACAATTCCCTGCCTATGCACTTGACTGAAATTTATGCTCAGCTCTGACGTCATGGCACCTGGAGGGCTGTTCGGATTTCACAGACCTGAGCAGGGGCCCAGGATTGTTGCTTGGGCTTGGCTGTGGGCTCTCATGTCTCAGATTCCCGCGGCCACACATGTCTGTGACAACTTTGTTGATAGATTTTCCCCCTTGCATTAAAAAAAAAAAGATTTATTTATTTTTATATATGTGAGTGCACTGTCTCTAGCCCCGGGCATTGAACTCATGTTGTCAGGCTTGACAGCAAGTTTCCCACCAAGCCATCTCGCCAGTCCTTTCCCACTGATATTCTAGAAGTATCGTTGCTGGCTAGATGGATGTTTTAATGTGTTGGCAGAACTGCTGAGGGGCCTGGCAGCATCTTTGTCACTCCTCTGACCCCTCAGTCACTCCTATTTCTGATGCCAGGTATGAGGATGTCAGTTACAAAGAGGTTTTAAAAAAACAGCGATGTTTCCCCCATGGCAACTAAGCTTTGTGTTGCTGTAGAGATTCTGTACCAAAAACAAAAAACCAAAAACCATGCCTGGGCTAACTCTCCTCCTGTCTGCCTTTGAAAGCATTTATAAATAAAACTATTCTAATACATAGATGAGCTAGGGCCACAAGATTTTGTCTTTTTTTTTTTTTAAGTCTGAAGCAAGGAGAAGCAGATTGTGAGATCTGTGGTTCCAAAGCACAAAGGCCTTCCAGAGGTCAACTGGTTCCCCACTGTGATTCGAACAGGAGACCGCTTGCAGACTCCCCTTGTCACACTGCTACCTGAGTGAACCCCTCCTCCCTTCCTGACACAGGTGGTGTCTGTCAGTCCATCTCATTTTGCATCACCGGAGATCCATCTGTCTCTGCCTCTGAAGTGCTGGGATCAAAAGCATGCACCCAACACTCTGAGCCTAGGTTTTTTTTTTTTTGGGGGGGGGTGGTTTTTGGTTTTACGTCAGATCTAACTAGCCAACTCCAGCTCTCACGTGTGCGCAATGAGAGCTTTTCCCCAACTGAATATTCTCCCCAGCCCCCAATAGCTGGGATTTGAACTCAAGCCATCTGATTCCAGAATTTACATCCTTCAACAAATGGTTCTGCTGCCTCTGTCTGCCAGGTTTGGGCAAATGCAGCTTCGGGAGGCGGGGTGGGGGGGGGGGCGGGCAGTAAGTGGGGGTGGGGCTTCTGCATCACAGAGTAGAAGCTGGAATCCTCAGGCCAGGACCAGGGCACTCACTACCCTGTCCCCTCTTACCCTCCCTCTCTCTCTTTCTCTCTCTGTCTTTCAGCCCCCGAGGAAGCCCCTGCATAAAGCCACAAGCACTCAGAGATTGCTCCTCTGTGCCCGCGTCCTCCCTCTCTGCCCTTGACTGGCGCTAATTCACTGCTGACTCTTTGGCTCACGTAACTAGATGACTTTTGCAATGTCAGCCATAAATAGATTATGAGAAGAAAATCTTTTGTTTAAACAGAAATCCTAATTTTCCTGGAGGCATGAATAAACACTGCTGTGGGTCGGGAGCTGTGCTTGCTTAGAGACGAGCTTGGGCTTCGGTTCTTTCTAGAAGTCACCAAAGGCCACTCTTGTGTCCTTGCCAGGACCTCTTTGTGCCAGAGATTCAGTCTTCCCATGTCAGTGTGCTTTCATGGGGTAGGGAAGCCTGAAGTTCCCAGCCAGGTGGGAGGACACCAAACGGAACCAGATGACCTAAGGCTCCCTGCAAGGTTCCAAGGCGGCTGTGTCGTCCTGCCCTCCTGGTCTACCTCAAAGAGATGTTGCTTCGCGGTGAGAGATGAGAAGAGGGGCAAGGGTCACTTTGCAGTCTAGAGAGGTGACCCCAAGCAGGTGATCACGGTCAACATTACTGAGTGGCAAGGCTCCCGCACAGGTCATGATGCCCACTGAGAAGGGACAGCTGTCCAGCACCATTGAGTCCCAGGCTGACCTCCAGCACAGAAAAAGAAGAGATGGAATATCGCGTTTGTCAGGACTCTCTAGCCAACTAGAACCATAGAGTGGATGTATGTATGCTGTTATGGACAATTTGTTAAATTAGCTTATACAGTATGGGCTAGGCAGTCTCATAACGGCCATCTACATCCTGGAGAGGCTGAGAACGTGCAAGCTTGTCAGTTAATGAGGCTGAATACCTCAACAGTCCCAGTAAGGTCCCACAGGCCTGAGAGTTTTCCTGGAGAATGGCTGGTCTCTGGTCCACATTAGAAGGCCAAAGGCTACAGCAGCAGAGTACATGCACCTACCGGCAAGAAGCAAAGGTGGGCAGGCAAACAGCATCACTTCCTCTTAGGACCTTTTTATCTCGGGCCACTGCTGAAAGGTGTCACTGGCTCTCCAGGAGGGTCTTCTCCACTCAGTAAATTCTCCATAAATCCACACAGAAACGTGTAGCTCTTTCAATTCTGTATCTTATCAGAAAAAAAACCAAACCAAAACAAAACAAAAAAAAGATAGGCCTTTGCCTTTAATTTTTGCCCCAAAACTCATAAGCCAATCATATGATAAAACCACAAAATAAATTCCAATAGAGGGAGTGCTCTACAGAACACCACCCAGGCCATCAACAAGAGGGGTCTGAGAAGCTGGCCAGCATTCTCAGCAAGCCCAGAGTGTCATGCAGCCTGGGTAGGGGGTGGGTAGCTGGCACTATCTGCAGAGAGGGATAGACCTGGCACTAAAGAGAGGAGGAGGGGTGGTATTAACATGTCCACGTGGTCTTACAGGGTTTCGTGGCTTCTAGAAGCTGGGAGAAGAAGTCCGTGACAAGCTCAGAATGAGGTAGAAGCCTGAGGATCACAGGTACCTCTCAGAGGGGGTGACGGGGTGATGGGGGAGCACCTTCTGAGAGACTCTGGACACCACTGACGTTTGAAGTGCTGAAGGAAGACTTTCTCTACCAGAGGGCCTAGAACCAATACTCTGGACTCTGATTCCAACCTGCCAATAGCTCCCCAGTTTATTGGCTTCATACTTGGGCTGGTGAGAGCTGAGCCCCCCCCCCCCCCCCAGGCATCACATGTAGGTTTCAAGAATGAGGGGACCGTGTTTGGAGTGCCCTGACAAGCACAGACCTGTGCACGTACCCCGAGCTAATCTCTACACAGCACACAAGACCACCCTAGTAGCTCAGACTTCCCAAGACCACTGTGACTTGGTGAAGGAATACCTTTCCTTGCTTCTCATAGTTTCCAGAGTGTCTGCCGTCCAGAACTGATCGAGACAGGAGACTAGCCTTTGCTGGCCCCTGCAGGGCTCAGGCTAGGCCACGTATGTGCCTTGGGCTATTGGGAGACATTGAGAGATCTGGGTGAATTGAATGCATATTTAAGAGGGAGAATCCATAGGATGTCAGGGTAGACGAGAGAGACTGTGCAGACAATAGTTCTCCATATTGGGAAGTGTTACATGGCTGTTCTCCTACATTCAACTTCCTGATAGGCGTACCCCAACCTGCCACAGAAAACACTATTCTTTAGAGATGTGAGACTGAAAAGAGGGGGTTCAACATTTCCTACCAAGAGTAGAATAGGAATCACAGAATGTTAGAGACCAGGCTGGGAAGATGGCTCTGTGGGTAAAGGGCTTGCTAAGCAAGCATGAGGACCCGAGTTCGAATCCCCCGGCACCCACATAAAAAGCCAAGTGATGTTGCACATATCTGCAATCCCCGTACTTTGAACACGTGAAGGACCACACTAGAAATCAAGGAGAGACAGGAGATCTGTGAGATTCACTGGCCGGCCAGCCTAGCCAATTGGGGAGTTTCAGATTCAGTGAGAGACCCTATCCGAAAAAAGTAAGATAGAGAACAGCAAAGGAAGACACCTAGCAGTAGCCCCTGGCACACGCATGCACACACACACGCACACACACACACACACACACACATACACATATACACACATACACACATAGATACAAATACACACAGATACACGCATGCACACACATAGACACACAGACAATCACAGACACATAAAGAGACATACACACAGACAGAGATACACACACACACACACACACAAAAACCAAAACTAAAGACCTAATTTATCAGAATCTGTTTTGTTTTTGAGACATCCTCACCATGGAGCCTCAAACACACAGTCCTCCTGCCTCAGCATCCAGCATGTTGCTATTACAGGTGTGAGTCAACACACCCAGTTCCCTAGGAACACTGTTCTATTCTTGGCAAGTTTAACCAGCATTCCAATCCTAAGAATTTAGAATCAATTCAGCTCAATTTGGAGTCATTTTTAAAGAGAAAAGAAAACAAGCACTGTATACAGTGATCTCATATTTAATAAAATTATGCCTCTTAGGATTTCAATATGATGAGATTTTAAAATATCAACATCTAGGTAGTCATCTAGGTAATCAGCTCCCATCAGTAGCTCAGCTCAGGGCTGGTGAGATGGCTCAGCAGTTAAAAGCACTTGACTGTTCTTCCGGAGGTCATGAGTTCAAATCCCAGCAACCACATGGTGGCTCACAACCATCTGTAATGAGATCTAATGTGTCTGAAGACAGTTACAATGCACTTACATATAATAAATAAATAAGAACCTACAAGCCAGAGTGAGAGGGAGAAGGAAAAGAAGAGGAAAAAAAAATGTGGAACACCTTGAAAATGATAAAGCCAGCCTTTCTCAACACGGATGCGATTGTCCTGTCCTGTGCAGGACGTTATCACATTAATCTGCTCAGAAGAAAAACTAGTTTTCCAGATCACCCCAAAAGAAAGCCTATGAGGGACGATCACGGATCCCTGGATCCCTGCTCATCCTGGCTCTCCGAGTGACCAGAGAGCACTACAGCCTTAAACCTTTCGCTTCATCTTGGAGGGGAGTGAACAGACAGGCCGTGGTGCAACAGTACTGGGGGCGAGGGGGTTCCAAGGAGAGCTCAGGCCCCAGCACCAGAGACAAGACAGCATGGTGGGGGTCTCAAGAGACTAGAGCCCTCAAGCATGCGCAGATATAGGGGAAGGCCCTTCCTCCAGTTCTCTGAGGAGGGGGGATGGTTACACAGCCAAAAGCTACATCCGGGCTCTCTGATTCCCACACCTAGAGGCAGAGAAGCAGGTAGGGAACAGAATGTGTGGCCACGGGGACCCCCTCTGATGAAAATTCCCAGCTGAGTGAGACTGACATTAGGTTGTCTGTTAACTAAAGACTCACACCAAGTGGCTCGGTAGGGCAGGCATGAGGAAGGGCTGGACTCCCCGCATCATACTCGCACACACGTGAGCCTGTGGCAGACATTCCACATTCAAGACACAAAGAGAACAGCCAAATTTCAGATCTGGGTTCCCAGACTGCTGTAAGAATTAAAACACCCGTTACCACATTTGGGGAAATTACACTCAAACCCGCAATCTCACGTCTTGCTAAGGTTGGTGGTTCCTCCCCACCACGGACTCTGGATAATCAGGGATTCAGACCCCTCCAGATAATTTGAACTCTGTGAAATTCTTTTCATTTATCTTTATCGTGTATGGCAGAAATCTTAATTTTCCAGTTGTGTTAAGCTCGGCTCATTCCTGAGGCAAAAAATAAAAAAAAGTAAAAAGTAAAAAAAAAAAAAAAAATCTTCAAAGCCGTTTACTGGCGCTCCGGTCTTCTCCGGTTGCAGCTTAACACGGAGCTTAGAAAAGAAAGCAGATTAATTAACTCAACAGTCACAACTGTGGTTATCTCATTTGGTTTTTCTCTCCTAGACTTTCAGTCTTGTAAATTCAGCCAATAGTTAAGTTTGGAGGATTTATGCAGCATAAACCATTAATCAACCACCGTAAAGTGAAGGGTTGTTTCTCTTTGTTATTGGTGGTGGTGGTGGTTTTGTGGGCTTTTTGTGTGTTTGGGGGTTGGTTTTTTGTTTTTTGTTTTTTTGTTTTTTTGGGTTTTTTGGTTTTTTGGTTTGTTTTTTGTTTTGTTTTTTGTTTTGTTTTGTTTTGTTTTGTTTTTTTGTAATGATTTCCTGAGGCTGGCAGGGAAGAAAAAAATAAGTGGTCACTTTCCTCATGTTTCATCCAAGGGGTCAAAGAATGACAACTCGGAGTAAAAATACAGTTTAATAATAATAATAAAAAAGCTAGGGGATTCCATTTTGGTGGATTTAGCATCTTTTTCTCTTAGCTCTAAATGGAGAGAGAACTTATTTCTAACCCATGGGTGTGTTTGCATGTTTTTGCATGTTTGCGTGTGTTTGTGTGCGTGAGCATGTGTGTACGTGTGCATGCACAGGTGCAAGTGTGCATCAGACGACGACTCATGGAAGTTGGTTCTCCCACTGTGTGGTCCCAGGGACCGAACTCTGGTCATCAGGCTTGGTGGCAGGCTCCTTTATTAAGCAAGCCATCTTGCCGGCCCATCACTCAAAAGGTCAGCAATTTCTTGAGCTCAGCTTGTTAAACTAAAGCTCTTGAGATGGAGACTCTCTGAATCTAAGGGATCTGTGGAGCCAGGGCAGGCACCAGCCAGAAAAGGGACCTGGTCCTGCCCCAGGTTCCAAGTCTTCCAGTAGCTGACCTAGCCAGCAACTGGGAAATGACTCCCTACTGAGGTCATATCACAACCCAGGGAAAGAAGACAGGAACTGTTGTGACTTTGGGGTAGTGAGCCTTGAGCTCCTTCACTTAGCAAGACGGAGGGTGGCCCAGGCTCCTCTAACCCTGCCTATGGGTGGAGGTTTCACCTGACTGGATTTCTGAGTCCAAGAGGACACAGCAGATCACAGTTAAAGCTGGAAGCAGTCCTGCAGAGAGTGCTTTCTGGGAGCTGGCGATGCCAGGTTCCCAAGGGAACTGGATCAATATGAGAAATAAAAGACAGGTAGGTAGGTAGATAGATAGATAGATAGATAGATAGATAGATGATTGATAGATAGATAGATAGATAGATAGATAGATAGATAGATGATAGATAGGTAGGTAGATAGATAGATGAGAGTAGTTAGATAGAGGGTAGATACATAGATGATATATATTTATATAGAGGATAGATATAGTAGATTACAGTACATATACATCAGATAGATGACAGAAATAGTTTAATAATAGAAGATAGATGATTATAGGTAGATAGACAGATAAATAGATGACAGATAGATAGTAGATACTAGTAGATCGATAGGTGATAGATACATAGAAAATAGAAAGATGATATGTATTTATATACATTATAGATAATAGAAATAGAGGAGATATACAGTAAATCACACTATATACACATCAGGTAGACATAGATTAATGATAGATGTTGATAGATAGGTAGATAGATGGGTAGATAGACAGATAGACAGATAGATAGATGGATGGATATGTACAAGGGGAATTACTAGATTGTTATACACAGCAGAACCTGGATAATCTTAAAGCTGCCACTGTGTCCTAGCCAGCAGGACATTAAACAGGGGTCTGGGGAGGTCACCTGAAAGAGAGCGGGGTGGGGGGGGAACAGGCAAAGACACAAAGAAACACGGCTTATCTATAGGCTGATCAAACTGTAATTTTTACTTTTTCACACAGGGGTTATATACACAAAAAGGCAGGATGTGGGGGAAGGAGATGACGCAGGAGCGTAAGTGTTTAGGGGGAGTACAGATATCTTCCAGAACAGAGTATCAGCTGGGTGAAGCCTCAGGGGACAGGTCACTCTGACTCCACCTATGATTCACTTGTCCCTATCTAAGTTGGTATTATCCATCGAGGTTACTTATCTACAAGGTTTATGACTGAGACCTGGCAGCTTTCCACCAAAGCTGCTTGTTTATAATAGCTTCTAGCCATCTGTTTCAAGGTTTTTTCACAGAGACCCAAGACTTTGTGCTAGCAGGTTGACTTTAAGCCTATGGCTGATTCCAGGCCTTCAGTGTATAAGCAAAGCTGCCCCTGACACCACTGTAGACTAGAGATCCAGTCTGGTAGCCTTTCTGTCCAGTGTGGAAGCCTCAGAACAAGGAGAGAGGATGATGCCACCCCAGTTCAGACTGAAAGCCTTCTGGAAGTCTTCAAAAGCTTCCTGCCAGTTCACAAGAGTGACAGTGGGCTAAAAGACAAAGACGCTGGAGTCCTAAGGCACAGATGACAATGGCAAATGGCAGAAGCTTCCCGTGCTAACTAGCTTCCCCTTCCATTTCTCCTCTGTCCAGGCATCTGGATTATTGGATGGTACTTCTGCACATCTCCAGAGCAAGGCTTCCCCACTCTCCTCTCCTCATGTCAGTCATCCCCAGAGGTGCTGACACAAACGCTTCATTAACCTCCCAGGGATCTTCTATTCCAGCCTAGTAGGCAATTGAGATCAACATCCCTGGCAAAGATAGTATAACTTCCCCTCTGCGATGGTGTGTATATGCTTGGCCCAGGGTATGGCACTATTAGAAGGTATGGCCCTGTTAGAGTAGGTGTGTCACTGTGGGCATGGGCTTTGTGACCCTCATCCTAGCTGCCTGGAAGCCAGCATTCTCCTAGCTGCCTTCAGATAAAGATGTAGAGCTCTCAGCTCCTCCTGCACCATGTCTGCCTGGATGCTGCCATGCTCCCACCTTGATGATAATGGACTGAACCTCTGAACCTGTAAGCCATCCCCAATTAAATGTTTCCCTGATAAGAATTGCCTTAGTCATGGCATCTGTTCACAGCAGTAAAATCCTAACTAAGACATCCTCCTAGTTCATGGAACATGGAGGGATGGGTTTCTACCTGACCTGCAGGGCAGCACACGGGATCAAAGGCAAGCAGAACCACAGACTAGAGTTTGAGAGTCTTATTTAATGCTGGCTTCCAGGAAGTCTGTCTAAGAATGACATGACACTTGGACGGTGTAGAAGAAAACGCTGATGCCTTTGACGAGAAAATTAAGCCGCCCTGACTGGAAGGGTGTGCCATAAACAAATCAAATGACAAGACAGATGGGGCAAGCACGCTGTATCTACAAGGGGCTGATTGATTTCTTTAATATCAAAAGAGCTTCTATGAATTGACACAGCTCAAGACATGCCACCCCAAAATAAGATGGTAAGAGTCCAGGCCCAATAGAATGAGCCTCACCTGGGATGCCCTCGATGGGATTATGCTAAGGAAATTCAGACACAGACCTGCAAAGTTACCCATTTTAGGTAGCTTAGGAAAAAAAATGAACCTTGGTAGGGGAAACAGATATCTGAAAGCCATGAGCCTGCACACACACAGTCAGGAAGCACTGCAGCTGACTCTTGTCCTGAGATCTTCTCGTCTCTGGGGGCTTTCTCTACACTCTTCTCTTGCTAGTTCACACGACAGTGCCATTCAAGACTGAGACAGTGACTGTATCTTGGAGGATGTCTCATTTCTCTGTGTCGTGATTCATGGATGTGGGAGGGATATGGTCACTTGGCAGCAGGAAACACAATTTGATGTGTCTGGCTGTATGAGTGGAGGCATGCTCCTCCCAGACTCCCACTCAGGTACAGCCAGGTTATAGTCTTCTTTGGCAGAAAAGAATGTCAGAGCTTGGGAGGAAGCAGCAGGGGTGGGGGCGGTTATTAGGGAAAGTGGACGTGGTAGGAGACGCAGGAGCATGCATCAGGGAGAACACTGGTCACTCTTCTTGTTGCTATGACCAAAGCAGCATCTGTCTCCAAGGACAGAGCGAGGCTGGCAAGCACTGGGGAACAGCACCTGGCACAGAGGTCCCCTGCAGATATCTGTTGGACTCGAACCTCGATGGTGATGAGCCATTGTGCTAAGGAAACTGTTCAACCCGTTCTCTCAGTGTTTCTTGAAAAGGGGAAAAGAAATCATTTCTTAAGTTTTCCCTTCTTCAGTTATTAAAGTTTTCCAGCGATTCTTCTCGTTAAATGACAAATGACCACAAAACAAAGCCTTGGGCCTTGTCACCTTGCCTCTAACAAGTTGTTCTACAATGGTTGGCAAATGTTCCCAGAGACGTCTGCATCTATCATCGTGAGGTCTATCGATCTGTGGCATTTTTCAGAAATAGATTTTTTTTTCATGGCCCTAGAATATTCTTTTGTAACAGAATACCATAATATTTTAGGGATTGAATTTTAGAGAATAATTTGCTTTAATGGTCTTCCTACATATCTCTCTGTGTCTCTGTCTCTGTCTCTGTCTCTCTCTCCCTGTCTCTCTCTCTGTCTCTGTCTCTCTCTCAGACATACACTCTACACATGCACACATGTGAGATTCCTGTCTTTTACCTCTGACCCTCACTTCCTCCTTTTCTATGGGCTCCATCTGGCCTTCTTGTGACAGAATGAATTTAGCTTTGGTCCTGGCTAACTGAAGCAACTGACACCTAGCCAGTTCTCCCCTCCCTCCCTTATCTTCCTGCCAAGGGAACTTGCTCCTCTCCTATGAGGACAGGGATCCCATTGGCTATCTCTCTCTCTAAAATGCCAACAGGGTAACTATAGAGGTCTTGTTTAGGACCCTGAAGATCTTCCAACTGACCGGGCATCCTCGAGAACCCTCTTGTACCCTGAAAGTGCCTCCCTCTGTCTGACTAACCTCTCGGACAGTTCATGACCTTAGTCATTTTCAGCAACCCCCTCTACCTGGGAGTAAAGGAGTCAGCAAGGCTTAACCAATATGCTGGGTGGCCACCTGCTCTCCAGATCCCTCCTTTGCCCATACTGGGCCGAAGGCTGCTGGAGGACCTTGCCTGTGAGGGGCAGTGAGGGGAAGGGGAGAGTACCTACCAAGGTCAAAGGAAGGGAGGTCAGTGACTGCATGTGACCCACAGCTGCCAGACTCTCGCCAGCTGCCTAGCCTGCTGCCCTCTCTTGCAAGCCCAGCAAGCCGAGGACTCCAGGCCCTGCTGACCCAGATCCACAGTGTTCTTTCTGAATTTTGCAATGTTCTCCTGGTCTCGTGTCTCAGGTTCCTGCTTGAGGGGCCATATTTCCTGCCAGGAGCCTTTGGGATTGCCTGGCATCACCATAGCTTCCCCTACTGTGGCCAAGAGCAGCAAACCCTTCCCTCAGCCTCCCTCCTGTTTCTCTGAGGAGGGGCTCTCCGAGAAAGACCTGCTGGACAGCTCTTCCCAACTGTTCTCTGCTTAGCCCCCCTACCCTCTCTATCAGGTTCAGAAGTCAGCAGAGGACCCTCCCCCAAGAGCACTTGGTCTGTGCAACATCTCTGAGGAATGCACAGCACTGTGCCTCTCCCTCAGATACATCACTCTGACCTGACAGGAAATTGCTATAATATCCGTAGCGTGGATCCAGAAAACTGTCAGAATAAATCTACATTGTCCACTAGTAGTGACAGCCACCTCTCGAACCTTGAGAAGTGAACAGCCTGAACTCGCATGCTTGCCTAGATAAATCATGTGTGTATTCTTCATAACTAAGCCCTAAGCACTTGGGAACATGCCTTGGGAGGGACTCTGGGGTCAGATGGCTGAAGTCAATGTCTTGTTAGAGAGATAGAGCACCCATGTACTCTCTCCTCTTCAGGGGTAATACACATTCCTGATTCGGCTCAGGAGACAAGCCGCCTCATGGAAGGCGTGCTAAAGGGGAAGGGGGTGTATCTTGATATTCACGGATGTAGTCTCTCCTTTACAAAGTTGGACCAGTTCATCACCACAAACCCCTGAGGCCTGAAAACTCATTCTTTCCCCCACTATTTAAAAGACGGGATCTCATGTAACCAAAGGTGGCCTCAAACTCAATATATAGCCAGGCATAACCTTGACTTCTGGTCCTCCTGCCTCTACCTCTTACATCTGGTTTATGCTGGGGGTGGACCCCGGGCCTCCTGTGTGCTAGGTGAGCACTCCAACCACTGAGCCACACTCCCAGCCCCCTCCCCCCCATTTAAGAGGTATAGTGTAGAAACTGAGCTGCCTCCTGGCTCAAGAGCCCCCTTCTAGTAAACCCCTGAACAGTGTGGTTCCCCCCACCTTCAACAGCTCATATGCAAGAGTCCTAGAAGCATGGAAGACTTGAGTTACAGCATGTCCTGAGCTCAACTTTAAATATACATATACATCGTATACATATACATCATATACATATACATCATATACATCATATACATATACACATACACATATATATCATATACATATACATCATATACATATACACATATACATCATATACATATACATCATATACATATACACATACACATATACATCATATACATATGCTGCAGTTACAGGCATTTTGGTCACCCAGGTTCTCAGGGTTGTGAGCTTGGGGATCAGTTTTCACTTGGAGAAATTGTTTACACCACAGTCCCTAACTAAGGCTGCCTCCAAGATGCTCTGTCTAATAAGCTCCTAGAAGGAGCATTAACCAGAAATGCCACGGGCAAAACTGTGAGCAAAACACAGCAAAGGTTAACAGCGTGTCTGCTCCCTTCAGCTCCTCCCCCAAGGGTGCCCAAGCTAATAGTTGGCTTTTTTTTTTTCTTTCTGCTAATCAGAAGAAAAATTGATTACCGAAATTATAATTAAGAGCTGGGAAAATATGCAACAATTTAGCCGCTTCGTTTAACACGTATTTCAGGTTAATTGCGTGATTTCGCTAATGAAGATATTTGCATGAGTATTTTCGGTGGCTATATTCAACTTATTGTGTTGTGAAGATTCAGTGAGGCAGCTGACTTCAGTAGCGTTGGATTTAGAACAGGAAAAATAGTGGGGGCCGGGGGGGGTGCAGAAAAGGCTGTTGGTGAGACACCCAAGAGGCTGACTCAAGAAGCCTTTTATGTAAATGAGGACGACTGTGAACTCAGGTTCCATCACAGGCTAACTCTGAGATTATGGAAGTGCACCACCACTCCTACTGTAGACAGGGCTAAGATCAGGCCTCTTGCCTGCTAGCACATACCCTGGTCATTGAGCTACAGCCTCTGCCCCATTTATTGGTAGTTCTTGAGACAGGGCCTTACTATATAGACTAGGTTTGCTTACAAAATGAGATTCTCCTGCCTCAACCACTAAGTTAAGCTTAGCAATGGAAGTTGAACAAGCAGCCACATGGCAGAAACAGGGCAGATCAGGGCCGGGCAAGCTACAAAAGCAGAAAGAGGAAGTCCAGAGAATCCAGAAGGTATTCTCAGACTGTGGCTAGTTTTTGTTTCGTTTTGGTTTTCCAGACAGGGTTTCTCTGTGTAGCCCTGGTTGTCCTGGAACTCATTCTGTAGACCAGACTTGCAAACTCAGAAATCTGCCTGCCTCTGCCTCCCATGTGCTGGGATCAAAGGTGTGTACCATCACGGCCTGGCACTGTGGCCAGTTCTGAAAGAGATAGAAAATTGGAAAAAGGAACAGTTAGGCTTCTCTAAGCAACTCAGAGTAGTGGGCAGGCACATGGTAGAGGCTCCACAGGCCACTCTAGCATGGCAGGGTTTCTGGGAAAAAGAACATTATCTTATAGGGATAATTATTCCTCCCATCTGGGCAGACTCTTCCAGGTGACTGGCAGGCCCAGCTAGATTAATGTGTATGTTCTGGGTAGCTTAGAATGTCAGGTCTCCACCAAGACCAGTAGAGTGGTAGAGTGGAAAAAGAATGGTAGAGTCCATTCTTTTTTCATTAAGGAAAATACAGTCCCCTTAATGGGCTTACTGGGAGCCCTGATAAATGAGAGTTGTAAAAGTAACCCTTTTTGTTGTAATTATCATCTCCGAGGCTTCCTGCCTCTGTGTGCTAACCTAAATCTAGTCCTGGAAGCTTCTAGCCTCCATACAATCTAATCTAGACCTCGAATATTTTCATTCTCTGAGACTTACTGCTGAGTAAACTCACTCTTTCTACCTCTTTCTGATCTCTGGCTGGTTGGTCAACTCAGCTGTTCTGGCTCAAACTCCTCACCAAGCTGGCTGATTCAATCTGGCTCCTCTTGGCTTCTCCTAAATTGCTCTGTTTGGCCTCGTAATGATTTTGGCAATCTGTTCTGATCTTCTGGTTCCTTCTCATTCTCTGGCTCATTCTGTCTTCATCTATGTCTAGCTCGTTCTCTCTCCATCCTGTCTTTATACAACTGTCCCAGTAAAACTGCCTCCTCTCCCTGCACTGCTTTCTTTTAAGTAACCTCGCTTTCCTCTCTCTTCTCATGAGAGTCAGGCACATCCTATTCTGTCAAATCTTTCTCTGATTCGTCACTTTGTCTGCCACTCAATTAGACAACACTTTCAAACATGGCTGCTCCCTTTTACAAACAAACTTTACCTTCATTGTTTGGAATTAAAGGTGTGTACTAAGGATGTGTCTGTATTCCAGCCAGAGGGATTAAAGATGGGTGCTAAGGGCTAAGCCACACTACACTTAAACACAAGTTGTTGTTGTTTCAGTAAATAACATAATCTCGGAGCTCACAATGTGATCAAATATCCCAATAGGAATTCCTATCCCTGAGAAGGTAATGCTAAAATCACTTAGGAGACAGGCTGAGGCTAATGAATAGATGGAACCATTTTCCCCTGAAAATCTAGAGATCCAGAGCTAAAGTTGCTCACCAGGAGGGACTAGTGTCTGAGTTGGAGTTTTAGTTTCATGGTCACATGTGATTTCCAGCAGGGGAACTCACTGGAAGGAGGTAAGAAACCAGGGTTCCTCAGCACTCAGGCTGGGAAAGGAGGACAACCCTGGAAGGCTGATGTTTATATCCTGTGGGTCTTCCTCCTGTTTATCACCAATTCTGTCCTCCAATGGGGACTCGGCCTTCATGCATAGGCTCTTGCACATTCAAAGCATGCTCTTGCTTCTGTAAACAAGCAGAAGGGTGGCTCCTTTCTATAAACATTGTCACTCAGAATGCATGGTTCCACAGCTTGCTTTTCTGACTCCATGTTGCTTAGGAAATGCATCTAACAGCCTTGATGTGGTTCTGTCCTGTTGAATTCACTGCCCATGGCACACCCAAAATGTCCATAGACTGACGGTATGTTAACTTTGTTCTCCCACAGTTGAACATGTATGATAGTCTTGTTACATACACAGCCAAGAAGCAGAGAGCAATGAATACATGTTGATATTCATCTCACTTTCTCCACTTGCAGAGTCCAGGACCTCAGACAGAGGATGGTGCCATAGACAATGGGTAGGTCTTCCCACCTGAGTTAATAGACTCAAGATAATCCCCCCACCGGCATGCTCAAAGGCTGGCTCCCAGGTGATTTTAAAGTCTATCAAGTTAACAACTGGGTCTAACCATCGCAATATAACTGTTCCTCTGGCTTTCCCAACCAGCACAGGCTCTCCTTTAGGTAAAAGTTGCTAGAATATTCTGAGGAGCACCATCAGAATGCCTAGTGCAATCCCATCCCCCATTGTATTTTACAGTGTAGCAATGTACTTCTTAAGAAGCCCATTGGTCCCAAACACAGGGACAAGGAGGAGGGAGTACTTGCTAAAGAAGCCCCCTTTGAAATAGGGGACCATTTTTCACTTCTTGGGTAAGAGCTCCACCACAGGCTTTAAAGACAAGCTCTCTTCCCTTCCTATGGCCAGAGAACTGAATCAGGAGACAGAGTACTTTCTGCCATTTGCAAATTCACCCCTGTGAGGTGAGCCAAAAGAAGCACTAACTGCCAGGGATCTGAACAGGGTCCATCTAAGACAGAGAGGATGCAAGTTATCAATGCTACCCCCGGGATTAGTAAGCCCCTGCTCCACTTCGAGAACTATGACAGTGTGTAACATAATCCACAGCCCTCCCACCAGTGTCATCATTGACCAAGCAAGAAAGCCAGCACAAACCCAAGACTATGGATTGTTAAATTAAAAGAACTGTAAAGAGACCCAGTTCCCACTTTTTTTTTTTTAAGAGGGAAGGGAAGAGATTGAGACAGGGTCTCGTGTATCTCAGATAAGTCTCAAACTCACAATACAGATGAGGATGACCTTGAACTTACAATCCTCCTGCCTCCATATCCCAAGTACTAGGATCCCAGGCACATGACGCCTACCTAGCCTGAGGTGTACAATGCCTGGGATCAAACCCAGAACTTCATGCATGCTAGGCAATCACTCTATCCACTGAGCCATATCCCAAGCCCTCAAGTCTATTCTTTATTCATTTGTTTGGTTTGGGGCATTTTTTTTTGGAGACAGGGTCTCTTTATGTATTCCTAGCTGGTCCAGAACTTGATCTGTAGACCAGGCTGGCCTTGAGCTCACAGATATCAACCTGCCTCAGCCTCTGAGCACTGGCATTAAAGTCATACAGCACATAAAGATAGATAGGCTGATCAATGGAATTGAATCAAAGACT
Source organism: Rhabdomys pumilio (assembly GCA_030674055.1). Taxonomy (NCBI): domain Eukaryota; kingdom Metazoa; phylum Chordata; class Mammalia; order Rodentia; family Muridae; genus Rhabdomys; species Rhabdomys pumilio. Next base: position 43,033,317 of record JANHMN010000018.1, read on the forward strand.
CAGATGTAAATCCACACACCCGTGGATACTTGATCTTTTTTTTATTTAAAAAAGTCATAAATATACAATGTAAAAATGGCAGCATCTTCAATAAGTGGAGCTGATCTATCTGGAGGTCAGCATGTAGAAGAATGAAACTAGATTCTAGATCTATCACCATGCAGAAAACTCAAGTCCAAACACATCAAAGACTTCAACATAAATCCAGATGCACTGAACCTGATAGAAGAGAAAGTGGAGATTAGCCTTGAATTCAGTGGCACAGGAAACAACTTCCTGAACAGAAGACTAATCGTGCATACATTAAGATCAATAACTAATAAATGGAACCTCATGAGACTGAAAAAAAAAGAAAACTTCTGTAAGGCAAAAGACATTGTCAAAAAAACAAAAGAGCAGCCTGCAGAATGGGAAAAGATTTCACCAATTCCACAGTTGGCAGAGGGCTAATATCCAAAATACATAGAGAACTCAAGGAGCTAGACATAACAAACCAAATAATCTGATTAAAAACTGGGGTACAGATCTAAACGGCATTCTCAACCGAGGAGTCTCAAACGGCCAACAAACACTTAAAGAAATGTTCAACACCCTTAGTCATCAGGGAAATGCAAATCAAGACCACTTTGAGATTCCATCTGTCAGATCGACGGTGAAGATCAAAACCACAGTGAGAACTCATGCTGGCGAGGATGTAGACCAGGGGAACACCCCTCCATTGTTGATGAAAGTGAAATCTTGTACAGTTACTTTAGAAATCCATATGGCGGTTTCTCAGAAAACCGGGAATGGCTCGACCTCAAGGCCCAACTGTATCACTCCCAGGAATATACTTAAAGGATGATCCATTCTACCACAGGACATTTGCTCAACCATGATCATCGCAGCTTTGTTCATAATAGCAAGAAACCGGAAACAACCTAGACGTCCCTCAGCTGAAGAACGGATAAGGAGAATGTGGGACATTACCACAATGGAATACGCCCCAGCTGTTAAAAAACAAAGACATCATAGAATTTTCAGCCAAATAGATGGAACTAGAAAAATCATTCTGAGTGAGGTACCTCAGATTCAGAAAGACAAACGTAGTATCACTTGTACTGGTGATGCTAGCTATAGAGTAAAGGATAATCGTGATACATTCCACAGACCCAGGGAGACTAAGTAACAAGGAGGACTCATACACGCACGCGCGCGCGCACACACACACGCACACACGCATTGGAGAAAGGATGTCTGGTTGGAAGGGTCACTTTCTTCTCATACACACACACACACACACACACACACACGCACACGCACACACACACATACACTGGAGAAAGGATGTCTGGTTGGAAGGATCACTTTCTTCCTATTCAATTCTATTCCAGATTTTCTTAACGTCTCCTTGTTTTCCTGACATCAAGACATTTGCAGAATGAGCAACTCTGACAATGGCAAAAGTTAGGTGTTGGTAACAGCCTGGTGTGTAAATGAACTGTCCAATAAGTCAAGAACAATGGCCTCTCCTGCAGGTCTGTTCCCTCCCAGCATCTGGACCCAGTACCTTAGTTAATATAACCAGTGGTTGAAGTCACTTCACCATTTCTAAGTCCTATCGAGGTGCTGGGGAAACTATACCTCTAACACACTCTTTTCACATGAGCTAGGTCTCATGGAGGAGGGAGATGAGGCACAGAGCACAGGCTCCGTGCTGTACAGCCTGTCACACCAACAGCTATCAGTGAAGGCAGAACACTCCCCATGTAACCTGAGGCATCTACACAAAGGCTTCCCATACACCAAACACACTAGCTCACAGCCTCAGGTTGGCAGTGCACAGATGAAGTGTAAAGATGCCTAGGAATTTTCAGGAGATGAAGGGCGGCATGAGTGTGGAGTGAGACAGCAAGACAGCCCTCCAAGTGGACAGTGGAAGGCGTTAGCTGAGTCAGGTGGAGAGGCAGAGTGAACAAGGCAGAAAAGACAGCATGTGTAAAGGTCCTGGGGCAAGCAGGATGCAACATTCTACCATAACTTACGGGTGATTTATTCTCATATCTGATTCTCATGTTGGACTGAATACTCCCTAAGAGCTAAGACTGTGTCTTACTTAGTTCATCACTCTAGACTTTCAGAACCTGGAAAACTGTCATACACTTGAAAATCTGCAGTGACCATTGGTTGGGAAGGATTAAAAAAAATAAGCCGCACACTAGGAGGTCTTGGGAACCCCACCCCAACCATCGCTTACCACTGCTTTTTTTTTAAATTGCATTTATTTATTTGTGTGTGTGTGTGTGTGTGTGTGTGTACATGTGTGCATGTGCATGTGGAAGTCAGATGACAACTCATAAGAGTCAGTTCTCTCCTGACACATGTATCCCAGGGAATGAGCTCAGGTTAGCCATGTCAAAGGTTCGCCTAATGCTTCTTCATGTTAACGAATCCCTCCCTTTCACTGGAACTCTGGATCCCCTTCTGTAAACCACAAATGTGAGACCCGAGAATGAAGAAGCCATTTCTGAACACCCCATTAGAACCCAGCAGTTAGGGCCCAGTCACCCAGGAAGCCCCTGATACCATGCACTCAGGGCTTAGCATGTACACAGTCCTCCCCCAACCCCTTTCTGCAGCTGGGAATCAAACCCAGAACCTAGAGCACAGTAAGTCCAGGCTCTACCAGTGAGCTGCAGCCCAGCCCCCACATAATCCTCCATGGTATTAACTCTAGCACACGTGCAACATCAGGCCAGTGTCCACTTTGAAACTAACTCAATGGAGGGGCACAGAGGGAAGAAGGGGGTGCCAATGTGTGCCCAATGCCAGTCTTCTCAGGCTGGGTCATCACCCTCTGGGCCTTGCTCTCTATACGTGAACCAAGAGGCTTGTCAGGTTTGGGAAAAACTGCTGTTAAGTCTGGGAAAGTGTCCTGGGGTTCTCTGTGCACCCTCACATTGCACTGTTCACTGTCACAGACCTAATGCTGCCGAGTGCCTTCCCTGAGACTGCAGCAGCCATTAATATCATTGGGGAGGCAGCATCCCTATTTATAAGGCAGTATCCCAGGTTTGGCTGGAGTCAAGCTAACAGATTTGTAGCTGTTAAGTGACAAATCACTCCAGCGGGTTTTAAGCTCTGTAAACGCAAGGCCTTCTCTGTTAAGAGAAGGCTACGATGCAGAGCAATTAGTGTCTACTAATGCTTTACTGGGGAGATGTGCAAGCACAGCCTCCAGCCTCTACCAGGATAACGGAGGTGCGAACAAAGCCTGCAAGGATGCTATCACAGGGGTTATTTTATGTATGTGATTGCCTAGTTTGCAAAATTGGGAGGAGGAGGAGGAAGAGGAAGAGGAGGAGGAGGAGGAGAGGAGGAAGAGGAGAGGAGGAGGAGGAAGAAGAAGAAGTGGAGGAGGAGGAAGAAGAAGAGGAGGAAGAGGAGGAGGAGGAGGAGGAGGAGGAAGAGGAGGAAGAGGAGAAAACTTCCTGGTGTGTCTTCAGAAGGGACAGTTAAATCTCAGGTCTTGATTTTTACCACCGAATTATTCTGCTTGGCTACTAATGACAGTTAATAATGGGATCTCATGAAGGGTTGGGCGTGGGAAGGCAGCTGGACAGAAGGGGTGGGTGGTCAGACATTTGTCTTGAGAATGCACCTGAGGAGGGTGGAGTGCCTGAGGGGGCCCCTGCCCAGTGTACTTTCCTGGAGAAGTCGCCACACACTCTGTAGCTGAGACTTTCAAGCTCTGAGATGTGACACTCTAACGCATCGGCTAGATCCAGAAAGGCTGATACAGTCAAGGATAACAAAGGTTCTGCCTGAACCTTTCTCTTCTAGAGGATCAGCAACCTAGGGCAGGGCTTCTCCCAGCTGAAGGTGCAGCCCACTGACTCCCAGGGGAGGGGCCTTGGGCAGATTTTGAACTCAGCACCTCTAAGGTGAACAATAGGAAGAATCCCTTGTTCCTGCCTCTGGCCCTTGCTTTGGAAAACATCCACTAAACAGGCTGCCCTTTTAGACTGTGTTTGCACTTGGTTTCTGCTATCTGTAGCCAAGGGAAGGCCACTCCCAAGCCTTCTTAAGCCAGGCTTCTGGGCTTCCTTTCTGGTGTCTGGGCCCACTGTGTTCAGATTCAACATCCCCTGACATTAGGTGTGCAGAAGGTGTCAAGTGGACCAGGCCTTGTCTGGTTCATCTACCCCACTCAGAGTATGGCTTTCCCTGTAACAGGCCCCCAGACCTTAACACAGCTGACATGGTGACAGAAGCATTATTTGTGCCATAGAACCCAGCACATAGGCAACACCACCAGCCGAAACGAAAACAAAGACCTAATCCATCAAAGTCCATAGTTCTGGGAAAGTCCCTAATTGTACTAACCTTGGTCTGGTTTTTGGCTTCTGTGGTTCCAGAGAAAGGGAGGGGCTCTTTCAGAATATTCCAACTGAAGCTGCGGGCCCCTCTGAATTGAAACATCCCGTCCAGGAGGGAGGGAGAGGCTCAAAGGCCATATAGCTAGCAAAACAAAAATTTGGAACCTTTTGAAGTCCTTTCCCAAGCCCTAGAAAAGAAGTAAACAAGCTAAGGGAAGGAGACTCTGGACTCCACGCTGATGCTGAGCTGCGGCAAGCTGTGCAGAGACTACCAGGGCTGCGGTTTCTGTGAGCCATGCTTGTCACGTGTGTTGGGGTGGACTCCTCGGTTATGCAGCTGTTTGAGTCAACCGTGATCTGACACAGAACCTCTCGCTCATACTCCTGTTAGTAGCCCCAATGCACCAGGGGCCATTTATGTTTAGTGTATGTGGGAGGAGGGGAAAAAGTTACCAATTCCCCGGTATTTGGATGGAGAGGTCTATCGATCACGTCTGTCACACAACAGAACCCTAGGATGGAGTCTTCTGGGCCTGAGCTGGGTCCTTAGCCCATCCCCGAGGCAACAGAGGCCAGCCAGGTAGAGTAGGCAGATTGGCTAGGCCTGAGTCATGTGGTCATCTCTGGCTCAGATTGCTGTGAGTTGTATTAGTTACTTTGTTGTTACTGTGTTAAAACTTCATGAGCAAAAAGCAACTTGAGAAAGAAAGCGTTGTCAGGCAGCACTTGGGAGACAGAGGCCAGCCTGGTCTACAGAGACGTTCCAGGACAGCCAGGGCTACACAGAGAAAGTTCATTTTAACATACAGTCCCTGAGGGCTGGAGTCCATCATGGCTCGGGAAGGACAGCAACTGGGCAGGAAAGGCATGGTGGTGACAGGGACAGGAAGCTGGCTGACCACAGTTTCATCCCCGTACAGGACGGAGAGAGGAGAGAGGGGAAAGGAACGGGGAGGGGGAGATGGATGAGGCTATAAATCCTCAAAGCTCACTTTCAGTGACTACTTCCTCCAGCAAGGCTCCACCTCCTAAAGGTTCCATAACCTCCCCCAAACTGTACTGGGGACCACGTGTTTAATTATACGAGTTTATGAGGGAAGGACGTTTTTCATTCAAACCACAACAGCGGAACAAAGAACTCCATGTGCCAGACAGAGGTAAAGATGTGATCTCACCAAATTCGATGAAGGGGCTGAGCAGTGATACTTTCATCCCACAGGGCACGCAACCTTGCGTCAGGATGTGTTAGCCAATGAGCATCAGTTCTGGCGTGATCAGAGCCACCTCTGCGGTTTTCAGCAGTGTAAACACTGGCGCTGCTGGGAGGGCACTTTCCGGAGGGCTCGACTGCAACTGGCTGAAAATGTAAGGAAACCTCTGGAACTTCTTAGTGGAAGCAAAAGAGGCATGTGTCGCTGGGGGATGCCGAGCTTCCTGTAGGGAAAGCTGAGTGAAGAATGTAGAAAAAGGGAGGAAAATGGAAAATGTGTTTTCTTACCAGCATTGCCAGTGGGAGAGGCAGAAAGCATCAAATGCCTGGAAAGTCAGTGTGTGCATTTTCTACACAGCCTCGTGAGTGAGCTGGGCCTTTTCTTTCTTGCATAAGAAACCATGTTACAGCTAATGGTGTCTGCTAGATTTTTCAGGAGAGAAATATGCAAAGGACCCACTTTGTGAGTCATTAAGTGGAAGCTATCTAAGGGAATATGTAGTCTCAGTAGTACATTACCTTTTTAATAAGAATAAACTCACAGAAAGGATGCCCAAATTAGCTAGTTGTAGACTAGACTAAGAAACTCCAAAGTGTGTGTAGGTGTGTGTGTGTGGGCACGTGCCTGTATGCTCAAGAACATGTCACATGGTTGGATGAAAGGCAAGTTGTTTAATTCATGGGATTAGATTACCTAACCAAGACAAGATTCCTACATAACCATCTTACAGAAAAGCGACCTCCAGTAATATGCACTAAAGGAGGCAAAACTACTACGGAGAGATGCTAAGAAAAGGAACAGGACAATATCTTTGTGTCCCATAGAGATTCTAATATATATATATTTTCTAAGCATAAACCAAAAAGCAAAGGATACGAACTGAATCAGTATGGCACCTCACAGGGATAGCATTGCTTAAAACTCAGCACATACAGCCGAGAGGGAGCAGCACTCCAGAGGCAGAGGCAGGCAGATCTCCATGAGTCTAGAAACCCTATTTCGAACAAACAAAACAAAACAAAAACAGAAAACTTAGCACAGAAAACCAGAGCTGGCTCATCAGTTAAAAGCACAAGCACTAACTATTATTCTTTCAGAGGACCAGAGTTCGACAACCTACACCCAACAAGGCAGCTAAGGACCACTTATAACCTCAGCTCCAGGTACCTTCTGAGGTCAGAAGAGGGCGCCATCTACCACAGTGACCCAAGTAGCTAGGCTCACAAGCCTGCATTCATGTGGTGTAGTCTTATTTTTTGTCAGTTGTCTATATGTTTCGATAAACACACACACACACACACACACACACACACACACACACACACACACACACACCACTGCAAAGAGCAAAGTCAAGGCACTTTTCCCTTGAGTTTTTGTTGGGTCTAACTTTTAAGTTTTCAATGCATTTTTAATTGGTTTTTGTGAGACAAGGGTCTATCTGTATGGATATCAAGCTTTCTGAACATCACTTATTTTTAAGATTTTTTTATTATATATATGTGAGTTCACTGTCACTGTCTTTAGACACACCAGAAGAGGGCATCATATCCCATTACAGATGGTTGTGAGCCACCATGTGGTTGCTGGGAATTGAACTCAGGACCTCTGGAAGAGCAGTCAGTACTCTTAACCACTGAGCCATCTCTCCAGCCCTCAACATCATTTCTTAAACAGACTGTAGTCCTGGGCTCTCTATTCCGTTCCACTAGTCTGTGTGTCTCTTTCTGTGTCCGTGTTGTATTGTATACTTACAGGAAGTTTTTGTTATGGAGTGGGGAAGGCACTGGTGCAGTGGAGATTGGGGTGGGGTTGGAGGACAGCTATGTTGAGTCAGTTCTCCTATTCCATCTTTGTGTGAGTCCCGGGTATTGAACTCATGTCTCCAGGCTTTTACGGCAAGTGCCTTTAGCCACTGAGCCATCTCACTGGCCCCAGCTGTGAAAACTTTGAAATAATGAATTACAGTTCTGTTCATTTTGTTTTACTTATTCAAAATTGCTTTGGCTTTTCACGGTATTTTTTATTTCCATATAAATTTTAGGACTCCTTTATTTCTACAAAGAATGTCTTTGGGGCTTCAGTACAGATTACACTGATCCATGAATCACTTTGGGGCTTATGGGAATTTTAACAATATTAAGTCCAATCCACATACACATGACATCTCTCCGTTTATCTGGGTCCTTTGCAATTGCTTCATTGGCGTTTTCCAATTCTTATCATGCAAGATTTATGCCTCTTTAGTCAAATTTATTCCTAAGAATTTTATTCTTTTGTTGCAATTGTAAATGGGACTATTTTCTTAATTTTCTTTCTGGAAAGTCTATATAGAAGAATAGCACTTTTTGGTATATTGACTCACATCCTGCAGCTTTATTGTATTGGCTAATCATAGCAGTTTTTGTTGAGTCAGTGTGTGTGTGTGTGTGTGGTGTGTGTGTGTGTGTGTGTGTGTGTGTGTGTGGTGTGTGTGTGTGTGTGTGTGATCATGTTATCTGCAAATGTCTGTTGCTATGGCAAATGCTAACTAACAAAAGAGCAACCCAGGGAGGAAATGGCTTATTTTTCTTACAATTCCAGGTTACAGCTCATCACTGCAGGAAGTCACGGCAAAAGCAGAGAGAATAAGGCCCGGCATGGTGCACACACCTTCAATCCCAGCACTCAGGAGGCAGAGTCAAGTGGATCTCTGTGAGTTCAAGGTTAGCCTGGTCTACAGAGTGAGTTCCAGGACCACCAGGATCAGAGAGACCCTGTTTTAAAAACACAAAAACAAGAAAAAAAAATAAGTTACATTTAAAAAGCAGAGGGAATAAATGACTGCATGGATCCTCGCTGGTTCTAAGTTAGTTTTCTTTTCCCTTTTACGGTTTGTTGATTCTGCCTACAAGATGGTGCTGCCCACAGTGGACTGCGTCTTCCTACCTCAGTGAGCAGTTAAAATTATCCCTCAGAGACATATGTGCCTGTAGGTATGATAATCTAGATTTAGGTGATTCCTCACCAAGACTCTTTGCAACAGTCGTGATGATAGAACTAAACAGCACAGAGCTGCAGAGATGATGGCTCAATGGTTAGAACTACTGCTAGTTGTTCTTGCAGAGGACCCAGGTTCAGGTCCCAGCACCTGAACCGCATGGTAGCTTACAACCATCTATAACTCTAGTTCCAGGGGATCTTCTGCAGGCGCCAGACATGTATACAGTGCAAGGACATACATGCAAGCAAAATACCAATGCACACAAACTAAAAACCTGTTATTATTATTTTTTTTTCCAAAAAAAATTTTTATATTGGAATAGTTCTACAAATTGCTATTTGCAAAGAAAAATAAACAGAAGGCGCTCAGGAAGGCAGGTAAGGAACAAGTGTAGTGATTTAAGAATCCATCCATGTTTCTCTTCACTCCAGCTTCTGAGAGTAAGGGTCTGGCTTGGTGTAAGCATCAACTGCCAGGCAGCTTGAGCCCAGTTCGCCCTTTGATACTTGAGTTGCTTATGATCGAGGAGGCATGAGCTTTCAAGAACTCTTCAACTTGTTTTATCTTCGTAGCTGGAAAAGGATCACCAACAGCCAAGCGGGAGGGGAGCACAGTTTTAAAGAGAAGGGCTCTGGACCTGGAATCAGGGCAGGCAGTGTCTGAGGCAGAGCTGAGAGGTTAATGGGCCTTGGGTGTGTCTGTCTTTCTTTCCCTTTCTTTCTGTCATCTCTTAAGAGCTTTGGAAAGGAATCCCTAAGGACAATATAGTTTCCTGGTGTTTGGAAACTGCAAGAAATCGTGAAAAGCTGAGACTCTTCATGGCTTCCTCCCCGGGTGGGTCTTCAAAGTCCCTTACCTCTTCGGGCTTCCTTTTCTTTTTGCCAGGTTGCCGTGTGCAAGAGAATATTTTTCATTCGAGTCTGTGCACTGGGTTGTCCACAGATGGTGATTTCAGCTAGGTTCCCAGAGTTGCCCGAGTCTACTCTTCTCAAGGTCTGGGTCATGCACTCCATTTCTGACATTTCGGCTTGGTCTTGGTCAATGATTCTTCCTGCCACAGAGGCTTCCATGTAGAACACCATCAGATTGCTGAATTCCTCAATTGGGAACCACCATGGCTGCGAGCAAAGTCGCGAGGACATAGGCAGGGCGCTGAGCAGCTTCTGAGAGTAAGGGTCTGGCTTGGTGTGAGCATCAGCCATGTGGGATCCCATACTGGAACCCTCAGAGTGCAAGCACGAGGAGGTGCCTATTATTTAGGGGTGAAAATCGCCAAAAAACATTACATTAAAAAATTATTCATTTCTTAAAAACAGTATCTATTATATAGCCTTGGCTGCCCTGAATCTCAATACATAGTTCTCAGCTATATCTGTGAATCCTCAAACTCACTGAGGTCTGCCAGTCTCTGCTTCCTGAGTGCTACCTTTAACCATCAGCTTACTACTGTCAGGCCTAAAGGAAACTCCATTTTTTCAAATTCCAAAAGGCAATCCAAATATCCAGAAATGGGCTCAACCTAGATTATAGAGAATTTGGAGTGGTTAGACAAAAGCAAGCATTCCTCGGGGACTTGTGAAGTCACTTCCCTTCTACGAAAAGGAACTATTTCTCTTATCACTGGCAGAAGGAACAACTGGCTACCTGCAGTGTCTATTACCATACCAAAGTGTATGCTGGCCTCTAGGCTCCCTCTGTGTCACATGTAGCTATTACTGTTTTCAAAGTCTATGCTAGCATTCTAGCATGAAAGAACAGGGCCCCATTCCAGGCTTCCTCAGGAGTGCCAGACCTGACCATGGACATGGACCAACCAACCAACCAAAAACAAAAATGTGCAAAATAATTCCCCCAAGGCCCTTGGAGACAGAGATCTTGGTGATGTAACCTTACTGTGTTGATATGTTTTCTTCCCACTTCTCTGGATGGGAACAAAACCAGGAAACCTCCTCCTCTACCTTAAACTTTCTCCAGTCCTCTGGAACTACCCGTTCTCCTTACAACCCTGCCATTTCAGCTATGCCTACTGGAGCTCGCCTCTCTCTCCTGCCTCTGTCTCTCTCTGTCTCTGCCTCTCTCTCTTGCTCTTGCTCTCGCTCTCTCTCACTCTCTCTCCCCCTCCCCCTCCTCCTCCCCTCCGCCTCCCCTCCACTTCCCCTCATAGCTACAATAAAAACCTTAACCATACCATCAAGCAGTCATAGCATCAGTTTATACACGTACAACCTAGAATCACTTGGGAAGAGAGCATCAGTGAGGGATTGTCTACAGGCAATTGGCCTTGTAGAAGTGGGAGTTGGCTTGATTGTTAGTTGATGTGGGAAGACCCAGGCAACTATGGGTGGCACCATTCCCTAGGTACAGGGTCCTGAACAGAGAAATCAAGCTGAGCACAAGCAAGCCAGTGCACACGTGTGCCCGTATTCACATCTCTCTCTGCTCCCGTCTATGGATGCTGACGGGCTGTTTCAAGCCCTGGATGCTGTGACTTTTCCGCAGTGATGAACTGTGACCAGAGCACCAGTACCATGAAAATAAGCCCTACGTTTCTCTCCTGGTTGCTTTTTGTCAGTGTACTTCATCACAGCGGCAACAGAAATGAAACTAGAACAATCTTTAAACTCCATTTTTTGGTACTGAGACACGGATCTAAGTTCAGGTTTCAGCCCAGCATTCTCTGTCCTGACTGAATCTGACCAAGGGTCTCAGTTTGAATCTGAAACACAAAGGCTAAAAGATTGGAGGCTGGTGGGCCAGACAAGGAACTTTAGGACATGGGTGGACCTTCAGGGCTCTGACCTAATCAGTGTATGAATCCCCTGATATGCTCTACAAGGGGGTTGTCACATATTTGAGATATGCAATCCGCAGGGAGGAGCCCTCTTTCTGGGGCACAGCCTTCAGGGTAGCATCTTCAGCTCCCTGCTCAAGGATGGGCACTCACTCTGGGCATCCTTTTCCAGGCTGTTTCTTTTCATGTAACAATACCCCCCTCTACTGGAGCTTGTGGATTTTGCTACAAATAAGTATTAAGTAAAAAAATCTGAATATTGGCTCTTAAGTTCTCATATGTGTGAGAATATGCCAGAATGGTGTTGTGTTGTGGTTGTTGTTGTTGTTGTTGTTGTTGTTGTTGTTGGGCAGATGGATGTGTCCCATGCTGTCTGCTAAGTGTTGTTTGGCACCAGCTAAGCTCTGCTGCCATCTTCATGAGACCAGCTGTGTCCACTTGCAAAGGATCATCACAACTGGACTTGCTGACCACTGTCACTTCCTCATAGAAGGGGGGGACAGGAGGATCATGGGACTTTCACCTGAGTATTCAGACATTCCTCCTTACCAGTTCTATGCGATTCTGTCACAATTGCTCGTGGCTTCAAGATCTCAAGAATACCTAGAGTGTATACCCTGGGGAAGGCTGGAGGATGGGGGCTTGGTTCTTAAGTGCCATTTTAATTTCTTCTTTTAAGAACTCTCTGGCCAGGCTGGATGGCTCATCAGTTAAGAGCACTGACTGCTCTTCCAGAGGTCCTGAGTTCAATTCCCAGCAACCATACGGTGGCTTACAACCATCTGTAATAGGAGCCAATACCCCCTTCTGGTGTATCTAAAGACAACTACAGTGTACTCGTATACATAGAATAAAATGAATCTTAAGAAAGAACACTCTGGCCACCTCCTTTCCCTACTTTCCTATTGTATGGAGTCTTTTTCCTTAGTCCTTATCATCTTCTACGTACTGGGAAATCAGTTCTAGGCATGTCATGGATGCTGAGAAACATGTTTGTTTTAACAATGAAGTTTTGTTTGAAAATTTTTATATATATATATGTGTGTGTGTGTGTATATACATATATATATATATATATATGTATATACACATACATGTTTATATGTATATGTATATACATCATATACATATACATATACATATACATATACATATACATATACATATACATATACATATACATATACATATACATATACATATACATATACATATACATATACATATACATATACATATACATATGGGGGGGTTGGGTTTTTCAAGACAGGGTTTCTCTGTGTAGCCCTGGCTGTCCTGGAACTTTCTCTGTAGACCAGGCTGACCTCAGATTCAGAAATCTACCTGTTTCTGCCTCCTGAGTCCTGGGATTACAGGGATTAAAGGTGTGAGCCGCCTCCTGTGTGGCCTGCAGCGTTGTGTTTCTCACTCAGACACAGCACTTCATTTTTATTTCACTTTAAATCTCCAAAAGCCTCAGGCATCTCGGTTCTAATGTGTACAGTCCAAAGTTAGCATCCAACTCTGCCCTCTCTCCCAAGAAACACAGATAATTTCTTCCAGTTATGTGCAAGACTTCTATAACCCTGAATTGGAGATAGGACAGCTACTTAGGCCCCACCCACCCCTAGTTATGATTTTCATCTCCCAGTGGTTCATACCCAGAAATTTCAACATAACTGATCAGACCATCTGTGAAAAGAACTGTAGCCCCTCCTCCCACTTCTGAGAAACTTCACACAAGATTGCTATGATGGCAAGTGACCCAGGCCTTCACTCCAGTTTCCTCACGACCCCTCTGAAGCAAGGACCTTGGAGTGAGTGTTTTCTCTCTCCCACACTTTCCTCTCCAGCGGCAAGCTGTATCCTGCCCCTAGAGGCTCATCTTCAAGGACAGAACTCCGTGAATACGGAACAGGATTGTACCTGCTCATAGCTTCCCTGACATCTAAATTCAGCCTGCTCATAGCTTCCCTGACATCTAAACTCAGCCTGCTCATAGCTTCCCTGACATCTAAACTCAGCCGCTAGTCGCGCACAGAGGTGCAGCTGAGCCACTTCCGTGCACTGAAAGGGCTTGCTTCAAGGGCTCCTCAGTGCTCTGAGAGGGCTCTTCTCGAGTGCTCCTCTTCATCAATGAACTTGCTAACTGCTTCCCTATGACTGGATCTGAAATTCTTTTCTACGATGGATGCTAAGGACCCCCAAGGCTGTAAGGTCTCCTCCGGCTGCACTGCCAGCAACACTGAATCCTATTTCTTAATGACAGTAACAAACCCTCCTTCTGGAAGTCAGTGGCTCAAGGACGAAGAAAAACAAAGAAGATGCTGGCTGTCGCCAGCAGAGACCATCTTGCCTCAGGGTTCCTGATACAAGGTCTACATAGGAGACTGTGGGGAAGCAGGGAGGGGGTGGGCTGCTGCTTTTGCCTGGGTTCCTGCTTCTGAAAGTTGCTCCATGTTCTGTGAATCAAAGGGAAAGTTACTGATGACAGAAAGTCTTCTTAGTCCTTTTTTTCTGCCAGAAACATTTGTTTCTGTGGGTGATATTAAGAGACAAAAGCTGGGAGGGCGGGGAGATGGCTCAGTGTAGCTAAGAGCACTTGCTGCTTTTGTAGAGGACCCAAATTCAGTTTCCAGCACCCACATCCAGCCAGCTCACAGATACCTCTAACTCTAGTTCTGGAGGATCTGACACCTTCTTCTGGCCTCTGGGGTGACTTCAGCAAAGCAAGTGGTTTTTCTCAATAACACATTGTTACACACTAAATACCCCACATTACTGGGCCTCTCTCTGAGCTTTCTTTTTTTGTTATTTTTTGTTTTAAAGATTTATTTATATATGTAAGTACATTGTATGTATGTAAGTACACTGTTGCTCTCTTAAGAGACACCAGAAGAGGGCACTGGATCCTATTACAGATGGTTGTGAGCCACCGTGTGGTTGCTGGGAATTGAACTCAGGACCTCTGGAAGAGCAGTCAGTGCTCTTAACCACTGAGCCATCTCTCCAACCCCATCTTTAAGCTTTTGATTGTGTTTTACAGCTGTTGGCTCACCGTACTTTGACCACCTTGGTAGTTTGAATAAAAATGTTCCCATGGGCTCACAGACTCATATTAGGAGGCGTGGCCTCGTTGGAGAAAGTGTGTCACAGGAGAGGGCAGGGTTTGAGGTCTTGGATGCTCAAGCCTGGGCAGTGTGTCACTGTCTTTTCCTACTGCCTGTAGATCCAGATGTGGAACTCTCAGCTCCTTTCCCAGCACATCTGCCTGCCTGCTGCCACACCTCCCCTCCAAGACGGTAATGGAATGAACCTCTGAACCTGTAAGCCAGCCCCAATTAAATGTTGTCCTTTATAAGAGTTGCTTTGGTCACGGTGTCTGCTCACAGCGATGGGAACCCTGATACCCTCACTCACTTTGTTTTGTTTTATTCCTACGCTGGAGATCGAACCCAGAGCCTCTCGCATGCCGGGCAGGTTCTTTCCCACCGAGCTACATTGCTCACCTTTATTCCGGGACAAGGTCTTACTGAATTCTCTCATGGTAAGGTCTCAGCAGCTTCTTCCTGGATACATCATCATTGGTACCCAGCGGTGGGGCGGGGGGGTGGGGTGGGGGGTGGGAGGGACAATATTCACCTATGGCCTCCAGAAAGGGGAAAACTCTAGAAGCCTCACTTCAGAGAGTAGAACAAAGAAAGAGCTTTTGAGTCACAAGGGTCAAATGTAGGCTTTCCTCCCCCCTACGGATTTTCCTCGGTAACTCAACTGACCCCATCACGTCCCCGCTTTATCCGCTTGCTGATGTCGTGGAAACTAATTAAAATCATGGAAGAGGCTGGTGGTGGATATGGTGTCTGTTTGTGGTAGTTTGAATATTCTTGACCCAAGGAGAGGTACTATTTGTGCCTAGAGCCATCTAGGAGAAGCTGAAAACTAGCAGGGGATCTTCCTGAGACGGTTCCACCGTGGACTAAATTCTATGGCAAATTTGCTTCCCTAGGCAAGGCGGAGAGGATTAAATCTGAGGAAAGATTCCTGCTATTAATATGCCTTTCCTGTTATTATTAAATATATAACGCTCACTAGGTGTTAGCCCACTCTTTTGAGCAGATTTCTCCAGACCTATGAAGATGTACTATCTTGTAATGATGCTATATAGAGACAAATAGATAATGATTCTATAGAATTCCTGACTTGATTCAGATAATTTTAGGAAGAAAGTTTGTAGAGATGGTCTTAGTTGCTAGAAAGATGTAATAAAGTTAGAATCAAGAGTAGAATGTGCCCATTCCTCAGAATAGTAAGTAAAGACTGCATAAATAAGAAATACAATAAGCTTTCGTAGTTACACTAAAAAGAGAAATAGGGTTGTGACAATTTCGTGTTCAAGGAAAAACATTTAGGTTCAAGGATAAAGTCACAGGTGTGCACTATGATAAGGAAAGGCCATGTAAAAACTGTTGCTTTGAACGTATAATGAGCTTATTATAATGAAACACTGCTTTGAACTTAATATCAACATCTTTCTGTAACTCCCATTTTGTGTAACATTTTATCTATGAGGTAATTTTCTAAAGAAATTTTTGTCTAAGAATAAATAAAAAGACCATAGAAAAGAAAGTTGTTTGAATGGTTTGGCTTAGGGAGTTTGTCCTATCTACTCATCCTTCCATCCAAATGTATGTCTGTTTGTCTATATGTTTGTGTGTAGGTATATGTGTATATGTTGTAGTAACTATTTTAATAAAGTAGCTGCCAGTTAAGCCAACTGGCTATGCTGCGGCAGCTCTGCCAAGCTCAGCTGCCATGTTGCGTGGCCTCCACAGCTAGAAACAACCAGCCAGAAACACCAGCCCTGCCACCCATAAGATGCCAGCATGGGAGATGGCTCTGCCAATCTTCCACACTGTCTCTGCAAGGCTGGGCATTGCCCAGACCATCCCGCCAACCATGCAGGCTTGGTACAAATGAGACTCTAATGCTTCGATTATCCAAAGGCTTATATATTTAGTAATGATCAATAACAAGATGCCCTTACAATCAGAGGTGTAACCCAGTACCCAACCTAGATATACCAACTACCTTTGACTGCTACAGCCAAGTGAACATCAGCCTCCATCTCCTCTCTCTCATTCTCCATCCCTCTCTTAGCTCCTCCTCTTCCTCTCCTTTCTCCTCCTCTCTCTTTACTCCTCCCACCTTAGCTCCTCCTACATGTATATATGTAAACATGCATGCATATTTGTGGAGTTGATTTTGACAGACGGTCAGGCCTGGCCATAGTGTGAATATATGAATGTTTGAATGTATATGTGTCTGTGCATATTTGCCTGTATAAAGCATCTTAATTCTTTTCCTTTCCTTCCTCTCTGGTTCACAAAGAGTTAACCAGGTTAGCCAGAAAGCCTTCTGGCTGATTCACCAGAGAAAGGAGCACCAGCAATACATCTTTTCACTTAATTCCCTGCTGCTAACCAGTATGTGTTCACTGTCAGATAGTAGCACTTATTAAAACACGAGTAATAAAGACTTAAGAAAGAGTTAAGCTATTAGTGCTTAATGAGGCACAGAACAATAAGAGAGCTAAGTTCTTAGCACAGAACAGTAAGAGTTAAG
The DNA here is from genome assembly GCA_030674055.1 of Rhabdomys pumilio. Lineage (NCBI taxonomy): Eukaryota > Metazoa > Chordata > Mammalia > Rodentia > Muridae > Rhabdomys > Rhabdomys pumilio. Next base: position 43,050,282 of record JANHMN010000018.1, read on the forward strand.
CATAAAGAGTTAAATAAAGCACAGAGAGTTATAATGTTTAATAATACACAGAGTTAAAGAGAAAGAAGCCAGCATTTTTAAACTATAGAATAAGCAAGAAAGCTTTTAGAATCTTTTAGAAGGTATTAGCAAGCATTCAGTATAGTTAGAGAGCTAGAAGGCCAGAGACCATCAGTCTTTAAAACTGTGTTTGGAGACTATCAGTCTTTAAAGCAACGTCCGACACTCTGTACCCATGCCAGGATGGGCAGGCTCCTAGCAATTTGGAAGCACTATTTGTAGCTTCAGCCATGTGGCTCTGGCTTTATAAGTCAGAGGAGAAGGAGACTACTGGAACAATTGATGCTGGTTAGCTGGAGCTAAGAAATTAGTGGTGATTAAGAAGAGACCAGCATCACCAAGGTGAAATCTGGGAAGTGTTTCCTGAGAGCACAAGAGGCTGGCTATGTTCCAGAGACAGCCAAGGTTGTAGCTTGTGCTGCAGCTGGACTTGGTAATGTGCGAGAGTCACCCAGGTGGTACTGGTTTTGAAGGCATGAAGGGATCATGGAGAGCAGCTGAGGCTTGGCACTGTGAGAAACCAGGGAAAGCCATTGGTGAAGGTGCAGTCTTGCAATTAATGTCTCAGAACTGAAGGGGTCATGCAAAGAAGTTGGGCCTTGGTCCCATGAAGGGAGCCTATGAGATGCTATTGGTGAAACCTAGTTGCAGCAGAAGACCCCAGTGTACTGGAGATGCCAGTACCATGGGAGGATCACCAAGAAGAGCAGCAGCAGTGGAGTAGAGTCAACCAGAGCCTAGAGAGCAGAGTTGGAGAAGTGACACCAGCCCTTTGGAGGAGCCCAGAATATCATGTGTAGATCCCAGACGTCGGAAAAGAAACCGTGAAGTTGAAGTCCATTTGGAGACACCAAGATGTTCAAGATGCCAGAGCCATGGATACCTGCCAAGGAAATCAGCCAACAGGAAGTGGAACCAGCCCGGGGAAAAAAAAGTTTGTTGCAGTCAACAAAGGTGAAAGAGGAGTTGGAAATTTGAAGACTGCTTTGACATCAGATATGGAGAATAAGAGTTTGGAGTTTGCCCCACTGATTTCCTGTTTTGCTTTGGGGAATTACAGTTAAGTGACTGGATGAATCTCAAAAGAAACTTTGAACTTTAGACTTTTAACATTGTTGAGACTGCTATAGACTTTGGGGACTTCGGAAAATGGACTAAATGTATTTGTTTATTATGCTATGGCTAGGTAGGGCCTCCATAGACTCATGTGTTTGAACAAGCCCAGGGGTGGGGGCCGGGGAGTGGAATGTGGTGGTTTAAATAGGCTTGGCCCAGGGAGTGGCACTATTTGGAGGAATATAGTGTGGCCTTGTTGGAGGAAGTGTGTCACTGTGGGGGTGGGCAATGAGACCCTCCTCTTAACCATGTGGGAGCCACTCTTCTCCTAGGGGCCTTCAGATGAAGATGTAGAACTCTCAGCTCCTCTTGCACTATGCCTGCCTGGACTCAGCCATATTTCTGCCTTGATGGTAATGGACTGAAACTCTGAACCTGTAAGCCAGTCCTAATTAAATGTTGTCCATGTAAGAGTTGCCTTGGGAGAAGGGGGGATGGGTTAGGGGTTTTCTAAGGAGTGGAAATGGGGAAAGGGGATGATATCTGAAATGTGAATAAAATATCCAATAAAAAAAAAAAAAGAGTTGCCTTGGTCATGGTGTCTGCTCACAGCAGTAAAGCTCTAAGACATTGTTATATTTCCAACTCTTTGTGTGACCCTCAACCCTGTAGCACAAAAACCACACTCAAGTCTCACATACAGGCAAATGTTCATTTCAGCATGGAGAGCCCTGGGGCATGAAGTCCGGGCTGGAATAAGGCAGACCCTGGTTCAAGTCCTAGCACAGACTGCTGTCTCAGTGCCGTCTGGGGATTCTGACTGCCATCTGTCCACCCGCTGGGAGCACTCGTCAAAGTCCCCATTTCTCTCTGGGCTTCTGTTCCAATCTCCATCACATGGGAATAATGGATCTCACTGTGAAAAGTGATCGTGACATTAAATGTACAAGAACTGTAGAAGGCATGCATCTAGCACACGCTGAAGTGATTCACGTATATAAGTGCATGTAGGTGCTTCCTGTATATAAATAAGTACAGAAGGGGCTCAACTGTCTCGTACATTTGCGTCTTCATGGCTGCTTCAGGAACTTACTTGACTTTCTGGTCAAATAAGAACAGAAGGGCCCACCTTCTAGCACCCACACATCTCTTCAGGGGTCCTGTTCTGGTGAGACCTAGAATCCTTCTGTATCCATCTCCTCAGGTCTAAGCTTCATCTTGGAGCCCACTCGCCCATCTTACCCTCCCGTGCTGAGTCCATCCCCTCCCTGTTTTAAAGTCTTTTTCAAAACTGATAGTCAAATTCTCTATGCTTAGGGGGCATCAAAATGCAAGGAGGGAGTGAGAAAGAGAAGATGGGCTGGAGAAAGTGGGAGCATGGATGCTAGCTCTCTGTGTTAGGTTGTGGGTGTCTGGTTGCTAAGCAAGTGAACAGAGTGTACACATAAAGGAATGAGGGGAAAGACCACATTCAGGTGGAGAGTGGGCATGAGGGAGCGCACCTGGGAGTGTAAAAATTGCCGCGGGGGGGTCCCAGTGTGGCGTGACAGGAGCCACAGAAGCAATGGGCCAGAATGAGACTGGAATCAGTGACATTTGGATACTGCAGTGGAGGGCAGGGCAGGAGTTATAAGTCATGTATTTGAGCTAGAAGAATAGGCCTTGCTTTGTTCCTGGTTTATAACCAGTGTCTGCTCTTGAGTTAGATGATAAGTTGTTGCAGGCTATCCTATCCTCGATGGCAGACTCTTCCAAACAGCAGGTCCTAGCATCCACAGGTATCCCAAGGTGTTGTTGTAGAGTGAAAAATTATAAAGACCATTTTATGAGATATATATATATATAGGCTTTTCCTTTACCCAGAGCAAAAGAATGCAGGCTCCAGAAGGCAGAACTGAATGTAAGATTTCAGGCCTTCATTGCCCCGAGATATTCCGGGTGGAGGGCATTATCCCTGAATCAGAGGACACTTGCTGGATTACATTCCTCAAGCCTCAGGGAAAAGAACCCACCTGTGGGTGTGAAAAGCCCAAAGCAGGAAGACCCATTCCTGACCACAAAATGATGCAAGTCACCTGGATGGGACTTCGACCTGAGCAAGTGAGAAATAGTTTAACCTGAAATAGTCGGTAATAACATGGTAAAACTACATTCTTGAGAATGAGTGTGCAGAGTGATTTTCACATGATCCTGTATCATTTAGGTTTGGGCTCCTCTGAAATGTTTCGCTATTCTTATGTTATGTATCCTTGACAACCCCTCACCCCGCTTCCCACTCCCCTGGTTTGTGGTTTAAACACCCTCCCCAGACTGATTGGCGGGGTCAAACTGTACTCCTGCGAGAGTGTGCAGTTTGAATGCTGGCTGCCAGCTCTCTTCCCTAATAAACCTCTGCTGATTGCATCCAGGTACGGTGTCTTGGAGTTTGTGGGTGTTCGAGACTTCCCGAGACTTGAGTAAGGACCTCCCGAATTTGGGGGTCTTCATTGTGATACTGAAGACACAGGCAGATGAAGAACTGAAGGGTAGTTTATTGGAAAACTTATTCATAAGTGTATAGTCTTGGGAGACAGCAAAACCAACTGGAGCCTACCATATGGGTCAGAAAGAGAGTTACAGACTTGAGCTAAGATAAAGAGGTTCTCCCCCCCACCTCCCTCGGCTGGGAGGCACGTGGTTCATCTTAAGTTCTTATCAAAGCGGCAAGCACAGGTGGAGCCCAGTTCTGGTTGTAAGATCTCGTACAGCATTCTATGGGATTTGGTCTGTCTATGGTTTGAAGTGAAACCATGCACCAAAAAATGAAATGTGGTTTCTCTAGGACAGTCATGACAGTCTACATTCAAGATGACTGTGATCATATCAAGCTGTCCAGACAGAGGCTACTCCAGCATTCTGCTTTCTTTTTCCGGTTATTTTAATGTGCCTCCCCCTCAGATGGCAAACTGAGCAAGAACAAGCAGGGCCATTTTGAATGCAAGCCTACTGAGGGGCCTGAAACACACCAGACAATTGAAAGTCATTCCACCTTATGAATGAATGAATGAGGCCCAGCAAGGGAGCTGGTAGGGAATTCTTTGTATACCCATTTCCAGCACAACCAGAAGCTCTGGGTGCACCAGGAGGCATTGTCTGGGTCTTTGGCAGTTTTCTCTGGGTGGGATCCTTGACAAGGACCAGAGAGTACCTAAGTGGGGTCAAACAAAATGTCAAACCAGAGGATTATTCCAAAAATTACTTACTTTGTGTGAGCATGTGCATTTTCTTGACACATGTGTGGGGTACATGTATGTAGATGTGTGGTTCTGGAAGCCAGAAGACACCTCGAGTGTTGGGCGCTACCTACCTGTTTTTTGTTTGTTTGTTCTGGCTTAGTTTTGGAGATAGGATCTCTGGCTGGCCTGGACTTAACTTTTAAGCTGGACTGGTGAATCAGCCAGTCCCAGAGATCCTCCTGTCTCCACCTTCCCAGGCTAGGATTACAAGCGTTTTCCCACGGGTTCTGGATATGAACTCAAATTCTCAAGCACTTTACCAAATGAGGCATCTTCATTCCCGGGAGCCCTTGTCCAGCATGCAACCTCAAATTTCTCAGCTCTTCGCCTACACTAGATCCGAACCATAGCACTTGAGCCTGCGTGCAGAGCACGGTCCCGGGGAGAGCTGAGATATCCAGCACTCAGATCAAGAGTAGCGCGTGCGTACCGGGAAAAGAGGCAAGGAGCTGAGATAGTGACTCTCGGAACAGGTGTCAGGATGCAGGCCAAGGGGGCGAGTCAGGTGCCCCGAGGCTACACGGTTCAGGTGGCCTTTGGCAGCACTTGGCCTCTTGCCTGGGAAAGCTGCCTCGCTCCTCCCCGCAGTTCTGCCCTCCGATTGGTCGATGCTTCCGCCCATCGTGCCGCCTCGACCAATAGAACCGGCGAGATACCGGAAGCCGGAACCGGAAGTGCAGCAGGGCCCGCTCTCCGGTGGCGTCTCCCATTAGCAGCTGCTACGGGCTGTCATGAGAGGCTTCGGGCCAGGCTTGAGATCTGGGCGCCTGCTCCCACTGCGGTACCCGCCGTGGCCTCCGGGGCCTCGGGGACCTAGGCTGTGCAGCGTGCTCACGGCTAGCGCCATGGACGAGCTGCTGCGGCGAGCCGTGCCACCCACGCCGGCCTATGAACTGCGCGAGAAGACGCCAGCGCCCGCCGAGGGCCAGTGCGCCGACTTCGTGAGCTTCTACGGCGGCCTGGCCGAGGCGTCCCAGCGCGCGGAGCTGCTCGGCCGCCTGGCTCAGGGCTTCGGCGTGGACCACGGCCAAGTGGCCGAGCAGAGCGCCGGAGTGCTGCAGGTGCGCCAGCAGTCACGGGAGGCGGCCGTCCTGCTGCAGGCGGAGGACCGGCTACGCTATGCGCTCGTGCCGCGGTACCGTGGCCTCTTCCACCACATCAGCCAGCTAGACGGCGGCGTGCGCTTCCTGGTGCAGCTGCGGGCCGATCTGCTGGAGGCGCAGGCCCTCAAGCTGGTGGAGGGGCCGCACGTCCGGGTAAGGCCCCGCCCAGGGCCACCGCGACCCCCGGGCCACCGCCCCGGGGCCCTGCCCCATCCCACTTCCCAGGCCCTTATCCAAGCCCCTGCAGCCCTCCAGCCCCACCTCACCGGCCTCAGGTACACAGAGCTTACTGCGTGGTTTATAGCACTATCCTCAGGGTCACTGTCAGGTGTGGCACCCATTGCACTTACCCCAAAATAGTTCTAGTTTTAACCGAGCTGTACTTGAACAAGGATGGAACATGGCATTGGGCAAACTTTGGACACCTCCCGCGAGCGCGGCATTGCCCTAACGGGTTATACGAAATGCACACACATGGCTAGAAGTCAAGGTCACCACCATCTGGGTCTCTAAAGTCTCCAGCCTTCTTTTTGCGTTCTGACTCCAGACAAAAGATTTGATTCCAAATCCAGCCCCAGACGCAGTGATTCTAAGTTTACTTTTTAGTACTTGTGCCAGTCAGCAGCATACCCAGTGATACCACATAGCATACAGATAACTGAGGTCTACATGGCTGTGACTCAAAAGATTGTCTAGCATTGCTGCCAGCCATTGATATTTGATAAAGGTGGACACCGGCCCCGAGTTCATGCACATGATACCACCATTTCAGAAGTCCCCGGCATTCAAAGCCTCATCTACTTTTTCAAACTCAGTGGTGTAAATACATCCTGCCCTGCTTGAGAACTCTAAAACGGGCACAACCATTCCGTCCTTTTGATTGACACGTGTCTCCTTTACAGTGAAGGACATCTCATGCTGAGGTGATGAACTGTCCAAGGCCTCAGATACACATCCCTGATCCAAGCTCCTTTGCACTGCCCACCACCATGCTATGCGAGGGTTTGCTGACTTTCTTCTCATTTTGGTTGCTTAGCCTTGGGTATAGTTAAGGGATTAGTATGAGCAACAGACAACATTCCACATGACCAGACTTTCCAAGATAGCCGGTTCATTTCTGAGGCTAAGTGTTACCCTGGGGCTGTAAGCTGTCATCCATACAAGTCTCCGACTGGGGAGCCTGAGGTGTTCATTGGGTATTGCAAAATCTGCCTTAATTTCTGTGACACCTCTTTCCAGGCTCTGAGGATGTCTGAGTGGCTGCTCCCTTGTATTCTGAAATGTGGAATGTCCAAAATGTCCCCACAACTATACAGTCGGTTCTTTGAAAACTGGAACTTTGTCCTAAATCTCCTGCATGGTAAAATGATGCTGAGTCCTGGAGATGGGCTCCAGAGAGGCAGATGTTTTTGAGGTCAGACTGCTCCATGCTTGACCCCAGGGTTCAGAACTAGAAAAGAGGTCAGGAAGGGCTTGAAAGACTCACCGACCAGCTACCAAGCAAAACCAGCAACTCCTGGGTAGCTTCTAATGCCCCATCCAGTTCCAGATTGTTTGATTCTGAAAGTTCCTTTTCCAGCCAGAGTTCTGGGTGGCTCATCATGGTCACTGACACTCGAACACTGAGTCTGACTTTGGTGACGAGCTCACATCTGGCAGTCAGAAGTAAGTCATGCCTAGACGTGCATACAGGCTCCCTTGCCTTTTAGCCTGGCTGTCCTTCACGTAAGGGAGAAAGACACTACCTCCTGCTGGCCCCAAGTCATGAGTGATTTTAAACAGATTTGTCTGCAAAGGAGGACTAGCCACAGCCTGACCATTGTCTTTTCACATGATGCTGACAGTGGAGGCCTTGTTTATTTCTCTACCCAGGTCTTAGGCTAAGTACCATGTTCACCTTACTGTACACAGTTAAGCCTGTCAGTTGTTTGTGCTTCACATGATTTTATAACATTCATCAGTTAAGTCATTTTGAAAATAGAGGTCTTAGTCCTTTCCCTAGCATTTGTCAGTCAGGATTTGGTATTGTTACCTATCACTAGAAGAACTGACATCTGGGTATGTACATGCATGTGCTCATGTGTGTGTGGAGGCAGAGGTCAATCTTGAGTACCATCCTCAGAAGCTGTCTTTTTTCTTTTTCTTTTTTTTTTGAGGCAGGGTCTCTCACTGAGACTTGAACTCACCAGTTAGATTAGGCAGACTGCTCAGTAAGCCCCAGAAATATTCCTGTCCCACCTTCCCAGTGCCAGCTAACAAAGTGCACCACTATGTGGCCTTTTAAAGATTATGTGTACCAGTGCTGTGCTCGCATGTGTACAGATGCATACAGTGCCTGCAAAGGCCAGAAGAGAGTCTCAGATCCCTGGAACTAGAATTACAGCCAGTTGGAAGCTGCTCTGTGGATGCTGGGACACAAACTCAGTTTCTCTGCAAAATCAGTCTGCTCTTAACCTTTGAACCATATCTCTGACACCCTCCCACTCCCCACCCTACCCCCACCACTTTTAAATCACTAGTGCTAGGGTTCAAATTCAGGAAAGTTCTTGACTGAGTTATCTCCTCAGCCCTGCACAGTCCCTTTTCAAAGACCATGTTTAGAGCAGCTTTAGGATCACAGCACACCTGAGTATAAGATACAGACCTCCCCCCACAAGTCTCCTCTGCCCTATACAGGCACAGACTCCCCATTATCAGCATACCCAGCAGGTACCACTGTTAGATGTCCTGTGATTTTATTGTGCAGGTACCTGTGTTCACAAGGCCACTCAGGTGAGGACAAAACTACCACCAGTTTGGCCCACAAGGCTTTAGAGCTGACTGTGTAGACCCCTAGGGCTCTGTCTGTTTGTTTGTTTGTTTGTTTGTTTGAGACACCGTTTCTCTATGTAGCCCTGGCTGTCCTGGAACTAACTTTGTAAGCCAGGCTGACCTCAAGCTGAGAGATCTGCCTGCCTCTGCCTCCTCAGTGGTGGAGTTAAAGGTGTGTGCCACCGCTACCTAACTCCCAGGACCTTAAATGCTGTGGTGTTTTAGGAAGTGTTCCAGTTTGCTTTCCTTTGCTGTGACAGAACTTTCTGACCAAAGCAACTTAAGGAGAAAAGTGTTTATTTGGCTTACAGATTACAGATCATCATGGAGGGAAGCCAAGGCAGGATCCTGGAGCCAGGAACTGAAGCAGAGACCATGGAGGGATGCTGCTTACTGTCTCGCTCGGCTACCTTTGTTAATACTACCCAGGTCCAACCCACATTGGGTTGGGCCCTCCTGTGTTAATTATCAGTCCAGAAAATGCCTCCCCCAGGCAGGAGGAGCACCTCAGTGGAGTTTCCCTCTTCCAAAGTGTGTCAAGTTGACAACCGAAGCTAAATAGGACAGGAATGTGCTCACTGTTCAGTGTCCCCAGATCTCAGAGCTACTGGTTGACAGATGTTCAGCTTGCCTGACCACCCCCCATGTGACCTTTGTATTGTTTGGATACTTGGTTTCTGAGCTTGATCCTGAGGTCTCCCATCATGGTTCATGTCTTTGTGTGTTGAGCCCTGGGTGTTGCCATCAAGTGTAACAAATGGCACCCCCCAAACACATGCTGATTCCATGTGTTTCCCAGGACACTGTAGAAGACGTTCTGAGTGAGGAGATAAGTCTATTCTAGCCATTGTCTGCTGTGGCGTGGTTGAGATGATGTTTCCATGGTATTCTTGGGCTGTACCATTGAAGTGAGCTGTTCACTGATGCTGTTCTCAGGGAAGTTCCAGATCAGCTACATAGTAAGAAGCCAGCCTGGGCTACATAAGACCTTGTTTCAAAACACCAAAATGGCACCTCATAGAAAAGAGAACATGAATGGATTATTCAGTATGGGGACTAATATAAAATCCTAACAGCAATGTGTTTCCTGTGCCAGGAAAAGCTCCCCTTGGTTACAAGTTAGACAGTGTTGTTTAAAGAAAAATTAACTGCGAGTTTGAAGACTCTTTGCTGTGTTTGGCTTGGTAATCTTTCTGGAGATGGGCACTGAGGGCTTTGGGCTTAAAGAGGCACCAGTTCCCATCTGAGCCATCAATGGGGCTTGGGCTCCTGTGTGTAGTTTCATCTCTAATATACCCTTTGGTGACCAGGGAGTAGTGTACAAGGTAATACTCAATGTCAGCCAAACAGGGACTCCTAGCAGGAGCTGAGTCCTCAACAGAGGCCCATAGCCAGGTTTTGTTCCATCCCTGCATGGTGGCACCTGCCTGAGGCTGTATCTGTGGGTGTGTGGGATGGTGCCAGGGAAGTACCCATTGGGTAGAGTTGGCAGGTTTGGGGTTTCTCCACACACAGCAGCCCATGTGGTTATCAATTACATTCCTTATAGGTAAAAATGCAGTGAAGGGAAGTGTTTAGCAGGTGCAGGCACCAGGCCAAAGTTGGCGGTTAGAAACCCAGAAGAACTCTGGACAGACAAGTTGGGCATAAGATTCATAGTAAAATTGGAGGTAGTGACCCCCGCCAGCATTCGAGCCAGAGGAGGAAGGAGACTGCCCACCTTCCCCCCCACAGCCACCATGCTTGGTGCTTGGACAGCCTCTCTGCCTGTTAGCCAATGGGGTACCTCTTGAGAGCTCTAGCAGTTCTGTGCTGTAAGAAGTTCTATATTAATTTTGTGCTTTTCTGTGTGAAACCAAAGGTTTTATTGTTGTTTTGTTTTGTGATAAGGACAGAGATTCCAGTACATCAAGTACCCCTCCCCAGCTCCATGGCTAGAAGGATACCTCTCTGGCTCACCCTTCTTCCCTGGCAGTAACTTCACCTCCCTCCTAGCTTTGGGCTTCTTTGCAAGGCAAATAATACTCCAGAGAGGCCACTCTAGAGAGCCAAGCATCTCAGAAGATGCTTTCCATTAAGAAAAGAGCAACCGCCGTGAGCACTGGGGTTGAATGCAGCAAGCAGGCACAGGAGGAAGGCTGACGGTCTAGCAGGGCTCTTGGGGCTCTCCGGCTCCTCAGCTTCTGCAGTGGCTCATAACCACTGTGTTAGTGAACAGAAAGTATGAAAGGCTTTTTGTTGCTTATTGTCTGTGACCAGGTGATCTGGCCGCTCGCCGTGGTCACTTCCCACTGGAACAGCTGTTACAGAACTAGACTTCTCACCTTTAGCCCACATTCCCTAATCTGGTGTCCAACATCACATGTCGCAGCTGTCAGCAGCCCAAAATAGAAGAGGCTTCCAGAGGAGAGGTGTCATCAATGCAGCCAGGGTTCCTGGCTTTTTCCTGCTGTGAGTGCCAAAATGTAGCTCATCACACCTGCACAGCCAGCCTGTTCTAGCCCCACAGTGAGGCAGGCACACAGAGGCAGATCCACAAGCCCCAGAGACTGGGCATGTGTTTGCATTTTAACTAGGGGTAGAGTTAGTGATTCTTATGCTTTAAAAATTGAGAGGATCTTAAGACCATGAAGAACTATCAAAGTATGTAAGGACTTGGTTTGGTTTGGAGACAGGATCTCACTCTAGACCAGGCTGGCCTCAAACTGACAGAGACCAAACTGCCTCTACCTGCTGTATGCAGGCATCAAAGGTGTGTATCACCGCCAGAACTAACCTTTAAAAAACAAATCATTGTGTATGTGTTTGTGAGTTCAAATGCACACACCATCAGAGGACAGTAATGGGTATTGGCCCTTGGCTTCCAACTTGCTTAAGATAGGTCTGTTGTTCACTACCGTGAATGCGACAGGCCTGCAGGTCCCAGGTACCATCTTAACTCTACCTCGTACCTCTCCTTAGGAGTGCTATGACTGCAGGCACATAGGCCACATGTCCAGCTTCCACTCGGGTTCTGGAGATCCACTCAGGTCCTCGTACTTGTGGGTGGAGGGCGCTTTGTCTGTTGAGCCATCTCTCAGCCAGACCATGAGATTTCATTTAAAAAACAGACAAAAACCTGTCCCGTGTGCCAGCCTCCTGCCAGTCACCATTCTCAGCACCTTCTCCTTCCTGGGTGTCAGCGCATCAGCCTAGACTAAGGTAGACTTTGCTCTACAGAACCTTCTATGAGGAAGGAAGTGAGATTGAGAGCCTAAGGTGAAGGGCCTGCCCAGCTTCTGCCCAGCACTTTCCCAGCCTTGCCTTCTGTCCCAAGCAGCTCTGTTGAGTTCTCATGCAGCCTGCATGCAGTCACTCCCAGCTGTTTCCACAGTCTCCCATGGGCCTGAGAGCTGTGGGCAGTCCTACCATTCAAAACACCCTTCTTGGTTAAACCAGGTCCTCTGTCCTGGGTTTGTACTCTCCACCTGGTGAAGCCACACAGGGCGACACTGTGCCTCCTCTGGTCCTGGTACTTAACTACATGAATGAAAATGTCATATGTATGTAAATGCTCTTCTTTAGAGCCACTACCCACTCCTTGCCTGCAGCTGCTGCCTAGTCACCTAGATTGGAGACTTCTTACCTTTTATCAAGAGTTAAGATGCAGCCGGGCGGTGGTGGCGCACGCCTTTAATCCCAGCACTTGGGAGGCAGAAGCAGGCGGATTTCTGAGTTCCAGGCCAGCCTGGTCTACAGAGTGAGTTCCAGGACAGCCAGGGCTACACAGAGAAACCCTGTCTCACAAAAAAAAAAAAAAAAAAAAAAAAAAAAAAGAGTTAAGATGCATTGTAAAGTTTTCCTAGCTGTGATAAAACTAATCTTCATAGATGCAAATCACACCTGTATTGAACCTTACAGGGTATGGGAAAGGTCACCTTGGTTTACCATTCTGTCTGTCAGAGTAGAATTTACCTGTGAGTAATAGCCCCAGAGTACAGAGGTCTGTATAGCAAGAAGTCAGTCACTCAGGGCAAAGTCTGGGAGGAAGCAGCCCCAGGCTGGCCTGGTGTCCTGGGCTGGGGGCTTACTATTAGGCCCTGAAAACCATCACAGTCATCACCTGGTCCAAAGTGCTCCAAAGTCATCCATCCTAGTAACTCAACTCAGAGTGGAAGAGACGAGAAAAGGATCAGCAAAAGCCATGTCCCCAATGTCGTTTAAGGCTCCCAAAGCCATTTCAGGACTGCTCTGCATAGAGCTGATTGGCTGGAAGTCAGGCACATGGTCACTGCCACATGCAGTACAAACTTGATTCTACATCCATGAGCCTAGCTGGATGTGGACTACAGGACATCAGGATATGGAAGTGTGTGTCTTGGAGTGGGTAGATGGACTACTGGGTGGACACTTGCTTCTCTGAGGCCTGCCTTCCTCTCTCGCCTAGGAAATGAACGGAGTGCTGAAAAGCATGTTGTCCGAGTGGTTCTCCTCGGGCTTCCTGAACCTGGAGCGGGTTACCTGGCACTCACCCTGTGAGGTGCTTCAGAAAATCAGCGAGTGAGTATGGCAGCTGTCACCAACATGGCTTTGTCACCTGATACTTGAACACACTGAATGTGTGGGTGCTGGGCTATTATCACAGGAAGGGTAGAGATTGGGGTGCACTCCAGGAAGACCCTAGCCAGTCTATTAGTTACCTAAGGTCTTACACCTTGTCATTTAAAGCAAATGACCTCATCACCAAAACTGTAGGGACTAGTTAGAGCAAGCATTGGCATGAGTGGTCAGTGCTCTGTCATCCAGTTGTAATGCTCTCAGCATAATCAGAGCCTGTCCAAGGGTTCAGAGCAGCGCTTGTCCTGCTGTCTTGCCCACATCCCATCCTGGCCCATAGAGTCGAAGGCTGGAAAGCATCCTGGGATGGAAACCTTGCCAGTGTCTACTGTTCCTCTCCATGCTGGCAGCAGGAGTGTGTGGGATGAGGCTCGAGACTGTAAGCACCAGTGTTTGCAGCATGGACGTCTGCTTCCAAACTGTAGGGACCCAAAGACGCTGATTAGTGACAGAACATTCCAGAAAGCTTGCATGAAACTGATGCATGTGCACCTGAAAGCCCCACCAAGTCCTCGAAAACAAGTGTTGAATTGGGCAGCACATGCCTGTGATCCCAGTATTTGGAAGGCTGAGGCAGGAGAATCATCGAAAGTTCAAGGTCAGCCTAAGTTATAGCATCAGACTAGCCAGGATTGTAGAGCAAAAACCTGTCTCAGAACAGACAGATGAGAGTTAAGATGCAGAACAGCCATCGCTAATGTGAATAGGAATGAGCACTCGTCGGTTTGTAGTTCTCCATCTGTTTAATCTCTGCATTGCTTGCTCAGGTGTGAGGCCGTGCACCCTGTGAAGAACTGGATGGACCTGAAGCGGCGTGTGGGACCGTACCGGAGATGTTACTTCTTCTCCCACTGCTCCACCCCCGGGGAGCCCCTGGTGGTTCTGCATGTGGCTCTGACTGGTGACATTTCCAACAACATCCAGGTACTTAGGAGTGGTCCTTTGAGGACAACATGGGCCTATCATTGTGGGGTGCATGGGTGCGTGCGTGTATGTGTGTGTGTGTGTGTACATACGTGCACATCTATGTATGGAACAGTGAGTGTGTGAAAGTCAGAGGACAGCTTGTGAAGTTTGAGTCTCTCCTTCTACATGGGTCCTAGGGATTGAATTCAGGTCATAGGGTTTGGCAGCAAGTGCCTTTACCCACTGAGCCCCCGACCCACTGTCTTTTTGTTTTGTTTTGGGTTTTTTTTTTTTTTTGGTGTTTTGTTTGTTTGTTTTCAAATAGGTCTCATTATGTAGCCCTGGCTACCCTGAAACTCACATAGACCAGACTAGCTTTGAACTCACAGAGATCTGCCTGCTTCTGCCTCCCAAGTGCTGGGATTAAAGTCCAAAGTAACCATGCACAGCTTCTAAGTGTATTTTAATTGGTGGAGGTTTTTTTAGTGTAATTTTATCCCTTTTTAAGAGAGTCTGCTTTAATCTCTCAGGGATACTTTGGCTGTGTAGGTAAAACCTCCTGGTGTGTAGTTAAAGACAAGCACTCTCCTGCCTGGAGATTTTGTATTGAGAAGAGCTGATGTTTATAAACAGGACCCTGTGTGATGGAAGAGGGAGGCAGGGCACATGTGCTGTGGCATTTGAGAGGCAGCTTGACAGCTGAGCGATGGACTTGATTCCCTCTGCTGCAGCTGCAGCAGACTGGGAGCTGATGAGGAGCCGAAGTCGTGAGGACTTGACCTGCCCCTTCCTGTGGAAGCTGGTCCCCTGCAGGCTTCCGGCAGGAAGGTATGGACAAGAATGGACACCTGGGCCAGTGGCCAGTGGCCACTCTACATGACCTTCAGGCAGATGAGGGGAGTGAGGAGAGAGACGAGAGTTCCTGGAGAGGGGTTTGCTCAGTGCTGGAAGATGTGGGGAGGAGTGGCGGTCTGGATGGGCACGACAGAGGTAAATGATGATGAGGCCTCGTGAGATAGGCTCCCCAGCCTCAGCTCCCCAGCTGAGGAGCTCAGAGGATAGGCATCAGGCAGATGGACACTTGTTCTTGATGAGTAGAGACAAAGTCCTTCTAAGTTGTCCTGTGTAAAGGAGTCAGCAGGCCACCAAGCTGGCATGGGACCAGTGTTGCTGGTACTTCTTTTGGGGCAGATTGGCATGTGTGTTAAAGTGCAGGATGTATTCCTTTTTATCTGAAAACTTGGCTCTTGGGGGTACTTCCAGCCCTGAGAGCCCAAACGCTCACTCGTGCAGCTCATGTGTATAACTGGAAGGCAACAGCCATGTGTGCGTGGCCTTCAGAGCGTAGCTCCAGGAACTCTTGAGCTGCACAGCCTATGTACTGAATGTCACTGTGGGTTTAGGTTTTGCATGGAAGGCCAACCTTGATTTCTGGAGGATTAGACTCCAAGCTCCAGAAGCATGTGTGTAGCACAGCCTCATTTGTGATCTTCGTAGCACATGTTGAGCCTTGTTCCATGCTCTTCAGTCCACAGAACACCTTAGTAGTAGGTCTCATCTTAGTGCTGAAGCTGAAGGGGCCTCAGTCGCTTGCCTGTGACTTTAGAACAGGACACAGTACAGGAGGGTGCCATCGGGCTCGGGGCCGAGCAGCCCTGCTCCAGGGATCACAGGCTGGCAGGCAAGTGGTATAAACCTGTTTGTTCATCCAAGACAAGCTGTGCCTGCTTCAGCAGCAAGAGTATCGCCTGCTAGTCCAGGGTCAGGGTCTAGCCTCGACACAGGATTTGGGTTCTCAACTGGAAACAGGGATATCTGGAAGGCACTTAAGAAACATACAGACAACGTTTTCGGGTACAAGCTGACAGACAAGTTTCAAGGCTTGAGGTTGTTCTGTCTCTGTCTCCCACCTCCCTCTCTCTCAGCTTGAGACTTGCGCACTTTCACTCTCTCCTTGGGCTAGAGGTTGTGTTCTCTCGTTCACTCCCTCTCGCACTCACACGCTCTTCTACACCTCCATGTGCTCTCCTTTTACTCACACACCTCACACACATACACTTGACACACACCTCACACACATACACTGCATACACACTCTTCACACACACCTCACACACATACACCTCACACACACAC
>JANHMN010000018.1:43073363-43148925 GCA_030674055.1 Rhabdomys pumilio
GTGTGCCATGACATACATACCCTGTCCTCTGACCTCCACACGTGTGCTATGACACACTCTGTCCTCTGGCCTCCACATATGTGCTACGACGTACACACCCTGTCCCTTGACCTCCACACGTGTGCCATAGCACACACACAAAAGAAATAAGAAATAAAAAATGTAATGATATTTTTTAATACGTTTTAAAGGTGGATAGTCACAAGGTTACTAGGTCAAACCCAGGATTGTGTTGAACATGCTGCGGTCAGACTAAAGGCAAGGATAGTTTGTCTCTGATAGTTTTCCACAATCCAGAAGTCCAGTTGCTCTGCCTTGTTAAATCTTTAACACTGCGTGGCTTTTCTTGGTTTAGCCTCAGCTTACAGAAATAGGCCGCTGTAGCACTCAGAACCTCCGGCAAACAGCAGATCTTGCTGGAGAGGGCTCTTGGGGGCTGCTGAGAGTAGATGCTAAGGGCATCTTCTCTGTATCTGCTCTGCATCAGCTCGCTGACCACCTTTCAAAGTGTGTCCCTAGAGCCCTTCCACCCTGGTCCTCACCTGCCACCAGCACTCCAGTCACTGCCCAAACCTCAGCCTCCCTTTGATGTGTACTCTTGGTACTAGATGTCATCTGGCCTGTTCACATCCCACCATGGCCCTAACCTAACCTTGGAGGAGCACATGTGGAGCTCCGTCCTTACTAAGACCTGTCACAGGAAGCTCTTGCTGACACTAAAGGGAAACACAAAGGAGACTTCTCCATAATCACACTTCCCTTCTTGGTCACTGGACCGCATCCCACATCCCCGGACATTTTGTGGTGGAAAACGTACCCTCGGCACAGCTACTTCCATCCTGAGTGATGTTCCTGGCGTGCCTCCCACCCAGGCCTTTAGGGAAGCTAAATGAAATGAGGGTTGGCAGGAATGCAGGGGCTGGAATTAACACCGCACCTATGGTAGACAGCTCTGGCCCCTCCAGGCTAGCTGGTCCTGGTAGGCTCTGTGCTCCCCATCGCCATCAGGTGGCACTGCTGAGGTTCGCGTGCCTTTTCCAAAAGGTGTATTAAGAATGGGGTTTGGTTTTGAGCTTTTCCACATTCGAAAACAATTACCCAGACCCGCATCGGCCGACACAGACCAACCCCAGGTTTCTAGAAGACTGAGCTAGTGAGAGGCACAGAGCTGAGAAGGAATCAGAGCTGGGTGGGGTGTGGAACTAAAAGGGACTGCAGAGCTGTGGAAGAGAAGAAACTAGGGGCTCCTGGAGCTGGGGATACAGAGCTGGGGGCCTGGAGCTGCCACTTCCCCACCTCCCAAAGCTCCTTGGCTCTTCCAACACTCTTCATCAACAGTGGCCATCTACAAAAGGTCCCTCTCCCTCTCCCCCTCTCTTCTCCATTCCCCCTCCCCCCTTCCCCTCTTTCCCTCTCTCCCCCTCCCCATCTCTCCCCCTCTCCTCTTCCCCCTCCCCCTCCCCATCTCCCTCTTCCCTCTCCTCTTCCCTTTTTCCCCCTTTTCTCCCCCTCTCTCCCCCTCCCCATCTCTCCCCCTCTCCTCTTCCCCCTCTCCCCTCTCTCCTCCCCTCTTTCCCCCTCTCCTCCCCCTCTCTCCCCCTTCCCGTCTCTCCTCCTCTCCTCTTCCCCTCTCTTCTCCTCTCCCCCCTCTCCCCTCCCCTCCCTCCTCCCCCTCTCCGCTCTCCCTCTTCCCTCCTCTCCTATGCATGGCTCTCTCGTTCAGGCTGACTGAACAGCATGTTCAGGCCTGAGCTGGGGTCACAGATGCAAATCCAGGTGCACTAGTGGCCAGGTTCCTGGCATCAGCCTTGGGTGGTCATAGTTAGGGTTTTCACTTCACCACTGAGCATAAAGATTAAGTATTTCATGTCCTTGAATATAATCTAAGACTGAAAAATAGATGATTAAAAGCCTATTAATGTATTTGTGTATTAATAAATTCTTGTTGCTTTTTCTCTCAGAAAGGAGTGGTAATAGAAAATTTGGCTCAGTGGCTAAGGTCCCTGCAGTGTGAAGATGAGGACCTGAATTTGGATCCCCCCAACCCACATAAAAGTAAGGCATGATGGCACACACCCGTAACCCTAGCACTGGGGAGGCAGGGACCCCAGGATTCCCTGTAGCTCACCAGTCAGCTGCCTAGCCAGTCAGTCAGCTCAGAGAGACCTCAGAAGATAAAGTGGAGGACAGTAGTTAAAAGGTGCTAGTAAACTTCTGGCCTCCGCGTGCACGCACACGTGATATGTCATTGCTCACCGACAAGGGCAGCGTAAGTACACACAGTAGAAAACATACGAAGCATCACAACACCGCCAACAGAGGCAGACCCCTGAGTGCTTCTGAGTGGAAGAGCTTGGAGTGAAGCCTAGGCATGCTCAACAGGAAATGCGCCTGTGGCCAGCAGGACCCTTGGCAGAAGCCCAGAAGATAACAGAACAGAGCAGGCTGTCCCATCCATGCGACTTGTGGATGACGTGGGCCTTGGCTTTACTTCAGCCAGATCTCACTGGCCTCCAAGGAGCCTTTGGACAAAGCCATGTCCACTATCTGTGAATCTTGCAACCTGTGGAGATATGTCACAGCCTGGCCCAAGTTTGCAGCTTTGTGGTTTTAAGGGAGAGACACCAGAGTATATTTTATTAGAACTCTGCCATGGGTCCTGTTGCATTCATTTTCCAGGGAGTCTTTTGTTTTTAATAAATCAGGAGCAAGAATTTCCAATGATTTCTCTCTCTCTCTCTCTCTCTCTCTCTCTCTCTCTCTCTCTCTCTCTCTTTTTTTTTTTTTGGTTTTTCAAGACAGGGTTTCTCTGTGTAGTCCTGGCTGTCCTGGAACTCACTCTGTAGACCAGGCTGGCCTGGAACTCAGAAATCCACCTGCCTCTGCCTCCCAAGTGCTGGGATTAAAGGTGTACGCCACCGCCCGGCGATTTGTCTCTTCTGTTTGCTTACGTGATTGGTGTGCTTTGTGTTTTATTACATTTATCTTTCTATCTGTGCATGTGTGGTGGCGCTCAGATGCCACGGCACCCATGTGGACGTTGGAGGACAACAGACAGAAGTCAGATAGAAATCAGGTGGCGAGCCTTGGCTGCACCATCTTGTGAGCCCTGATGTGCATGCTTGCTGCCTGTCCGTTTGTGCACATCTTCTGGCGCATCCTAGCTGGGCCATGTCCTCACCCACAGGAGAAATTTGTAGGAAGAAACATTAACCACTTTTAACTTTACTTACTTAATGTCGGTTAGCCTGACTGGCTTCTCTCACCTTGTGGTTTAACTTTGCCCTTTGAAAGCTACAGTAGCTTTTGTAATAGGCAGAGGACTACAAGTGAAGCCCAGCTTTTCCTGTGCCTGAAAGCACTGCAATAAAATATAGCTCTGCTGCAAGTGGCCCTCAAGAACACATAGAACAAAGGTTCATTGATTCATAGAAGATACGTTTTCCCAGAAGGCATGCATACAAGAGCAGACGTCACCCAGTTTAATATTCTTACCCTAGAGCTGGCCATAGGGCGGATATCCAAGTCATACTTGTTGGTGTGGGAGTGAACGGGCTGTCTTGCTCTTCCTCGTGGAAGAGCTAGTTATAGGTCGTAATGTATACGTATTCAGGGAGAGAGCACACACAGGCTACCTAATAGCGTGCTTCCTGTGGGCCCTTAGATACCAGGATGCAGATGAAGAGGAAGAAAACCCGCCATTTTTTTTCTAACCTCTAGATGAGAAAATCAGTGATTTTGCCATCATAAAAACACGACAATTTTTAAAAAAGGTTTTAATTACAGTTTCAGTTGCTGGGAGAGCATGCAAGGCACAGACGTGGTAGTCCGAGGACTCCTTATGGAAGTCAGTTCTCTCCTTCCACCATGCAGGCCCCCAGGATTGAACTCGGGCCTTCAGGTATGGATGAAGTATCTTCACCCACTGAGCCTTCTCACCAGCATGTGTGCTGCTCCCAGGACAGAGAGGGCCAGACAGACTCCATCCAGAGCCAGCTTCACGAGGCCCTGAGTTTAATGTTCTTAGGCTTGAGAGCACAGATGTGGACTTAGAGGAGACAGGCTGATTTTAGCATTTATGGCACCCAAAGGACCACCATAGCTGCACTGCCTGGTCTCCATCCCTCTTCTTGGGCAGTGCCTGGGCTGGTGACTCATGCTTCTCTGAGTCCTATTGGCTCTGGAGTGAACTGAGTCCTTGCCTCCTTCATAGGGCTCCATCCCTGGAGAAGAGTTACTCCCATCCTTACCCCTCTCCAGGCCCAAGAAAACCTGAACAGCCCGGGATCAGCAGTCCTGGTATATAGGGGCTGTGCTCCTTCATCCCAGAGTGCTCCTCTCCATGGCCAGTGGTGTTCCTGATGTCCTCCTAGGACAGCTCCTTTGCTCACTGCAAATCTAAAGTGTCCTTAGGGGCAACACCTTGGACATGCAGTAGGCCTGTGCTAGGTCAGCCTAGAGGCAGTCACCACAGCAACCTGGGGTCCCTGCCTATGCCAGATGGTAGAGTAGAGTCCTGATGATTTCCCTCTCTCAGGGAAGGTCTCACTGGAGTCCTGCAGGCCATAGCACTGTCCTTTGGCTCCAGTACACACCCCCTGCCCCAGCCTGCCAGGGTGGGTGACTCTCCAAATCCCCTTCCCTGGAGTCCTATAGGTAGCTTGCAGGCTGTCACACTGGAACCTCCTCTTCCCAGCTCCTCCTCCTGCTAGCTGGAGCCCAGGCACCTCAGAAAACACTAGCAAACGGTCTTCCTCACAAGCTACTGCTAGGCATGGCAGCCAGCCACACAGCAGCCTGTGTCGTTCTGCCAAGGGCACCCTGGCACCCACAAGAACAGGCTTCTCCCTACAGACGCTGCTTTGTCAGCCCCACAGCGGCCTGGTGGAAGTGTGGAGAGAGAAGGCCTTCCAGACCTCTCCCTCTCAGGGAAGACCCAGGTGCTCAGCAGATGCCTGTCCCCAACCCCTCACTCCCAGACTCCCCAGGCCTCAGGGATGCTAAGAACCCCAAGACAGCACAGCAGGAGAGCAGATCCTGCCAGGCCAAATGGAGCCTCAGCCCCTAAGAACACTTCCCCTAGGCCACTTCCCAACCAACCCCACTAACAGCCCTCCCACACTTCACTCTCCCTCCTCCCCATCCTCCTGCCTCCTCCATCTGGTCCCACTTCTCCCCTCCTCTGTCACTCCTCCTGCCCTTCCTCTCCCTCCTCCCATCTTCTCCACACCTTACCTCATCCCAGCTCTTCCTCAAACTTCTCCCTCACCTTCTCTCATCCCCTCCCTCTGCCCAACTCCATTCCCATACTCTTCCTCCCTCCACCTCCTTACACACCCACCCTCCTCCATCCTCTCCTACCCTCTCTCCTTCCCACCTCCCTTCTCACACCTTCCCTCCTCCTTTTTCTCCCACACCTTCCCTCCTCCCTCCTCTCCCACACCTTCCCTCTCCCTCCTCCTCTCCCACACCCTCCCTCCCTCCTCTCCCACACCCTCCCTCTCCCCCCTCCTCTCCCATATTCTCCCTCTCCCTCCCCTTCTACACCCTCCCTCTCCCTCATCCTCTCCCACACCCTGCCTCCTTCCTCCTCCCTCCTCCCCTCTCACAGTCTCCCTCTTCCCTCCTCTCTCCCTACCTCCTCCCTTCTCTCCCACTCTTCCTCCTCCTTCCTCTCTCTATCCTGTCTCCTTTGTCCTCCCACTTCCCCCTCCTCATTTCCTTTTCCTTTCCCCTCCCTTTTCTCCTTCCCCATCTTCCCCCTCCTCCCCATCTCTGCCCCTCTCCTCTATTCTTTTCCAGTTTACCTCTCCCCTCCTGTCCCACCTACCTCACTCCTGTTCTCCCCCTCCCTCCTCCCTCACCCTCCCCCTTTCCTCCTTCCACATCCCATCCTTTCTCCACCCCAACTCCTTTCCCCCTCCACCTCCTCCCCTCCAGCTTTTTCTTCCTTTCTCACCCACCCCCTTCTTTCCCCCTCCTCCTTCCCCCTCTTCCTCCCATCTCCCCAACTGTCCTCCCATTTCCCTCATTGCTCCTACTCCTCCCATCAGCTCCTCCTTCCCCTCCTTTTCTCTTCATTTACCTCCATTCCTCCCTTCTCCATCCCATCTTTCTTCTTTCCATTCCAACTCCTCCCCCTCCTTCCCTTTTCTTTCCCTGCTCCTAAACCTCCTCCCTTCCCTCCTCCTCTCTCCTTTCTCTTCTACTACCTTCCCTTCCTTCCTCTACCCTCTCTATTCATCCTCTTCTTCCTCCTTCCTTCTCTTCTTCCTCTCCCCTCCTTTCCTTCTCTTTCCCCCTTACCCCTTCCTGTGCCCCTCCTCCCCTTCTCTCTCTTTACCCTACTCCTATTCCATCCTCCCATCCCTCCTCTCTTCCCCTTCCCAGCCCTCCCTGCCCTCCCATCCTTCTCCTCCATCTTCCCACTCCCTTTTCTCTGCCCATTCTTCTTTCTTCCCCTACCTTGCTACCTCTCCTCCCTCCTCCTCCCAGGTCCCCTTTTCCCTCCCCTTCCTACCTCCCCACTCTTCCTTCTCCCCCTCCTTTTGCTCTTCTCTCTTTTTCCCCCCAACTCCACACCACCCCTCTTGCTCTCACATTCTCTGCTGGTTCTCTCTCCACTTTTTCCCTGTCTCCCTCCAAACCTGCCTCTGCCCTATGTAGTCCTGAGCCTGCCTGTCACCCACAAGCAGCTCTAGGAGGCAGGCAGGTCCTACATGGTGAGCTGGGGCCAGCAATAAGGGCTGAGGGCTGTGCTGGTCACAGCGGGGTTCCCACCAGCCTAGCTCACCTAGCAGGATGCTTTATTCTTAAGGGGCCCTACTGACACTATCCAGACCCAGGAACCAGCTCACAGCATGGCTTCTGGAGGGACTTTGTGATGCAACAAACAGGTACCTGGGTCCTTGTCCCCCAGATCCCTGTTGCCTCATGGGGGGTGGGGCCCCCTGGGGGATGGCCAGCTATACTGGGCCTTCTTCCCCCCACCCCCACCCCACCAGCAGTCCCTTCCACCAGCTCCACCACCAAAGCAGTTCATCATCAGGTAAGCAGACTGTGGCAGGAAGGCCTGGGGTCCACATGGAGTCTGGGGCAGCAGAGAGGAGGGTTCTAGGGAAGTGGTGGCCACGCCCCCGAGGAGTCAGGCGGTTAGACAGGGCCCTGAAGCAGGGCTTCTTGGATAATCCCAAGAGAGCACACAGAGTACCAAGCACCAGTCTCCTCAACAAAATGGGCATGTCGGGGTCCTGCCTCAGGAGGCTTCACTTCAGAAGAATGAACTTAAGACCTGTGGCAAGGGCCTTGGCCCTGGAACGGACTCACCCCGTCGTCCCCAAGCCAGATAAAGCTCTGTGCCAGAGTTTGTGCCTCTTCTCTGCTTCTGTAGCTTTTCGCCCAGACCTCAGGGACAGCTTGGGGACAAACAGTATGGAAACTCAGCCTCAGGCTTCTTGATCCAGTTAAGGCTGGCATTATGATTGAGTATGCAAGCAGTGACAGTATGTCCTAGTGAGGGACTCCCACTGGAATGTGCCATGAGATTCTGTCAGATGCCCATGGCCCTCCCAGCCTGCCTTGCTCTGTCAGGGCAGAACTCTCCACCCCACCCCACTGGGTAAGGCCCAGTTTATTTCCCCTTTCTCTGTGCAGACACACACAGGGTCCTGCTGACCCTACCTCCTATCCACTGAGCCCTGACTGCCCCTGGAAGTCAGCAGAGAGCTTCTGCAGCAGGACTGTCACTACCACCCCAAGTCTTGGGCAGAGTCTTCCAGGCTTGTCCTCCCTCCTGGACTTGCCAGCAGAGGCTGCAGCCGAGCCCCACATGTCCTTCCAGTCCCTCAACCTCTTGCTTCCAAGCCTTTCCTGGTCCTGCCTGTTGGTGGCTCCAGGGCCCCTTCAGCCCAAATCACAGCTCTCTGAACTGAGACCTGTCTCTATCATGAATCCAGGCCTTTTGAAATCGGACACAAGCATTCACTCCATGGATAGGTTGATTCCCAGAACACACAGAAGCCAGACAGTCTGGGAGGTTGAGGCCTCCAACATTCAGGGGACTCAGGAGCTACTTGGCCAGACCTTTTCTGGCATCCTGCTACTTCCCCATGGGGTGGCTTGTCTCAGTGCCTTTGAGCATAGACCTCCATGCACACACCTCAGGATCTGCAGGTCCTCACCACCACACAGTCTTTCAAAAGACCTCCAGGGCTGACAGCACAACTCCTGAGCCTTCAAGTTGACAGCCACAGGCAAATGAAGCTGCAGACAGCTATCTCTCACCCTTCATGTGGTTCCCATTGCCCTGTGAGACTCTGCTTCTGGCAAAGGTGCCACTGGGGGTGGTCTCTGTGTGTGGGGGCGGGGTGGGGGTCCCAGAGCCAGGGAGGACAGGTTACTGCACATCACCCTCCCCTCCTCAGTTCTGCTCTGTCCCCTTGTCTCCTATGCAAGTGTCCTGCGCTGCTGTAGCCCATGGTCACAGACTGGGGCTTAAGACCACAGAGTAGTCTCTTAGCAGGTAGGGATGACTAGAGCCCAGCAGGCCAGCTTGTCCAGAGCCCAAGAGTCTTCCTGCTTGAGCTGCCATCTGCAGGACTTCCGGCTGCCTAAACCTTGGCCTCATTCTCTGGGTCATCCCCCTCACCCCCCACCTCCATCTGATCTCCTGGCCCCATTTCTTATAGACACACTGGGCATCAGACTCAGAACTAGTCAGCCCAGGTTAATCTCATTTCAAGGTCCTGGATACATCTGGAAAAAACCTTTTTCCAGTCACACTCTCGGGGTTAGGGATGTGAGCATAGGACACATCCTACATTGTCAGCAACCAATACTTAGTGACAGTAAGTAAGTAAGTAAGACACTATTCTCCCCACTGCAGTCACATTTTCCCTCTTTAAAGTAACAGGGGAGAGACTGGATACAAAGACACCAAATATTCTGGATAGGCACTTGAGGAGAAGCTGATCGGTTGTATAAACCGTGGGCCAGCCTGGCACCCTTAAGCCTTACTTGCTCCCTCAACCTTGCCCACCATCCAGCCTGCCCCTCCCCCACCCTCTCCTCCCTGCCTCCTAGGGCTTTCTGACCTTCCCCAGTCTACTGCCCTGCACCACCCAAAGGGCCTGTTCCTTTTCATCTTGCCTGCCCCCAGAACCATGGGATGGTAGCCCTGTGAGCTCTGCACCCCACCCCCTTAAACTCATCTGTATACCTGGCCAGCAGCAGAGTTCTGCCCCCTTCTAAGCCTAGCTCCCTTGTGACCTCCATGAAGATGCTTCCTCCCAGGCTCCCCAAATAATAATACCTGGCTTTTGACTTAAAAACTCCCCCAGCACCCAGGCAGGGGTGGAGGCTCTCTCTGTGCCCAGCATCCTTTGGCTCCCAGCAGCCTCAGGGCTGGCTAGATCATCACTTCTATCATCTGACAGCCCAAGCCAGGGCTTTGGTACCTACCCTGCCGGGCCTCGGCCATCCAGAGCCCAACTCCACCCTGCCGGGGCCCTCGGCCATCCAACTATAAGCCCAACTCCAGCTTGTAACCCCCAAGCTAATGTCCTGCCAGAGCTGGCCATCTGCTTTTGTTTCTCCAGGGTCAGAAAGATCCATCCCTGAGAGGGAAAGAAGGGAAGACACCCTCCCCTGCTCCCACCCCCACCCCTGGAACTCACATCCCAGTGCAGAGGATCACACAGACACACACAGGTAAGTGTGAAGCATGTGAAGGAACAGCCAGGGCTCTGGGAAAACACAAATCCAGCCAATGTGTGGGTAAACACGGGTGCAAGTACTCGGGTGTGAGTGCACACCCAGGCAAGCGTGTGTGGAAGCCAGAGGAAGACTTGAGTCTACCGCTCCCTCTAGCGCTCTCTTCTACATTTTCCGTCAGGGTCCCTACTGCTGAGTTTAAAGGCATTTGCCACTCTGCCCAGCCTTCCCGCTACACCTGAAGCTCTCAGTCAGTTGACCTGTGTCCACCCACTAACAACTGGATGGCAGGCATGCACAGCCATGCCTGGCTTCTACATGCATTCAAATGCAGGGCCTCTGAATTGCCACATAGCAAGTGCACTTGCCACTGAGCCATCTCTCCAGCCCCAGAAAGTGTCCACAGGCTGCTCTGGGCTCGCTGTTTAGACAGAAGCCTGCAGACTGAGGGACTAAGGAGGGTGGACTCTGAGAATGAGGCCCTGGGCACCGTGTGCCTAGACAACTGCTGCATAAAGGCCCTGAGGCGGGATTGTCAGGCATGGAACAACCATCCAACTCGCAGACGTTTGTGGGAGGAGCTGGGGAGATTTGCTGTTGGTCAGGGTAGGAAAAGTCTGAGGAGTCAGGGCGTGGGTAGAGTCTTGGGGGTCTGGGTGTGCATGGAGTTGTTTGAACCACTGAGATAGGAGAGCATCTGAGGAAGGAAACCAGTGGAGCTGCTTCGGCATGGAGGGAGCCCTGGCTTTCTCTCTCACATCTGAAACAATCTGAGCCCAGCAAGAGGGGGGAGTACTGGGCCTCCTGGGAGTTCATTCTGTGCTCCTAGCAGCTCTTCCTGCCCTCTGCCCATCATCATTACCTACCCTGAGCATCAGCCTCTGCTGGCAGCCAGCCATGCCCAGCCATAGGCAGCCCTGGTAGTAGCCAGTGGATCAGCAAGGAAACACTGTGTCCCTGAGCTCCAAGGCCGTAGTGCCCTCAGAGCCCAGCAAGCTTCGTCATCACCAGCCTACCCACCCTCGGCTCACTGCTGTCCAGAATGAGGATGGCAGGCCCTAGCCCTAGGGCCCAAACAGTGGACATCCAGCTCTAGATACCCAGCTCACCATGGAAGGTTTGGATAGGACCCAGGAGGGCATGGCCTCAGCCAGGAGTGCTTTCCAAAGCTGGGGTATGCAGCAGGCAGGAGGGAGGGCGTAGCTCTATAGAAGACTGGGGACCCAGCCCAGTTGGCCTGGAATTCAAGCCAGTTCTCTTCCCTGATGATGATAACGATGAGAATATGGCTGCTGTCACTTTTGCCCCAGGTATGGTTCCCGGACCTAGCCGCTGTCCAGTCGTCTCCTCAGCTGCTCTCTGGGCACACAGAAACTGAGGCTCAGAGGGGTTAGACCACTTATCCAGTACAGACATGCCCAGACATGCCCAGGTCCCCACATGCTTAGTAGAAAACTGTCTGTGGTTGACACTGCCGTGTCTCCCCTGTTCACTGTGCAGCTACACTGTGGTCCTCAGACTCATGCCTTCTGGCCCCAGGCTCTGCAGACCCTGCTTTCCTTAGCAATCTCCTCCCCTTGAAGCTTCACTGTTCTTTTTTTTTTTTTTGGTTTTTCAAGACAGGGTTTCTCTGTGTAGTCCTGGAACTCACTCTGTAGACCAGGCTGGCCTCAAACTCAGAAATCCGCCTGCCTCTGCCTCCCAAGTGCTGGGATTAAAGGCGTGGGCCACCACTGCCCCGGCAGCTTCACTGTTCTTTAGGTCACAGGGCAAACAGCCCTCCTGCCTTCCCATCCTCCCCAGATCTAGAGCCAGTCTTGTTCTCCTGATAACTCTGTATTCCCAGGCCCATGTTAAGTACTGCCCTTGTAGACTGACTAAGGCACAGCAAGGAATAGTTCCAACTCATCCCACAGGGCAAACCTCTAACCCTGCCTCTCTTGCCCGGATCCACCCACATGACACCCCTCTCCTTACCCCACTGCTTGTAAATATTCGGGAGTTCACCGAAGCATGCCTTAAGCTAGCTTGTCTCCCTATACAACCTTGGAGGTGGTTCATCGTAGTTAAATGAGGTAATATTTGCTGTTTCCCCACCCACCTGCACCACCCCATGAAACTTCAGCCCTTCGTAGTCCTAGTCTGGTATTCCACACTCAGCAGGAAGACAGAAACCCAGCTGGCTTCAAAGACAAGCCATGTGTAGGAGCTAAGCACTGATGTGACAATGGCAAACTCAGTGCCTTCAGGAAAGTCTGCTGTCAGACACTGGAAAGGGCACAGGGGCTGTCCAGCAAAGAAGTCACCGAGCCAGCCTGTTGCAGCAATCCAATATTTGTGTTTAAACTGTATATCATTGTTTGCTGCGTGATAAGTGAAAGTAAAATCAGTCTTAGTATTTGGGGCAGGAAAACTTCCACAAGATCTAGGTTAGCTCAGGATACATACGTACATACATAAGTGTTGGGCTAGCCTGGGCCATGTAACAAGACCTAGTGAAAAGACATGGAAAATGAAGCTAGCCTTGGCCATACATCCCATCTGACCGCATGCTGCCACTGATCCCTCGGAATCCTCCTCCTGCTTCCCCTCCCCATCCCTGCCTAAGCCTTTGCACAGGGGACATGCTCAGCCAGCATTCTGTTCACATGCAACCTTGGGCACCCTTCCCACCTGCCTTAGGGATTCTCTAACAGAACATGCCAGAACCTCTTTAATGAGTCTCCATGACTGACACTTGGCTTGTGGCCCACATGGGGCCTCCACACACCGTGCATAGCTTCTCACAACCGTCACCAAAAGTCTGTCCATGTGTCAGATACATAACTATGAATGGCTGTCTCCAAGCGCCATAGCAAACTGGAGATCTCCTAGAGGACCTCCTACTGTCCCACCTACCCGCCACAGTAGGGGCTGATGTCACCTTGATCAGCAGTTTCCTGTCCTCAGATTCACCCTGCTCTGTGGTTTCCTGTTGTTTGGTCTCAGAGACACTTAACTCTGAACTCTCCCAGGGAAGGCTGAGCTGTGGAGGAAGTGGCCACAGTTAGACAGTCAGAAGGTGGGCTTCCATCCGTCTGCTGGGGGGTCTGCTCCCCAGCGTGCTCCCTCAAAGGAGCCCAACAGGGGACAGAGGCACTGACAAACCAAAAGACAGCAGCCACAGGAAGTCTGAGCTGTCCTTGGGTTGAAGATCAAATGTCACAAGCCCTGGGGACAGCCTGACAAGAGAAACAGAACCACAGGACAGAGCCCTGACTCCTCTGGGAGCCTTGATGGGACCCAAGTGAGGAAGCGTCACCCGCCTGACAACAGAGTGCCAGCGTGTTTGGGCCCAGCATCCAGGGCCCGTTGTTAAGTGTCCGGCAATCTTTCTGAGTCCATTGTTCCGTGCACCTGCTGGTAAAACTAGAAATCAACGGTCCATCCCACATAGTTTGCTCCTGCCTGAAGCCCCCTGGTCTCTCAGAGATGTTTCTTTGAGTGCATGAGTCTCTGTTCCACTGTGCCCTTCAGAAGCCCCAAGCGCTACTCAGGTCATGTAAACCCGCCAGTGAAGTGATGTCACGCCCCTGGAAGCAGCACATATACAGCTGTCTTCAACGCCCCAGAAGCCAGTTCTTGCTTTATAATCTTACTGATTTTTATTTATTATTGTGGAATGGCCACATGTGTGTAAGTCAGAGGACAACTTGCAGGAGTCCATTCTCCTCTTCTACCATTGGCTCTGAGGAATCAAACTCAGACCCTCAGATTTGGCCACAGGCACCTTTGCCACCTGAGCCACCTTGTTGACCCTCAAAGCTGATTCTTAAGACTTTGCTAACTCCATCCCTGGCCACTCTCGTCCTGTTCTTCAAGCTCTGGCTGGCTGTGGCTGCCTTGATTAAATGTAAGCAGAAAGCAAGCTTGTGTAGTGCTTGGGCATGGGGTTCCCCAGGCAGGGTACAGCTTCTCAGGGCTCAAGGGACTGTCCTGAAGGAAGTGTGTCAGGGAAGCTAGTGGGATGGGACTGGCAAGCAGCCTCCATCCTTGGGAGAGAAGATGCCATGCCTTGGGCCACACCCCCTTGCCAGTCAGCACCACATTAGTGATGACCTGGGGATGGGCCTGAGCCTTCATAGAGGCAGTGGGGCTCTGCGTACATGACAGACACTATCAACCCATGTGCTTCCTGCCTTTAAAAACAGCACAGATGAGTCGGATGACGGTAGCACACGCCTTTAATCCCAGCACTCAGGAGGCAGAGGCAGGTGGATCTCTGAGTTTGAGGCCAGCCTGGTCTACAGAGCAAGGAATGAGGGCTGCACAGAGAAACTGTCTTGAAAAAACACCAAGCAGCTGCAACAGCAACAAAACCCCAAATACCAAAAAGAAAAAGAAAAAACTAAAGGTGATGTTCTTCTACTTGAAGAGAGAGACCTTCCATTTAGAATCCTCCATACCTTCCTGAGTGGATGCTGTGGGACCTGGGACTGTGGGAAGCTTCAGTATCAGGCCCTGGGAGGTGTGGGAAGCCCTGTGGCCTCCAGGTTAGAGCTCAGGATTCAGGGAGTTTGAGGCTGGTTTGCATCTCCCATGTGCTGCTGGCACTGAAGGGGACCCGTGGCCAGGAGTAGCCTACCTGCTCCAGCCCACTCTTGTGACAGACATAGGCATTGCAAGGTTGTGCCACTCAGCACAGAGTGGCGTAGGATATTTTCCCTATGGAGTGTGGTGACCCTGTGGACCACAGAGTCTAAGACTATAAACCCAGGTGAAACAGTGCCTGGCTACAGGGTGGTCTGATGTGAGCGGCCCTGACCAGGACCATGGCTCTGACTCAGTATCTCAAGGATGTTCTGAGGCCTGGAATGTCAATGGCACCTTGCTGAGAAGAGGAAGCTGGGGCCTTGGGGCCGATCTGCAGAAACCAGGAACTCACAGGCAAAGCCATGGAGAGGAAGGAAATAAGTCAGAAATCAGGACAAAACAGCCAGGCCCAGTCTAAGGAAGAGTCCAGATGTCAGGCAGTGCTGGCCAGATCCAAAGGATCTGCCGCTCAAAGCAGGGTGGGAGCCAAGAAAAGAGCCACACACCAAGGGAATGTTCAGGCTCGTTTGTGCCAGCACCAAGAAGAGGCACCGCTTAACCGAGGGGATGAACAGCAGGGAGAGGTTACAAACCAAGTGAGGGTCTGCCTGAAGTCCTCCAGGAAGCAGGCATTCCCTCCCCAGATGCAGATGCACACACTTCGCCTCATAGACCTGATACCCCACCTTCTTGGGCCCTTCTTCCCACAATGTCCTAGAGGAGCCGTGCACTCCAGAGTGGACCAAGGGACACATGATGCCCACTGTGCATTGGTCTGCAGCTGCCTACAGAAATGGCTGCACTTCCTGTCCATGTCTCCCCAGCTGGCACCACACTTATCACCCTAGGAGAAAAGGAGCTAGACTCCGCAGGCTGGGAGGAGACGAAGAGTCTCCATGACCTCGGTCCCCACTGCACACAATGAAACACCACTGCTGACTCACACACCCTCTGTGTTCACATCCATGTGCGTGCAACGTACACCCATGCACTGACAGACATGCGCACAAGCACATACCCACGTATAAGCATATGCACCTGGAACTCCCTGGAAACCAGTCCTCCCTAGGAAAGCTCCTTCCACTTCCTCCTGGGGACAGGAAGTAACTGTGACTTTGAGGCTTTCTTGGGACAATTGCCAAAGCTCATGACCCACACTTGCCCTCCTCTCCAGTCTTCAAAATGTATGTTGGCCATGTGTCACCTCCCTGTTGCCCTTGGAAGAAATGGCAAGCTCCTCTAGTGGCTCCTGGGTCCCTTGTTATCACAACCACCCTCAGACCTCTCTCCCTCCGGCTTTACCTATCAATTTCTCAATCTGCCAACCACAGGACCTTTGCACCTACATGCTGTCTTTTTTTTTTTTTTTTTTTTTTGGTTTTTCGAGACAGGGTTTCTCTGTATAGCCTTGGCTGTCCTGGAACTCACTCTGTAGACCAGGCTGGCCTCGAACTCAGAAATCCGCCTGCCTCTGCCTCCCAAGTGCTGGGATTAAAGGCATGTGCCACCAATGCCCGGCCATGCTGTCCTCTTGCCAGCCTTCACTCTCCTCCACTCTTATCTTTCTGGTCTTAGCCCAGTTGTTGCCTCCTCTGGGACAGCTTAGAAAGGCTGTTCCCAACACGGCCAGCCTGGCCAGCTTGGGTATTTTCCCATGCTTACTTGGGCAGTAGCCTCCCTAGGAATAAGGTTTGAGTCTCTCTCTATCGTCAGGTTCCTAGCACAGCACCAGTGTTGAACTCCTTTGCCTGTATTGGTGTGGTGAGAGCTGTAGACCCTTGTATAGAGCATGTGGCTGTCACTCAAGGGAAACACATAGGACTGAAATTTGATCCCTGCTTAGACCTCAGCTTCTCTTCCCAGGAAGTGGAGGACTCTAGACTCCCCATGAGTCTAGATGTCCCTATGCCCAGGATTGTGCACCCTGACATGGGTAAACAAAGTTTGGGTCTCAGCAAACTCAGAACCCCTAAGGTGAAGAAAGCATGGGGTGAGGAATCTAATCCCATCCTTAGCTGGGGGAGATGGGTACTGCCTTCTTGACACAGAGGCTGGAGGATGACGTTATGCATAGGAAGTAGGTCATGGAGGCCTGGAGTTGACTCAGAGTCCTTGACAGCAGCGAGTAGGTCTGTCCTGGAGCACACACTGATGGGAGCAGAGCGAGGCCGGCAAATGGTGTCTGACCAGTATCAACTCCCCGAGCTGGGAATGGACTGCAGAAGAGGATGTCTGGACCACAGTTCTCTCCAAGCCCAAGGGTGAGGCTGCCCCCACCCTCCACCCATGCACCAACCCCGCACAGCCTCCAAGCTTGCCCAGGCCCGACTGGGCTGCTGGCATGAACTTGTGGAAAGCCCCAGCAGCCAAGACTGTAGAAAAGAACAGGCGTGCCAGCACACTGGGGTGAGAAGAAGCGGGCCAAGAGCCAGGGCCTGCCTGATCCTGCCCAGTGGGGTTGTGTCAGTAGGGCAGGGGGTTCCACTACTTACCAAGTGCCTCTTGTTCCTACAGTTCTCTACCTCATGCTCATCACAGTGTCCCTGTTTAAAGATGGGTGTGCCCTTGATCCCCAAGGGAACCTGGCAAATACAGCTCAGACCGGTCCCCAGAGACCCGGCTGTGCATTGACAGTGACCTCATCCATGAGCAAGGATGATGGCCACAATGGAATTGGGGGGGGGGGGGGAGGTGGTAATGATGCTGAAGGTAATGATGCTAATGAGCTACTTAGAAAGCTCTGTGACCGGGTGGCTTCTGCTCAGGATGATGTGAAAGGAGACATAGTGGGTCTCATTTCCTCCCAGACCAAAAACACTCAGGCTATGCTCTGAGTGTGGAGAAGGAGCTGAGGAACCTGGGTGGGAAAAGGGCAGCCAGTCCCCCACCACCAGCCAAATTCACCCATCTCAGGTTTCATCCCATTTGGCAACCACAGCCTTGGTGGTGATCCTGTAATCCAGTCCAGTTTAGCCTGCACCATCCCGTGCTTCCTAAACCTTGGGCCATGAGTCACCCTGGTCTGAGCCAACCGGATACTTCTGAGCCACTTAAGAGACCTCACCACTGTGGTTATGAGGATCGGACAATGCCAGGATCACAGTCAGAGGAAGTCCTAAGCCCCAAGAAGCACACAGAGGTTCCAGCCAGCAAGAGACTTTCCCCCAGGGAGGCAGGAATAAGCCACCTCTCAGCTCCACCCAGCACCCTTCGCTCTGTGA
Source organism: Rhabdomys pumilio (assembly GCA_030674055.1). NCBI lineage: Eukaryota > Metazoa > Chordata > Mammalia > Rodentia > Muridae > Rhabdomys > Rhabdomys pumilio. The sequence goes on from JANHMN010000018.1 coordinate 43,090,868, forward strand.
GGGCTTTGTGCCCCCATCTCTTTGCCAGTGACAAAGAGCACTCACAAGAGACAAGTCCCTCTGCTCCCTGTACCCTGGATTTCTGGACAATTGGACAGGTAGATAGATGTCGAAGTCCCTGTGAACATGATCCAGCTCCCTCAGCCTCTCTTCCTCTCCTGTTCTGCCCTGCCTCAAGGGTACTGTCTGCCCACCCTGGCTCAGCTTCCCCTCTCTCCTGCCCACAGCACCCCACGAGACTCATGCCTGCCCCACAGAACTCTCCACTCACGCACAACTTGAGGTCAGTCACAGCTAGTGGAGTCTACACCACAGGCATCCATGGTGGCCACTAATTTGTGCTTTTCTTTGTGGACATTGGTGTTCAACATGTTGCAGGACACTACTACTGTTGGGGCTTGACCTTGTAGTCCATCCCCAAGTCCACCAGTGCAAGCCCTGTCACTTTCTCACTGGCCAGCCAGAATCCACATCTACTGAGTGGCCCTGTCCTCACCTCTCAAATCTGGCCCTCACACCCAGGCAGCCCAGATATTTCAAGGTTGTCTTCCAACCTGGGAAACCCTGGCAGCCTCAGGCTTCCTCCAGGGATCTGCCTAGTCCCAGCTGGGGCTTGTCATAGAGGACCTGCCCTTCCCTCCCCCATCCTACCCCCACTCTGCTTACTTCTACACCCCACCTGCTCCCTGCTACAGAAACTGCTCCCACCAACTCACCGCACAAACCCTTAACTCTTTCCAAAGCGCCCTTTCATTTTTATTACCCTGGCACACAGAACTTAGGCAAGACACACTTGTTGGCTCGCACAGTTGCCTTTGACAAACGGGAACTTGCCGGGGTCAACGTGGAATGCGCTGGTTTGGCAGGAACCCGAGGCACAGGCGGCTGGAAAATGCCACACCTGGAGCCCACCCTGCTCATCCTAACAGGCTAAGCAGAGATGGGTTCCGAGAGGTGTGCCCAAGCAGTGTGTGAGGCAGGGCCTCAGAGGGCAGAAGAACCCAAACAGAGTAGAAGAGGGCCTTCAGTGGGGCTGGGCCTCGAGTTCCCATCCTGTGGACCAGTAGGAAGTACTGTAGTCCAAAACAGCAGGGATGCTGTGGGTCTGCAGGGTTGAGTGGGGAAGCTGTGTGTGTGTGTGTGTGTGTGTGTGTGTGTGTGTGTGTGTGTGTGTGTGTGTGTGTGTGTGTGTGTGTTTGGTTGTTTTGTTTTGAGATAGGGCTTCTCTGTGTAGTCTTACTTGTCCTAAAGCTCACTCTATAGACCATGCTAGCTTCAGACTCAGAGATCCACCTGCCTTTGCCTCCCAAGTGCTGGGACTAAAGGTGTGTGCCATCACCACCTAGTTGGGATAAGCCACTCCGGCTTCCCACATCCTTCCACTGGAGCCTGATGCCATCCCAGCGCTTGGCATGGAAGCTCTCCTGCTGAGAGATGGGAAAGCCCCAGAGCTAGTTCCAGTCCTCTGGGACCTCCTGCAGGTCACTGGCCTTACCTGTCCTAGAAGGAAGGCCTGCCAAGTTTACAGAGGCTGATCAGGGCAACGAACAACAGATTATTGAACCACCCCACCTAAGACCAAAACAAAAAGGGGACCAATGAACAGCGGCTGTGTGGGCCAGAGAGCAAACAGCTCGATGGCTCAGCTTCTCGGAACTCTCCGGGCAGTGAACTGTAACAGGCCACAGCTTGTTAGCTGGGAATGGAAGTCGAAGTGAGATTCTGGTCAGCCAGCCAGCAGCCTCAGGTCTGCACACTCCTCACTTGCAAAGCGGCCACCAGTATCCAGGGTACCTGGACCCTAGCCACTGTCCCCACTGATGAAAGACACACAGCATGACCCTCAAGGACAGGGGCTAGTGAGGTCAGAGGCCTGTGAAAATTCCAGGCCTGGAGGCACAATTCCAACAGAATTCCTTCCCATGGCCAGGACCAGAAGTCATCATCCCAGGGCTGAGCTGATGTCCCCAGAGTGACTCAGTCAGCTGTCACAATTTTGCATTCTGTCACAGACTGGGGCCTGCGGTGTGGACAGCCTATCCCATAGAGCTGTGATTCTGAAGCGCCATGGAGCATGGAAACTGCTTGAGACAGTGTGAGTGGCTGAGCTTCCCTAGGCCTGCTGGGAGAAGGCAGGCCTGGGGATCCGGAGGGCTGCCAGGGCCTAGGCTAGGTGTTGGGAATGGCAGGCTGTTCAGTGAGTCAGAGGAGGCTGAGTGGAGTCCTCTGCTAAGGGTCTGCAGTGTGCCAGCCCCAAAATCACCACAGTGGGCAGCAGGGATTTGCTATCCCTGTCTTGTGGATGAGGACTGGAAGGCTGGGCTTCCAAGAGACTGGGCTGTCCAAGCACACGCCACTAACAAGACCAGAGCCAAGAAGTACCCCAGAGGCTCTGACCTCACAGACAGATATTTCCACTCTCCTGTGGCTTGAACATCTGTCCTTTCCTAGAAAAAGGGTCTCATGGTATGCCTGCTACAGGGCTGTCTTCGTCTTTGGCCAATTCAAAATTGTTGCCAAAGATTTAATCACAGAAGACATATCCATCAGGTGCGTGTGATGTGGCACCGACAGGGTCATCCATATTCAGGAATGTCCTAGCAGTCAACCAGAAAAGCCCAAAGCCAAAAGACTTCAAGGGCTGTGGCTCAGTTGGTAGCATGCATGTCTAGCATGCCTGCACCCTGGGGTTCCCTCCCCAGCATTACATAAATGGGCATGGTGGTACAAGCCTGTGATCCCAATACTGGGGGGGTGGGGCGGGGCGGGTGGAGGCAGGAGGATCAGAAGTTCAAAGTTCTCCTTGGATCACCCCCAAAAGTCAATACCAACCTGGGGCTACATGAAACTGTTAGGAAAGGAGTGAGGGCAAGAGGGGTAGGCTTATTTACTCAGAGCATTTGATTGAATATTTGATGAGGCACTACTGTGTTTCAGGCCCTGGACTGGGCAGCTAAGACACACTGCGTGAATGAATCTAATTGAAGAGCAGAAAATGCTTGTCCGGCCAAATCGCTCTTGCCTTTTGTTTTAAAGAAAATCTATTTGATCCTGGTGGCACAGGTCTGTGATCTCAGCCACTAGAGAGGCTGAGGCAGGAGGATTCTGAGCTCAAGACTAGCCTGAGCAATTTAGGGGAAGCCTACCTCAAAAAAGTTGGAAAAGAGGGCTGGGGGGGTGTGACTCAGTGGGGGTGTGACTCAGTGGTAGAGCCCTGTCCAGCATGGTGGGACCCTGGCTTCTACCCTCATGCCAAAAACAAAACAAGCCCAAGCAGTCTGTGAGGAAGCTCTTGGCACAGCGGGCAATCCAGCGGCTAGCTTCCCTGTCCAACCCATGGGAGCTGAGAGCTGCAGTGCAGTCTCATAATCTGCTCCTCTCCTTCCCGGGGCTCCTGCTGCCTCTGCCTCTGTGCTTGCATTGTTTGTTTGTTTGTTTGTTTGTTTGTTTTTTGAGACAGGGTTTCTCTGTAAAGCCCTGGCTGTCCTGGAACTCACTCTTTAGACCAGGCTGGCCTCGAACTCAGAAATCCTCCTGCCTCTGCCTCCCAAGTGCTGGGATTAAAGGCATGTGCCACCACTGCCCGGCCCTGAGCTTGCATTTTTAATAGCTGCAAGACACCCACACCCAGGCACAGCCAGTGGTGACCGAGCTGTTCCCAGTTAAGTACCTGGGAAGTGGCATACAGTGTTTGCTCTCGGTGTGACCGCAGCTCCCGTGGATCGCTGCCCTTTCAGATTAGAACTGCCCAGAATGGTGACATAGATACCAGCGTGGACATAAGCTCTCCACTGAGTTCCCAGTTCATTGTCAGGAGAACCAAGCAGTTCTTTGTGACTTCCCCTGAGGTCCTTGAGTGACCTATGACCCTGCTGCCCTTCTGGCCCAGCTCATGGAACATGCTTTTCTTCTGGACCCCGTGATTTCCTGTAATCAGTGTATGTGGTTGACAGGAGATGGATTGAAGGAAGATTGCTAAACTGTAGTTACTCATTCCCTGAAGCCCAAGCCTGAGGCAGAAGGACCCCCGGAGCTCCGGAGGGTAAGCACTGCCCTGGGGAGTCTCAGCAAGCTTCCAAATCTCTCCACCTGACTGCAGGGAGCAGCAGGAAGCAGCATGATTGGAGGTTGTCTTCCATCTCACAGGTGCAGTAGCCCAGAGAGGTTATGCTCTCACACAGCTTCAAAAGATGGAACCGGAATACTGAGGCCATAATGGAAGGCATTTGCACACCAGGACTGGACCCTTGCACACCTGCTGCCTTCCAGACCCTAGAGCAAATGTCCTCACTTTCCTGCAGTGTGTTTCCTGCTGTTTAAAAGAGGAAAGGACCAGGTAGAGGAGGCTGCTGCAAGCCTTGGAGCCTCCAATCTCCTTAGGAGTTCACAGTGCTAACCCCTAAGTAATGTAGGGCCAGCCAGGCACTGGCCACCCACACTGAACCCCAGGTCCACGCAGAGCAGGACAGGCTACAGTGGAAGCCCATCACCCCGCTTCTGGCCCTGGGAAACCTTTGTCTTTATCTGTAAACTAGTCATTGCTACAATATCTGGCCACCTCTGGGCCAATGAAGAGACTGAAAAATTTGAGAGTCAAGGCCACTAACCTTGTGAGCCTGAACAAATATTGATTGTGTGTCATGTGCCGGAAGGGGGACTGGGATCTTCGTGCCAGAGCCCCAGCCCAGGTAGGGGGTCACAGACCCAGCTCTGTCCCAACTGCGGCTTCCATTGCTCAGGGTCTCAGACTCTTAACTGGGGATTAAGAAGAGCAATGCCCCTGCTTCCATTGCTGGGCTGCTATGTGGACAGAACAACCCTGAACCCACCTGGAATTGGTGTCAGGCTCCCATCAGCCCAGGTCTGAGACCTGAGGCCATGATGTGTGGGGTGCATGCATCAGGATCTCAGGGCAGAGGGAGAGACACGCCAAAGGAGCCAAAGGAAAGGAAAGGACGGGGTAGAGTCTATTCTCCATAAACACTTCTCCTGTGTGCCAATGGTTCCCTTATTTTACGTGAGAGTTTTTTTCCTATGGCTCTGGGGGCAGAAGCCAGGCCTCCTGAGTGCTGAGCGAACACTGTAGCACTGAATTACGCGTAGCCCAACATTCCTGTTTTCACTGACTATAATCCACAGGGCTGAGATGGACTGGGTGATAGATGTATGCCCAGCATCTACAAAGCCATGGATTTGAACTTCAGCCTTGGGGGTGGGGGTGGGGACCCGTGAAATCTATATACAATTTACTAACAAGACATTCTATCCCTACTGGAAGGTGAGATGTGTGTTTGAGCTCATGTGCACACACAAGTGAGAGGCCTGGGGGCCAGAAGTCAGCATCTCCCTTTCTCCATCTCTCTCCACCTTGACATGTTTTGTTTGTTTGTTTCTTTGAGACAGAATCTCTCACTGAACTTGGAGCACACGTTTCACCAAACCTGCCTGACCAACGAGTTTCCCCAAGGATCCGCCTGTCTCTGCCACCACAGTGCTGGGATTTCAGGTGTGTGTCGCCCAGTAGGGTTTTTACGTGGATGCCTCGGAACTGAACTCGGGTTTGCGCGTGTGCCCAGTGAGCCATCTTCCCCAGCCTTTCCCACCCAGTGCTCCCGCTTGGGTCTGATGATAACCTCATGCACATTTTATAGTCAGAATTACAGAACTGAAAGCAAGTTCTCTGTGCAAGCTGAATCTGAGCCTGCTTCCCCATGAGCTTTTAGTGTGAGTGGGCCTCCCGGATGCACTTGTCCTAAAGTCCCATCTCTTGTGAGTGTGTAGTTTGCTAGGAGCCTGTGTGTATTTGCTGGCAAGCGGCTTGCCTCCCTAAGTAGGAAGGACTGTTAGGAATCCAGATACCCCCTAGGAGCCCCTGTCAGCCTGCAGGGACTGGCTACCTGGGTCCCCTCTGCACTCTCCCAACAGTGCCCTTTGGCCTGCTTTCCGTGGCATCTGTATCTGTCTTTCATCTTGATAGTTCTGCTGCTGATAACCGCTGGACAGGTAAACACGGAAGGAGGAGAAAGTCCACAAATGCCGATCAGCCAGCTTCACCTACAGGGCCATGGCCATGGCCGGGGCCAGCCTGGAGAAAGGCCAGTCCCTCCTTCCTGGCTTTCTAGGTCCTGGTCCCTAGCCTCTTCCAGTTTCCCCCTGAACAGTTGAGGCTCCAAAGCAAAAGTCCCTGACCCTGGGTTCATGCTCTCTCTGCCTCAGTTTACATATCTAATTGCATGGGCAGGTTGCCACCAAGCACTGTGGGATGTGAAAGCAGAGATGAGAGACAACAGGGAGGGAGTGCAGCCAGACCCACATGTACCCTGCAACCATGCTCCAGCCCTCAGGATCCCCCACTGATTTCAGACCTCCACTCCAGCCCCTGGTGTGTTGTAAGGATACTTTAAGACTGTAGGTGTCCACAGAGGGAGTTCCCTCATCCCAGGTCTCAAAACACACCTGCAGAGAGCTGTGGACTGTAGCAGGGGTCTCTGAAGCTTCTGTCACTGGGCCCTGGCTTACACTAAGCCTCTTAGTGTACCTCAACACTCAAGGGCGTTTCTGAGCAGCAGAGCTGAACCCAACACAGCTCCCAGTCAGGCTGGGGAAAGTTGCCCAGCCTAGCGCAATAGGAAAATGCAGAATGCATGATCTTTCTCTTAAAAAATGACCAAGAATTTTAAGGAAGACACCAGAGCATTAAACCAAGAATCTGACCACAAAGCCCTAAGCAAAAATTGCAACCCAGGATCCCTCCAGGGGAGGAGGCCAGGAAGGGAAAGGAAGCAGTAGTATCCAAGACCTGATATCTGAGCTGTGGGCTGCAGGTACCTGGCCTTCCCCCTAAACCCAGGTCAGCAGCCAGTCTTGCCCACCTGGCCTCCTACCTCCCCACCCCAGGATGGTGTCCCTCTTCACCCAGCCCTGCAAGAGGTGCCTCTCCACCAGTTTATGGTTGGGCACCATGTACTCCCTGGGGAACAGACTCTCCCATTGAGACTGCCAGCGCAGACTAGGACTCAGGGGTTCTGTGAGTGTGTTTAACAGTTTTGGGGATTGAAGGCAGAGCTTTGAGCATGCTGGGCAAGTGTTCTGCCACTGAGCCATCTCCCAGCCTCGAGCCCAGGGTTTAAACATATACATACGAGTGTTCAGAGAGCCTTTTTTTTCCCCAATGGTCCTGGGGCTTGAACTTGGGGCCCCATGCAATGCTAGGCACAGGTCCTACTGAGCTATTCCCCAAAACTTATATGTGGTATTTTGAATAACCCATTGTTTTAATCCAAGAAAAAAAAACCAAAATATCATTTTTAAAAAAAAAAAATCAAAATGCTGTGTTAGCAGCCAAGACTCTTGCAGCTGGAAGATACTCTACAAGGTAGGCCCAAGACCCTCTCCTTCTTTACAGCTCTGAAGGGTTCTTTTTCTGCAATTTTTTTCTTTAGGAAATTGCACCAAAGTGTCACTTTCTTGATTAATGAATCCTCCTCCTCTTCTTCTTCCTCTTCCTCTTTCTCCTCCACCACCACCATCACCACCACCTCCTTCTTTTAGTTTTTAGAATTATTTATCGTGTGTGTGTGTGTGTGTGTGTGTGTGTGTGTGTGTGTGTGTGTGTTCTGTCTTCATGCAGACGAGAAGAAAGCATCAGATCCCATTACAAGGTAGTTGTGAGCCAGCATGCAGTTGCTGGGAATTGAACTCAGGACCTCTGGAAGAGCAGTCAGTGCTCTTTAACTGCTGAGCCATCTCTCCAGTGCCAGATTAGCGAACCCTTCTTACAGTTGCTACTTAGAGCAAGAGCCTGACACGACACTCACTCGCCCCCAGTTCTGGGACTGGTGGCAGAGAGAACCCTGATGGTGACAGCTGATAAGGAGAGGAGCAATGGCCTCCGAGGTGCACCGACCGACCTAAACCGGTGCCCAACTTCCTTCCCTTGAGCCAACGTTGAGCATCATATGGAAAGTGCTATTCCAGACCCAGTGTGCAGCAAGCCACACCTCCCCAGGACCCAGCTTACACTTGGGGAGCACAAGAACCAGCCAGCAGATGGGTGTGACCCCCTACAGGAAAAGAAGTGTAGAAAGGACCAGGGAAGGGACACACACACACACACACACACAAGTCCAACTCAACCCCACTTTTCAGTTGGAGAAACTGAGGTTTGTTCAGAGCCAAGGGTTTTTTTTGTTTTTGTTTTTTCCTGCACACTCCTGTGTCCCCTCACCCCACAAGCTGGGGTGAAAACTGAGTGGAAGAGCCGCCTTCTGTATCTCAGAGGCCAGCTAGCCAGTCATTTCTCAAAAGCAGTAAAGTTGTCCCACTGGTAAGAGACCTGGTGGTCTCTCTCAAGAGTTACTAGTTCTTCCTTCAGACTGAACCCAGGAAGGGCGACTGGCCAGCGGGGGCCCTTTAAGACTGGCCAGGGGCAAGTTCATTCACCCAGGGGCCCCTGCTGACTCACGCTTATGAAAGTGATTTTCCTGGCCCCGCCTTTGCCTCCGCCTCCTCCCTGCCCCGCTGTGAAATACCCCTGCTAGCCTTGGGCCTCACACAGCCTCTGGGATCCCCAGGGCTAATGGGCATCCTGTTCTTGTAGCAGGGCACTGTGACAAAGTCTCTCACCGTGACCAAGTTCCTCTGAGTGTCCAGCCAACCCAGGCTCACCAGCTCCCTCCAGCTACCGTCCATCAGGTGAGCGGTCTGGGCAAGGCTGTGGGTGGGAACCAATGGTCACGGGGCAGGAGTGGGCAAACGGGGGTTGCGGGGGAGCTGGGCTGTATACGGTCTGGTCCCCAATAGGACTCCGGGAGTCCTCTCTGCTCCTCCACGTCCATGTTCAGGTGTCTGGGCCCTTCTCTCCAATGGCCCCTGTTTCAGTAGCTTCATCCTAACCTGTGAAATAGCTGTTCCGGCAGGAAGGAAAGAATGTGGGTAGCCTTACTCCTTCGAGGCATCAATGGCCACTGTGTCCCAGCTTAGTGAGGTGCTTTCCTGGGTCTTGTGTACCAGTCACAGACAGACACAGCCAAGGGCTCCTGGGCACTTTGCTTTATGGAAGGTGCTGTGGGGGGGGGGGGGCATAGAGGTTGGGGCATCAGGCACCCTTGGGCCCAGGTGAGGCAGGCAGTTGGAAACTTGGAATGAGGGTTCACTGTGACTAAGGCCAGGTAACACTTGGCTGACTGCACACTTCCTCCTGCCCCAGGGCTCTGTGTCACTAGCAGCTGTCACTGCTACCTGTTGCTTTATTTGGGAATGGAGGGGAAGGGGGGTCCAACTAGGACATGCCTCCTTCCCCCTACCTCAGTTTCTTTCCTCCACGCAGTGGAGATAAGAAAACCCCAGCTCTTGGGGGGAAGGGGGCGTCTTAGAGGCAAACGGTGTACGGCTCCCAGCCTTTTCCCAGCACGCCGATTTCATAACCTTAGAAATGTTTGCCGTGTTACACCATGGCAGCTATCACCGCTTCTGAGAAACTCTTCTTTTCTCTTTATGTGCTCATACCTGTGGGGTCTTCCTCAGTCACAGCCCACACCTTATTTTATTCCATTATTGTTGTTGTTGTTGCTAGAGAGAACGCACAAGAACGTGTGTAGAAATCAGACAGCCACCCCCCCCCAGGGGTCAGGGGTCAGCTCTCTCCTTCCATCTTTATGTGGGTTCTGCCCTCAAGTCTCTGCCCTTGTACAAGTTACCTGCTGGTCCACTTCCCTCCAGGTTTCCCTCTCTGGTACTGAGCCTGGAGCCTGTCATTTGGCTCTCTGGCAGGTGATCTCCAGGGGCCCTCCTGTGCCTGTCTCTCTAGACCTAGGATTACAGACATATGCTTTTTTCAGGAGTGCAGGGAATCTGAACTCAGTTCTTCGCCATTAGGCAAGCACTTTACCCAATGAGCCAGTCTCCCCGGCCCCTCAAACCAACAACTTGAGAACTTTTTTTTTTTTTTTCTGTCAGCATTGCCCAATCAGAGAGACTCAGAAATACTTTAAAAACTGGTTATTCTCCCCTGGAGGTTGTGGCTTTCTCCTGTAATCTGAGCAGTTGGGAGGTGCAGGCAGGAGGAGCAAGAGTTCAAGACTGGCCAAGGTTTATTCCAGTTTCAAGCCAGCCTGGACTACACGAGACCCTGTCTGAACAAACCAAGCAGCTTACTCCAGCTCTACAAGCTGAGGCCATGGGTGGGAGTGCAGGGTGGAAGATGCTGTCTTGCCTTTTAAACTGGTAGCAGGTGCCTGTGGGTGTTAGTGAGGGCAAACAGTAGGGGCATGTGACCTCTGGGGGGGTCAGGCTCGGCAGTGACCTCATGCATATGGCATCCAGCAGCTCTAAGTGAAGCTTCTGCCAGCTGGGAGAGGGACCTGGTCTAAGAGTGCAAAGTCCTCCAATGCACTGGCCCATCCTACTTCCTGTGAGGCAATTTAGGCATCCCTTGGATCTGGCCTGTGTGGACAGGGCCTCCTGCTGGCACCAGTGAGGAGCTGTATGCTGGGATATTAAGAGAAAGGAGGAGTTGGTGCCTCAGGTTCTCTGGGAATGGCTGGCATGCTCTTTTCAAGAGGTATTGGAATGTCTAATAGGGTTATGCCAGCAGGGATCAAATTTCTGTTCCATTATGGGCCTGCTCTAAAATTTAGCAGTCGTGACTGTATCCCCCACTCCACCCCTGCCTCAGTCTCCTCATCTGAGACATGGGTTATCATAAGGATTAAAAAGATAAGGCACAGGAAAGCACCCTGCCAGGATGTCACCCTCACCTGTGTTGCTGCTGTTACTGGGTAATGAAGATGGAGTGAGGGGGAGACCCTGCAAGCACCAGTGAGGGGACCACCCTCCAGGAACTGCAGCTTGAATTTCCACAGCTCTGAGCACATCTGCACCCTCTAGTTAGTGAGAAACTGACCCTCCTCCATGACATTGGGGTCAGAATCTGCTGCAGGACAGAAGGGGACAACCACACACAGTAGAGGCTTCCAGTCCCCTACACTTGCAGAGGCCCAGAGAAGCCTCTGGAGTAGGGTGACCCAGGTCAAGTCCAGTCCAGCTCACTGGAGGTGGGACAGGCTTCTTGCAGACTATAAAGTCTGTGCTAAGCCCCCCAGCCTCAGTTTCTCTACCTGTAACACAGGAGTGATCAAGAGAATACTTTAACCACCCAGATAAAAGTTATAAGCATAAGCTTCTGTGTGTGGAGGGTTTGGAACCTGCATGGCCCCAGGACAGAAGCCTGGAGAAGCCTGGTGTCAGCTCTGTAATTATTGCCATCAGGTGTGTTACCCCAGTATCCTCTTAGGCCTTGTAAGGGAATGGCACATGGTCTCAAATAACAGCAGGAAGCCACCTGCACTCTCCCAGGGAGGAGGAGGAGGACCCAGGGGTGCTGGGGACATGGGAGACATCTTAACAAGTCTGCAAAGCTGTCCTAATGGCTGAGCACAGCTGAGGCTAGAAAGATGGTTCTTGGCCAGCCCAGCTGTGAGCCCACAATGATGTGCAAGGACATATCCCACTGGCAGACTGTTGTGAGGCTCACCCCTCACGCTCCCCAGCAGAGGAGCACTGAATACCAGGTGGGAGCTGCTGGGTCAGTTGTCCGGTTTGACTGGTTGGACTTGCCTGGTGGGAAATGCCTGGGCTTTGTGTCCCTGCGCGCAAGTCACAGGCGGCCTCAGCTGTGTTTTGTTGGCCAGTAAAGTATTTGCGTAAGGGTGCGTCACTGGCTGCCCACTTTTCCAAACCAGAGAGTTCACATACAACCCCCAGAATTCTGCCTCCTCTGGAAGAGTTCTGCAGATGTGACCTCAGACCAGTGTGCTGCCACTAGGTGAGCCTGAGGCTCCCAGGGACTCGCACCATAGCCCAGAGTCTTAGTCACCAGTTAGCCTTGGCTTAAAGTCCCGCCAGCAGCTTCCTCAGAGGGTCAGCGTGGTCAGCGTGGGAGGGACAGGTCACTGGAGGAGCTCGCTGTCCTTGTTCTCCCATCGAGGGCCAACATTTTTTGTGTTCCCCCTACCACCACCCGGGGAGGAAGCTGACACCAGCTCTTGTTCTGCCGTCATGATCCAGAGTTGCCTGTGTCCCTGGGGGGAGGCTACCCTGGTTCCTGCTGCTAGCCTGGGACTGCCGCTCCAACGCATTGAGCAATTAGGCATTGTGACCACCAGGGGGCGCAGGAACTCCAAAGCCCAGGTTTGCTGGCATTTTCCCAAATCCCGCTGTCAGAGTCTCCCCAAGTCCAAGGTCCATCCCCGCCCTGAGCAGGAGGTCAGGCAGGGCCTTCCTGGCAGTAAATCCACCCCAGCAGGTGTTCCAGAACATTCTACTTGCACAGCTTACTGAGGCTCAGGTCTGAGAGCCAGCCAGTGTCACCAGTAAGGAAGTGGGTGGTGGCCCTGCAGCCACCAAAGAAGTCTTGTCTTGCCCCTTCCTCCCATACTGGGCAGAGAGTCTTCTCCTTATGATGAAGTGAGAGATGGATAGCATGAGGCTCAGAAGAGTTGGTGGCTCCTAGTTCTCAGGCAGCTGGGGAGAAGCGCAGGTGCCCCATGTGACTGAGGACAGACAGAGAATGTGGGTGGGTAGGAGGGAGACAGGAGGGTCACTGTTGCCGCCTCCAGGGGTCCTGCACTCAGCCCCTAGCTCCACCGTGTAGCTGAGATAAGAGTTGGTGTGATGTCCCCCAGCCTGACTACAGGGACTTTCTCTTTGCTCTCCAGGTCAGCTGCCAGCCCCAGGCTGAACACCAACCCCAGCTATGAGCTCCTGGAGGCGCGACTCCCTCGGGGCCAGCAGCTCGGAGCCCCTCCCAGTAGTTATCATCGGTAAGTGTCCCACCGGCAAGGGTGGGGGATACACACTGGTGCTCTGCATACCCCTGTGTCTGAGGCTAGCAAGGCCAAGGCTGGCCTCTAGACCATTGCCTTTAAATGAAGCTTGTCCGCTTACCGTGGGGCCAGCGCTGTACATCTAAGCCTTTGCACCATTACCCAGTGTCCACAACTGTGCCAGGTGCCCATATGGGGAACACAAAGAGAACACAGAGATAGGGCCCAAGGTCCCTGTCCTCAGCTCTGCAAAATAGAGAAAGAGTGCAAGCAAGCATCAGGTCGACCCACATGAGCAGACATTTTAAAAGTGAAAAACGGGTAGCGATTAGCCGGGAAGAGCTGGATGGTCGACGGAGGACGCTCTGATCCCAGCTAGGAGGGGCTTCAGTCTACTTAGACACCGCAGGGCTTGAAGAAGTCCATCCTGCCGATGGATTGTCACCTCTAGGTGTTTGTCACAGCCCTCCTGGCTTAGGCAAGCACCCACCTTTTGCTTTTCCTTTGGGGCTCACTGTGTTGCAGACTGGCCTTGAGCTTCAGATCCTCCTGCCTCATCAGCCTCTCGAGTTTCAGGCTCGCATGGCTATAGGCTCTGTCTCCCTGAGTGTGAATCCCTGCTTAGCCTTTTGCCAGCTGCCTGGACACGGGATGCTTGTTTAACCCCTCTGTGCCCAGTTCCCCAAGCATGAAAAGAAAATACTAGTATCTATTCCCTGACTGACATCACACAGGAAGCCTTTGACCACTTCTTGGTCATTACTACACATGGCGTCTGTCACAGAGTAAGGGCTTGGTGAACGGTTCATGGAATGAAGGAATAGCCAGCCAGGCTGAGTGACCCTGACCTCCCTGTCTCTGCAGGCAATGGTCCCTCAGGCATCTGCCTGTCCTACCTGCTCTCTGGCCACATCCCCTACGTGAAACCAGGAGCTGTCCACCCCCACCCCCTGCTGCAGAGAAAGCTGGCTGAGGCTCCAGGGGTCTCCATCCTGGACCAGGTGGGTCTGACACATGAGTATGGGAGGGGCATTCTCCTGGCAGAAAGCCAGGGGTCCCTGGAAGACCAAGCTCAGAACAGGAGTCCATGAAACCAACCACAGAACAGGAAAAGAGCAGCTGGGATTGTCTTCCGAGACCCACCAATGCCATGTCAGCAGTCTGACCACACATTAGACCCATGGTTCTCAATCACCGACTCCCTCCAAGAACATTCACCTGGGGCCCTCAGGCTCCCAGAGGGACCACAGTGACAGTCCCCCAAAATACTCAGCATAGAGGTCTCTGTGTGACCAGTTTCCCTCAGACTCAAGGTGGGACTCTGCTATCCCCTGGGGGGTCCCACTGACCTGTGCCCCCTCTTCAGGATCTAGAGTACCTTTCCGAAGGCCTCGAAGGCCGAAGCCAGAGTCCTGTGGCCCTGCTCTTTGATGCCCTCCTGCGTCCTGACACAGACTTTGGAGGCAGCTTAGACTCCGTGCTCTCCTGGAAGCGACAGAAGGAACGCGCTGTTCCCCACCTTGTCCTGGGACGGAACCTCCCTGGGGGCGCCTGGCATGTGAGTGTCAACTTGGAGCATCCTGGTTCTCTCTCACACTGGGGAGCGGGGTGGGGTGCTGCTGTCCTGGCTGGGCCTGACAAGTCCTTTCTCTGCAGTCCATTGAAGGCTCCATGGTGACCTTGAGCCAAGGCCAGTGGATGAGTCTCCCAGACCTGCAGGTCAAAGACTGGCTGCGGAAGAAATGCAGGTAAGGGGTCCTTGGGAGGCCGGGCAGGCAGAGGAGACTCCCTATAAACAGACAGATAAAACTGGCCTCTCTAGGTCCTGGCTCTGTCCCTACAGAGGAGGAGGGGTGTTAGGATCGTGTAGTGACAGGAATGTGCACATCACTTGCCTTTTTGCATAACACCTATGACAAGTATCTTATGGGAAACCACAGTAGCCTGCCCTTTACAGGGGCTTTGTAATATTCCTACAGAGGCCACGCCGACCCAGCAAATACCCCATGATCCACTGCCAGCCACTTGCCCCTCCTCAGTGTGCCATTATATTAAACAGCCCTAGGTAGTCTCTGCGGACAGGTCTCTGTTACAGTTTTCACAAAAGGTAAACAAACAAAAAACAGGAGCGTGAAATGACAGACAGAAACAAAGTCTAGAGTTCCTGGATGGCCTCCGTGCATCCTGGCCTTTGAGTCCCCCTTAGCCATGTGTCCCTGCACAGGGTAACGACAGCCATGTGGGATTATCCAGTAAGATACAGGAAGTCTGAGGTGATGAGAAGCCAGCTCCCCCACCAGCATGGCTCACAGACCCTGCCGCCAGTGTCCCTGGAAAGGGAGGAAATACAATAAAATCAGCAGTGAAAGTGGGGAGCCCCCCCAACACCTCTGTGCCTGAACTGTGTGGCCCAATAAGGGCTTCAGTGGCAGTATTTTAAGTCCACGCTTCAATCAGAATGTGATTGATGGGGCTGGGAATTTAGCTCAGTGGTAGAGCGCTTGCCAAGCAAGGGCAAGGCCCTGGGTTTAGTTCTCACCTGGCAGGAGGGGAAGGGTGGGGACGAGTGGGGCATGTGACCCATGCAGGAAAGGGTAGGGAGGCCTGAGTGCCTCTGAGGAGCGCCCTGCCATGGCACTCAAGGACAGATTCTGAGGCTGCTGTCCTGTGCCCACTACCTCTGCTCATCCTCCCTCTCCCCCAGGACAGCCCCGCTCTTAGCTCTAGCTGTATAGACTCTCGACCTCATTGTCAACTTTATAGATGTTTGATATTACAGCATTTACTTAGACCCTTGGTGTTTTTGATGTAGAGTCTTGCCATGCAAGACTGGCCTTAAACTGATGATCCTCCTGCCTCAGTCTCCTGAGTGCTGGTAGTTACCACCTCTCAGACTGTTATTAATGCCCGTTGGGGTAATGATGTGGCTGGATGGCCAACTCAGACATGTCGCCCCATGCTCAAGTTCCAGTCTAGGTGCTTGGCTTGTACCCAACCTTGTATGATCTCCCAAGACCCTCAAGGGATGTTCCTGACACTACCCTGCCTAACAAGTAGGGAAACTGAGGCACAGGGAGTTTCAGGCTTTGGGAGGTACCCTTGTTAGTTCTGCTTTACACTGGAGACACCAAAGCCTGGCCTCAGCAGGGCATGCTGTCGCCACTGGCCATTGCCTACCTCCATGCCTGTCTCTGACACCCAGCCCCCACATCTGCTTCCTCTTCAGAGGTCTCCGCAACAGCAGAGCCACAGCCGGTGACATCGCCCACTACTACAGGGACTACGTGATCAAGAAGGGCCTAAGTCACAACTTTGTGTCTGGTGCTGTGGTCACTGGTGTGGAGTGGGCTAAGTCTGAGCATGGCAGTCCCGAGGCCCAGGCACCCAGTCCTCTCTTCCAAGTGACCGGCTACTTGACTACCAAGGACCACAGCCACCAGCCCTTCTCCCTATGGGCCCGTAATGTGGTCCTGGCCACGGGCACCTTTGACAGCCCAGCCACTCTAGGCATCCCGGGAGAGACCCTGCCCTTTGTCCACCATGAGCTGTCAGCCCTGGAGGCAGCCCTTCGGGCAGGCACTGTGAACCCAACCTCAGACCCGGTGCTGATTGTGGGAGCTGGGCTGTCTGCAGCCGACGCCGTCCTCTTTGCCCGACACTACAACATCCAGGTGATCCATGCCTTCCGCCGGTCTGTGCATGACCCTGGCCTGGTGTTCAACCAGTTACCCAAGATGCTGTACCCCGAGTACCACAAAGTACAGCAGATGATGCGTGATCAGTCCGTCCTGTCCCCCAGCCCCTATGAAGGCTACCGCAGCCTCCCTGAGCACCAGCCGCTGCTCTTCAAGGAGGACCATCAGGCAGTGTTCCAGGACCCACAGGGGGGCCAGCAGCTCTTTGGAGTCTCCATGGTGCTGGTCCTCATCGGCTCCCACCCCGACCTCTCCTACCTCCCCAGGGCAGGTGCTGACTTGGTCATAGACCCAGATCAGCCACTGAGCCCCAAGAGGAACCCCATTGATGTGGACCCCTTCACCCATGAGAGCACTCACCAGGAGGGCCTGTATGCCCTCGGGCCACTGGCTGGGGACAACTTTGTAAGATTCGTCCAGGGTGGAGCCCTGGCTGCTGCCAGCTCCCTGCTGAAGAAAGAGACCAGGAAGCCACCTTAACATTAGCCGGATACCCTGACACCCAGGCCCTGAAGAGGAAGAGGGTTTACCACAGCCCAGTGGGACATGAGCCCATCTAAAGATTTTCCATGTGGGGACCAGTCTCTCCGGCAGGAGGGGAAGACTTGAGCCCTGTGGATGGACTATCTGCCCCAGAGGCATGAGGGAACACAGGCCGCCCTACCCTCAGGGGAGTCAAGGCCCCAGGTGGGAGCAGTAGCCGTAGACCAGAGGGCCCCCTTGAAGCTGTCAGTGTGTGCTGGAGTCACAGGGCCAGCTGAGTGTCCAACTAGGAGGACCCCAGGCCCAACCTTTCGACATCAGGTCTGTAATAAAACCAGCTGTGCCTCCACTGTGCCTGAGGAGTCTGTGCTTGGGGAGTGGCTAGGCACTGGGGCCCTGAGTAAGGCCCACGGCTCCAGGAGAAGGAGCGACGGGGCTCCAGGGCGAAGCATCTATAGGCACAGTGGTAGACTAGGGAGTCTGGGCAGGGAATGAGGCTTCCAGAAGCCTGCTGCAGCCCTGCCACTCTGTAGTCCCCCTGGTCTGTGATCACTCTCCTAGTCTCACCTCCCGCCTCAGGGTCTTTGCGCAGGCTGGTGTCCAGCCCCGGGACCCCTATTCAGGTGTCTTGAGTCTGAGTCACTTGCCCAAGTCTGCGTCTTGTTCTGCCTTCAGGGCAAGTAGTGCCCACGAGTGGAGGAGGGGAAGAAGGGACTCGGGGAGTATCGAGGATCGGCCGGCAGAGGGCGCTCGGGGCTCGCCGGACACCAGTACCACGGGGGGAGGGGACCGGGGGTCAGCGAGACCCTGGCGGGGACCGGGGGCACAATCTCAGGGGCTCTCACCCTCCTCCACATCCGCCCTAAGCCCCGCGTGAACGAAGCCATCCCCCTCTGTGGCCGTGCCAGGGTCCGGTCTCCGGGCCCCGCGCCCCAGCGGGCAGTCCCCTGCCTCCGCTCTTGACCGGAGGGGTGGGGGTGGCGGGCGCGGAGCACGTGGCTCGGGGTCCGGGGAGCCCCCCCCACCCCCGGCACTGGCGGTCCCCGCGGTGTCCGGGCCGTGGGGCCGGCGGCGGGAGCGGCGCGCGCGGGCGGGCGCGGGCAGGGGGCGCGCGGGGGCGCGGCCGGGCGGGGGTCGGCGGGCGAGATGTGCGAGCGGGCGGCGCGCCTGTGCAGGGCCGGCGCGCACAGGCTGCTCCGGGAGCCGCCGCCGCAGGGCCGCGCGCTGGGCGGGCTGTTGCGCTGGGTGGGCGCCAGGATGGGGGAACCCCGCGCACCGCTCGTCCCCGACATCCCCGTCGCGGACCCCGACCCCAGGCCCGCCGCACCGCGAGGGGGCACATCCGTCATCCTGGACGTGAGTACGCGCAGGACCCTCCGCTCAGCGCGGCTGGGTGCCAGTCCACACCCGGGACCCAAAGACCCTCTCCACCATTCGCTCCCTGCCCGTTCCCGCATCCCTGCATCCTATAGACAAGATCCTCCTTGGCGCGGGGACCCCCGAGCGTGAGCCCCAACTCTAATTGCTGCTGAGGCGCCTGTCCCCCAGCCCAGACCGCACGATCCTCTCCATCCCTCCATCCACTTTATGTCATCTCCACATCCCACATCCCATAGATGGGACCCCTTCTTCCCGCAGGGACACCCCTCCAAGTCCCCAACTCCACCCGGACCGTATGATTCTCACTTCCATCCTCTTCCTTCTCTTCCTTGCATCCCCATATCCCATAGCCTGGGACCTCCTCCGCGTGGGGACCTCCAGCGCGAGCCCTCCCACCACCCCATCGCGGCTGAGGCTTGGGTTCGTACCCAGACCGAGGACCCTCTCCTCAGTCACCTCCCTCCACGTTCCCACTTCCACTAATTCCGTAGCACGGACCCGCCCAACTCCCCTTCCATCGCGGCTGGGGCGCCTGTCCCCACTGGAACCGCAAGACCCTCTTCATCTCCCTTCGCATTCCCGCACCCCCGCATCCAATAACGTGGTCCCCCAGAGCTGCCGGAAGTCTGGCCGCTATCCCTCCCTTCTGGTCCTAATTAAACCCTCACTTGAGTCCTTATGACTGGGACAAGAGCTGGGGACCGCCAGCCCCCTCCTCTCTATCCTGGATTCTTCTCTGCACTGATGATACTTCTCTGACACCAGCCACACACACAGCCCCGATCCACCAAGGCTCTCTTCTCTGCGGAGGAAGTTGAGCCCACTTTTCGAGTAAAGCCCCTTCCCCACCTCCCCCCTTTCCATAGAGTCACAATTGTCTGGACTTAGGGGTCCTCAGCCTCCAGCTCCACAGTGAGCATCTGTCCTTCACTCTCTTCCTGTTCTTTCCCCCTGACTCTTGGACCCCAGACTCACTCCTCACCCCACCTAGTTCCTCATGCACCACACCGCTCTCCCCACCCCCACCCCTGCAGAGTGGGGGTGACATATAGGCAGAGAGGGTTGGTGGTCTGTGGAGGGGATGGAACTGGTCCCAGGGGTGCCTGTACATGTCATGGGGTTCTGAGAAAATCGGGGTATTTTTGAGTGTGTGCATGAGTTCATGGTGTGTGTGTGTGTGTGTGTGTGTGTGTGTGTGTGTGTGTGTGTGTGCTACACACCCCTCCAAGTGTTAAGAGACTAGAAACCTTATCCCCCGACTTTGTTTCCCTTGCTAGATCTCAGAACTTGCGGATGTGTCTGGGCAGGAGGACTTTGGAGATGGGTGTTCTAGTACCTCTCGGAACACACAAGCAAGAGATGCATGTGCACGCGCATGTGCGCACACACACACAAACACACAGATGTGCACACACACAGCAGGATCCAAGCAGAGTCCAGAGTAGAGGTGGCAGCTTGCCCTCTTTCAGGGAAGTCTTGCTCAGCCCCTCCCTCTGCTCTTGGTGCTAGCTGAGCCTCTTCCTTCCCCTGTGAGGTGGGGTAAGGAGTAGAGGGAAAATGTCACTCATGCTGGCTCTAGGAGCCAATTTACCCGGTGTCATTTGAGGCCACACCAACCTAGTCATTTCGACACCTAGGCTCCTTGAGGTCAGTGGGTACCCAGAGAGTACACATTCCCCTGGTCCAGTTGCCTGTGGGCTGCAGGTGAGCAGAGCCATCTGTCCTTTGACTCAGGGAGAGTAGCACATCTTGTCTGGCTTAGCAGATCCCTGACAAACTGCATCTAGGAAAACCCGAGGAGTTGGAGGACCTGGGTCATGGTTAGGCTGACTTCTTCTGGATAGGGGAGGCAATTCCTCCAGGGCCCTGGGACCATCTCAGACCTTACAGTGCATCAACCACACAGGAAGTTGGTTAAAAGACAATCCTGATTGTCCAGAATTGTGTCAGGAGTGGGTCCAGGATTGGACATCAAGTCCCCTTTCTTATGAGGTGGGAGATCTTTAGCAGACACCTTGGTTTGTCAGGAGCTGCTGGTCCACCTGCCTGGGTTATGGCCTGGGTGGAGCAGTTTTTGGAAGTACCCTGCAATTATTAGAACAACCTCTTGGCCCCAAGCACCCAGCACCCACCATTCAACTGACCTTAAGGGATTCAAATGTCAGCAAAGCAGAGAATGACTTTGTCTCAAAGTGCAGGTCCCAGATTAGGAGTGGTCCCCATCCCATCTCTGCTATTTGCAACCAGAACATCCCTGCCTGCCTCTCCCCCATCCCATAATGACGCAATACTTCTTGTGGGTTGATCTTGTCACCAGGTTTCAAGATCACCTCCTTCAGAAGGAACCCAGGCAAGCCAGGGCAAGAGGAGGTGGGTCCTGGAAACTGTGGGAAGGCGTGGAGCTCCCTCGTGGGCTTCTGAGCATGGCTGGGTGCAGCTGTGTGCTCAGAGATGGTGGATGAGTGTGCGTACACCTGCCGAGATGCATGTGGGTGTGTGTGAGTGTGTAGCACAAATGTGTGTGTCTGTCAGCAGCCGTGGGCAGGCCGGCAGCGCAGTGAGAGAGGGATTGATAGTTTATGAAGGGTGGGGAGGGTCTCAGCCTGCTGCAGTCTCTCCGCCCTGGGTCCTAGCCTCGAGGTCTCCTAGGGAAGTTTGGCCTTCCAAGCCTCCCCCAAGCTGCTCCTGGGAGAGAGATCTCAGCTGGGTTCTGAGGCTGCTCGGGGCACCTGCCCAGGCTCATCTCAGGACTGACTCCACCCCTCCTCTCCCCAGATTTTCCGTCGTGCGGATAAAAACGGTGAGTTCCCTTCCAGGTGTTCCGCTGCCCACATTCTCCCTGTCCCGATGCTTCATGGGAAACAGCTAGCGGTGGGGGACATGGACAACTATGGTATTGAAGGTGAAGAGCACAAGAAGTCCAGAGGCCAAGTCCTGTTATTGTTCTGTGCCTCAGTTTCCCCTTCTGTAAGCGGAAGCGGTAACAGCTGTCCTTTGTTGCTCTGAGCTTTGGGGCAAGGTAAAGAGATGTATGTGGGTGACCTACAACATTGCAAAAGAAAACCAGAGACTAGCATGCTTATCCAGGAAGGAAGTACTGATGAGACCCCTGCCTGTCACCTGCCCTGAGGCCCTTCCCAAGTGGGCTTCAATTCAAGGTGACTCTGGCCTTATCCAGCTCCTATGTCCTTTCTAGGAGCTGTTGTTAACTGTCCCATGTGGTTGTGGGGTGGGATGGAGCTCTTTGGGACCTTAAAGGGCAGGGGAACAGGCTTGGGCTGGGCTCATTGCAGAGGAGTGTCGCCCTCTTCGGGCCTGTCCCAGGGATGATATGCATCTTCCCAAGGCCTTCCGGTGATGGACGACCTGCAGATTCCACACACAACACAGGGATGCACGGAAATCAAACAGTACCAAAGATGTGGTAGCACCATTCAGAGCCTTCATTACCCAGTGAAAGAGGCCTGGCCCCGCCCCCAACACAGGTCACAGGAATGTCAGCTTCAGCTTGCAGTGAGCCTTAGACTGCACCCTCCTGACCCCTACCACTCCCACAGGTTGGGTGTTTGGACTTGTCTTCTCGGTGAGGTCATTGTGCCCAATTCACAGGAGGGCCTCTGTCGATGTACCCAAGATGCCTTCCATCATGAGAACAAGGCTGCGCGTCTCTGGGAGGCTCTCACAATAAAGACTAGTTTGGATGTAGTGGACATGAGGTAGCTAATCTCCGAGGAAAGGCTAGTATGAGAGGCCCGGGTATCACCCTGGAAGACTGCCATTGACGTTTACAGAAGGGTGAGGACCAGCCAACCTTCCCATCCAGGGATGTGAGGCTCACAGGCTCCTGCCATTTAAAAGGTCATGGCGGCAGGCTGGGCTTCTCCTCATTAGTAACACCACCTGCAAACAGCCCCGCTTGGGTCATTGGCAGAAATGATGAAATTGCAGGATAACTTGTCTTCTCTAATTGGACCAGAGGCCAAGTGGTATTTTTCTCTTAATAGCTCATCTGTACTCATTAGGCCTGTGGTTAGCACCTAAGGAAAATGTCAGAAGGCTTGTGATCAGAGGATCTGCAGGCCCTGCTTTTCAGCTCGCTGTTCTCTCTGGGTACAGAGGACACTGAGGTACCATCCATGAGAAGCAGATGGAAGCAGTCAAGAGGGAAGCTGGGCCTGGTGTTGGCACACCCCATGCTGTGGCTGGGACAGACATGACTAATCGATTACAGCACACATTCTTGGAGCCTAGCATTGGCCTCAGCTTTTCCATGTAGCCTGGCTACTCCATGAAAGATGGAGCCACTGACTACCCCTCACCAAAAGGGTAGGGGACTGTGCTGGCACCTACTGTGTGGCAAGAGTCCTGCTCTAGGCTAGGTTGAAGGTCTGAGCTCAGACTACTGTTGGAAGGATGGAATAGAGGAACTATTCTCAGACTATCCCAGAGCTGGGACCTCAGGCCAGGGTTGAGTGTGATTCCTATAGGCTGGTGGTGTCAGGTTAAGCGTGTTACTTAGTGTCTGTATCAGATGACTGAGGGAAGAATAGAAGGGGTGATTGTCTGGTAGAGACCATGAAGGTGTTTGTCTGCTCCCCAGAAACCAGCTTCTGTTGCCTCTGATGGTTTGGGATTACCTGTCAGTAGGCCTCAGGCTGACAGCAGGGAGTTTGTCAGCTGAGACAGTGGTGCTGGGGACAGGCTGTGGTCTACCATGTGCTCTTCTCTCTGAGACAAACACCCACTTGCTTTCTTACCTGTCCGTTGCAGATGACGGGAAGCTGTCCCTGGAGGAATTTCAGCTCTTCTTCGCAGATGGCGTCCTCAATGAGAAGGAGCTAGAGGGTCTTTTCCACACCATCGATTCAGACAACACCAAGTGAGCCTGGGCTACGGTGGGGCACCCTGGGGATGAATGGGTCCTCCCTTCTCCACAATGCCAGGGTCCTGTTTAAGGGCAAGAGGCCTGATACTCCCCTGACTCAGTAATCCAAAGTCAGACCTATTTGGCCCTTACTGTCAAACTGTGTGTGTGTGTGTGTGTGTGTGTGTGTGTGTGTGTGCATTCAGTTCTAACTCCTGTACCGCCCCAGGATCTAAGATCCTGTCTCTGTGAACCACCACCCCAAAACACCCTGTAATGTGCATGAATCCCAACTCTAGCCTGAACCTTACTTCTGGCATTGAAGCAAAATGAAAATTTTCTACAATCCACTAATGACTTGAACCCGTGGCTCAGTCTCACAGGACTCCTGGCCTCCAGAGCCAGCAGAAGGTGTACTGTCCTTTATCTGGTGCTCTTAAATTCTGCCTGGTGGGCAACAGCCACCTGGTCACCCTCCTCTGCCCCACTGAGGTGCTGAGGACTAAAGTTTCTAGGGGTGCTAGGGCAGGTTGGATCACTTGGGGGGCCCAGAGACTAGTGGTGGTGTGGGTACATGGTTACTACCAGGCCTGTTTACAGTTTTCTAGTAAAATGGTAGCCCAGAGCTGAGGCTGGAGGCTAGAGACCTGATGCTCTCTCTCTCTCTCTCTCTCTCTCTCTCTCTCTCTCTCTCTCTTCCCTCCTTCCTTCCCTTCCTCTACAGCCATGTGGACACCAAGGAATTGTGTGGTAGGTACCTGGATTAATGACAGCCAGAGGAGGGCAAACCAGTATGGGCCTAGGTGGGGCTGGTGGGAGGGTCCCAGGGAGAGGGGTGGAGTTCTCTGTGACCCCTGACCTTTGCACCCCCCTTCCTCAGATTACTTTGTGGAGCACATGGGAGACTATGAAGATGTCCTCGCCTCCCTGGAGACTTTGAACCACTCAGTCCTGAAGGCCATGGGCTACACCAAGAAGGTCGGTGGGTGTGGGTAGTGCCTTCAGGAAGCTAAGACCTGAGGGCCAGTTTATTCTAGATCTTTCTGATCATTGTTGTTTAAGGGTGTCTGGATTTGTGGTGAAAAATGTTGACCAAGGGCTCGTTAAGGAGCAGAGGGAAGCCACGTACTGAGGGGAGCGCCTTGGCAGATAGCCCTGTCCTGTAAGCTGTACATCAGAGTGTGAGGACCTTTTCCAGGTCAAGGCTGGTGCTGGAGTGGAAGCTTTGTGAAGCAGGAATCCCCAAGTCCTTGGCTCCCTGAGGCACAGCGCAGACCTAGGGATCCGGAAGTAGGGATTGCAGCTTTATCTATCTGAATTTGACCTAGGAGTGCAAAAATGTCTCCTAAGTGGCTGGCCCGTATGCAGTAGAACACTTAGCTGGTCTAGTCAGGGACCAGGTTGAAGGACTGTGGTCCAGCTTTCTTTGTCTGGGAAGCAGGAGCATCCATATTCCAGGCCTTGAAGGAACTGAAGGAAGTAGGTCCTCTGAGCTGCTGAGAGCAGGACTGCGGAGCTCAATTCCAGCTCCCTCAGCTTCTCACAGAGAGCCTGTGCCAGGCCCTGCCCACAGCAGGCCAGACGGCCCCTTCTTGCCATGCACCCAAATGTTGCTGAGTCTGAACCCCCTACACACACATACACACACACATATAGACACACAGACACACACACAGAGACAGACACACACAGACACATATACAGACACACACATAGACACACACATACAGACACACACAGACACATACAAACACACACACATACAGACATACACACAAACATACAGACACACACACAAACATTCAGACACACACATACAGACACACATAGACACAGACAGACACACACAGTCATACAGACACACACACAGAGATACACACAGACACACACAGATACATACACAGACACACATACAGACACACACATACACACACATACAGACACACACACATACACGCACATAGACACACACAGACACACAGATAGAGACACAGACACACACACACACACACAGACTCACACACACCCTGCCATTGTGGCATTGCGCTTGCAATACTGTTTGCAAGTATTTTAAGACCCTGCAAGAGCCCCTCTTGAAGGCTGTTCATCGTGGCAGTTTTGCTGACAGCCCCAGTGTCCATGGTGGCTGGTGCATTGGCAGGCTGTTCCAGGCAAGGCAGGCCTGCTCTGCTGCTGCTGGCTTCGAGTGGGAGGGGAAGATGGATTGTGTAGCAATCCCTCCTTGACCTCTCCCTCCCATCTAGGAGCAGAGCCCTGTCGTGTAATAAGGCATCGGGTTCTCATTACAGTGGTCTGCCTGCTCTTTGATCGTGGCTCGCAGGAGCAGAACCTCACCCTCCATGAAAGAGAGGGGCTGAACTCCTCCCAGGAGGCTCAGCCCAGCCTTAGCCGTGGTGCCACAGGGACTTGGCACATGTGGCCTCAGGTGGTCATGGTGGTCCTGGGTGATGCGGGAACATCGTTGCAGGGCCTGACAATGGCCACTGAGTATTTATTTCTCTTCTTGCTGGGTATCTCCTAGCTGGCCTGTTTGTAGAAAGGCAGCTCGCTGGTGATCTTTAATGCTTTCTTTATGCACTGACTAGTTTTTATGTCAACTTGATGTAAGCTACAGTCATCCAAGTTGATCTCGGATCTTTTCAGTTGAGAAGATCCCCCCAACAGATTGGCCTGTGGTGTTTTTTGGTTGATGGTTGATATGAGAAAGCCCAGCTCACTTTGGAGGGTGGGGGGGGGGGGCAGTCCTTGGACTGGTGGCTTTAGATGCTATAAGAAAGCTAGCTTGGGGTCCAAGCCTGTGAGCGGCATTCCTTCCTGGCCACTGTGTCAGCTCCCGCCTTGGGTTTCTGCCCTGACTTCTGTCAGTGCACAGTAATTGGAAGTGTAAGCTGAAAGAAACCCTTTCCTCCCCGAGTTGCTTTTGGTCATGGGGTTTCTGCACGGCAGGAGACACCCTAACTAAGGCACCTTTCAGTTCCTGGTGGTAATTGAATTCTGTTACCTCGGTTTCTGTCGCAGTAGCCTCTGTCACGGTTAGCTGGGTTAGCCTCCTGCATGCTGGCTAGCGTCTCCTCTGGGGCCTGTGGTACATGGGACATATTCCCCAGAAAGTAATGCGTCACAATGACACCAGGCCCCAGCTCTTCAAGTACATCCCCCCACAGCATCTTTCCACTAATTGCAATATTAATGCCATCTCTTATTTTAGAACCCTCTTCAGTTCAGCCTGTGCAAGGAAAAAAAAAATGTTTTTGCCTTCCTCTTTGTTCCGTCTTGTCTTGGGCGATGGTGAGAAATCTGCTCAGATGCCTGTGGTTTTGTGTGTGTGTGTGTGTGTGTGATCTGATGACTTTGCCTCAGCCATCGATGGGTGGATTCTATTTTTAGATCCCCTCATATTGAACAGTCCACACTCCGCCATGCTCCCGCATCAGAGCGCCATCCTTCATCCCTTACTCAGCTCCATCACTCACTGAGCGCCTTCTCTTTGCATTGGTTGCTGAGGTGGGATAAGAGCCTGGGGAGCAGGTTGTATGGCTGGACATCTTCTGTATGAGTCACTATCCCTGGTACATATGGAAGTGGGGTTTTTTTCCTATTAAAAAGCAAATATGTGTCTAGAACTCTTGGGTCAAGGGACTGAAAGGATAGGGACCTTTGTCTTTTATTATTTTGTATATGAGGGTGGACATCTGTGCACCATGTCTGTGCCTGGAGTCCACAGAAGCCAGAAGATTCTGGACATTGAATCCCCCAGAAGAGAGTCACAGATGGCTGTGAGCCACCGTAGGGGTGCTGGGAATCAAACCCCAGGTCTTCTGTCAGACCTCTTAACCACTGAGCCACCTCTGCAGCCCCTGTCACAGGTGGTTTATAGCCAGATCGAAGTCAATCATTTCCCTTTTTGGTGTGTTTCCCTTTCTGTTTAACAAGCCTGGACATGTTTCCTTTCATGATCAGTTAGCTATGCATGGCATGTTCTTGCGATTCTTTTAAAAGTCTAAACTGTTCTTTGACCAAGGCAGACACTTTCTGCAGAAAAGAATAAAAAGTCCTTAGGCAGTTGTGAAGTCAGGGGTGGGGGGGTGGGGGGAGCTGTCACAGTTTCAGAACACTTCAGAAATGGCCCCATTTCCTCCAAGATTTGTTCCCACCCTCCCTCCTCTTCCTCCTCCTCTTCTTCCTTCTTCTCCTCTTTTCTTTTCTTCCTTCCTCCCCCCCCCCCCCCCCACTTTCTTTCTTTCTTTCTCAAGACAGTTTCTCTGTGTAGCCCTGGCTGTCCTGGAACTCTCTTTGTAGACCAGGCTGGCCTCAAACTCAGAGATCCACCTGCCTCTGTGAGTGCTGAGATTGAAGGCAGGAGGCACCATGCCAGCCCTTCCTTCTTTTCTTTCACTTTGTTTGTTGACCCCGGGTCTTACTTTGTAGACTAGGCTGGCTTCTAACTCACCAGCCTCTGCCTCAGTTTCTTCAGTCCTGCCTGGAGTGTGAGCACATGACACTTCCAACTGTTTCTGACAGTCCTGTCTATTTTGATTAGCTGTTTCTCATACCGGTCCCATACACTTATCTAATATGTGTGTTATGTTTTCTAATTTATTCATGCTTCGTCTTATAATTCCTGTCCTCTGTTGGCTTGGGTTCATGGTCATGACCGGTCATTTTTCCCTCATGTGAATGGAGTGCTTTGGTTAATATGAAATTTTGAAATACGAGCCATTGGTATGTTCATGGCCACCACAGATGCTGCCATGCAGTGTCTTTGTCCCCAGTGTTTTCTGAACCCTCTCTTGCATTCACTGTATCATGATAAAGACATGTGACCAGTAAGCTTCCTCCCCCATGTGTCTTGTGTGGACCTATCTTTTGGCTGCCTGACACTGTCACAGGAGCCTGAGAGGGACATTTGAAGACTGTGGGACATCAGACCAGAAAATAGATGTTCTGTCTTTGTTGGGAAATGCAGATAGCTGAAACATACTCTTTAAAAAGACGAAGCTGGTCTCTTCTGCATGTTAGACCGACACCTCTGAGACGTTGCAGCTGGCTTTGGAGAAGTCAAAGAACTCTGTACTCGGGTGTGTGTGTGTGCATACATGCATGCATTCACACGTGTGCATGGGTGTGGGTGTGTTGCTTCTCTCTTTCCACAGTCATGGGTACTGGGAATTGATCTCAGGTTGTCAGAATTGGCTGCAAGTGCCTTTGGCTGCTGAGCCAGCTTGCTGGCCCTTTTCTCTGTTGATGATTTTCTAATGCATCTTTCTTGTGGAACAGCAGAGAGCTAACTTTTTACACTAAATTAATATTGTTTAATTATTGTTTTCTCTGTATATTTTCATCCATTTTGTTGTTTGATGCACTTAGTTTTTTTTTTTACCAAATCGTAGATATTCAGTAAAGCAAAGTTCAGAATACAAACTATGGACTGCCAGATTCAGGTCACCGTTCGCCCAGAACCCTGAGAACAGAGATTTTGGTAGATGATATTGGCAACTTTTTAATGTGTGGTTCTTTAACTTCTTTAAAATTTTTTACTTTAAGTGCCCTCAAAGGCCAGAAGAGGGTGTCAGGTCCCCTGGAACCAGAATTACAAGAGGGTTGTGAAGCAGCCGGTAGGTGCTAAGAATCACATCTGGGTTGTCTGAAGAGCAGCCAGTAATCTTAACCACTGAGCCATCTCTCCAGACCCAATATTATTAATATGCTGCCAGAAAATTTTTATTTGCTGCCTTTTACCGATTATTTTAACACTTTCCCTGTAATTTTTAAGAGTGTCCGTTTATTTATTTATTTTATTTTTATTTTCAGGTAGGATCTCACCACAAACCCATAGATGGCCTTGAACTCACAGAGATCTACCTGCCTTTGCTCCCCCCGTACTGGGATTATAGATGTGTCTTAGGGTTCTTATTGCTATGACAAAACACTATGGCCAATAGCAAGTTGGAGGGAAAGGGTTTATTCGGCTCACACTTGCATATCACTGTTCATCACTGAAGGAAGTCAGGACAGGAACTCAAGCAGGACAGGAACCTGGAGGCAGGAGCTGATGCAGAGGCCACGGAGGGGTGCTGCTTCCTGGCTTGCTCCTCATGTCTTGCTCAGCCTGCTTTCTTAAGGAACCCAGGACCAGCAGCCCAGGGGTGACTATGCCTACAATGGGCTGGGCCCTCCCCATCAATCACTAATTAAGAAAATGTCCTACAGGTTTGCCGGCAGCCTGATCTTACGGAGGCTTTTTTCTCAGTTGAGGTTGCCTCCTCTCAGGAGACTCAAGCCTGTGCCAAATTGAGGTTTCAGAAGTACAGAGCACAGAGTGTGTGCTACCACGCCTGGCTGAGAGTGTTTCTTTAAATACTCCTACTTGGATTTACTAATTTTTCATTTATGACTGGGCATATTAGTTGATTTCTAAGATCTTACTGTTATAAATATATCCTGTTATATATAAAATACATATCATACCATGGTTGTCACCCTAGCTTTCAGATCTGCCCCCTCCTTACTCTAGCCTTCAGGAGCAGTGGTCAGGCGTGGAGGGTTACTGGGCTAAAGAATAGGAACAAGAGGCTGGAGAGATGGCTCAGCGCTTACAGATGCTTCCTGTTCTTCCAGAGGACCTGAGTTCAGTTCCCTGTTCACAATCCCTTCTGACTCCTGCTTCCTCTTCTGGCCTCTGCAGGCACCTGCTGACACATAAAAATAAGTCTTAAAAAGAATATGGCTGGGCAGTGGTGGCGCACACCTTTAATCCCAGCAGTTGGGAGGCAGAGACAGGCAGATTTCTGAGTTTGAGACCAGCCTGGTTGACAGAGTGAGTTCCAGGACAGCCAGGACTACACAGAGAAACCCTGTCTCAAAAAAAAAAAAAAAAAAAAAAAAAAAAAAAGGAAAGTTGGATGTAGTGACACACACCTGCCATTCTAGCTACTCCTCAGACTGAGGCAGGAGGATTGTTAGGAGTTCCAAGCAAGCCAGAGACCCCGATTCAAAGCAGCTGGCCTGCTTTATATGACAGCTGGGTCCCTGTCCCCAAGGTTAGCAGCCTCCGCTCCAGCCCCAAAAGGATGTAATAACAGCCTGGCCGCACACAGAGTCCTCAAGACTCCTTATCTCTTGTGGCGTTTTCTCATTTAAACTCTATGGGCCTGGCGGTATTGCAGCCCGCCCTGTCGTCCTGATTGAGTGTGATTGCAGAACCTTCTGCTCCGGCTTCTCTCTGCAAAGCCTTTGCTGCTCTGCTGGGGCGCGCCCCAGCTGCCTCTTGTTTAATCAGCTCCGGAATGGTGCCTGCACCCGGGGGAACTGTGGATGCCTTTCTTCATAATGAATGCTCCGTCTCGGCTGACAGCTCTTGTTCTTCCTCAGCCCTGATCTTTCTTCAGCTCTTTCACACTCTTCTTTTTGATGGTCTGCTCTGCTTCATTGATTATGAGTTAGAAGATAAAAAATTCTTCATTTTTTATCTTACTTAGTGGCTTCTGAAGCCGAGTGTGGTGACATATACACGTTTACTCTTGGCATTTGGGTGGCAGAGGCAGATGGATCTTTGTGAGTTTGTGGCCAGCCTGGTTTGCATAGCAAGAAGCAGGCTAGCCCGGGCTACACAGTGAGACCCTTTCTCAAAACACACACACACACACACACACACACACACACACACACACACACACACAGACATACACAAGCACATGCACACGCACAAGCGCACATACACAAGAAACATCTCTGGAAACATCCTACATCCTATTCTTAGGCCATTAAAAACATTTCCTGTTCACTTTGGGAATTCTGAGATGGTAAGATAGAATCTCAATGGTTTATTGACTTAATCTGGTCATCGAGATAGCTCAGCTGATCAAGGAGTTTACTGCCAAACCTAAGGACCTGAGTTCAATCCCCAGGACCCATGTGGTGAAGGGACAGAACAGATTTCCACAGGTTGTCCTCTGACCAGCACACATGTACCATGGCACAAGCACACACATGCTCACACACACACATGCACACATGTAAATAAATTAGTCCAAGTGAACTGTTAGTGACTAACAGGTTTCCTTCTTTACCTCTGAGGCCACTGCTCACCGACAGCTCTCCTCTTAGGAGATAACTCCCTGTGACCAAGCATGGATGTTAGGGGAGATTCTCAATGGCTGTCTGTAGAACCATCTGGCAAATCTGAGTGTTCTACAGGGCCCTGGGTGGCTCCTGCAAATGGCTTTGTCACAGCACATACCGAACAGCCTTCCTGACCCTTCCCCCAGGAGCTGTTCTCTTGGTTCTTGGAGAAGGAGAAAAGGGTAATGTCTCCATCGGCTCCTCCCAGAAGGTGGTAGCTTTTGAATTCACATTTATTGCATTTAGTGACTGCCTTGTCAGGCCCTGGTCTGATTGTTATGAATAAATTTCCCACTCCTGTCCTGCCCAGAGCCCGCCTTCCTCCTGTGGGTTTAGGGTT
The DNA here is from genome assembly GCA_030674055.1 of Rhabdomys pumilio. Classification (NCBI taxonomy): domain Eukaryota; kingdom Metazoa; phylum Chordata; class Mammalia; order Rodentia; family Muridae; genus Rhabdomys; species Rhabdomys pumilio. The sequence goes on from JANHMN010000018.1 coordinate 43,122,596, forward strand.
TTCTTGTTGTTGTTGTTGTTGTTGGTGGTGGTGGTGGTGGTGGTGGTGGTGGTGGATTTTACTGTGTTCTGTCACCATGCCATCTAGAGGTATTCAGTTGTCAGAGTTCATTGCTCTCTAGGCCATGGGTGGTCAGGTTGTTAGAAAGACAGCTAGAAGATGCGTGTACCTCAGGCTAGGATGTATGTCTTCTCCACCAGGGTGTGCCCACAGTGGCCCGGAGCCAAGCCTCGGGACAGAATGTCCACCCCTTTGTACCCTTGCTGTGTCACCCCCACTCAGGCTCGCTGTCTCCCCGCATGTTTCCCAATGTGTAATTATTGCTAATTAATTCCCAGTCAGAGTGATGGATAGTTTAATTTGCTTTCCTTGAGAGCCTTGCTTTTCCCTGCTTTGCCAGGGACTGGGCATTGTTCCAGTGTACAGAGGGAGGGGCGGCTCCAGAGGGGGAAGTCTCTGTAGTTGAGGTCCCGCGCCTCTCCCCAGTGCTGCTTACCTCTGCATTCTGTTGACTTCTCTCAGCTTCTCTGCAACCTTCTGCAGAGGCAGGAATCGCGACAGGGACGTCAGTTCCAGTCTTGCCAGGAAAGTCTCTACCATGCACCAAATGGCAGAGCCTGCAGGAGAACCTCTCGTCCTCCCCTCTCCAGAGCTTGCTCCTCACCATATGCACCTGCCCACCTCTCTGCTTTGTCCCCAATTTCTGAGCACAGGCTTTGGGGGGATTTCCGGGAGAGCCAGTAAGCCTTCTCGACTACATAGATTCTCTTCAGGTAGTTTCTGAATAGCAAGCAGCACAAGGACTCAGGGGCACAAAGAATTTTTCTTGTAGAAGAAAGAAGGGAGCAGAGGCCATCTCTCTCCTGGTGCTTTCTGCCGACCGCAGCAACCAAAACACCACCATTTGTGATTGACGCGTTATTACCATCTCCCTTACCATCATCAACATCCCCATCCCCATCATCATAACCAACGACATCACCAGCATCACCGTTTATTAACACCACCACCACTCCCCACCCCCGCTCCCCATCAACAATCTCTATTGCTGTCTTTACCATTGTCAACATCATCACCACCACCACCACCATCATCACCATCATCATCCTCTCCATCATTGGTTTGCCGACACCACTGTCATCATTATTATTGCTATCACACTGCTACCACTTTTATACCCAGTATCCTCTCTGGTTACCAGTGGGTAAGATGTAAGATAGTATGGCTGCTCTCTGGGCTTGGAATGAAACCGGAGCTCCATCTTTGGCCTCTGGAGGTGGGGACCCTGCTTGGTATACCCTGCAGCATCCAAGGTGCAGGAGGAAGTGCAGGGCCCCACCATGTGTGCCCGGTCCCGAGCCAGCTCACACCCAGGTTCTCTCCCGATGCCCTCAGGTGTACGAAGGTGGGAGCAACGTGGACCAGTTTGTGACCCGCTTCCTTCTGAAGGAGACAGCCAATCAGATCCAGTCGCTGCTCAGCTCTGTCGAAAGCGCGGTGGAAGCCATTGAAGAACAGACCAGCCAGATCCGGTGTGTCCGTGGGACATATTGGGGGTACTCACAGCAGTCTGACTCTTTGTGCTTCTCGGATCTGGGTAAACAAACTCCGTAGTTTCCCCAACTGCAATCTGAGGACAAACTTGGTACCTAGCACCCGTGTCACGAGGCTTACATGGGACACGATTCTTACATTAGGAGAATGTCTGGTTTGGGACGTGTACTCCTGAGACCCATAGATCTTACCATAATTCTTGTTCACACGACAATGTCCTTCTGCCCTGGTTACTTCTGAACACTGGAAACCAGTTTGGGAAGTGGCATCCGGCTGCAGGTTGGAAAGACAAATGCCACAGGCTAGAAATGGAGTGTCCGAGGGAAGTGTCTTCTTGTCAGGAACCCTGAGGGTCTCCAAGGGCTCCCTTGTTACTTGAAGATCTGGGGAGGCTGAGGGGGCTACTGAAGGCAGGGCGGGACCAAACTAATACTGGAGGAGACTCTGGAGAGGTTTGGAGTTCAAAGTTTTACCCTTTCATGTACTCTGGCAAGAACCCAGAGGTTTCCCATGGACGCTGTGGGTACTGTGTGGCTGGTACCTGGACTGGGGCACCTCAGTCTTTCTAGCTAAGAAAGGCCTGCTCAGCTTTGAGCCCCTCCCCCTATAGCTAGCCCAGCACACTCCTGTCTGCTCAGAGCAGTCAAGGACAAACAGGACCCACACACAGGTAGGCAGTTGCCAGGAAGCCCATAGCCGTGGACTTGGCTTTCCCTGTGTACAAGTTCGGTGTGTCCAGCAGGGGGCAGTGTGACCAGGATGTTCTTTTTGCTACGGGGTAGGGTTTGAGTGGGGGAAATTTGGTCAGTGAGGACCCCCATCAGGTAGAGTTGTGAGGGGACTCTTAACGACACCCATTGCCAAATATGTTTGCTCTCAGCACCTGGATGACTCTGCATATGTGAACAGCCTTGGGATCCCGAGTCTCCAGTGTTAACAGCCACCGTTTTGGGGACAGACAGCTTTCCCTTTATGGATTTATTATTATCATCTTAATCCAACTCACCCCTTTTCTCCTGCTGCAGACAGATAGCAGCATTGGGCAATTTTCCTGGCTGTCTTCCTACGCTATGTAGCTATATCTGTGGTTCCACTTGCCTGTCCCCGCTGGGAGGGGATAACCCTGGGGTGTCAGTGGAAGGAGAGGGTGGTGTGTCTTAATGGGAAATCTGTTCCACACCCACAGACACCTCACGCTGGCCCACTTTTCAACACTTTTGGCTCCAGGCCCTGAGATCCCCGGGGCTACCCTGTGTCTCCACCCTGGAACAACTCCCAAGAGTGCTGTGTTCCAGGAAAAGCTTTTATGCAGACCCTGCAGCTTGAGGTCCCTCCCACTCAACCCATCATGGTCCATGGGACACTGCATTTGTTGTTAGTTTGTACAGATTTTGTGATTGACATTTCAAAGCCTCCCCTAGCCCTGCTGAGGGAGCTGAGCCTGCTTCCACAGGACAAGAGAAAGACTTGCTAAAGCTTTCAGGGGTCACAGGAGACAGATTTCAAAATGTACTAAAGGGTTCAGAGGCAGGGTGTGGGGGTGTCAGCAGCATACCCTGTTGATTGATAAGTCTTAGTTTTGCAAGGCCCCCTTTGTGCATAAGGAATCGACTGTTCACCCTGCAGTTTTTGGAGACCCTGCTGGCTAACAGTCACTGTGCTAAGGGGCACAGCATGCCTGCTGAGTCGTGTACATGGAGGAAGGATACATGTGCAAGAGGGATTGAGTCTGGCTAGGGCCAGGATTCGATTTTTCTTGCTGCTTTGTTTGGGGGTGGGGGATCTGACTGACACAAAACCAAGTCTTCCATCCACGGCACAGTGGCCTCTACTGAGACAGGAAGGGTGGAAGATGATATGGTGTCTCCTACCTGGGCTCAGCCTGTTCTGACTGGAAGCTATGAGGTCTGCCAGATAGATTCCTGGCCCAGCCATGGAAATGAGCCTGTCGGGGCACAGGGACCTGGGCTCTAGAGTCTGGCACGGAGCTATGCCGCAGCTGACCACGGGGGCCTTAGTCAAATCACCTGCCTCGTGCATGGTTTTTCCTCCTCTGAGAAAATGAAGGCCCCTCTGCCCATCCCGCAGACGTGGGGCCACAGGGCAGATCCGGGTACATTTTCGGACATGGTCAATGCTTTGAAAGTGCGCGGTGAAGGCAGTAGAGGTGTCCTCATCAACATCTATGTTCCTTCTCCATGCACTGCAGACAGGACCACTGCAAACCCAGTCATGCCGTCAACGAGAGCCGCTACGGAGGCCCCACGCCTCCCTACATCCCCAACCAAAAGCATGTGGCCCCGGAGCCGGTGAAGAGCCTGCCTGTGGGTGAGAGAGCACCGGTGGGCACTGCCCTCTAAGGGGGATTCAAGTAACCTGCACAGGGGCCTAGCCTGGGGGCTGGGGCTCTGCCCCTTCAGGACGGCCCCGCCCACCGCCAGGGTCTCTCTCTCTTTCTCAGCCACAGGGGAGCCAAAGGAGGAGGGGCTGGAGGGCCAGATAAGCCGGTTGGCAGAGCTGATTGGGAGACTGGAGAGCAAGGTAAGGCCGCCCCACCCCATCTCGCCTTTCTCCCAGCCTTATCCACTTTAGAGCTTGCAGGGAAGCTGAGATGTCCTGGTAGGTTGCGGGTAGTGGAGAGCCAGACTGGGGCCATTGATCCCAACGCTGGCTCCAAGACCAGAGGCAAAAAGCAGGTGAGAGTTGGAGCCAGGGACGATGGTTGGTCCAGGGCAGATCTCAAACAGGAAGTTACTGACGACTTAATACATTATGGGAGTGTGTAGCGGATCAGCCTTTACCAGAGACGTTTCTACGGACCGTGTGTGACCCACAGTACTCTCAAAGGGGCTTGCAGATGAGTAGGCTCAGGGGTTCCTCTGTTGGAGTTGGGTTTCTGCTGTTTGGTTTTGAGTTAGTGGCTTGCCCTCTCTCTGAGCCTGAACGTCCTGCTCTGGTAACAGGGGAGACAGTCAGAACAGCAGTGCTCCTCGCCTAAGGCACCGGTGGCTCAGGTTAGAGCCTGCTGTCCCGGTTGGCATCTAACGTTGCCCTGTTTAGCACCCTTTATCAAATTCCTCACACATGCGCGCGCAGGACTCCTACGCACCTGCCTACACCGAGCGACAGGTGTGTCAGAGCCCTGAGATTGACGTATCATTTTTTTTTCAGCTTTTCTGTATTTCTTTGGCAATGAGGTCTTGTACTTAGCGGGGCTTGGGTGTTCATTCTGAGCGACTCATGGGAGGGAACCATAGGCCCTCTCACTGGAAGGCGGTCTGATGGGAGGAGAGGCAATCCAGTCCCCTGGAAATGTATTGCCAGCTGCAGGGCTGTGGCTGAAGCGAGGGTCCCCCCCGCCCCCCCCCTACATCTTTTAAGCCTGCTGCCCCGGATGAGAGCAGCGCCGGTGGGGACCTTGTGCCCGGTTGTCATAACAACTCAGTGGGGGCCCCAGGAGGGAGGCGCTTTGAAGCTTATTTTTAGTACCCCGGTCGCCCTAACAACGAGGCTTGCTGGTAACCAGGGGCACCTAGGCGTCCTGGAGATGGGGTGGGGCCCTCCGAGGTCTCTGATTGGCCTAAGCACAAACAGGGGCCAATTCAAGCCTGCTCCAGGCTCCGCCCCCATCTGGCCAAACACCGCCTCCAACTGTGCTTACTGGGCAGTGGGCGCATCTGGACCCTGCCGGGCTCTCCATCTGACTGTGGAGAGGCTAAAGGGTTCCTGACTGGGCCCCCGGCCTTCCAGGAGCCGCCCTTGTGCCTGTTAAGTGACAAAACCAAAGCTAAACCTGCAAACACATCTTGTCCACTGGGCACTCTTTTGAGATGTGTGAACAAAAAGTCAGTCAAGCCTGGGGATGTGATTCAGGCAGCAGGCCCTTGTTCAAACGTTTGCGAGCCACCGGCCCACCTGCTGCTTTTTTAAACAGTGGAGCATGCCAGTTGATAGGATAAACAGGCACGGGGCCTGGGGTCGTTGGGGTACCCACACTGAAGGAAGAAGAATGGATTTCTTCAGGTAGGGAAGAGGCATAGTTTAAACCCAGACCCTACTGTTTAGCCCTCTTGGGGAACCTTTGGAGTCCGGGGCTCTGTGCTATGATATAATGACTGAATATCAATGCTTGGGTGCCAGGTACTGGTGACCCGCAGAAACTGGCATGGCTTCTGCGTTCTCAGAGCACATTTGGGCAGCGTCTGGAAAATAAGATGTCTATGGAAAGATTTTGGTTTCAGGGCTTGGGGGAGGTGGCATGTAGGCCATCCTGTGTAGACCAGGGGTTTATGGGGAACCTAGAGGTGAGGTATACGTGTTAGGGGGTCTTAGGGCTCTTATGAAATCATCATTTAAAACAGTGTCCCGATTTGGGGGCCCCTGGAATGCCGGTTACTAAGATTTCCCCGCCACCTACCCCAAGTTTATGGGGGCCCATCTTTGTCTCTGAACCTCCCAGTGCTTCAGGGGACCATGAGGAACTCTGCCATTTCCCTGGCTCGCTGGTTCTAGATTCCCCTCTGAGAAAAGTCTCAGAGGGGAATCTAGAACCATTCTGTGTCTGGGAACTAAGTAGCCTGTCCACTAGGCCTGGCCCTGGGAACCTCACTTCCAGCCTGGGGGATCTCAGAACCCCTAGCACAACAGGGTAGGGGCTGTAACTTTCGGAGTGTGCGGTACCCCATACCCTGAGTGTGGTCTTGGGAGTCTTCCTGGAGGTGGCCTGCATCCCAGGCATCGCTGTTTTGTTCCAGACCCTCTTGTTTGATCTGCAGCAGCGCCTCTCGGATGAAGAAGGTACCAACATGGTGAGGCCCTCTCCACACCTCTCCTCTGATCTGTTCCTTCAGCTCTCCGAGGAGTGCTGTAGCTCCAGGTCTCTGGCTACCCCTCCTCGAGGGGCATTGTGAGCCGAGGCTCCGGGACTCTGATAAAAAAGCATATGTCCTGGCTCCAAGCAAGCATCTGGCCCATTCAGTCATCAGACCACGCATTTGCCAGAAAGGCAGCCTACTGGTCACTTAACCGGCTGTGCCTCTTGCTCCGGGTCCCTACAGCCTTACTGCCCTGTTTGTGGGGACCCCACAGGGGCTTTACCCATTTGGGTCTCTCACCTTTAGCTGATTTGCACAAGTAAGAATAAAAAGCGTGGTGGTTTTATTTTATTTTGACCTCTCCGAAGCAAGGCATAGGCTGCCGGGATTGGGACGCTACCCACGTGGCTGGGGAAGGGTCTGGCACTCATGTTCACGTCCACCTTGGCTCACAGCACCTGCAGCTGGTCCGTCAGGAAATGGCCGTGTGTCCCGAGCAACTGAGTGAGTTCCTGGATTCCCTGAGACAGTATCTCCGGAGCACTGCCGCAGAAAGGAATTGCTTCCAGTAAGTAAAGAGCTTGGGGGGGGGGGATGGCGCTTGACGGAGGCATGGGGGAGGCCAAGATCTCTGGCTAGCAGGGAGGGGACATGGCAGAGCCAGCCCTCCCCTTAGGGGAGGTATATAACAGGAAAGCCGGGAAAGTGGGGGCTCAGCTTCATCCCAGCTATAGAAGGTGGTGGGTAAGTTCACCCCCAGGCCTGGGCTTCCTCAAGCAGGCAGTTTGTTGGGAGAGTAAACAGAATGTTGTGCGGGTTGAAGCCTTTCTGGTTCACACTCCTCTCACCCAGTGTCACCACTGTTATATAACAGAGTCTGACCCAAGTCAGTACCTGCTTGATTAAAGGGGAGACACGCTAGACTTCTAGACTGCAGGTTACCTGCCATTTGTTCATTACCACTCCTGTCCTGCCTGCCACCCTGGGCAGCTCAGCAAGGCAGAACAGGGGACTGTGGCCACCAGTGAGGGGTCTGTACATTGCCAATATCAAGAATGGGTGATGGTGGTTTGACTGGATAGAGGAATGGGTGAACGGCTTAAGGAGGGCTGCCACAGGCTGTGCGTTAGAATGGTGCCATCAGAAGACAGGTCGGTCCTGTCTTCTGTGTGAAGATAGACAGAGAAATAGCAGGCTACAGGGAGAAGCCACACACTCAGGCGAGGAGGAGAGCCTTGGTTTAGTTGATGATGCAATGATGGTTCTTTAAGGAACTGTACTATGTAGCCTGGGCACCCATTTTTCCTCACCTGGGCCTTCCTGGTTCTGTTGCCCCTTCTTCCAGTCCTTCTTGAAGGATGGGACCCTGGGATGCACCAGTGCACAAAGTTTCCTTCTATTGGCTCCCCCATACCCAAGCCTGTTCTTCTGTGCCTCCCCCCTCCCCCCCGGAAGTTCCTTCATGAGACGCCGTCATCAGGCGTCACCAGGCTGGCAGTCATCCTCCTGTGGGAGCCTACACTATTACGGACCCAACTGTTCATGGTAGCCGTTGCTGCGCCTAGAGAGAGACCAGAGCAGGCACCGGCATGGGCTGGCATAGGCTAAGGCTGGCAGGCACACCCATCCACGCAAGAACCCAGAGCTCTGCATGTGACTCTAGGCTGGTGCATAATGAGCCAGCGATGGGGCAGCAGCCAGGTTCCCTTGCAGCCTTCACCCTAAAGAGAGTCCCTCCTTGTGGGGCCCAGGTGCACTTCTGCCTCATGTGGGAAAGAAAGGCATCCAGGGGCCCAGAGGAGCTGGTGGGGACACGGACTCCACCAGAGCCCACATGGTCACACCACTGCCCCAGCCCCTCTGAGATGGAGTGACATCCCAGGTCACACAAGGGACATGGCTGGGATGCAGGTCATTCAGTCTGGAGCAGTACCTCCCTGAGCTTCGGGTGTCTCTTCTCAGTCCTGGGCTGGGCTTCCTGGGCTTGTCTTAAGGCCAAAAGACAGGAAAGAGACTAAGGGACAGGCTGTGTGCTTTGGTTTAAAAACCCAGATATTTTGTGTGTAAACATCCCTGTGTGTGTGTAGGTCAGAGGTCAATTTGGGGGGTTCCTAAGATGAGTGCCTAGCTTTGTGTGTGTGTGAGTGTGTCTGTGTGTCTGTGTTTATATACCAGGGGTTGGGGTATGATATGTTTGCGAGGTCTGTCTTAGTTATGATGAAATTCCATAACCAAAAGCAACCCGAGAAGGAAAGGGTTTTTATTTCATTTGCACTTCAGATAGCTGTTCATCATGTAGGCAGGCTCTGAAGGCAGGCTAGGCCATGGAGGGGTGCTGCTCACCGCTTGTTCCCCCACGGCTTGCTCAGCCTGCTTTCTTATAGAACCCAGGACCACCAGCCTGGGGATGACACACCCACCATGAGCTGGACCCTCTCACATCAACCACCGATTAAGAAAATGCCCTACAGGCTTGCATACAGCCTTCTGGAAGCATTTTCTTAATTGAGGCTCCCTTCTTTCAGATGACTGGCTTATGACATAAAAACCTAGCCAGTGCAAGGTCAGAGTACAACTTCCAGGAGTTGCTTCTCTCCTCGGCTGTGTAGGTCCTGGGGATGAAACTCAGACTATGGGGCTACGTTTCAAGCTCCTTTACCCAAGGCGCCATCTTCCTGGCCCCAACGTTGTTTTCTCGAGACAGGATCTTCAGTGGTGTTCACATCGATCCTTGGGGTTGAGCTTCGGTCTCAGTCACATGCAGACTGAGCCATCTCCACTCAGAACCAAGCATTTTAAATGCATCTTTAAAACCCCTGCTCTCATTGTGGGTCGTGGTGCTGAGCCAGGGGTCCCGGATGTCTCCAGCTCCCATTGCCCTGTGGAGAACCATCGGGAAGAGAGGCTGAGGGCTGTGGTATGCAATGGGCAATCACTGCCGGCCACACATGTGCTTGTCACTTCCCCGCAGTGTCACCGCGGTGAGGATGGCAGACGGCCTAACCTTTGTCATCTACGAGTTCTGGGAGACAGAGGAGGAATGGAAGAGGTTGGTGCAGCCTGTCCCTACTCTATGCCAAGGGGTGGGGCTATGGTAAGGTGGGGCTGATTGTCTCTAGGCTCCTGTTTCTTGACCCTGAGGACTGTCAGAGAGGGTGGGGAGGACAGTGAAGATCAGAGGCTTCCAGGCAAGCTTCCTTTCCTGGCCAGCTTGTGCCTTTCATCCAGAGGCAGCCGGGTTCTGAGACACTGAGACCCCTGACCCAGGCTATCCATACGGCACCGTACATATAAACCTCTACTCTAAGGACTGACTCAGTTTCCCACAGCCTCCCTGCCTGTGTCATCAGGCACTGGGTCCTGGAGCCTTGCTGTCAGTAAAGCTGTCGAGTGTCGTGAGGCTGGCTGCTGGCCACAGGGCTACTGCACTGGGTTAGAGCACTAAGTGAGCCCACGCACCTTGCTGACCTCCCCAGACGGAGCCACAGTGCTGCAGATGTTTCTAGTTTCCCATGTACAACCCAACACACAAGGACAGAGGAGGGTCACGTTTGCCCATGTTCTTCCCTGTAGTGAATACTCAGAGCCAGGAGACTAAAAGAGTGAATACAGAAGGCTGGCTCTCAGACACAGGGGCTTGTCTCCTAGGGCTGCAATGCTGTCCCTGGCTGATGCAGCTCATCAGAAGGGGAAAGGCCAGGGCTACTGGCCTAATCCTGTTCCCATGGACAGGCTAGAGGCAAAGGCTTCCTGGATGGATGCTCACAAGGTCACAGCCTCTCTCCCACCCAGAGCAGAACTAGACCTGGACCCACACCTAAAGCTCCCCTCGTCCCCACCTCCAAGACACCCCCTGGACTAATCTGTGCTCCTGGCTTGCAGGCACCTGCAGAGCCCCGTGTGCAAGGCCTTCCGACACGTCAAGGTTGACACGCTGAGCCAGCCTGAGGCACTCTCCCAGATCTCCGTGCCAGGTAGAAAGGGCCCTGGGGACAGAACACATGGGAGTGGGGTACCCCAGATCTCTAACAACACCAGCCTCGGAGAAGGGCCTCCCAAGCCTACAGGGACTGCTTGCTCACCTGGTACTATCAGGAATCCTGGCCCATATGTAAGCTCCTGACCCAAGGCTTGGTGTGTGTAGACAGAGACACCAGTGGGTATACACGGGGACTCACCTGAGCACCGCAGACCTCTCTATAGGGCCTGAGGGAGCAGCGTGGTCACAAAGCCTGGCCTGGAGTAGTCTGCCTCAGGCTCTACCCCAGGCATCCCAGCCTCCGGGGAAGGGGCCTTGAGATCCATAAGCCCAGCCAGTGACCACCATTTCTCTCTCTCCTGCTTACAGCTGCCTGGTGCACCTCCAGCCGAGACTGACCCCTCCCTGTTAAGAAGCCCTACTACCACCCACTGCCCCTTCTTGTAAAGGGCAATACCCCTTTTCTAGAGACTTTGGTAAACAGCTGTCTTTTCAATATACTAATCAAAGGACTCATATTTCCCCCGACTGTGGCACGGAGGAGGCTCATCCCCTGGCATCCCCCTCTGACTCAAGCTGGCAGAGTCCTCCCGTGATGCTGGGGAGGCCAAAGTTAGTAGGGATGGCTTCCCACCCCAGCCAGCCTCTGGTGTCCCTGACTCTTAATAGCCAAGACCCACAGGGCCCACCTCAGGGGGCCAAGCCTGCTCCTCTACTTCTGTCCTCTTTGATGCCTGTTACCTAGTAGGAGCTGTGACACTGTAGTACCAGCCTAGGCTTGTGTAGAGCCCAGGTCCCCAGCACCACGCTAGGTCCACAGCTACCAAATAAAGTCTGGTTAGGAACAGTGAGTGTCGTGTCTCGGTTCCTTTCCCAGGTTGTGCGGAGGGTAGTTGGGGATGCCCTTGTGGGCAGCACAGAGCCCGGGTGGCTCTTAGCTCTCCCTTAGCCTCAGCGTTTCTAGTGGTGAGTGGGGGGCAGGTATCTTTGTTAGCATTCTATCGAAACTCCACCCCCACAGTTGCCAGGTAGGCTTGGCCCACTATAAAAGGGGCTGCTTGCCCCCTCCTCTCTCTCTTAATCTCTTGCTCTCTTATCTCTAGCTTCTCTGTCCCCTCCCCCTCCCCTTCCCCTTCCCTCTCTCTCCACGTGGTCATGGCCGGGCTCTGCTTCTCTACTTTCTCTCTCTGTCTCTCTCTGTCTCTCTCTGTCTCTCTCTGTCTCTCTCTCTCTCTCTCTCTCTCTTACTCTCACTTTCTCTGCTCCTGGCTCCCCTCCCCATGCCCTGAATAAACTCTATTCTATACTATACCTGTGTGTGACTGGTCTCTCAGGGGGAAGAGATGCCTCTGCATGGGCCCACTGAGACATCCCCTTCCCCATACCTCTCCACACACCCACAGAACATACTCTCTTTATCTCTTTATCTTTTTATGAACACTTCAGTCTTGATAGGCAAGTTTGTGCGGTGCCTGGGCCACCTCAACTGTAGCAGCTCACAGGAAGAGTGCAGTGGGACAGGCGGGGTCATTCGCAGGTTGACAGCATAGGGCATCAACAGAAGTCAGTAAGGACCAGACACAGAGGCTCTAGCCAGGCCCCGGGGGAGGAGAGACACAACTGCATGTGACCAAAAGGAGTCTGGAGAGGGTGGCCAACCCTTAATGCCACCCTCCATAGATGGGGCCTCAGCCTAAACTGAAGCCTCATTACCACAGTAGGACTTAGAACTGGTCTCCCAGGGGCCAGGACAGAGGCCACCACCCACTTTCACTTACCTGACAATCAGGGACTCTCTGAAAGATTGCTTATGGCGCCGGTTGGCAGGTCAGTCCTGGACATCCCACTCTGCTCTTCTCCCAGTCAGCAGGAAAGACCGTCACAGAAGTCTCCGATCAGGAGCAGATCTCCCTCTGGCTAGGAAAGACTTGAGGGGAGAGGCAGGGCCACTACCTCTCCTTTCACCCCTGCCAATGTCCACCACCCATAAAACCCTCTCCCCCCCTCCCCCTGCACACTTGGAATCTTGTATCCCCTGCTCCCTGGCAGGTTCCACCCTCCCCCAGGTGCAGCCTACCCCATGCCCCCAGTCAGCTGCCAGCTACTCGCAACAAACCCACTCCTAGGGAGAGTACATCCGATTCAGATCTCAGCTTCTGGCTCTAACTGGAATATCCCACACCAGTCTCGAAGAATCAGAGGCTTCCCTGAGAGTGGGTAGGAAAGCCACCCTGTGATGGGTTGGGAATTACCTGGCTCAACTCAGGGAAGGCTCCTGCCGGCACCATCAGTCTGGGTAAATGTCGCCCCACCGGTTCAAGGCTGCTGCTTTCCCACACAGTTTGGTTGCTTTATTCGTGAGGAGACTGCTGTTTTGGGGATATCACTAAGGGGGGGGGACACTTAGCAGAACACGGCACACCTCTTCCACTTACCACACTTAGCCCAAGTGTGGAAGGCTTCAAGATGCTCGCAATTGGGAGGTGTGGGGACGGGCTGAGGGAATGTTCTCCTGTCAGATTCGCCATTATATTTACACTAGCCAGGCACCAGCACCCAGGAGATGACACACAGACACAGAGAGGGCAGGCTACTCACCAAGGTCACACAGTACAGTAGTAACTCAAGAAGATCCAAGGACAGAGCCTACTACCCACAATCCTGTGCCTCATACCACACCACAGTAGCACCTTGGGAGGACAGCTCCAGAGTCATGTTAATATCTGTGCCTGCTTCCTCAAACCATTTGTGACAGTAACTCAGTGATTCTGACATGGAGATGCCGACATGGGACGGGAGGATGTCCAGTGGGTAGAACATTGGCGATGACAGCATGAGGATCGGAGGTCAAGTCCTCAGCGCCTGTGTAAAAAGCATGGCTGTGAATGCATGTACGTAACCCCACTGTGGAGGGAAGGCGGGTGGTTCTCTGTGGACAGTAATCTAAAGAGACAGTAAGTAATTGGTGGACACATACTGTTGCACGATATTTGATCATATTGTGAACCCCGAGATTGTGACATGGACAAACCTTGTCTTGTTGCCGTGTGGCTCAGCCCTAGTACATACCTTTAACCCAAGAGCCTTGTGTAAAGAGGATTAAATAAAGTCAACCATGGAGCAAGAGGCAGAGCAAGCAACCAGTTGACAGGGAGTGAACATAAGAGAAGCCAGGAGAGGGGAAGGAGGGTCTGTGGGTTGAAGGGTGTTTAAGACAGCACGGAGACAATGAAGAAGATGAAAAGAGGGGAAAGGCCGGGCGGTGGTGGCGCACGCCTTTAATCCCAGCACTTGGGAGGCAGAGGCAGGCAGATTTCTGAGTTCGAGGCCAGCCTGGTCTACAGAGTGAGTTCCAGGACAGCCAGGGCTACACAGAAAAACCCTGTCTCGAAAAAACAAAAAAAAAAGGGGGGGGGGAGAGGAGGAAGAGGAAGAAGGAGAGGAGGAGGAGCAGATTTTTTCCTTCAGTGGAGTGGGAAGGTCAGCTGGGTGCTTTCTCTCCCTCTCTAGGCTAGCAGGCTTTCACTCCACCATCTGACTCCTGAGTCTTCATTGGTAAAATCAAATGTTTGGGATTTTGTTTTAAAACAACAGTGCGCAGGCCATATTCTACACAGTACCTTTTGTGTGAGAGGCTCCCCATCCACAGACAGATCCGATACAGAGGAACGGCTACCCTTCAGAAGTCACAGTGAGGGGTGCTGACACCTGTCACAACACGGATGAACCTGGCAAACACTGCACTAGTGACAGTCATCAGACACACGTGGCCACGGATTGTACAACCCACAGGCAGATTGACAGGTGGTGGCACGGCTGGTGAAGAGAATGCTCCCAGGGTAGAGGGAGCCCCAGGAGGAGACGATGTTCCAGAGGGGAGGGAGGCCTTGGAGTGACGGCTGTGTCACAAGTGGTTCCTCAGGACGCCTTCAGCTCCCGAGTCTCCTGCCAGACTCCCTTGCCAGCTGCTTCCCTGCTAGGCTGATGCCTACCACGGCCCTCTGCAGGAGATGCCCAAGGCAATCCTGTTTGCATCCTGTGAGCCTGGGTCTTGGCTACTCCTGAGGTTGCAGGCAGCAGCCAAGGCTTCCCTGGCCTACAAAGAGGTCCCCCTGGAACACAGCGCCCCTGTAGCTTGTGACCCTCAGGGGTACCATCGCATCCTCTGCATATAGTATCAGTGGTGACATGGGAGTGGGTGCTGCACACTCAAGCACAGCAGTCACCTTTGACGGGGACCTAGTGACTTCTGCTCTGTGGCGGAGACACAGAGTGTGTCCCTCAGGGGGGTCCTTCGGCTGTCTTTAGCTTTGTCTCACTGGAGGACAATAGGTACTGAGAATGGGACATAGAGAAGTGTCAGGGAAGGACAGGGAGCCGGGAATGCCGCTGGCCGGGGCTTTGCTGTGCTTGTGACCTAAGGGTAGGCAAGGTTCAGAAAGGGTGCCTGCTTCGCCAGGGCCACACAGCCTACAAGCCGAGCAGCAGGGGCCCAAGGGTACGCCCTGCACCCTTCTCATAGCCAGCTGCTGTCCAGACCTGAAATCCACTTAGAAATGAAGCAGGACCTCCCTCACATCCTCCCTCTCCACTCACTGGTTTGACATCAGAGTGTAGTGTCCAGTTTGCATTTCCCCAATTAATCTCTCATTATGCAGATTTGTGACTTAAATCCAATCCTGTTACAGAACTGAGATGCATGCCTCTGTCCCCAGTAATGACATCTCGTCACTCTCCGGGGTCCTCACCCTCCCTCCCTCCCTCCAGGGGTCTTCATCCTCACTTCTGTGCTCATGCACCCTCCTCTTGGACAAGCCCTTGTCTCTGTATTATTTCCCTTTTCCCCTTGACCGCCAGGGAGCTCAGAGTCTCCTCCCGTTTCTCACCCTCAGCTGGGGCCCCAGCATGACATCATTCCAGCTGATTGGGATACCTTTTATACTTTCTACTACTCTCTCTCTCTCTCTCTCTCTCTCTCTCTCTCTCTCTCTCTCACACACACACACACACACACACACACACACAACTGTTCTATTGTTCAAACAGGTGCCCACACCTTCCTGGAGGTAGAGCTGATGGCTCAGCTCCAAAGCCGATTACCTCCAGCCTCCTTCACCGAGGTACTAACTACCCCTGGTCTGACATTACCTAGTACAGCAAGTGGTCTCACAGGGGCCCAAACCCGCTCAGCCAGGGCCACAAACCTTCACAACGATGCCAGGCAGTCTGCCCCAAAGAGCTAACAAGTCCTCAGACACTCTGCAGGGCTCGTTCTAGAAATCGACCCTCTAAGGATGATCCTAAGCCTCTGGATGAGGGTCCAGCTGGTCACACAGGGATGGCCAGAGGATGGAGGTGGACAGGAGGCCCACCCCTCTGGCCACTCCACAGTGCACAATAGCAGAGAGGAAGAGGAAAGGGAATTCAAGCCCAAAGTAGTCTACTCTCATAAAGGACCTTGCAGGACGGGTGGCTTTGACTTCCCTTGCTCCAGTGGACTCGATGTTAAACTTATGGGTTGGGATTTGTGACAGGACACCAGGGCAGCCACATACAACCATCAACTGCAGCATCTGCTCACGGGACAGCTAAGCCAGCGAGACACAGGCCAAGAGAGGTTCATGGGAGTCTGGGTCCCCGAGCACAGGCACGCAGTAGAGTGAGCGCTAAAGGACGCGGGAGTCTTTTGGAGGTGAGCACACAGGCTTGCTAGAATTGGGCTGTGACTCTGGTTAAATTCTGACTACGCTGAACTACGGTCAGCATGCTTTCAAAGGGTGAGTCTTAAAGTGTATAAACCACGTCTCAACATTGAAACTCTATGCCTGTGAACAGGTAGGGGAAAAATATCAAACCACAAACAGGTTACACTAACTTCCATGAGGTCCCAGACACAGTGCGTGGCACAGGTAGGGAGAGTCTGGCACAGAGATTCCAGCAAACTGGCGAAGAGGCTCCTACTTCTGTACCAGGAAAACACTTGGACCCAAGGAGCAGCCAGGGTCCCCCCCTTACCTTCCCCTGGCACGCATGGCTCCCCCACAAACAAGGTAAGAATATGCTGGAGGTTAAATTGAAGTTCTGGATGAAGATTTCAAGACAGCCGATATTGAGTCTGTCCCATGGTTGTTAGTGATCATTCGCAGGCAGGTCTACAATGAACAAGAGCAAACTGGACAAAGAGAAATACAAAGTCTGAGGAGAAAAGAACACTAGGAAATCCCACGTTAGAGTCCCGTTTCAGCAGGATTTGTGCTGAAAGAGAGAAGGAGAGATGGTGCACCTGCCCAGATAATCCTGCAGTTCATAAAAGGAAAAGGCCTGAGGGGTCTTCTGCTCCTACAGGGCAACAACAAACCAAAGCTTCTGTAAATTCACAGAGGGGGGCCAGGCTCCACCCCAAGCAGGCAGCACAATTTGGCAGCAGCATCTGTGTGGTTCTGGCTTTAGAATCACTAAGGATACAGGATCAAGTAAATGAGTTGTGGACTCTTCTCCTGGGGAAAGGACACTGAGGCCAGGTGTGTGACAGGCACTGGAGTTTCTGCATGGAAGCTGGAGAGGCTGTTGCATGAAGCTGTGAAGGTGAAGCCTGGATTGTGTTGGAGACCCCACGATGCTGGCAATGCCAGGGCCATGGGTGTCTACCAGGGAGAGCTGCATGCAGGGGGGAGTGGAACCAGAGAGAGAGGGGGGGGAAGGGAGAGAGGGAGAGGGGGAGAGAGAGAGAGAGAGAGAGAGAGAGAGAGAGAGAGAGAGAGAGAGAGAGAGAGAGAGAAACTGCAAGGATTGAGACACCTAAGCCTTGTGACATCAGACACAGAGAGTTACAGGATTTGGAGTTTGCCCTGGTGGGTTTCCATCTTGCTTTGGTCTAGTCTATTCCGTGCCATCGTACATTGAGGTACATATGTAAGAGATTGTCTTGAGTCTCATTAGAAACTCTGAATTTTAAACTGTTGAGACTATGAAAGAACATGGGTGGATGAGGTTGTCTGGACAGACAGACAGACGCAAGGAAACCAGGGGATTCAAGGCAGCCCAGCAGGATTTGTACAAGGCTCGGTTTATTATCATAGCTCCTTTGATATCGGAGTGAGGAGTTGGCAGTTGCAGAGACGCCTGCTTCACAGCTCGGCATGCTCAGGTTCATATAAAGCACGACAAGATTATTCGTCTTCAGAATAACGTCTGAGGTATAAGAACATCGTTGACTGTTTCCCAGAAACCGAGGAAGGTCACAAGAGCAAGATTAGTTCTTATGCTTGTGTCTCAAATGCATTCTATCCTCACATACCCTTAAGTCAGACCCCAACAACGGGGACTTTTGAAGTTGGGCTGAATGCATTTTGCGTTACGACATAGCTGCAAGCCTATGGGGGCCAGGGAGTGGAATATGGTGTTTTGAATGAAAATGGCCCCCATAGGCTCGGATGTTTGAATGGTTGGTCTCAACTGTTCCGGAAGGAGTAGGAGGTGTGGTCTTGCTAGAGGAGGTGTGTCACTGGGAGTGGGCTTTGAGATTTCCAAAGTCCACACCGTTCCAGTGCATGCCCTCTGCCTTGTGCTTGCAGATGAGGATGTAAAGGCTCAGCTACTGCTACAGCACCATGCCTGCCTGCTGCCGTGCTCCCTGCTGCCGTGCTCCCTGCTGCTGTGCTCCCTGCCATGACGGTCATAGACTCTAACCCTCTGAAACTGTAAGCCCCCAATGAACTCTTCTAGGAGTTGCCTTGACCATGAGTGTGTCTCTTCAGAGCAACAGAACAGTAACTAAGACGTGTCAGTGCAGACAAGCGCTCACTAAACTGAGATGGGCCTAGACTAGGGAGCTGGGCATCCTGCTTGGGAAAGGACACACAGGGCAGGTATTGACCCTGGGACTACAGTGATACATCTACAAGCCAGGGACACTAAGGAGCTCCTGCAACCCCACCAGAGGAGGACAGTGGGAGGAGCATTCCAGAACCTTCTGAAGCAGCATGGCCCACCACTTTCAAGCTCATGGTCCAGCTTTCAGTAGCACGGGCTTCTATTGTCCTGAGTCACCACGTGGCAGAAACTTGTCACAGCAGTCCTTCCTCACCAGGGTCCTCCTGTAAGTCGTAGGAGGAGCAGTTCAATAGACGGGGCAGCACCTTTGTGACAAGAACCCACAGGGATCTTCAGGCCAGATGCAGGAGTGATTGTGTCAGCCCACATCAGAGCAGCTCCACCATGGCCACAGTTGTGCTATGCCCAAAGATGAAAGTGCCCACCAGCACGGAGAGGATGCCCCAGGCCTCCAGGCAGCACCTACAAAGCAACACACCTGAGTTGTATGCACTGTCAGGTAGTGCTAGCAGGCCAGGCATGTCATTGAGATAGATAAAATTCCCTGTGCTGGACAGCTTCATGTCAACTTGACACAAGCTAAAATCATCCAAGAGGAGGCGACCTCAAATGAGAAAATGCCTCCATAAGATCAGGCTGCGGGCAAACATGTTGGGTGTTTTCTTAATTGCTGGTTGATGGCAGAGGTTCTGGTCTGGTCCGCTTTGGGTGGTTCTGTCCCTGGGCTGGTGGCCCTGGGTTCTATAAGAAAGCAGACTGAGCAAGCTATAGGGAAATGAGCCAGTAAGCAGCACCCCCTCCTCTGCATCAGCTCCTGCCTCCAGGTTCCTGTCTTATTTGAGTTCCTGTCCTGACTTGTCTCAATGATGGGTTATGATATAGAAGTATAACTTTCCTCTCCAAGTTGCTTTTGGTCATGATTCGTCACGCCAACGGTTATTTTAAGTAGGACATCTCCTTTTCTCTTTAATCAGAGGGACAGCATGGAAAACAATGTCCCTCGCTGCAATGCCTCATTCTTCCTGGATACTTTATCAAAGAAAAGAAACGGGGCGGGAGAAGAACAAGTTTAAGCCCTCCTCCCTACAGCATGTCCTGGAACAGCCCCAAATGAGGGAGAAACACCAAGCCCCGAGCCACACACCATCAGGAAAGCAGTCAGCTAGGGTCTAGGACCAGAGAAGTCTGGGGCCATCAGGACAGTCACTTAGAGAGAGAATCTCAAGAAAATATCTGCATGAGATCCATAAGGCTGTAGGCAAGCCTGCAGGGCATTTCTTAATTGGCGATCAATGGACCAGCAAGTGGCAGGGCCTCCAGAGAGATCACTGAAGCATTAACCACGTTGGAGAGGAACTGTCCCCAGAGATGGACATCTCTGACTGAACAGCATTAGTACCCCCCAAAGCCCACAGGACACAAAGCCATTTGCCCACAGGCAGGAAGGACAGAAAGTAGTTTCAGAAAGCCATCTTGAAAGCCTCGGAATGATCTGTGGTGAACTTGGCCATGACAGGATTCCATAGCCTGCTCCGGGAACTAGCCAGTAGGGACAAATCAGTTAGCACAGAGAAGTCCAAAGAAACTCCTGTCAGGACAAGAGGGGTCTGATCCATGCCTGCTCCCTTGGGAAAAAAGAGACCTTGGGCTGACGGGGGTGGGGGGTGGTAGGGTGGTGGGGCTGAAGAACAGGTCTGAGCACAAGCCTGGAGCAGGTACCCACATCCATGGCTATGTGAGCCAGGGGCATCTGAAATGGGCTGAGTGGTATCACACTCATGCTTATATGGGACCAGGGCCTTATGCAGCGGGGTCTTAGGGTCTGCAGGTATGATCAAGTGTACAGTGCTGGGACCTGAGTCCATGAACAAGTGTCTTCCTAAGCAGCTGAGTGGTGGGTGTTTGAGGGGCACAACATAGCTCTGCCATCAGCTGATCTCAGGCCCACCTCCAGAGTACCCAGGTACATTTGTACCACTGAATGCCCCCAGGCACACTGGTGAAGGCTGGCAGAGATCTGTGCTGTTCCCCTGAAGGCCACACCCACCCCACAGTTTCCCAGGCCTAGAAGCACATATCCTTCAATCTCCCAGCCCCTCAGTACGCCTGAGGTGCCACCCTCATCTCAAAGACACTCACTTGACTCTTGGTCCTATGGGCTCCGTGTCCACAGCACAGATGAGACACAAACCTGCAAAGGAGACACGAGGTCACCTTGGCTCTCCCTTAGCTGGGGGTGTAGAGAGCTGCCAGTATCCCACAGTCCTCAGGTCCCCAGTGGAAGACTGATGCACCTGGAAAGGTGGTATGGCCCAGTGGTTAGGGGGCCAGGTTGGAGCTAGTGAGGCCAGTGAGGGAATCCAGCTAAAAACCCCTAAAATGATTTGGCCAAACAGCATCGTTTCTCAGCATCTGCCTTCCAGGGGCAGGAACGTGGTTGGTACCCAGGCACCTCTGGAGCTGTAGCCACCCCTGGTTCCTTTTCTTTCCCTTCTTTCAGATAGGGTCTTGCTACACAGCCCAGGCTGGCCTGGGATTCTCCATCCCATCTCAGTCTGTCTCTTGGGATGACAGGCAAGGGCTACTATTGCTCAACTTCCTCTCCCCTCCCCCCTCTCCTTTTCCACTCCCTCCTCTTCTCCTTCTTTTAGTATGTTTAGAGGCTGGGGAGATAGCTCAGTAGGTAATACATTTGCCACACAAGCTGGAGGACTGTAGCTCAGCTCCCTAGAATTCTAAACCCAGCACTGTGGTGACCTGCCTGCAATCCAGACACATGGCAGGCACAGCAGGCTAGTTGGAGTAGCTGAAATGGCAAGCTTTGGGTTCAGCAAGTGTGGAGGGTAGAGCCGGCCGGTGGTGGCGCATGCCTTTAATCCCAGCACTTGGGAGGCAGAGGCAGGCGGATTTCTGAGTTCAAGGCCAGCCTGGTCTACAGAGTGAGTTCCAGGACAGCCAGGGCTACACAGAGAAACCCTGTCTCGAAAAACTAAAAAACAAAACAAAACAAAACAAAACAAAAAGTGTGGAGGGTAGAAAGCAACTGACGAAGACGGCCGGTATCAATCTGGGGCCTCCACTTGCGTGCACACACATATATGCACATGTATCCATGCATACTTTATATGCAACGGGGATGGGGGCAGCTGTGTGGCGCAGGCAGATTGCTGGCAGTCTAGTCTCCAAGAAGACTCTCATGGAATGTCCTTTTGTACTGTGGGCCTTATGAGTTTCACATAGACACTATTTTAAAATGGCCAACCATCCTACAGTGGGAGGCATTGGCAACAGACCAGGTAGCCTGTCCACTCTGCCACAGGCTGGGTGTGCCCTGGTGCCTGGGCCTATCTCTGTCTTCCCATCTGTGGAATGGGATGACACAGTACATCCATCTAGAGTTGTAAAGACAGGAAAGGTCTGGAAAGCCTGGCCCATACCTAGCTCAATAACCCAGGCCCTCATCCAGATCCTGAAGAGCAGAGGTCCTCAACCTTCATGATGCTGCGACCCTCTAATCCAGTCCCTTGTCTTGTGGTGACCCCCAATAAGACTGTTTTGTTTTGTTTTGTTTTGTTTTGTTTTTTGCTACTTCACAACTGTAATATTTCTGTCATGAATTGTAATGTAAATATTTTTGGTTGCCAAACAGGTAGAGACCCACAGGTTGAGAACGGTGCTGTAGACCAAGGCCTTTTGCTGGAGGCTAGGGGCAGCCTCCACTCACCTGGGAAGATGAAGATGAAGAAGGAGCTGATACCACCAATAATGCTAATGATCTCACTGAGGTCTGGTAGGAACAGAGCCATGGCAAGTGTCACTGCCACCCACAGGAAGGTCAATGGAAGCCGAACCCATGGCCCTGAGGGGTCAGCCAGCACTGGGGGCCCCCGTGTGGTCCAGTAGTTCTTTTTCCAAAAGTCCTGCATCACAGACCTGTCGATACACAGATACCAGTGCCCAGCTAGCGCCTGCAGCTACTGACCTCTCGCCTCCCACGAGTGCTGCACAGCGCAGGGTCTGCTCCACACTCAGCCGTGTGTCCCCCAGAGTCTGTAGGGCAAGGGCAGGGGAGTCAAGGTTCCTGGCCCAGTTCCGATGCTTGCTTGCTGGGCAACACCTAAACTCAACACCGTGCCTGCGTCCCTCTCTCTGTCCATCGGAGGTGACCGCAACCCCACCGCGCACACTTACACACCCCACACACGGAGAACACAACCCGCGGCGCGCAGAGCTGAACAGACTCACCTCCCCAGGAACAGCACGATAGGGTATACAGTCACAATGGAGACCGCAAAGAGAATGCGTGCGACAATGATGGCTGTGTCATTGCCTGGGTACGACATTAAGATATCCGCAGAAACTTCAGTCCTGAAGGTCAGGAAGCCATAAACCCCTGCAGGTGGGAAAGACGGAGCAGGCATCTGCAATGAGAAGATTCCCTACCCCACCCCCACCACACACACACACACACACACACACACACACACACACACACACACACTTCCCCCCACAACCCCTGCAATACCCTAAGGATTTCTTTTGGTATAGTTGGAAGGTTCTGGAAGGGTTCCTTATTCTGCATCCTACACACTCCTGCAGACTAACTAGTTGGTTGCTGATGGCTGGGGCCAGGGCTAAGATGAGGATTACTAACTAGAAGCACCCTGAGCCCTGGGAAATAGACATGTAGGTCCCATGTCGCCTAGCTCCAGGCAATAGTAGCTGAGGAAGCTGCTGGTAGCACATTCACCTTTCAGAAGGGAAAACTAAGGCCTAGACTATCCTTGACTCTCCACAATCACACGGCTGGCTGGAGCAGAGAGCTAGCTCCTTCCCACAGCACCGAATGACTTTTCCTCATCCAAGTCCCTTGCCCTGTCCTGGGATGTTACCTCTGGCCTAAACATGTAGGTGTCTCTTGGGAGCCTATCTAGGAAATCCCGTGATCCCACTGACCCTGACACTAGGGACATCTGGAGGAGATAATGCAGTCACAGCCGTTAGAGCCTGGAGTGGTAGAACAGCAGACCTCGCTGGCTGGGGAAAAGGTCCTTGTCAAGTCCCTCAGGTGACCGTAGGTGTCTAAGACTGCATAGCACCTTCATGTAGCCTAAAGCCTTCCGAGTCAGAGGCTCCGATAGATGAAAGCAGGGAACGCCATCAGACAGTAGCCACTAAAAGTCAGCTGTACTGTGACCCGAGTCTGAGTTCGCACACACGGCTGACCTTGGGCCTCTCATGGCCACTCTCTGGACCACGCTTTACCACCTTTGAGGACCTCTGCTGACCTCATGAAGTTTGTGAGCACTCAGAGTCAGCACATCTGTGCAAGCGTTCTGTAAGCCGCTTCCCAAATACAACCACACCTCAGAACGGCAGGGGAAGCGTCCCACTGAGAACAGGGGTGTTGGGAGACTCAGTGGGTCTCAGCCGTGTATATCTAACTGTGCGACCTTGGAAAAGCCACAGAAGCTCCCTGATCCTCAGTTTCCCCATCTGTCCTACGGACACCAAGGATTAAATGAGCAAAGCTGTTGACAGCACAAAGCATCACGGGATGGGCTCTCTAAGCCCTTTGACCCATTTCTTTCCATGGCCACTCCCTCCCCTCTGGGGTATCCCTCCTCCCCAGGCCCTACCTGTCAGCGTGTAGACAAGGCAGCAGGCCAGCAGGGACAACACAGAGACCAGGGTCCAGTGGGAGAGGCTCTGGTTCTGCATGCTGCAGTAGATAGAGACGGCGGCCTCGTGACACTGGAAGATAGAACCCGTACCTCAGACCCTCCAGGGATGACCACAGAGGTGCTATACCCCAAATCTGGGAAGTATCTGAGTGTCCGCCAACAGCATAAGCCAATGTCAGGACACTCGATGAGTGGAGTTGAGTATTAGGCAGCTCTCAAAAGGTCTGACCTTGATCCTCCCACCCCCATTTCAGCACAGAAGAATTTCATAAAATACAAAGCTGAAAGAAAAGGTGTTAAGCAAGGGAGAGGCCTGAAGTTCAGATCACAAGACCAACACTGGCAGCAGGTCTGGGGGCCCTAGCATCGGTGTGATTGGCACTTGGAGAGGGGATCATTCCTGCATTAAAGGTTGTCCTGTGTGTCGGGGGCGTCAAGCAGCCATCTCTGCCTAGACTGCTGGATTCTCATGTACGTTAAAAACCCCAAATAGGGCTGGGCGGTGGCCCATGCCTTTAATCCCAGCACTTGGGAGGCAGAGGCAGGCAGATTTCTGAGTTCGAGGCCAGCCTGGTCTACAGAGTGAGTTCCAGGATGGCAGTAGGAGGAATGGGTGTTAAGACGGAGAAGGTGACAAAAGCCCTCTAGGGTGGTTGTGTGGGGATACCCGACCCTTGTGATTTACTCTTCAAATCGAAACAAGTTCTGGGTCAGCAAGATGGCTTAGCATGAGAAGGAGCCTACCACCAAGTCTGTTGCCCCTGGTTGATTTCCAGAACCCACAAGTTGTCCTTTGACCTCTAAACATTATCATCACGTATATGCGCGTACACACATGGGCACACACACTAATACACAAGCAAGTAAAACAGTGTTAAGGTTATATGCTATATCACGATGACGTAGTCACAGCCATTGCAATTTGCCTTTCCTCGGCTGGCACAGCCCCGGCCCTGGTATCTCACAAGCAGGCTCTAAGGAGCCCACAGGGCAGAGATGTAGATCAGAATGCAACCTATTACCTACCACAGTCACACCCTTCTCCTCATCCCAGAGTTCTTTCCTCCCCATTGGCTCCAGCCCTCACCATGAGTGTCCCAGGCTCTGTCTCTTCAGCCTCTATCAGCTATAAAGTCACCACCCCCAGCTCTGAACCATGCCTGGGGAACACACAAACGCCTCCTGACTGCTCAAAGGCTGACAAACAAGAGTCACCAGCTCCACCAGCCCTCCCATAGCCCATGCTTGGTTCCTACTTGATGTGAGGCAGAGGGGCCACAGTGTTCCCAGGAGCCCTAGAGCACAGGTGCAGTGTGGCTGCCCATAAGTCTTCATCCTCCTGGCCCAACCTAGGTACAGCACAGACACACTAACCCTGACCCACAAACCAGGGGCTGTGGTGTACCCTGTCTGCCCTGGGCATCTTTGAGCCCCTGGGCTGGGGGCAAACTCAGCCCTCAGCCAGGTGCTGGCAATTATACCATATCCTTGGCTGATAGCGGTGGGCCTCAGGGTAACTCCTCCTGCTGTGTCCAGCAGCACTTCTGTGTGTTCCCTGTGTACCTGTCAGCACAGCTAGTGGATCCTGCAGGGCCACTTAACAGCCCTGTGGCTCTGGAAGGGACCCCCACCCCCTGCATCTTGGCCCTGTCCTAGGTTCTGCTTTAGGGAACCATAGACAATGCCTCATTTGAGGGACTCAGAGTCTCAACTCTGCAGGAAGCGATGCAGCCAAACTCCAACACAACATGAATATGTTCTGGGCACAGACACACCTGGGAGCTTGCCTTCTCTATGTGGCTAGCTGAAGACAGCATCTGGGGACAGCAAGTGGAGTCAGACCTTCCAGACCTTAGTCAATGCACAGGAGAGGGGACACACATGAGCCAAATAGTGTGACAGCCTCAGTTCGCACAACTGAATGTCACTTGGCTTTTACAAGGGTAGCTCACGCCTTTACACGCAGCACTTGGGAAGCAGAGTCAGGAGGATCTCTGAGTGTGAGGCTGACTGGGTCTACAGAGCAAGAGTTCCAGGACAGCCAGGGCTACACAGGGAAACCCTGTGTCGGAAAACAGAAGCCAACCAAAGATACGAAGAACAAAACCAAAAGAAATCAGGTGTGCAGGGACATCTAAGGCCCAGGCGACAAGAACGTAGCATTGCACAGGGAGGTCCACAAACCACCAGGGCAGGAAGAGCCTCGGACAGAGGAGCCATGCTGGGGGGAGGACGAGGAGGAAGAGGAGGAGGAGGAAGAGGAGGAAGAGGAGGAGGAGGGGGAAGGGGAGGGGGAGGGGAGGGGAAGGGGGAGGAAGGAGGAGGGAGGAGGGAAGAGGGAGAAGGAGAAGGAGAAGGAGAAGGAGAAGGAGAAGGAGAAGGAGAAGGAGAAGGAGGAGAGAAGGAGAGAAGGAGAAGGAGGAGAGAAGGAGAGAAGGAGAGAAGGAGAGAAGGAGAGAAGGAGAG
>JANHMN010000018.1:43148935-43245900 GCA_030674055.1 Rhabdomys pumilio
AGGAGAGAAGGAGAGAAGGAGAGAAGGAGAGAAGGAGAGAAGGAGAGGAGAGAAGGAGAAGGAGACAGAGAAGGAGACGGAGATGAAGAAGAAGAAAGAAGAGGGGGAAGAAGAGGAAGAGGAGAAAGAAGAAAAGGAGGAAGAGAAGGAGGAAGAGGAGGAAGAGGAGGAAGAAGAGGTGGAGGAGTCACTAACCAAGTTCCACAGGCACACTTTAGAAGGGCAGGTGTATGAGGTGAGCTGACCCTCAGTATAAACCAGGGGTTCTGGATGGCTAGGATGACTGGAGACACAGTCCCCAGCCCTCTGTTTTCCAGGCCTTTCACTGATCCAGTTCAGACTGGGATGCAGGGTGCCCTATTTCTAAAGTGTTCAGAGAACGGTGGTGTGTTTGGATCCTGTCAGAAGCCCTGACAGCCCCTCATTTCCTCACAGCCCAAGTCTGCATCTTCCTGCATCTCCTCAGACTCCTGGATCTTTCATCCACCCCTGGCCTTAGCCCCACCCCCACCCCCACACACTGTCCTTCCTGCTCCCCAAGCACAGCAGCCCTGGAAACCCTGGAAACCACAGCTTGGTTGCTAGGAGAACACGAGGAGAGAGCTGAGGTCAAGGTGAGGTCTGTGAGCATTCAGAAGGGGGCTCACACAGCCTGTCTGCCACTCCATGTTGACCACACCCAGGCAACAGCTCAGAGAAAAATCAGCCCCGTGCAGCTTTCAAAATATCAGGCATGAGAGCTTCTCATGAGCTGGTCACCTAGCCCCAGAAGTGGCAGTGAGTCATTACAGGCTGAGAAATGGCCATGCTGCAGGCAGGGGCTTATCAAAAACAGCTCTAAAAGCAAATGCAAGCTGGAGAACAGAATGGGAGGGTGAGGGCAGGAGGCACAAAGGCCCTGAAACTACCAAACCATCCCTGTGGTGTCCCTCACTCACCCTCTGCTGGGTTCTGTGGGAAAACTCTGCTAATTAAGGTGGAAGTCCACCATGACCAGATAGCCTCTGGGCTCGGTGCAATATGGGAGACTCCCTTCATTAGAGGGGCTTCTTCTCTGACCTTGTCTGGGGAACCCTAAGCCCCTACATATGCCTCTACCTGAAAAATATCACAAAGCCTCAGTTAGATTACAGGACCAATTAATTTCCTTTCTTCTAATAAAACCTGTTTGGAAAGCACAAGAGATTCCTGAAATGCTTCCCCATGCTAATGAGGCATTCCAGGTACCCCAAACCAATGACCTTTGCCCAGCCTGGATGTCTCTACCCTCAGTCCCCCCGAACTTTATAAGCCTTGAATCACTCTGAGTAAAGTTGATCTGCCTTCTGATAGCTGGTCCTGGTGTGGTCATTCATTCTGTGTATTATCACAGGGCTTCCAAGTCTCCCAAACCCTGATCAACATCTCTGCCCCCACCGCCCTCATGGACCAAATCAGCCAATGATCCACATGAGAGGGGAACCTAACGGGTTCTACACAGAATGGTGGCTTTGCTCCAGCAATAGCCTACTAGCAATTCTGCCTGTCTAACACCCTGTCCTGTCCCTTGGACTCCTGTCTTCTCCCCAGACCCTCTAGGGAGTAAAGCCTCAGGAGGCAGGATCTTTCTTTTCTTTCTTCTGCAAGCATACATGCAAGCATACATGGGTGGCTCTGTCCCCAGGTCTGGTGGGGGTTCTGTGATCACTCTTCGGAGAGGCATGTTCCGGGAACCCTGCCCCTTCTCTGGATTCCACACGAAACAAACAAGATACTGCTGATACTGCAGTGTGGGGGAGAAACTCAAGGACAGTCCACACCCCCTCTAGGTGGCCCAGATGTCCCAGCCTCTGGAAGACAGCCCATAGGCAAGGCTGAACACTGAGAGAGCCAAGCAAGCATTCAGACTTCTCCCCTACCTCCCCCCCAACACCCCCCCACAACCCTCCAGAGAGCTCAGAAGCCTGAAAATGTCACTTTCTGAACGTACCTGGAATCCAAAGCAGATGGTAGGGAAGACGCTAAACACAGAGGTCCAGGGAGATGGGCTGCGAACAGACAGATGTTCATTAAGGAGCCAGAAACAACCCTCAGCTTCAGAGTGTCTGCTTTAAACGAAATGAGAGAAATATGACACAGTGTGGCTGCAGGGTGTTTTAAATGACTGGGTCTGCGAGCATGCTCCAGGGCCGGAAGGAAGCTGGTTCAATGCCGCACTTTCTAAATACATCTTTGTAGACATTTGGTGATACGACACGACACTACCTGTGTGGGTGGGGTTTGGGCAAGGCAGCGGCAAAACAGACCCCCAACTTTCCTCTAGAGGCTGCCTGTTCCCAGTTGTGGGATCCTAGGGCACATGCAGCCTGGGTCCAACACATCTCCCCAAATGCAAGGTTGGTGGGTCCCGTGTCCATATCACCTCAGAGAACAAGTCTCCCCTCTTCTGGCTCCTGTCTGGTGGGCCCTGTTGGCTAAACAGCTCGCCATGCCCGTCTCTGACACCCACAGGGATACACAGCACAGGGCAGTATCAACAGCAGCATTTTTTGGCTGTGGAAGAGTTAACAGCCCCACCCCCACCGCACCCCCGCAAATCCGTGTCCAGATAGTATCCAGGACTCCGAAAACACATTCCCTGGGGCCAAAGGGACTCTGCAGATAAGGCTAAGGTTTAGGATGAGCAGTGCCTTGGATCATGGAGGTGAGCCCAGTGTGATATACGCAACCACAGTGTGCAACCAGAGCCCAGCTGTGACAGGGGAACCATGACCAGGGAACAGATCAGAGCTACCACATGGCTGCCTTCAGAGGACACAGGGCCACAGTTTCAGGACTGTGGGAACCTGCTGAAGGCAGGAAAAGCAAGAGGCTTTCCCTGAGACTCCAGACAAAATGGACCCACTTACGCCACGGTATGGCTGAGCATATAAACTGGGTCTCTGATCCCAGAATTGTGAGGAAGACACATGTGCTCTAGAGTTCAGGGAAATAAATACTCCTAACTGTCCGAGCTCCTTGGTTTGTAGGGACTTGTCATAGGAGCCCCAGGAAACCCACCTGTCTTAAAACCCCACCCACCCAGGTTCTTCCAACTCTTCCCTCCTCCCTTCTCAGTATCACAGCTCCACAGAGCAGCAGCGTAGACATCAGCACCCATAGTCTCCGATGATATACTCTATACATCATCACAACTCTGCTTTTCCTCCCTTAGCTCCCCGAAACTGCAAGCACACACAGCTGAGCAGCCACCGGGCATCAAGATGATGTCTACAAGCCCCTCTGGCTCGGCCTCTACCTCACCCTGGCCCTCAGGCTTCACCTTGTAGCCCCTGACCAGGACAACCATATCACTGTGGGTCCCAATACAGGATGGATCCTGGCTCAATCATGATTGAAAATTCCAAGAGTGGTGACTGTATCCTTACATGCCCTGAGCTGTCCCTGACCCCGAGAAGCAGATGCCTGCCCACATACCCAGCATCGGACTACATCATATCACCTGCCTGGGATGCTCCCCAGCCTGGGATGCTCCCCAGCCTGAGGCATCAGGTCTGGGCTGGGACTTCCTGCCTGCCTCCCATAGAACACTTGGCAATCCTTTTCAGGAACAAGCCATGCTCCATCCCTGTGGGGCCCAGATTACCAAGGGTTCCCCAGTTCACCCACTCCAAAAACAACTTCAGAGCAGCTCTGAGTCCCCACATGACACCCTACCTTACTTTCAGCCCTAGTCAGGGCTTCTCAACAGCCCCACTGTTCCCTAAGCCTGGATACATATCAGCTCCCACATAGACAGTGTGTCTGGTTTTGGCCTAGGAGCCCCAAGCTGCTGTGGTCTTTGGTGCCTTTTTTTTTTTTTTTTTTTTTTTTCCTGAAGGAGAAACTTCCTTGGCTTTATTATACATCAGAGATAGGAGGGTTCTCATGGGAAAGAGCCAGGGTTGGGCAGCAAGCCCCTGAGAATCCCATTTCAAGAATCCTAGTCCCACCTGAGAAGCAGGGAAAACTGTTTCCCTAGACTCACCTCAGCAAAGGACCGGGCTGGCGTAGGAGGCCCTGGGGCCATAGATAGTACTGCACTGTGATGACCAGAGCAAGGTAGCAGGCAGCCAGGGTACCTAGAATGCTGGCACACGTGGGGCAGAATCAGAGACCCCGCACCAAAGACATAAAGCCAATGCCCACACGGGTATCCCAGCTCTGCCCTGGCTAGAGTAGAGCCAGGCTGCTCTGCTCCAGAACCACTGTTCCCTCTCCACACGGGGAACACCGGGAGGTGGCTGGGCAGTGCTGCTCTGGTCCAGAGTTCAGAGATACGGGGTCCAGCATCCTCGGGGAGAGCAACTGGGATAGCTTTCCTCTCACCAGCGAGCACCAGTCAGCTGCTGAAGTTTGACATGAGAGTCAGGACATCCTCAGGCTTGGCCCCAGGGGAGGGGAAGAAGAGCCTGGTGTAGCTCGAGGGCCACAGGAGCCTTGTGGGCTGCAGATGTGGAGGAACTGGGCCCTGAGGCCTCTTCTCCCAGGGTGACAAAGTCCATGGTTATTTACACACAAGGGGAAAGGCCATGAACTTCAGTGAACTTGGACCAAGTCTGTCATTAGGCCTTGGCTTTTCAGTTCCTGGGAGCTTCAAGGTCGAAAAGGAACTCAAAACTAGTCATCTGACTGTATAGCCTGCGAGGCTGGGTGCGTGGGAAGCCTGCCTCAGTCAAATCACAACGTATGCTGTTCTGGTGGCATTTAACTCAGCTGGAAGGACACGTAAGGAAAATGGATGAGACTGGAAGACAGTAAGGAAGATGACCCAGACCCAGACAGGCAAGCTGTACTGTTTGTTCTCTCTCCAAAAGTCTTCCTGAAGAAGGCAATGGGAGAGCACATGGGATATTAAAATGTAGGGGGTGATCCTGAGGTCAAAGGTTAAACATGGAGAGAGAGGAAAGATGTGGAATGACTCTCACCAAAGCTAAGGACCTGTGAAAAATCCTTATAGAAGTATGCTAATTAAAATATATTTTAAAAAATTAATTTTAATTAATTTAATTAACTTTTTAATTAAAAATTTTTTTAAAAGGAGTTTAAGCTGGGTGTAGCAGAATCTGCCTTTAATGCCAGCATTCAGGGGGCCCTTCCCTCAGACTTCTGCCCCATCTCTTAGGCACTCCTGCTAGCTCAACCTTGCCCATGGCAACCAGGAGCGCTCCAATCTGGATGCTGCCAACCCTCCTAAATGCCACGCAGAGACCTGCCATGAGGTCTCTTATGCTACTTGCTGCAGGACATGGGAATGACCGTACACATGTAGGAAACTGTTGAAGAATAAATTAAAATTATTGTTATTAATTAATTATTTTGGGTTTTTTGTTTGTTTGTTTAAGACAGTTTCTCTGTGTAGTACTGGCTTGTCCTAGAACTTGCTCTGCAGACCAGGCTGGCCTTGAATGCAGAGGTCCACCTGCCTCTGCCTCCTGAGTGCTGAGATTAAAGGTGTGCACCACCACTGCCCAGTGCTCAAGTTATTATTTTTTTTTTTAATTTGGGTTTTTAAGACACTGTTTCTCTGTGTAGTCCTGGCTGTCCTGGACTCACTTTGTAGACCAGGCTGGCCTCGAACTCACTGAGATCCACCTGTTTCTGCCTCCCAAGTGCTGGGATCAAAGGCATGTACCACCAGGCACAGTGCTCAAATTATTTTTTAAAGACTGGCTCTTAGTATTTCTTGGCTTATTTGTATTTTCTACTATGGGTACGTGAACCTGTAAAGCTTCCAATTTTCTTCTTAAATGGAAGCAATCCTTCCTTTATCTCTCACAGTTTATTCCCCAAAATTCGACGCTGGCATAGAGCTGCCCTGCCCAGAAGCTGCCGAGGCCCCGTACCTGGTGTACTTCTGGAGGGCGATTTCCCGAAGCGCTGACAGGGGAAAGATGACCAGCACAGAGATCAGGGGCAGGGTGAAGTTCTGGGCTGCATACCAGGGCTGTGGGGCGTCAGGCAGGAGGGAGTCACACACTGTTAGAGACAGGAACAGGAGCTAGGCTTGGAGCCCACAGTGACCACAGGGTACACACACATGGGCTGGTGGCTAAGTCAGCCTGGAGCAAAGGGATCAGAAATGGAGTGGGGCCCATCCCATGCCCCCTTGAAGGAAGGAACCCCATATTTCATGAAGTCACTCAACAAATATACACCGAGCTTCTTTCTTTGCCTTAGTGGCACTGGGAACTGATCAAGGCTCCTTTCAGTTTGGCTTGGAAGCACTCTGGGAAGAAAGGATCCCCTTTGGTTCTTTCCTCGGCTCTGCACAGCTGCTCAGTAACTGCCCACTCCAAAGCTGGGGCCTGAGAACCGTAAATCTCACCCACATTGTAAATTGGAGGGTAAACCTTGGGGGGGAGCTGGGCTGGCCCCTCCTTTCTACCAAGGGTGGTTAGATTCCTTACGGGCACCTGAGCTGATGACAGAGCTGTCTGGGGGGTCCTGGACAGCAGCAGCCCACTCCCAGTGCCTGCCGGAGACCCTAGAGCCTTTCCCTTGGTCTTCTGCCTCACCTCAGGGGCCCTCTTACTAGCACAACCTTGACCATGGCAGCCAGGAGTTCTCTAAGCTGGACCCTGCCAATCCTAAAAGCCACACTAAGACAGGCCACAAAGCTGTGACAGAGCACACCTGACTCAAGGACAGGGGACAGCGTCTCAGTGAAAGCACCAGAGGACCAGCAAGACGGCTAATGTGAACTGAGACGGAGGGCAGATGGGGGAAGGAAGCAAGGAAGTGGCAGACAGCCTGAGGCTGGAGTGACCTGGGAATCACAGGCAAGGTGACCACTGGACAGAGGTGAGGCTGGGGAAGGATGCTCACACTGCCTGAGTAAACCCTTTTCTGAGCTCATCAAATGCCTCATGGAGAAATAACTGCCTTGGGAGAACAGCTCCCCCATCTGGTGAGGTGAGGAAGGGTCCTATAGCCAGGTCACCCTGCTGAGAGAAGCCCTTGCCCCCTGCAACACCAAGAGGAGGCAGGCTGTGAAGGGGTACATAGTGAGCCTAAGTGGGCTTTAGAATGTCACATAGGGTGGGGCACAAGCCCCTCACTCCCCACTCCCTCCCAAGTTACCTGCAGCCAGGAAACACCGTCCTTAAATCTCTACAACCCTTCCTCCTTCATAAACCTGAACTGACTAGACAGCCCATGAAGTCCTCAGCCAATGAGGTCATTTGTGTACCTAACTCACACAGTAACTGCCCCTATGCACTCAGACTGCTTTTAGCATCTTCTTTCCAAGAGCGTGGGATGTCAAGAACAGATACATCCCCAGTGATGGACCAGAAAGAGATGTTGAGCGCTCTCCCTGTCAGTCCACAGAGACCTGGGATGGCTCATCTCTCAGTCAGGACTCTGGTCACAGTGCTCCATCGTGGAGACTCTAACTCCTCAACGCAGCCCAGATCTGAGGCGTGGGATGGGTTCCACTTGCCATTGCCAGTGCGTGAGCTTTTACTCCCTGAAAGGTCCAGAGAGTCCATCCTCCACATTCTTGGGTATGGGGCAGTGTCAGAGGTTCTAAATCCCCACAGCCAGGGGCTTCTTCATGCAAGGGCAGGAGAGAAAGACACAAACAGCAATACAGTAGACTATCATCTAACCTGAGCAACAGCTACATTCCAATTAAGCCTAAAGATTCCAATTAAAAGCCTGAGGTTGTCAAGATGATTTAAAAAAAAAAAAAAAAAAACCACAAGACTCAGCCATATGCTGTTTATAAGAAGTGTGTTTACAACCCCGAGCTGTAGCCGGCTTCAGAGAAGAATAGGAGGGTTGCCCGCGGATGCTGATCTTGAAGCGGCTAAGTCTATTAATAGAGACAGAGGCTTCATGCCAGAGATAAAGCAGAATATTTCATATTAATAAAAGATGTGTCTAATCACGGGGCTTCAAAAGCCTTGGAGCAGAGTCTGGAACTGAAGGGTGGGAGCAAGGTCGGAAGTCACAGCTGGAGGTTTGACACTGGGCTCTTAGATAAAGGTAGACTAACCAGGGCATTTAAAAACTCAGGGGAAGCTGGGCAGTGGTGGCACACACCTTTAATCCCAGCACTTGGGAGGCAGAGGCAGGCAGATTTCTGAGTTCAAGGCCAGCCTGGTCTACAGAGTGAGGTCGAGACAGCCAGGGCTATATACAGAGAAACCCTGTCTTGAAAACCCAAAAAGAAAAAGAAAAAAAAAAACCCTCAGGGGATAAAACAAAACAAAAAACAGGCTGGGTATGTGGCTCAGAGAATGGAGCAGGGGTCCTGGATTCCATCCCCAGAATTGCATAAACCAGACAAGGTGGCACACGCCTGCAATCACAGCGCTCGGGACAAAGGCATGGGGCTGGGGAGATGACTCGGGGAAGGGACATGCACTGCCTTTGTGTGGTCCAGTTTGCTTTCCAACATCTACATCTGGTGGCTCACATCCAACTGTGACTCCAGCTCCAGGGGATCTGACACCTCTGGCCTCTGTGAACACTTACACTCACACACACATGCCCCCTCCCCCACCACACACACACCCACACCCACACCCACACACACACACACACACACACATAAAAAAAAATTTTTTTTTTAAAAGAAATGGAATAAGGGGATTAGGCGCTAAAGATCCTCAGCTATGTAGTGAGCCCAGTTCTGGTCCAGCCTGGGCTACGTGAAACCCTGTTTCAAAACGGAACATGGAACATTCACCAAGCGTGACGAGAGCTGGGTCACAAGTTAAGTCTCAAGACTCTCGAAATCTCTTAATCGTGCAAGAGGATGATAGTCTTGTCGGTGATATAATTAAGACAGGAACTGGGGGATATGAACAACGCTTAAATGGAAATGAAGCGAGATGGTACAGGCATCCTGTGAGTCAGGACGGAAGGCACAGCAAGTTCCTAAGCCCACGACTAGGGAATGGCGTGCTGCAAACAGGAAGGTAAACGGGCCAGGTGCAGCTACAGCCATGTTTAGAGGAGAAGCCTCTGTAGGGGACCAGAGGCCATGATCACGTGTCTTCACCATGCCCAAATCAAAGATGCTACTGGGAAGCTCTCAAGAGAGTCTTTTGGCACTTGGCTTAGTTTCCCCTTCTGTGAAATGGGCTGTCTCCATGAGCCATTCCATCTGTAGCCATTGGCTCTCTCACACCCTCATGACTGTTCCCTCTCTAACCCTGTTAGGTCCTCAGGCAAGGCCATCCCTCTACTGCCCCCCTGTGGTCAGTCCTTCAACTACCCACTGGTCTTGCTCATCAGCTGGGGGGCTCATTTTAGGTCCTGCACCCTGGATTACCCCAATGCCAGGAAAGGAACTCACACTTCTCCAGCTGGTCCCCGATCACTCTGAGGAAGGCCACGGAAATCATGAGCAGGTTGATTAGGAAACAGGCCTCACACAGCTTCCCCATGGTGGGGCCACATAGCTCACGGACCACACCCTGGTAGGTGTTCTGGCCACTGACAGATGCTGCATAGCCCAGGATGACCAGGCCACTGATCAGGAAGACCAAAGATACCTGCAGAGGGGACCATGGGCCTGTACATCAGAGGGGTGACTCAGGCCAGTGGCCCAAGAGTACCCTCCATGAAGCCTCCGCAAGAGCTCTGCCCATGAGCTTCAGGGAAGGTGAGCGCTGCCAGCTGTTCTGAGTCTGGGAACCTGACAGCTCTTTCCCACAGGACAGAAGAGACTTCACAAAGCCAGCGAGTTGAAATGCTCTCCTGTTCCCTTGATAGGCAAGGCGAGGAATGCGGGGGCGGAACAAGGACATCTGGCTCAGAACCTCAGGATGGCCTGTGTGCCATGAAACCCTGCTGTTTGGCCTATGCAATGATGAGGGTTCCACCTACTCACCCACCTACCCCTCATGGGTGCTGGGGTCTGACGCACTCAGGTGCAGGCTCAGGGTAAGTTGTTTGTGAGAAGGGCAAGGTTGGTGGTTTGTGGGGGTGGGGCTCTTTATGGCTTTCCAGGGCTCTGTCATTTATAATAAACAATTTTCATACATACATTGAGTCAGACTACTGTCCTGAACCCACAATTCACCCCAGGTCCCACAAACAGGTCCCTGTGCTCTCTCTTGTCTGCCCTGCCAGATACACTCAGAAGCCAAGGTATACAAGTGGCCTGCAGGGATCACTAATTTCCCAGGATGCTTTGGGGACCCACTATTCAGAGTTCAGTGTCCTGTACACCCCTCCCTCATGGGCTAAACTTAAAAGGGCCTCTGCTGCCCCAGGACACCTGTCCCAAGACAAGCCCCTCGGCACACAGCCCCACACCACCCCTGGACAGTTCCACATCTAATACTGTCCCGGCCCTGTATCAGGAGATACAACCGTGTGTGCCCACAGCTTGTGGCTCCTTTTCCTGGTAATCAATCCTTCAGGCCATGATGGATCTCATCCTAACCCTAAGAGCCCCTGGAGATTGGTAGACAATTCTTGCTTTTAACCCACTTAGCGTGGGACATGTCTCCCAGGTACTGAGGCTCGGGAATAAGATCCCACGATAGCACACACAAGTCAGGCAGCTCTGCAGAAGCAATGATAAAGATCCCACCCGGGGGGGGGGGGAACCAGAGCCATCTTCCACCTGTCC
The DNA here is from genome assembly GCA_030674055.1 of Rhabdomys pumilio. Lineage (NCBI taxonomy): Eukaryota > Metazoa > Chordata > Mammalia > Rodentia > Muridae > Rhabdomys > Rhabdomys pumilio. The sequence goes on from JANHMN010000018.1 coordinate 43,159,548, forward strand.
CCGGACACCTCGGTGACTCACCAGGGCCACCAGGAAGGTGGGCACCATGCCTCCTGCCTTGTAGAAGGCCCAGGGGAAGTTGAGCAGGCCGGCGCCCAGAGCAGACTTCAGGAGGATGAACACAGCGCCCAGTGAGGACAGAGAGGGATGGGTGGTAGCAGGGAGAGGTTTCTCCAGAAGGCCTCTGTTCCCTCTGGTCTGCCTTTCCATGACTGGGGCAGCAGAGAGAGAGGGCTAGCATCGAACCTTCCTTTCTGACCCTTTAAACTCAAGGTCTCAAGGTCAGCATGAGATGGGGCAACAATGGTACGCCTCACTCTCCCAAACCCCATCCTCTCCCGTTTCCTCTCCTCTTCCAAAGTGGGCCATGCTCTAACTCACCTGGCCCCCTAACTTACCTTACGCTTCTCTCTGCTGTCCTCCCTCTAACCCCGAGGCAACCCTGATCTCATTTCTCCTTCCCCTTTTCATCTGAAGCCCTGGCTTCCTCTCCTGGTAGAGCATTTCTCCCCAGCCCCCACCCACTCCTGTGCTTCCAACTCAGCTCCTGCAGTGCCTGGAGCCATAGTCCTTACCAAACCCAGTAAGGTGCCCCACAGGCCTGGGCCAGCAGATTCAAACTCAGGCTTCCTCTTAGTGCTTCGGCTGCATTGTTGAGAGCCCACAGGTCTGGGCTCTTGAGGCGTGCATTAGGGGGCCCTAAGGGCATGTGTTGGGTTAGGGATCCAAGTCTGGGGGGCAGAGAAGACAGACTCAGGCCACCTGTTCCAAGAGCTTGCAATTTTGGAGGTTTCAGACCTGCTCAGGATGTCCTGTGATCAGCAAAAGCCCCTCCTTGGGGTGTGGCTTCGTCAGCTGCTGGTTGGGCAGAGCCCAGCTGGGATCCATCTAGGCCCTCAGAAGCCGACCCCACCCACTGCAGACCTGGGGTCATTTTCTTCAGAGCCCCTCTAACCCCTCCCCCCCCGCCCCTGGTCTTGGGGAGGGTCATGGAAGAAGGCTGTGTCTATCACCATTACCGGCTGTCACTGGTTGGCAGTATGTCTCACTGAAGCCCATCTGTGGAAGGATCACTAAGCATCCCTGGTAGGTCCTCTCACTCCCTGCCTCTTATAAGGCCAGTGGTGGGTGCTCATCAAACTAACCCCATGCCTCAGATGTGCCTGGGAGCTTGTTGAAAGGTAGACTGTTTGGCTGCACGTTAGGGAAGCCCAAGGTTCTTGATTTCTAACAAGCTCCAGGCAGGAGCCACACTGAGTAGAAGGCAAACTTGGATGCTCTCTGAAAGCAGTGTGTAGCCGCTAAGCAGGCAGAAGACAAACTCCTACGTCAAGACCAACCTGGCTTTCTCATTGGCTTGTTGCTGGAAGCCTGACCCCGACTCACTTCTTGGGAATCCCCCGGAGGACTCCTGCAGACAAGCAACCAGCTCATCCTTGGAATTTCTGCCTCAGTGGGCCTGGGATGGGGGCTGAGAATCTGTCTGTTTCCTGCTGTCGATCCAGAGACCCTGCTGAGAAGTGCTTTCTATCAAACATGCCCAGAGCCCCCACCCCATCCAATCAGCCTGTCAGGGACACCCCCAAAGTGCTGTTTCCTCCTGTGTTTCTAGCATCTCCACCCTGCCTTGGTGACCTCCTTGAGGCTCCACACAGCTGGTGCTCACTAAATGCCTGACAGCACCTCAGCATGAATGTCTGGGAAGGCTGTGATTCCACTGGCCCCCTGCCCTGTGCTGACAAGAGTCAGCACACAGGAAGTACTGGAGAAAAGATGGAAGGAGGAGGGAGGGAGGATGGAGGGAAGAGAGAGGGAAGAGGGAGGAGGGATGAAGAAAGGAAGGAATGAAGAAAGGAAGGAGGGAGGGAGGGAGGGAGGGAAGGACTTCAGAAAGAATAGTAAGTCACTTTCACAGGTCTCCCCCTTATGAAAGCTCCTGGGGCAGCTGTAACTAAATAGTTTGGTGACTTGAAACATCAGGGATTTCTCTCTCACTCTAGAGACCATCTAAGGTCAGCCCATGATAGGGCCATACTCCCTCTGAAGGATCTGGGGAATGCTTCCCCTGGCCTTCTCATGGGGCTACCAGTTCGCCATGGCTATGGCCCAGGGTTTTTATGCACTGGCCTGGGGTGTGGTGTTCATTGGCCCTGCTGAACTGAATAAGGTCCTTCAAATCCACATCCTCCTCACTACAGTGAGGCTCTGGGCCAGGTGGAGATGGATGCCCCAGGAGTGGGAAGCAAGGCAGGGCAGGAGCCCTGGTTGGCAGGGAGAGGGATGGGCCACACACAATAGCATAGAGGTGACCCAGTGCACAAACACCCTCCAGGAGCCAGCAGGCTCAACGCCCCACCTCTACCAGCACTAATGGGCTCCTAAGGAAACAGATAAAAAGCGCTTGGCCAGTTAGGAGCTAAAGCTTTGTACTCCTTAATCAGGCTCAGGGTCTCAGGGCACTCCTCGGTCCCTGCCCAGGGTCCCTCATTAGCTGCCCATTAGTGTGCATGACTTAGAAATTGGCCACCGGGCTGTAAAATTCCATGATCTCTTAATTCTTTGGGGCTTTGATATCCACCCCCTGCCGCCCTCCCAGAGCGGTGTGACCTTTCTCAAGCTGTGGAGGGGGCACCCTGCAGGGCTCCATCTGTAGCTTGGGGTGGGTGGGAGGCCACCCTCTGCTCAGCCCATTGCAGTCGGGCCCATGGCACTGGAGCAGAAGACAGGCACCCTGGGGATCCTGCAGGTGGTGGCTTGCAGGGCACTGTTATGGAGCCCCCAAGCCTCCGAGCTGTCTCCCTTCATTCTGCTGGCTGTGCACCTGTCCCATCAGCGGCTTCCTGAGGGTCGTTCTCTTCCTCCTCACGGAGTGTATGATGGGGACTCTCACTGATGCTTAGAAACTTCTTGATCATGTGAGGTAGCTTGTGGGCGTGGCCACCTCATTGGCACTGGGTCTCTGGCTTGACCACCTGTGAAATCTGTCTTCTGTCTGTAGCCATTCATGACTAGCAAGGAAGAGCCAGCATTGTTAGCAGTTAGTGCTGAAGCAGGGTGCAGGTCACATGACATTACCTAAGTTCCCCCCTCCCCCCCAACACACACACAGGTTTTCTAAACCTCAGCCTCATAGGGAGCCTCTAAGAAGCTGCCAGTGCCAGTCCATCAGCACCTCGGGCTACACTGGTTTGATACAGGACTCCTAAGAGCTGTCCAAGAAGTGTGTTGAAAAGGAGGTAGGCCACCATGCTGAGTAGGTGGGGCTTCCTGGGGCTCCACAGCCCCACAGAGGCAACCCAATGAATGCTAGTGCCACAGAGCTAGGGCTCAGAATCCATGAAAGGTCCCTAGGCTCTAAGGGGCAGCTCACAGGATCTGTGGTTCCCCTTTGGTAAACACGTGACACCTTAGGGATCTAAAAACCAGTGTGGCTGGCTGACAAGGGGACAAAAATGGCCTCATCCTAACCTGCAGTCTTTGTGATGGGGCTGCACAGGGCAGGAGGGGTCTGCAGATAAGACCCTTGAAGTGGAGAGGTAAGCCTGGAGTGGTCATGTGACCACAGCAGAAGCCCCTCATGGAGTTTAGGCCTGCTGAAATCCACTTAGATGCAGCCATATGACCCTTGTCTGAGATGCTAATTCATCAGCTTCTTCCTGCAGGGGCAGAGAGTGGACAGAGGGTTGACTGGGGTAACTTTGGGGTTTAACACCCATGCTGGGGTGGGTGTCTCAGTCATCCATGTTCCCATAACAAACTCCAATGAGCTCACTGGTTCAACAAGCCCCTGGTGTCCTACCTAGGGTACACCGGTGGTTCTGTGTCTCTTCACCAACATTCACTTGTAACAGACGTCCTTGTAAGAGTGCAGGAGGTCAGAGGTCATCAAGGACAGAAGGGCCTGGAGTGGTGAGTCTGGAGACGGTCCTCTAGGAGGCTCCTCGGCATCCCTGCCACTCAGCCAACCTCCGGAGCTAATGTTAGGGAACAGTTGTTTGCAGGCCCCCATCCCAAGTCGTTTGCCCTGATCCTTGAGAAACCTGAGAGGCCTCAAGCTCTGGGCAAGGGCTGGGTCTGTGCTTACAATCCTCCTGGGTACTTCTGTCCCTTCTCCTGATCAAGGGGCTGCTTCTGCAGGTATCCAGGAGTCTAAAGACGGGGGAGAAGGCAGAGGAACTTAAGGAGGTTTAAGGACATCTTAGATTCACTCTCAAGTTTACCATCCTCTTACCAACAGTGTGTCCAGGAAGAAACCTGAAGGCTAGGTAACCAAGAGGCCTGGGGCAGGGCACAGGGTAGAGAGCTAGAGTCTCTGCCAAGCCCACAGCCTCTGTACCTACCATGACCTACTCAGGTCTGCAGAGCCAGAGACCCTTCCCAGTGTCCCGGTCACAAGGATCCCCTGGGGAGGTCTGTGTGAACCTGTGAAAGGAAGGGGGGGCATAATCACCGTGTTAGCCACGCTGAATGCACCTCAGGGGCTTAGGTAGTGTGCCACTATTACCACTAATTCCTGAGCATTTTCCACGGCGGCTCCCTTCCTCTCCCCAGCACCCTTCTCCTCCAGCCCTGGCAACAGCTAATCTGCTTTATCTCCATGGATCTGTCTGCTCTGGACATTTCACACCGATGCAGTCACAGGAGACACAGCTTTTCGTATCTCACCGCACTCGGTTAAGGTTTATCACGCTGTTAGCATCCTTCCAGATGAGTTTGCCATCTCCTCCACCATCAGCACATCGTGGTCTCTGCAACTCGGCTCTAGCAGCAGTAGGCATGTCTCCTGCGGCTTTGATCCAGCCACTTCCAGGAACATCTAGGAAAGGGGCTGTAAGGTTTTACTATCTCCACTGATTCAGATCCTTCCGGATGGAGTAAGACAATAGGGGCAAGACCTTAGAACTTGTGTTTCTAGGCTATTCCTCTGTGTTCTCTAGGTACCAGTGAATGAAACCAACATCCTATTAGGATACATTACAGGGAGTATCTAGGGGGGAAAATGAACAGCCCCGTGCAACGTGTGGCTCAGCAGATCAAGAGCCCAGCCTGCCTCAGCTCAGTGGGCTTCCTAGCTCTGGCTAACTCAGCCCAATCCAAGGATAGCCCAGTACTGCAAGATGTTAAGCAACCTTAGCTTGTTGCCCACTTCAGCTGGTGCTCAGGGGTGGAGGCTTGGCAGGTCCGTCTAAGCTGCTGTGGAGCTGGCCCACCCCCAAGGCCTGTCTTCAGCTTCCAGAAGTACAAGAGTCATCGCTTTTTATATGCACTGAAGCATAGACAAAGCTGAGTGTGTAAAGCCCTGGATACGGGTGTCCAATACAAAGATCAAGAGATCAAGCGTGAGCTCTAAGATCACACACCACTCGGTAGCTGGCAGGGCTGGGCTTGAGGTGGTAAGGTATCTGGTGATGCAGAAAGCAAAAAAGCTTTGTGTTGAGACGGTGAAGTGATTTTGTGGCAAGCATGCAGGGACCAGCTGTGCATAGGCAGGAGTTATCTGTAGTAACTAGCATGCTGTCATCAGAGCTGAGCCAGTCCCGTGTCCACAGCAGCTCACCTTCACATGTCCACGTGAAGGAGGTGTCACTCACTGGCTGTTTCACACATTAACCAAAGCCCAGAGACGTCACCTGCAGTCATGACAAGTGGCAGAAGCAGAGATGAGATCTGAGCTGGAGGATTTCAGATTCCATACTTTCGGCTCAAGTCACTAATAACCTATGCTGCTTAAGATGAGGCTTGAGTGGCCAGAACTCCCTCATCCCCTCAGTCCCCGGCTCTTCTCACTCCTGCTCTGCTGGGCTCTGTGCAGTAATTCTAGTGGTCCTCTGAGCTGACAGTGAGCCCATGTGCCCCTGAGTGACACAAAGCCTCCACACCAATCACTCCTTTCAAGGCGAGTGGGAGCTACATGTAAACGAGGGGTCCACTGTATGCTAATGCAGCCAAGGCAGCTTGGGACATCCTGAAGTACCTGGAACAGGGACCCAGAACTTCACGGGCCTTAGGAATACCTCTCAGACCAACAGCAGCCATGAGAGCAGCTATTGTGACCCACAGACCTGCCAAGGGCAAGACACCCAGGGAATCCTCCCCTTTTCTTCCTGGACATCCTCCTGTCCCACAACCCACAGCAGCCTGGCCTCCAGGCAGCTGTTCTCAGGCGTGGTGTCCAGGTCTAGTGTTCAGCAGCAGTTGGCATGTGTGGTAACCTGCTCAGACAGGGATTCCGTGCCGAGGATGCCGGAACTCGGCGTGCTTAAAGAAGCAAATGAAGGGGGAGCTCAAACCTGACCCCAAATTAGTAATGTTCACGCTTTAAAGGCCACTTCAAGTCTGGTAAGGACACATAAAGGATGCTCACACTTCAGTAACACAGATTCAAATGACCTCGTCAGAAACCAAGCCCAGGGTGGAAACGGCATTGCTCCAAGGAAGACACATAAAGGGTCATTTCGCCTCAGTATTGAGGACTACACAGCGAAACCACAGGGATGTCACTGTAGCACAGCAACCAGGAAAGCAGAGACTTGCACAGGCCAGGGCACGGAGAACCAGCATTCACACTGCTGGCAGAGGTGTGAACTGCACTGCTTTGGAAAGTTTGACAGTTCCTCCAAACGCATGATGCCATCCCTCCTAGGAAGACTCTCAAGAGAAACACACGCATGCTCGCTCCCCAGCACGTGAATGACAATACTATCCACAGTAGTTGGCAAGTGGTCTACCCATAGCAGAATATTATTCAGCCATGAAAAGGAATGGTTCTGAAACCTACTACGCCATGAAAGACACTTGAGGACATGATGCAAACTGAAAGAAACTAGCTGTGATGTCCTAACAGAAAATACAACAGGCAAATTACAGAAAACAAACTAGCAGGGCGAGGGGTAAGATACGGGTGCCTGCTAACAGGCCTGAGGTTTCCTTGGGAGTAGTAAGAATGTTCTGGAGTTAAGAGTTGAGCGGCACTGGCCATGCTACCTAGCAAGAACAGCAGGGCTCACGAAAGCACTGCCTGACATTGACATTTTTACAGTGGATGAACTAGGAGGACGAACCAGCATGAACATTTCTACGGTGTATGAATGTAGACCCTACACTGTCAGAGAGAATGGGAAGGTGCAGGGGTCTGGTGCACGACACATTCCAGCTTTGTAAGGTTATGCATATTTATTGAAAATTTCCTTCACCAACAACGGTGAAATCAGGACCCCAAATTACAAAACATGATGGCAGTTGATAGTTATAAAAAAATAAAGCGAAGGCCTGCATCTCCCACATCTGTGCAAGCTCCCTTCAGTTCAGTGTGTCCTCTCATCAAAACAGAGGTCACGGAATCTGATTCTTCATGATGTCGTTGCAGAAAACTGCACTTGACTGACAAACAAAAACAACAGCTCTGCTTCCAACCAGCACAAGTCTTTAAAGTGACTCTCCCACAATAAATATAGAAAATAGCCTGTAACAAGCATGTCCTCGCTTGATCAGGGATGTAGCATTATGTAGAAAGTATGTCCCGACAGCCCTTCCAGGCTCTGTGTCTTTGGTGCACTGTCACTGGGCCTGATGCCACTGGAGGCTGAGCTACTGGGCGCCTTCTGCCTGAGCCAAGCACAGAGAGGCACTGCAGGATGTACCTCACAGATGCCTGGGCAGAACACTCTAAGCCAGCCACAAGCTGGAGATAGAGTTCCTTGGCACTTCCCAGGATGCACTCTGATGCTCTGTGTGGTCACCAGAGTGGTTCAAGGCTTGTTAGCTTCGGTCGCTGACCACTGTGATGATCACACTGATGGGGTCCTTGCAGGGTGGGCCTGCTGTGCAAGTTGTGGACGTTTCGCTCTGGGTCTCCTCCGCTTCGGCCGGCTCTTGGCCTTGCTGATCTGTACCACGAAGAAGGCCAGGGCTACCATGGCTCCGAGGAAGGCAAAGACAGGGATGGTCTGGCCCACCTCCTGGTTGTAGCGGCCAGGCATGATCCCTGAAAGACGACAGTGACTGGTCAATGGTGCCACAAAACTACAGCTCCAGCCTCTCTGAGACTTAGAGACCAAACACTAACTGACACTATTAGCTGGGCTAGCAAGGCAGACATCACTTGTGAGCCAGAGTCAAGCAGCCTGGGCTGCTAGCCAGAGTACGGAGAGAGGCACTCAGACTGTTTCTAACCCTGGCCTCTGTGGGACACACAGACCCTGATCAGCCAGCCTCCAGCAACAGGACCAGAGAAGCTTCTTTTCCCCAGAGATCAATGAACACTAGTCTCAATCCAGATAGGAAGAGGACAGTGCTAGAGTCTTACTAGCTGAGGAAGAGTGAGGCAGAGGTACCAGAGGCCTGCTGGCCATGTTCTCAAGGGCAATGCCTTTTGGAGGTGCCATCAGAAGAGCCTCAGGTTAAGTGAATGACACTGTAAGCAGGCAGTGCCAAGGGCTCCCGAGTTCACTATCACTGGCTACTCTACAGCTTCTACCTCAGGCTTTAGGACCTTGGTTTCATCCTATGAAGTGCCCATCATTGGCTTCCAAGGGCTGGGGTACCTTTTCCCAGACAATTCCTGAAAGCCAGAGAAAAGCTCCTTGGAAGCTATGATTCTCTGAGGAGGCTGCAGGAGTTTCCAGAATAAAAGGACCACATACACTCAGCTGGAGGGACTTGGGACCAACTCTCCCAGGTAAAAATTGGGGACCTGGAGTAATAAATGTGTTCAGGACAAAGAGTTCATCCAAACAGATGACAAGATGGATCACCTCAGGAGCCTGGTGCAGCCCTGTCAGGTGCCAGTCCAGCTGTTAAGACAGGCTACATAGTATCAAAGCTTCAGGGGACAGAATAACAGATAAACCTCATAGAGAAAAGTAGTTTCCTGGGGTCCCTAGTACATATCTGCTTATAGAACTTTAGCAAAGAGCATCCAAATTACTCTGGAAAATTGTGAGTGTACCATGTAGCCAACACACTGAAACTTAGAACCTGTGTATAGAGGAGGTGGAGACGGCTCAGGGGTCAAGGACAGCTGTTGTGGTTGTAGATCCGGGACCTGGGTTTGCTTCCCAGGTCCACATGGTGGCTCACAACCATCTACCTGTACCTCTAGTTCAGAAGGTTTGAAGACGAGGGCATACAAGTGATACACATACATACATGCAAACATTCATACACATAAAAGAAACATTTTTAAATTAAAATGTACATAAAGAATTTTCTAAGAAAAATGGCATCTTCATTTTTAGGCTTGGCTTTCCTCCTTGGGAAGGGGAAACACCTAGAAACCCACAGCAGGACCTAGTCCAGCAAGATGCCATTAAGGACTCACCTCCAGGAATGTCCCAGGCACCACTTTCTCCAGGGGACAAAGGTCTCACTTGAGGGCGATTGGATCGAAAGTTGGGTAACACTACTTTGTCCAGGTCAATGGAGAGCAGCTTCTGATGTTTCCAAAGATTACTTCCGAGAAATAGATTAAAATTAAAGAAGATAAGCAGCTGTCCTCACCTAGAATGCTTAGCTGATACACAGCAAACTGCAAGCAGCATAAGGGCCACGTGAAGACTCTCTACCTCTGGTCACCTGACTGCCAGCAGAGCAGCCAGGGCAAGCGACTGCTTCCCAGTCCTGAGAAAGGCATAGATCAAATTCCCATGCTCAGATCACGGTACCCGAGGAAGGTCTGTCCTATGGGGTTTATAACACAGCCCACCCAAGTCCACTTCTGATCAACACTGGGAACACTGCCGAGCAAGGCAAGAGGACAGTCCAGGCTGGAGCTCTGGGAGGAGCAGAGGTCCGAGGGTGCCACAGAAGGCCTTTCTGAGGCTCCAAGTAACTGCAGCAGAGCAAAGCAATACAGTGAAGGTAGTGCACAACCACCATGATCAGAAATGGGGCCAGACCGCTGGCCCAGTGGACTGAGAGATAGCACCCACAACGAAACCAGGACAGATCTGCAGGTAACTGAGTACTGAAGTACAGGCGAACAGCAAACATCTGCCTGCCTGTGCTGACAGCCAACAAAACCTATGTGCTGGAACTGGGGTGCCTGGGAGGGAGTAAGGCTTTACTCATCTTTGCTTCTTTAGGTTCAGGGAAGCTGGTTAGGTCAACGCAATCAGAGCTGAAGACTATAGTGACTGACATACTGCAAGCAGCAGTGGGCATCCTGCTGACATCCTAGGGAGAGCTGAGTCCACCAACAGAAGGAAGGTGTCTGCAAATGAATTCCTTGTCTTCCTGTAGTCAGCCCACCTAGAAATTGTTGGGTCTCGGTCTTCTTTACTTTAGTTGAGGGAAGGCACAATCAGCCCCAGCAGCAGCAGCAGTCAGGCATGAAGCTTGTCACTGGTGAGGGGTGGCAGACACACCCCAGAGGCTCCTGGCTGAGCACAGTTTGGCCAACTCTGACACAACTTCACCAGCCTGTTTTGCACGACTTAGTGCTACTGCTCAGAATTAATGTCTGAAATGTTAATTAACAACGTCATCGACCCTGGGGCATCTTAGGCTCCCAAGTACGATGCTAAGCAGACATTCTAAAGTATCCTGTGTCCTGGAGCTGGTAGTGGGGACTGACCGCAATGACTGCTAAGGACACCTGATGCCCAGCCAAGAACTGGGAAAAAGCATCACTTCACAGAGACAGGAACTTGCCCTTAGTATGACAGTCTGCAGCTGCCTAACATTGGAATAGAATCTCTTAGAGATTCAGAATATACCCCATCTAAGTCTCGGAGGACTGAGAATAATTTCCCACAAGCTGTGACATGTGAGATAAGAGAGCAGTGCAACGATGTGGTATGGAGAGGCCATGGAGAGCAAGTCAGGATTCAATTCTAGGAGCTGGCAGGCATTATCAGCACCCTGGAGAGCCTCCTCCGAGTGGGCAGGATTATCTGATGCGGCCAGCCTGATATCACAGGTACCGTCAGCTGTTCTCGGAGCCTTTAGCACACACTGCACTGGGGAGAAGAGCTGGGCTTCTGGCATTCGAGCTAACATGGCTGCTCTTAACTGTTGATCATGTCTACAATATAAAGTCTGGTTTGAATGCTAAGGTAACAGAAGATTCTAAATAAATAAGGACTCAAAAATGGAAACATATTACAAGTTTTAAATGATGCAGGGTGACTGGAATGGAAAAGCACTTCTCAATGGAAGCTGCAGGAACAACACTGCTGCCAGAGACCAAGCAATGAGTGTGACGGTGTGAGTGCACACATGTGCCCAGGCGTGTGCAGCACAGAGTCAACAGCGCTGTCTTCTTTGCTCTTGACTGGTTTAGCAAAAGGTCTCTCCTAATATGTGTCTGCTGCTTTGACTAGACTGGCTGGCTAGTAGGCTGTAGGCATTCTTGCCTCCACTCCCGAACACTGAGTACAGGTGCATGCTGTTGCACCCATTTTTTTTTTAACCAAACCAAACCAAACCAAACCAAACCAAACCAAACCAAACCAAACCAAACCAAACCAAACCAAACCAAAGGAAACCACCCCCATGGGCTCTAGGGATCAAGCTCAGTACATGGCAAGTTTGTTACTAAGCCGCCTCTACGGTGCCAACTTTCTGGTTTCCTGGGACAGATATTCTAAGACATGGTCCTTGAGCAGGACACTGAGGACCTGATGAGTAAACAGCAGGCCAGGCTGTCTCCTCACAGCATGGATGGGGTCTCACCTTTGGCTACACCACATCTGTCCATCACTGAACCAAGCATTGTGGCAGCTATGAAAAGGGGAAGGAGACGAGACGAGAGGCACTGTTCTCTAAAGGAAGCCTGTGTCAGGAGAGGCTGAGAGAGGAGCAGCCACCTGCCCTGTAAGGGGATGTCTGCAGGGCTCTGGGATACCAAGTCCTGTTAATTTTCTCACATCTTGTCCCTGCTTAAGCAAGATGACAGAGAGAGACAGAAGGAGCAGGTTGGGTAAGCAGCTTAGCTTGCCTGGTTGCAGAGAAACTGCAGTGGAAACGTAGATCCTCAGAAACTGAATGAAATAAGGCAAATGTGATAGTTTGTATACGATTGGCCCAGGGAGTGGCACTATTAGAAGGTGTGGCCCTGTTGGAGTAGGTGTGTCACTGTAGGTGTGGGCTTTAAGACCCTCATCCTAGCTGCCTGGAAGCCAATATTCTGCTAGCAGCCTTCAGATGAAGATGTAGAACTCTCAGTTCCTCCTGCACCATGCCTGCCTGGATGCTGCCATTCTCCCGCCTTGATGATAATGGATTGAAATCAGAACCTGTCAGCCAGCCCCATTTAAATGTTGTCCTTACAAGACTTGCCATGGTCATGGTGTCTGCTCATAGCAGTAAAATCCTAACTAAGACAGCCTTCAAATCCTGGACTGGAGCGGAAGCTTAGCTTCTGCTCAAGTGACAGCACTTGGCTGGACACCACCTTTCTCTCCAAGGCACTCTACTGTAGGACACTACCAAAGGTCGTTTCCAAAGATCAATACAATTATCAAAAAATGAGAACTAGACCGGATTATTAACAATGATGTCAGCAAAACTGCACTCTCTCCTATAAACAAGGAATGAGTCATGGCTCTGGGGAATGAGGACAACACAGCACACACTGACCTGGGCGCCGTCTCATTCAAAGGCTGTGGCTTGGCCCATGACAAGTGTGGACAGGCTGGAAGGGGCCGAGGTTTCGGGTCTCCCAAGTGGGCCTCAAGGACTTTGGAGTACCGATGAAGGTGGTTTCCTGAGGTTAGCAGCAGTAAGAAAAGGACAGGTGATCACCATTGTAAAAATACAGGAGAAAAGGTGGCTTTGAGTGACTGTATCTTTGTGGTGACAATCCACTGTGTTTTGTCATGCTACGCTCCACACGCTTCAGGACCATAGCCAACAGGGCGCCTGGTTACCTTCACCACAGCTGTAGCCCTGGAACCACCTGCCTCCACCCCTGCGTGCTGGGATGACAGACTTGCACACCACTGTCCAGCTAACCTGTGCTCACACTATAGCCTTCCACACACAGCTGCTGAGCAAATGGATTGGGTGCCACATCCCTAAGTAATTTTTAAACATTAGATTGAAAGATATTATCAAATTGAATTTTACCTTTTCTATTTTCTTTTAAAGGTTTATTTTATGTACATGAGTACATTGCAGCTGTCTTCAGACACACCAGAAGAGGGCATCAGATCCCATTACAGATGGTTGTGAGCCACCATGTGGTTGCTGGGAATTGAACTCAGGACCTCTGGAAGAGCAGTCTATGCTCTTAACCACTGAGCCATCTCTCCAGCCCTTACCTTTTCTACTTTGTGTGGTATGTGTACATACATGTTGGGGTGTTACATGTGTGTGTGTAGGCCAGAGATCAATGTTGGAGGTCGTCCTCACTCTAAATTATTCTCATGTAATCTGGAACTCAGCGCTAGACTGGCTGCCAGTGTCTTAGCTCCAGCAGAGCTGGGTTATAGACACGCCCTGCTGCACGCAGAGCTCATGAGCCTGCTGAGGGAGGGTCGGCATGCACTTCTCACACTTCCTACCTCCCAGTCCTCCTTAAACTTTGATGTGGCTGTTGAGATTCCTCTTTCTTCTATTTTGAGATGGGGTCTCACTCTAACAGGCCAGTCTGGCCTCCGTGTAGTTAGTTTCTTCCCTTGGCCACCCAGTGCTAGGACACAGGTATACAGTAGCACACTGGCTGCTGCTCTACCACTCTAACTGGCATCTGTGGCCTACATCTTTCTCCTGCAGACAGTGCTGCCATGGAGGGAACATTCGGTTCTTTGAGTACACAAGCCCAACCCACCCAGCCCCTGGAGTGCAGGGAGCTGCAGGCTCACCTCACATGACCCAAGTGACCTGAGGTAACTGTTTAACCTCTCTTCTTCCTGTTTCTTTATCTGCACACAAAAATTAATACTATCTCTTTTTATAGGATTACTGAGAGGCATTTGTGAGCTAATCCTTACAATGTACCCAGCCAAGTGCCTGTGCCCAGAGAGAACTCGAAAATACTGTGCTTTAGGGGTGGAATGATTCAGTAGCTAAGAGCGTTGTTGTTTTGTAGAGAACAGGAGTTCAGGCCCTTACCTATGTTGGACAGCCTACAGCTCTCTGCACCTCCAGCTCTATGGGGGCTCCAATGCCTTCTTTTGGCCTCTCCAGGCACTTGCACACATATGTATATTTCCCCCATACACACAGTATTTTAGAAGATGCTGGGCTCCAGGAGAGTACCCACACATAGGGCCCACAGTCCCTGTGCAGCCTGGGAAGAGGTAGATGAGCCTCTTCAGCAACTGATGAGCTAGCAGCAACCACTGGAAAGGACCCACAGCCTTCCTCAAAGGGCAGATCCCCGGACTGGCAGTACTACGTCTTGACGCAGCACTGAAGTGGCTCAAGTCTCTGCTGAGGCACCAGGAGAGACACTCACCTTCCATCCTTTCAGGAGGAGCCAAGCCAGCTCCGCTGGGTGGGCGCTGCCGGTTCCCTGAATGGCTGAGGCTGGGAGGGGTCACACCATATGATGTGTATTGAAGGAGTGCATCCAGAAGCCAAAAGCAGTCTGCAAAGTCAACAGGCACACTACTTAGGAACCAGCTTCTAAAAGAGTTAACTGTTGTGAGTTGCCCTGGTGCTGTCTATATTCTGATGTTAATTCTGCTTCCCCAAGAGGGGCCGCCCCACATGCCTGACAAGCAGTCGATCCCATACTCAGGTGATATCACGGGAACCTTTTGCCCATTTTAACTGGTCAAATAAAAGCTAGAGGCTGTGACTGGGCAGTGGAAGTGAAAGGTGAGATGGGAGGTGTTTGAGAGTTAGGGCAGGGAGGATGAAGAGGAGGAGGAAGAAGAGGAGGAAGAGGGAGGATGGAAGAGGAGGAGGAAGAAGAGGAGGAAGAGGAGGAGGAGGAAGTAAAGATGGAGCAAAATGATGTAGCCAGGAGAAGCTGCAAGTAACAAGGGTCTCACAGCTGAGGAATAAGTTAGTATAGTGATAGACCTGCCCAATCTAGGCTTATAAATATAACTAGATTGTGTGGTTTTTATACAGGTTTATTGGGGTTGCAAATTCTTGCAACAGAATCCCTCCAGGAAAACTAAAGAACATTAGCTCCCCTGAAGAGGAGGCTTGAAAGTGAGTTTAGATCAATGCGTAGCTGACAGCCCCACCAGGCTCTCCTACTTTTGAGAAGAATGCTTTCTCCACAGGCAGGGTTCCAGCCCACCCAGGTCAGTCTGTTCTAGCACCAGCTCACTGTAGGCGGGTTTTACTCTATGTCCCAAGGCCTTGGGCAGCTTAGTACCAATGTGACTGGATTGGACAAGCTGCCTGAGTGTCCCACAGCTCTAGACAGCTCATGGACAAAGACAGAACGGTGTTCATTTAGGGATGGCGAAACCGTATGATACCCATTGAAAAAGAATGGCTTCCATAAAAGGAGGGCCAAAGACATGAGCCGCCACCAATGACCTGAAGCCATCGTGGGAACAGGAAAAAGGTCTGAACTCTGAGGAAATACACATGAAAAGGTGAGTCCAGAATCAGAAGGAAAGTGCATTATTTGAGTCAGTGGTCCTAGCCAGGATGGTCAACTCTTCCCTGGACATCTGAGTCCAGGTGTGAGAATGCAAGCAGCTGTCACTCAGAGCTACCCAAAGCATCCTTCCTAAGGTGCAGAAGCTCTAGTCCAGACCTGTCTCTCTGTCTACTCCCTCCTCCTCCACCCCTATTTACCCAGCACAGATCCCATTAGCACCTATCTGGATGACAGCAGTTCCGTGAGTGGGAAAGGCTATTAAGCATTCTGCCCAGGAAGAGCATGCACTTCTGGCCAAGGGCCAAAAGCCCCAAGGACCCAAACAGCTGCCATCTGACGTGTGCAGGCACACACAGTCCCTTTGGGCACTTAAAATTTTAATAAAGACTCTTACCAAGAGAGCTCAGGTCTTAAAGAGAATTTCTATGGAAATAAAACATTAATCTCCTATCTGCTGTGACTTTAAGCCTTACGCTTTAAAGCCAATCACATTCTAAGGATTTATGTAAGCTACTGAAATCCTGTCAACATCAACTTGAAATTGGGGAAGGGTGCAACATCCAGCATGTGCTCACACCACTCCTATCCTGAGTACCCTGCAGTGTCCAAGAGAAGACTTGAGCCCTGGTTTCCTACATCTTCCAAGATAGAGACCCTGCAAGATAGAGAACAGCATTTCCACTGTTCCTTCTCTAAAGTAAGAAAATGAAGTCCGTACATAAAATACATGAGCTGCACACTTGAAGAATACAAGAGACAGCCGCAGAGGAGGCATAACAGAGAACTAATTCTGACCTCTTTATGTCCCATCTTCAAGAAAATAACAGAGGCCCCTCATTGACAAAAGCTCTTAGCACCCCAAACTCTCAAGTCTTACAGGAGAGCACTAAGCAGGGCCTGAGACATTTGGCTTGAAGAGAGACCAGACCAGAGACAACACACATAGAGGTCACAAAACCTAGCAGGAAGCCGAGAAAAGCAGGACCTGGGTCAACTGGGTTAAAGGACTTTGTACTAAACAGGTGACAGTGACTCATACCTGTCATTGTCAGATGGGAAAACAAAGATGGGATTGTAAGGTCTGTAGAGGTTTGTGTATCCTGTGTGTTAACATTCAGGTATAAAGAGTGTTCCAGCAATCAAAGTACTTGTTTATTCTCCAGTTTCTGGCCAGTATCATTTGAGGGGTAAAGGGAAAGAGGGCTGTGTGCTCAAATCTTCAAGCCCATGAACTTCTTATTCTGGCCATGTGGGTATTGAGCTGAGCTCCAGCCCCAGCCCTCCTATGTGTTCTTTTCTTACCCTTCTGTCTGTGACTGTCATCCAAGCAGTTGGAGTCTCCATACAGCACGATCCGACCTCCACCTTCAGATGGAATCTGATAAAGTCCCAAAATGGGAACATTCTCAACAACTGCTGTCTCTTGTTTTAAGACCTCCAATCCTGTAGTAAACAATGAGAAGAGGTGTTGTGGATAGCCTCAGCCTTGTATTTTGATACTAAGTCCCCTTCCCTGTGAAGGGCTGCAGAGGAGGTGTGAGTCATTCCACAGGTGATTTCTAGTGAACCTTCTGCCCATCTTAATTTGTAAAATAAAGGCTGGAGCCAGTGATTGAGCAGAGGAAGGGGAGGTGGAGAAATAAAGGCTGGTGTGAAGAGAGCAGGAAGAAGAGACTGGAGAGAAGAGAGGAGAGAGAAGACAACGGAGAACGACTGGGAAGAAGGAGGTAGAAGGCCAGACACAGGGTCTAGAAAACCCTCAAGTTTTAAGGGTCTCATAGCTGGGGACAGAGTAGTGTAGGGGTATCTGCCCAATCTAGGCTTACAGATATATTCATAATTACTGAGTTGTGTTTTCATTGACTGGTAATATTTTGGTTGGAGATTCAAATATCTCCCATTACAAACAGCAGTGAGTTCTCATGAGAAAATTACTGATTTCTAGTTGCCACTTAACCTGAAATTTGACCTGCCTAAGACTAGCAAAATTCAATATTCAATCAAAACAGTACAAATCCTTAGAACAGGGAAGCAGTACTATAAGCATTATTAATTTTGATTTTAACAAAATCCAGCTCTCACAAAACTGTATTTACAGGAGTAGGACAAGAGTAGTTAACTTTTAAAATGTGTGCCCATCGTTTAGCTTAAGATGTAAGCACACACCTTAGCAGTAGAACCCCTGACCTGCTAAACAGACAGCACAACTTGAAATGCTCAATGAATTGAGATAGAAAAAAGTCTCAGTGCCCCTGGGAAGCTGCTGACAGTGTAGTCAGGGTTTGACCTAAGCCTGCGTCAGCACTAAGTGCCTCACAGAATGACAATCCAGGAATGGGCCTGTCCGTCAGCTCTAAAATGCCTAACCTCTGTGAAACATGGGCTTAACATGACATTTAGCCACAGATAGACAAGGGTTTTGATATTTTGTTATCTTTTCTCCCTTTCTTGTTCTGTTTGGTGACACTGGGGGGCTTGAAAGCACCTGGTAAGCACATTGTCACTGAACTGCAGCCCCACCCCTTTTCTAAGGTCAGATAAGACAGGGTGTCCTGCTAGATCACACAGGCAGGCATCAAGCTTGTGGCTGTCTTGTCCCAGCTGTAGGAGTAGTTAGGATGACAAGCCTGTGCTATCTTGCTCAGCAGTTTTAACTTGCTGAGCTCTGAAAGGAAGGCTCTGGCGTACCACGCCCTACAAAGTCCTGCCTGACAGCCAGACCATCCAAGTTAACGTCAAGCAGTTGACTTTTAGACAGTACTAAAACACAAGGTAAAGTATGCACTATTAAATCACTTTTGCTACCTCCTTCTCCAAATTACTGACTGCAGGATGCAGGAGCCACAGGCAAGCTAGGAGGCCATGGCTCTTAGCCGTGGAATGGCGAGCCTGTGAGGACAACATTACAAGGGACTGATTTACAATGAGTTGGCCAGGGGCTGTGAAGATAAAATCGACATGCGCTTAAAGAGGCTCAGACGGTTAAACTGAAAAATCTAGTTTCACTTTTTCTACTGGTAAAACTGTCTCCCAGTTACAACAAACTAACATCTTGATGGTGGTGTGGCTGGTCACTCTGAAAACAGGCCATCAGTTTTCAGGAGGATATGGATCCACCCATGTCAGTCTCCTGGAACTTAGCAGAAATATGAGACATGTCTTAAGCTCCGAATCCCATCTCTGGAGTGACAGTCATAGGAAGAACTTCCTGTGGTCCAGTCCCACTGCCCTGCACATAACTTTCAAAACCAGAGGCTGTCTGGTTTGTTCCTGCTCCTCCCAACTCAGCAGGTACGCTCTGTGGACTAGGTGGACTGTTTACAGCGATTTCATCTCTTCAGCCTACACTCGGGGCCTGACCTAGGTTTGAGGGATGTTTGCTGTGGGTAAACACAATCAGCAATGCCACCTGAAAGGGAAGATGGTGTTTTAACTCTTGGGTTTCCATCAGGCTAAGAACTCTCACAATCATCAAGACTACGCCATAGCAGCATGTCTACCACAGAAGAACCCTCTGACTGTGACAAAGACCATCTGAGCCCCATCCTGGAGACCTCCCCCCTTTTGTTGGTAGACAATATACATATATTCAAATGCTCAGCAAGAGTTTGTCTTGCTCATTTGGGATCTCCTAGAATCCATGCCAGTCAGCACTGTACAAATAATACTGCAGGGAGCTTTACCAGGAACCAGAGAAGATGGAAGAGAAGGCCCGATACTGCTAATGGCATTCCTAACGCCCAACCAAACACGCATAAGTGGTGTGTGAGGCGCATGTGGGACACACCAAACACTACTAAACCCGACCGACACTTAGAGGAGTAAGTACAGTAGGAGAAATACACAGGGAAACTGGGGGCGGGGGAAGGGAGAGAAAACGGGCACTAGGCCTGTGACGACACCCTTTCTTTACCTTGGTCCTTGAAAGTCTGTGTGATCACGACACCATCTTCTGGAAACTTGGCGATGCTGCACCCCGACGCATAGTACACTGGAAGACAGTTGCTCACCATTAAGGGAGTAGAGATGCCCAGCACTCGACTCACTGACCCAGCATGCACACATATATAAATCTATCACTTATACAATAAGACTTTTTTAACCCGAAGAGACAGACTGCTATTGCCTGTTACATATCAACTACAAGTAATCATTTCAAACTTCAAGTGAAAAATGCTGGTAGCATGCGGCTTCTAAAAAAAAATTTTAAAGTGTATAAACGTTTTTTATTTGTTGTAAAAAGTTTCATTATATATCCCAGAGTGGCTTCAAACTTCTGTCGGGCTCTTGGCTCCCGAGTGCTAGGATTACATGCCCAGTTTATGTGGTGGTAAAGATGCAACTCAGGGCTCTGTGCACACTAAGTAAATCCTTTACCAACTGAGCTGCATGCCCAGCTCATTTTTCTATAGTGATGGGAACTGAACCTAGGTCCTTGCACATGCAGACAAATGACCACGGAGCTCCAGCCCCAGGCCCAAATGTGCTGTCTGAAAACACTGACTAGGTCTTTCTACACTGCAGCTCCTTTATGATTCCCAGCTCTCTGAAACCTAGACTTCAAAAGCATGGAGCTCACACCCTCACTATTTTGCCAATTGTATGCCTCTACACATAGACACAAAACCTTACTGTCATGGTTTGCCAGGGAAAACTCTCCTTCATATAGGCCGTCGCTGAAGCCCATGTTCCACACAGACAGCAGCTCATTCAGAGCTGGGATGTTGGCTCCTCCGGTATCTGGCATCCACCACTGCCTATCAAAGTGGCAGAAGGCACAGAGAAGGCAAGAATGAAAACCCTCACATACTCCTCCTCTTTCCTTGACAAAATCCAGTCCACATATACATACAAGAATGTCAACTTAAACAAGCTGTTTGGTTTGAGAAATAGGCAAACCTCCAGCCAATTATATGCCTCTACAGAGACACTGCAGCTTTCTTTTACGAAATGAAAACCAGCACTTCACTGGCACACAATCCAGACAGGCCTATTCTGGATCTAGCCAGACCAGTGAAGCAGAAGTGAGAAAGGAGCAGATATGCTAAAGAAAATCCACAACACAGCACCCGACATTTACAGCAGCACTCCAGCACCCAGCGCCACAGGTCTCTGAGTAACAGGTCTTAGGTGCCTGTGAATTTTCTTCTGGTCAGTATGAAGGAGGCAGGACATAACAGCATGGACAGAAAGCAAAGAACAAGTGTCTAGGCTCAGCGAGGGAGCCCTTAGTGAGCACCGAGTCTAGAAACCTCAGTCTACAAGGAGCTTCCAGTATGCGAACAAGAACTTTTTTCTCAACCCACACTCCACTAACTAGAAAAGACAACCCCAAGCCAAGACAGTCCCTCGGTAGCCTGTTGGGGTAGCTGGGACGCCATCTTGCCATGCAACTGTACCTTGTGTTTTCATCGTAAAACTTTACTTTTCTCATAACAGAAGTGTTGTACCAGTCACTGAAGATGACAAGGGAAAGGCCATTGTCCACATCCCTCCTCAGCTTAGCAATCTCCTCAGGGAAGTACTCTTCCTCGCTGTCCACCATAAGCAACGTGCCTGACAGAAGCAATGACACACTCTGAGACCTGTCACTCCTGAGTGGCAGAGGGCAATTCAGCAGTGCCATCTCTCACAGGTGTCCTGCCTCTAGGAGCCTGTACCACTACAGAAGGAGGTAAGACACAGTGGCCGCAAACCACAGGGACAGCTAACTGTGTTCTTTGGTTTTTATATTTGCTCAATATAATAATTTTCATTTACTTAGGAAAAAGAGGAATGTATAGTTATAGTATTGAAAAAAAAAAAAAAAAAGATAGCTCAGAGCATAAAAGCTCCTTCTACCAAGCACGATTTTAACCAGGATACACACACACACACACACACACACACACACACACACACACACACACACACTCATTTTCTCTCTCTCTCTCTGTCCACAATCAGCTCTGTAGTCAGCTGACATTCCGACCACCAGTGCTCGTGAACATCATGGGGAGCCTTGCTCTGCACCTCCACGTTGACACAGGCACTGTCCATGATCTCTTTCTTGGCCTCTCGGAGATCATCATGGGAACAGTCAACACACACTGAAGGCCTGGCCAGCAAGGCTGCTCACCATACTGTGTGGCGTCAAAGCACGTGAATGGGGCACCGAGCACCTCCACAAAGTAGCCCATGCTGCGCAGATGCTGGTACATGTCCCTGAAGTTGGTGTGGACGTGGTCGCCATTCCTGAAAAGCAGTAAGCACCCTGCTCAGATGACACTGTGCAGGACATGACAGGAGCCCAGGGCTGACCCTCTCCATGGTCAATCACCTGGCCAATGAGCTAAAGCAGTGCCTGCCAGGGGAGAACCGCATGCATAGCATGCGCCATGAAAAAAGGATGCGGGACAGAGCTCACAGTCCTGAGCAGCACTTCCGAGGGCCCAGTCACTTAACAGGAGCCACCTGCATGTGACAGCCACCATGGAGGCAGAGACTGGCATACTCCGTTCAGGTTAAGCACACGACTGCCTACCGCCTTGTCTCGCTTTTCTTCCGAATCATGCTTCCTCTTCCTCTGCACAGCTAGATCAACAACTGTCGAAATGCCTGGCAGACAAATCTAGAGCCCATCTCCTGGCAATGCCCACCTGACAGGCTCCTGTGCTGGGCCATGGCCTTGCCTAGACTCAGTTTCTCCCATTTCTACCACCGGCCTCTGATCTGGATCAATACCACCTGCCTTTCAGGAAAATCTTAACTTTAAAAGAAAATCTGGGGCTAGAGAGATAGCTCAGTGGTTAAATCAGCTATTCTTACAGAGAACCAAGCACCCATGTGGCAATGCACAACCATCTGTAACTCCATTTCCAGAGGAACCAATGCCCTTTTCTGGCCTCCGTAGGCACTAAGAATACAAGTGAAACCCGGACATTCATGCAGACAAAACATCTATGCACATAAAATTTTAAAAATTAAAAATAAAAAAGGCAAATCTGACCCTGAATCAGGATACTGATTTCCAGAATCCTGGTCAAGCCAGAGTGGTGGCATAGGCCTTTAACCTCAACAATAAGGAGGCAGATCTCTGAGTTCAAGTCCAGCCTGGTCTAAAGATTGAGTTCCAGGCCAGTCAGTGTTACAGAGAAACCCTGTCTCAAAAAATTAAAAATGAAGTAAACAAAACAAAAATCAAACAAAGTCCTGGTCAAGGGGTTTGATACCCCTCCTCCTCACACCGTCAACATGGAGGCTCAGCTTCACTTTACACTAGGAGGAACACGCCTGCCTTTGAGGCAGAGAGAAAGGCCGCCTAGATGTCCTGCAGAACTGGCAAGCAGGATAGTGCATGAGGGAAAGGAAGGGAGGCAACCTCAGTCTGGGAAGTCATGGCAGCCACACAGGGCTGGCCCACTAGGCAGTAGAGGAATAGTCTGAGGTAAGCTGTGAGGAACGACTACTTTCAGATGATCATGGCGGCCAACACAGAGTGGATGGAACACAGGGAAACGAGAACAATAGAACCAGTACCTGTCAAGAGGAAAGACACACCACCCAGCCCCAAAACAGAGCCAAAGGCAGGCCACATGGGAGGATGGAGAAGAGCTGGACAGTGGGACTGACTCAGCGGCAGACAGGGAAACAAGACAACAGAGATAAGGTCACAGCCTCTGCTGCACAAGAGCACGTTCAGAAGTTGGCGTCATCACAGCACAGGCTCCAACAGCCAGTAGCAAGCACACCCCAACCTAGGGTGACAGCGTGCAGGCACAGCTGCTGCTCACCAGTCTAAAGGATCATTCTTCATCCGCAGGTTGTCCCTGGGGAAGTAGCCCGGTGGGTAGCGGAGGTTGTGGTACTGGTCCCAGAGGACTCTCTTGCTCCGAGGAGGGGTGGGAATGATCTTCACCTTGATGGGAAGCTTCACTGTGGAAGTGTGCTCGGCACCATTTTTTAACTGAAAAAGGAACAGATGAAACAAAAACTTGAAATGCCCTCCCTTTCTGCAAAGTCTTAGTCTGGGTTTTAAAATACCTTTTTCTTTTTCCTCTTTCCTTTGTTTTTGAGATAAGATCTCAAACTCAGGATGTGGACTCAAGCTGGGATTAACCACAGCAGTACCACACCACAACTAGAAAAGCTGTTTCTAGTTGCCAGTTTAAGTCACATAACTTAAGTGTAAGAAGATGTGGCAGTAACACACCCTCATGTGCTGTAACTAATTCCGCTCAAACTCAGGAAGAGTTGAAGGTTTGAAATCCAGGCATTTTATTCCTAAAAACCACTAGAGTCACGCAAAGCCAACCCTGTATGCCCTACCTGGAGACTGATGACCAATTTCAGATGCACTAATTCTGAGCTTGAAATTAGGCCCAAGAAAGTCCTGTCTGCTATGATGCAGCAGCAGAGCCTAAAGCATAGAGTGGGTTTAACTGCAGCCGCTCTGGAGGCTAATCCAGTCAACCTCAGCGCTTCATTAAATGGAGACCTTCAGATCTGAGTCTGTTCCCCACCTCTCCTCTCCTGGCAGGAGCTGGTAAAGGGTAAAGAAAAACAAGCCTCTTCCTGGTGCACCCTTACTTCCGTCTCTGCTGGGGAAGCCACTGTGATCATGATGTGGCCCTGCGCGATGCCTTCCCAGGAAGCTGCCTTCTTGGTCACAGAAATGGAGATGGCAAGGTAACCTGACCAAGGCCACAACACCGAGGAGTAGGAGAAGGCCACTTCAATGTTGTCTCCATTCTGTGGTAAATAGGGTCGCCACTCAGGCTGCAGGAAAAAGAAAGCAGGTCAATAGCAAAGTGAGGTGTGAACACAAGAGTGAGTCCTAAGTGAGCTAGCCTGGCTGTGGATGGAGTCTGTAAGCTGGTTGTAGGTGACTGCCCTGCTGTGTGATATGCACACCCCACCATGGGCCAGAGGAGAGAGGAGGAGATAGCAAGAGAGCGCCTGAAAACCATACAGACCAAGTCACTGACTCCCGCACACTCCACAGAGCCAGGGCAACTGCCCAAGTGACTGGGCATAGCAAATACTAATAATGAAGAGAAAAAAAAAAAAAAAAAGCTCCGTGAAAGAAGACCCTGCAGGCACAATACCACAAACCCAGCTTTCATGACTACTCTTGGGCCACTGGTTAGCAACTGAGAAAAAAGTTCCATCAATCTCTTTTGCAACAAACTTTAACAGATGAACAAATTCAAAGTTTAATCACTGAGTTAGTAGAGTATTAGTATAAATATTTAAAAAAGTACAGAATTAGTATAAATATAAAACTGACTTTCTTATGCCTCTGTAAGGGAGACTTCTAGTTTTTCAAACAACAGGGAAAAAAATATCACACAAGAAAAAAATGCAGGGGGCTGAAGAACACTGGCTACTCTTCTAGAGAGGTCCTGAGTTCAATTCCCAGCAACCACATGGTGGCTCACAACCATCTGTAGTGGGATCTGACGGCCTCTTCTGGTGTGTCTGAAGACAGCTGCATATTTTAAAATATGTTTTATAGTACCTGGTACCAGAGATGTCTACACAGCGAGTGGTTAGAAAATCATAAAAGTAAAATTCAAAACAAGAACCAGGCCTTCTACAAGGCCAAGTGTTCAGTGAGGAACAAAGTCATTTTCACCGGTCAGTAGCTATGAAAGCTAAAAGGCATACTGCCACTAGCCAAACAAAGCCAGAGGATCAACTGAGGCCTTGACTTCTCTGTTCAGGAACATGTCTGACTTCTGTATAGCAGCTGCCCAACACCATCTGAAGCCTGAGCAGATGAAAGAAGTCCACTACCCCTTTCTGCTGGCACAGCCATGAAAATACACTAACACACTCAAAATTTCTTTGAGTGTGAGACAGTTTCTTTGTATAGCCCTGGATGACCCGGAACTCACTCTATAGACCAGGCAGGCTGTCCTTGAACTCAGAGATCTGCCTGTTCCTGCTTCCTGAGTGCTGGGACTAAAGGAGTGTGCACCACACCCAGCTAAGCCCTTCTCTCTTAACTTCAGGAGGGATAATAACTAAGGTACAAAGTCTGGGTCATGCCACATAGAGAAGTTTCACCTTATCCACAATTCTTCCTGTGACTCCCATGCCATTGAGGATGGTGACATTAACTATTGTTGGCATTCCTCCATAGTAGATGGGCTGGGAGCAGTAGGGCCACATGTAGGGACACTCGGTCAGGTCGATGTAGCTAGGACTCAGGCTGAAACAAGAAGAGTGTGTTACTGTAGGCAACATCAGAGAGCAACTCGGAAGCAGGCAGCAAGCTGGGCATAGGTGGCACAGTGGACCTGCACACAAGGGCCTGCTTGTAGCGTGCCCTGGCTGGAACTGGGGGTGTGCCCACTGTGCTGCTCCTGACTGCTACAGTGCACAGCAGAGATGTGCAGGAAGCACCTCCACCTTCTGCAGTTGGGCTGTTAGCTCTATGGCAGCAGACTACGGACTGAAGTTTCAGGAGGCTTTCGTGGCAGACATACCCATTTACCACCGCAGCCTGATGTTAATCAAAGGGACAGCTCTGTGAAACCCTGCTCAGGAGCTGGACGGGAGGAGAAGGCACAGGAACTCTGAGTCTAGATGCCCCCAGACTCCCTGCACATCAGCTGCCTTCCTCACTTACAGCAGGTATTCTTGCTCTGGTACACCAGACACACTCAGCCGAGACTCATGAAAACATTCTCACTAAATGCTAAGCCTGGAGAGGTCGGGGCCTGGGCAAGACGCACACAAGTGCTGACATCATGATCCTGCACGTTCTTCCATCTGTTGTGTCTGAGTGCATCTGTGCCAGGTTCCCAGCATTCCTAGCAAACACTGAGGTCAGATATGTATGTGCAGGAAGTGTATGGGGCAGCAGGCAGTGGGCATGGG
This sequence comes from Rhabdomys pumilio, assembly GCA_030674055.1. Classification (NCBI taxonomy): domain Eukaryota; kingdom Metazoa; phylum Chordata; class Mammalia; order Rodentia; family Muridae; genus Rhabdomys; species Rhabdomys pumilio. The sequence continues at coordinate 43,185,925 of JANHMN010000018.1, forward strand.
CTGCTCCCTACTTCATCTTATGGTGCACTTATCTAAACGTATCGGGCAAGCGGAATCACTACATAAACTTCTAACATTATCTTGGTGTACATATGTTCATGTGCAAGTGCACATGTGGGTATGCACATGAAGGTCAGAGGTCAACCTCAGATACTGTTCCTCAGAATAAATATTCAACTTGTTTTGTGGGGTTGGGTGTCTTACTGTAATTAGAGTCTCATAGATTCAGTTAAGACTGGCTGACCAGCAAACTCCGAAGAGTGGGCAACTGCAGTCAGCTTTTTCTATGTACTCTGGCTCACAAAGTAATTACATTAGAGACTGGGCCACATCCTCAGCTGAGCACCGAGAGCTCAGAGACAGGTCCGAACTCACACAAGTCAAATGAAGCACACATAACACAAACACCCCAATGGGCCTGGACCAGAAGGGCCTGCGTGAGAGCACAGGGGACCTGCAGGCCAGTCTACAGTGCTGTCTGTCACTCCAGACTGAGCAGCTTGCCCTGGTGACATCAACATGCCAACATTAGGGAAAGCTGAGAGGAGAACTTCCAGGTTCTCAGTACTATTTGTGAAACTTGGATGTAAATCTAAAATCATCTCAAAATAGAAGGTGAAAAACAGCCTTCGACCAATCATAAGAAAACAGCAGACAAACCCTCATGCAGACAACTGGCTCTTTACTCCAAAATCAAAGCAAAAATAACAAAACAGGCAAACTGTCAGGGGCCAGTGACTAGGTTAAAAAAAAAAAAAATCACAATTTGGGGCTGGAACCCCAATAGGTAAAAAACACAAGGGGAAGTGTACAGTCTGAGTGGCTACAGAGGCCCTATCCAAAGCCAGTGTTACATGTGACTTCCAATACTGTGTCAGGTCAGCTAAGCTGTCATCCCTCCCTCACCGGGGAAGCAGAGCAAACAATATATGACAATTCTATTTTTGCAAATTTTCTGCAAACTTGGATTGTTTCAAAAGTGTTAAAGAAATGAAAATCTTTTTGCTACATCCATTAAGGTATTAGCATCGGCAGGTCCACAGAAGGCAGGGTTTTTCAGGCAGCACCTTACAAAGCAGCTTACAACCTTACAAGTGAACCTGAATGTAGGTGCCGTGACCCACGACGTCTCGCTACTGTTATGTGCAGGGAGCCCAGGATAGGAAAGGCAGCCGAGAATGCCAGCACACACCCACCTCGCCTGGGGTTTGTAGCTGCTGAGGATCTGATAGGCTCGAAGGAGATCCAATTTGCCATGGCCTTGCTCAAACATGTTGACACCAGGAAGTCTTCGGGCTGATGCTATCAAAGCTTGCTTCACACTGGCAGGATTCACCAGCTCCCGCTTCTGTACTGTGCTGGGGGAGAAGAAGCAGTATTTGCTCATTTTTCTCAGTACAGGATGAAAACCAAACAGCCACCAACCGACAAGAGGGTCAGGATATGGCCTGCAGTCTGTGTTATATCTAGCCGGAATTCCTGGTGCAGTGAAGCTATGAGATGAGAACACTATGAACTTAAGGTCCTTGTGGCAGCTTCACTGAGCGGTCGAGCTTTTCTCAGCAGTGACTTGAAGGCTCATGCCTATTTATGCAAAACTACTCATAAATAATACAGTTTCCCGATAATCTGAAGAAATCAGTCACACAGGTTACAAGAGGGAAAACCATCAAAGAGGTTCAGGGTTCCCAGGGAGAGTCACCTGCTGGATGAAAGATGGAAAAGGAATACAGGTGAATATTGGAGAGAAACCCAATGCAGGGTGGGCAGGAGGTGCAGGGTGAGGGGAGACCACTGCCTCCAGTGCGAGCCCTTGTCTTGGGGTTGGGGTTTGGAGGCCTGAGACCACTGTGAACATGCTGCACACAGACTGCAGCTCCACACACTAACATGGAGCCTTGCTTGACCAACACGGCTCTCTCTAACTTTGAAATGGTCATGCTTTCACATCTATGTATCATATACAAACAGGTTTTAATAACTAGGCTGTGAGAGCAGTTGTCGGGCAAAACTGGAAAACTTATTTTCCTACTTAGCCCCTAACTAGTAACTAGTGATGAAGGTTAACCTGCGAGCCAAGGCAGGGTTTTTAATGGGTAACAGACAGGAAGAGGAGACAGTAGGCTAGGCCTTCCTGAGGAATCAGTACTACTAGAAGTCATAGGTCAGGAGACTCCTCTTCCTCACTGAGCGTCTACCACGCCAGTACAGGCTCCTGTCACCGCCACGGCTGCGGACCCAGCACATGAAGACAGGTACGCGGAAGGCTCCCTCAATGCTGAAACCACGTGTGCTGAGAGCTGCTACTGGGAACGGCAAACACAGCCTCCTCACCTTCCCACTCACTTGGCAGGAGACAGAAGATGGGCTCCACAGAGAAGTGGGAAGCCTGGCTTCCTGCTAACAATTATGTGACAGGCAAAAACATTTCTGTTTCTAGAATTCACAGTGCTAGGAATAAGGGCCTGCAGATTTCTCTACTCAGCACAGAGCACATACGAAAGTGTGAGTCTGCCTTCTCTCCTTTGCTGCTCCCCAGGGGAGAGCGAAGCAGTGCTCCCAGAAGACACACACTTATTTCTGAGCAATGCAGACACTTTCAAGAACCTGGCTCTAACCTATAAGGGAAAGTCAAGTAAGAGATACACTGCTCCCATCGATATCAATAATAACATAATCTCTGCTTTTAGAAACTGAACATGCAATTAGTTTAAACTGAGCATAGAATGCAAACTTCAAGTATGTAGAGATGTGTGTTTATGTGTTATTACAACACGGTGTCTCGACAAAGACCTCAATAGAGGAGGAAAAAGTCTGACATCAGGGGAATGTAAGTGTTTCAGACATAACTGAGAAAGGGCGTGTGGCTCATCCGACCCCACGCCAGGGGGTTATGCTCTCCTACACTGTAAGCTGCTTCTAGTTCCACCCTGCAAGAGGAAGGGTCGAGGACTAAGGTCCACCCCATCTACAGATGAGAGTTAACAGGACAGGATGTGTGGACAGAAACACTGGCTGGCTGTCAGGACCTAAGTGGCTCCACAGCTTAGCTAAGAACATGGAAATAAAACCTGAGGTGATGGCTATGTTGACTTGCACCACAGCAAAACCCAGTTATTCTCTGGGCCCCATGACATAATGTCACATATGCTAACTTTGCACAGAGCTTTAACAAGAAAAAACATGTACTGCTAAGGAAACAGAGGGTTCAGCAAGGAAACCTGCATGTTTTGTGTCCTCGCCCGATACACATGTATTGTAAGAACAGTCCAGCCCAGCTGCATCTCCATCAAGGAGCCATGGAGAACAATAGAAATGTGCCCTGAAGGGCGTTCTGGTTTACTCGTTTCCAGCGAGCACAGACGGATCGGATGCCTCCTGTAGGAGATGAGGGAGCAGAGAGCAAAGATCAGGGTGCAATACTCACCTCACTAACAAGGTGACAGCCCCAGCGACCACTGGGGAAGCGACACTGGTCCCTGAGAGTGCCCGGCAGCCCCCTTTCACACCGGAACCCCGCACTCCAGCACCGTAGGTGACAATGTCAGGCTTCACACGACCATAGCCTCCTGGTAGTTCCTACAAACAAGAGTAGTTTAGTTTCTCATCACATCTATAGCCCTTTAGCCACAGAGGGTTATGTGTGAAAAAAATCAGATAGATTTAAACAGTTATCTGAGAAGATGCTGGTTTGAGTTCGAAATACTCTGCAAACCAAAGACAAGCTTTAGTGGTAACATAAAAACAAAACCACTTCAGTGTTTTGTAATACTAAAGTAGCAAAACAATATTCTAATAACCGCTCAGATCAGAAAGTAGTCACTGACTTGTCACTGAGAGAACCAGCAGCCTGCTCTATCTTCTGATAATTAAGAAATATGTCAGAGAATTAGGAAACTAAAAATCAAAAAAACCAAAAAAACAAAAACAAAAACAAACTCCCAAAAAAACAAAACAAAACAAAACAAAACAAAAAAACCCAAAACCAAACAAACCATTTACGAGATTTACAAGTGTCTTCTTCATAAGGAAAAATAGCACATGGTTATGATTAGCGTTTCAAAGAGTAAGGCACCACTGAGGACAGGCACGCCTGCACAGACATCACTCTCTTCAGGTCCCTAAGTAGACCCCATGAGAAACACAAAAGGACTGTAAACTAACTCTCTTCCCATACCCCGCCTTCTCTCTGAATCTGCAGACATGGTCTTGATGGGCAGCAGACTGGACTTGAGCTTCTCTGTGATCTTTTGTTCTTGTTTCCTTAGGGCTGGGATTATAAGTATGTGCCACCATATTGGTCAAGGACTTAAATTATATTCTGCTGAGAAAAAGTACTTATTTAAAATGCTAATCTTTTCCTGGCAATCAGTAATAAAAGGAGTGTAGACACATGGGCAAAGTGTGAAGACGCTGTTGGCAACAGCTGCACAAACAACTCAGGAACAGTTCTCCATACACTGAAAGACAAGCCCTTGTGGAAGGCCAAGGGCACCGCATGATGCAGCTGGTGAAGGGAGCTACAGACTGGTACTGGCAGATGCCCTGCTTGTTGCTGCCTGACAGCACACAGGACATGCTGGGGAATACAAAGAACACACAATACAGTGCAGGCCTGACTCAGAGTAGGGTCTACCAGACCAGACCAGACCATGCATCAAGGCACTGAATAATGGGTCAGCTCTAGAGATGATATCCTGTGTGTAAGGGACAGAGACCTAGCAGCTAATGGAGCCCACAATGTACAACTGAGCTGGCATGGAAGACTATTCTAGAAATGCTGCAGGGGGTGGGAGCAGATGAGGCCTATGAGCTCCCACAAAGCTGTCAATCTTTCTGGGCCCTTCTTGAGATATCTCAGCGCTTAGCACACAGTCAAATTAGAGCAACAAGACATGTTCTAGCCCCAAAGAACACTAGGGACAGGTGCTTCCGAGCCACCCCTTGAAGGATGAAGTGACACACTCTGACTCCATGCAGCTTAATTCCTAACACTCTGCAGTGGCTCTGTGACAGAACTGACATCAGTTATTCTTATTGGGCTTTCATTTTGACTTCAGTGCTATGGATGGACCTACGGTCTGGAACTTGCCAGCCAACGTTTTCCCATGGGGCTAAATCACCAACCTCAGAATTTACTTAAGGCCAAAGATAACTGGAGCTCATAGTGAGGAAAGTTGCTGTCTTCCCCCGTTTGGACAACTGAGCCTGAGTCTACTTTACCTATGCTTGTGTTTTTCAGAAGATAGTAAAAAGACATGAACTGGAAAACGACCCCCAGAACCCAGGATCTTCAAGACAGCTTAACTCACTGAACTAAGGTGGCTAACACCAAAGGACTCTAATCCCTTGTTCCCACCAGGGTGAGTGTGTCCGCGCACATACCCACAGCCTTGGCTACTTCTCTGCCTGTACATTGACAAAACACATACCAAGGCTTTTAGACTAAGTGCTCTATGAGTCACATTAGGCTAATACAGAAAGCATACCCAGGTAGTCATTCCCCTGGAAGAAAAGCGGGCGATGTTATCTTCAAAGTCAATGCCACCCACTCCAATCACATCCATCTGATCAGCAGGGTTATTCAGAGTGCTGGATTGAGACACACAAAAGAAAAAGAGAGAAAAAAAAAAAAGGGAAGAAAAATAATTTTAAATGAATAATTCAAACTAGGTCAAGCACTCCCAGAAAAATCTAAGGCCATTTCTTAGGTCTTCTGTACGAGAGTGTGCAGCTTTGACAGGAGGCTGCTCCTCAGGTGTCCTGTGAAATGCCATGTTCCTGCATCTTCATGCTGCAGCTGTGCATCCAGGCCATGTGTTGCCTCTCTGTTCACCACTTTAGCACTCATGAGTGGCCCATCTTGAGGATTTCTCTTCCCTGGATTTCAGGATCCCTCATGAAAGTCCTGGCCATGGGCTTTCCTAGAGCCTCCATATCAGTCTCTCACTCATCTATCTCCATGTTCTCACACCCATCTGAGGCTATCACGTGCGCCTAGCCTGTCTCTTTCACCAGAACAGACACATCTGAGATGAGTCCACATCCACAGTTGTGTTACCAGAGTTAAACCTACTGTATGTGTGACACTTTATCAGGACAATGTGAGGACGGCTACCTTCACCCTGCAATTTTAAGCCCTTAGATAACAGACACAAGCCAGGACCTCACAACACTAGATCTGCACAAAAAGCTATACTAAAATGACTGACAAAAGGGTTAGTCATAGCCAGGCATGTTGGTGCACACCTTTAACTCCAGCACTCAGAAAGCCTCTGTGAGTTCAAAGCCAGTATCGAGAACCTTCAATTGCTTCTCCCAGAGACACAGGTGGGACTAAACCCAAGGCGGATGTGCATGGGTCAATGGTAAACAAGGCAAGCCAAAAGTTCTGCCAAAGAGCTGGCAAAATGCCACAGAACAAGTCCGGTGCCACATCTCTACACAGAGCTTTAATGGGACATGGACAAGCCTGGCCGTTTTCCCATCTCCTATGGCTCTTTCACATCACAAGGGCAGAGACCACCTGACCACAGAGTCTACACTAGTTATTTCAGGAAGTTTGTCAATTCCAGCTAGTATATCAAACAAGAGCCACGTGGATCTTCCCATCAGGCATATCTGCCTACCAGAAAACTGTTTCAGTGTTCTCCTGCACAGCAAAGACACAGACAAAAGGAAAGAAGTAGCAGCTGCAGTCAGGGCAGATCTTCACAGTGCTCCCCTGTGTGCGAGCATCCCCTGCACAGCATCTGAAGAGTGGCCAAAGCCCTGGGACAAGGCATGAGCTAAGGCTCAGAAGGGAAGGTCTGTGGCTTGGATAGGCCCCATCACACCTGTCTGGTCACACCAGGTTCCACTCCTGTTCATGCTAACACAGCTAAGAAAGCCTAAAGGCGGAGAAGGGTCCAGGAAACAGAGAAATCTGGGTGACTCTGAATTGAGTGGGGGTGTCAGAAATGGGAGACGTAACACCAGGGAGAATATGTTTAAAAAAAAAAAAAAAGAAGAAGAAGAAGAAGAAACCTCAGGGAGAATATGTCAAAAGAAAGAACAAGAAAGGAGGCAAATGCCCCAGGTTCTGATGCCCCCTACAGAAGAGGCATTTAAGGAAGTTCATGCCACTCACATTTACACTCTTACATTCACAAGAGACATGGACCCTCACAAGGGTGCTTTGTACACCAGGCTCAACCACAGCCTGCTACACAAACACCAGCTTCACACGGTTGGTCTTGCCCTACACCCTGGACGCTCTGCATACATTCTGCCTGTCCTCCAGGAAGTCTGCTCCCCTCAGCAAGAGCTCCAAGGGGATCTCAGACAAATACAATGTGAACAAATGAGTGCATGTGCACATCCGGCCAGTCTTCCCTACTGCCATGGCATGCAGCAGAGTCCCCTGAGACGACCTCGCTCTTGGTTCCAGTATAGAAATGCACCCGTCCACAGTACTCTGGCCAAGTGCCGAGCACTTTTCGGCAGAAGCATGCCTAGTGCTTGCTTAGAATGTCATCTGGCACAAGAAAAGCCAGAGAACTGAGACCCTAGGTTTGTTTGTTGGTTGACTGTTAAGTTTTTAAAGAGTCCTGGCTGTGCTGGAACTCACTATGTAGAGCAGGTTGGCCTCGAACTCACAGAGATCTGTCTGCCTGGGATTAAAAGTATGCACCCCCACGCCCAGCAGGTTGTCTGTCAGTGCAGGGTGTATCGTGCCTTACACTGCTTTAACTCTACAACTGGCACAGTACATATCTTAACTCTGTCTTCTGATGCTCTCCTGACTGACCCTGTCAGCCCCGAAGCAGAATCTGTGTTCCCGTCAGGCACCCAGCACGAGTCTCACTGTGTTTACACCTGCTCTTTTGGGGCAGGCAGACATGCATCCATTAGCATTTGCTTCTTAATCACTGTGTTATACACAGTGAATCTCAAAAAATACTCAGAACCCACTTTTCCTTACAAACCCCACTATCCTAGTTACTGTCTTCTTTCCTATGAAATAGGGTCTCATATGGTCCAAGCTGAACTTAAATTCCTGACCCTCCTGCCTCCAAAATCTCCCAAGTACTGGGATTACAGGGATTTGTCACCCTGACCAGCCCCTAACTACCTTCTGTGTGTGGGGGGGGGGCATATGTACATTTCAGTATATGTAGGCATGTATGTGGATGTGCACGCATGCGCATGTGTGCTGTGTTGGTGGAAATAAGAGGTCAACAGTGTCTTTTTTCTACCTTATTTTCTGAGGCAGGGTTTCTCACTGAACCAAAGCTCATCGACTGGTTAGACGAGCTGACCAGCAAGCCCCAAGAATCACCCTCTCTGCACTCCTTCCCCTACAGCTGAGGTCATAGGTATGTTCAGTCACACTTTCTTCTTATGTGGGTATTGGAGAATCCAAACTCCCTTCCTCATGCTAACATGGAGAGTACTCCACCAACTGAGCTACCTCCCAGACCATTCTACTGTGGTGAAAAAGGGAAAATAAAAATGTCAGGCCTGTAAACCACAGCTAAGGTTTTGGTTTTGTTTTTTTAAATTAACATAAAGACTGGTTTCCATTTACACTTGTTAAGCAAAGTGGTGAGGACTTGGAGGGTCGCATTATGTATTGCCTTTTTAAATCAAAACCCTAATATCAAGTTTAAGACAGATATAAACAAGGACACACACAGAGAGACACACAGACTGAAGACGATGTGAGGGAATAAGAATCCCTCACATCACCCATTGCGGTAACTTACCCATAGAGAGGTCCATCATTGCCAATAGCAGAAACCATGATTACATTGTTAGCTGTTAATTCCCACACCTACAAAATAACCAAGCATTTAGTTAATGAGTGCTGGTAACAATAAGTCACTGTCCCCCAAACCATGGACCTTCTGCAAGTATGCCCAAGAAAGAAGCCCCCTCTAAAGCAGTGCTAGGCCCAGAGGGATGAGCACATGTGACAAGGAGGACAACTGCATGAACCTGGGGCTGGACAGTGCACAGCACACTGGCCAAGTGGCCAGGTCAGGAAAACAGGTTTAAACAGAAAGGCATCAAGGCACCAGGGAGGCAGTAATGTTCCTTTAAAATACCTGTTTCCAGGCCTCTAAGCTTCCGAGTTTGTGACATGCAAGTTTCTCAAGTTCATGTCATTAACCATCTGTTTCACAAAGCTGTCATTACCTCAGTAAAAATGATGACTATCGCAGGCATAAAAGCACAGAAGCTGTCCCCCAATATACTGCCCTTCACAGTCACTTGACCAACCTTGTCAACAAAGGGATGATCCATGAAGTCAGGCCCGCCGATGCTAAGGTTTAGAACGTCGATCTTCTTTAGGATGGCATAGTTGAAGGCATCCAGAAACCAAGATGTGTAAGACACCTGGTTAAATACAAACAGTCCTCTGAGGCCTCAGTGAGAGCATAAAGAACGTAACAGCTCTGCTTTCTAAGGACAAGCACACTCTTCAAAGCATGGGGATAAATCCTAAGTAAAAACGCTTTAAAATGCAAACATTATAGCTGCAAAGTCCTCAAACTAGAACCAAGGAAGTAGGCTGTGCTGTATCCTGTCTCTCCCCTCGTGGGGCAACAGGCAACTGTCTACCTTATAGTATGTCTTTGAGGATTAGCCCAGGCATCTAACAACCCTGATAAAAGGAACCGTTCTAAGACACCGCTGTGATGTTGACCATTTCCACAGTTTACGGTATCTGTCTAACACCCTTCATTCCTAAAAACGTCAGGCAGGAGCAAGCACGGTCACGTCATGATCCTAACGCCAGTGTTTAGCTCCCTCTGCTTTCCTTACGCTATGTAAATAAAACTGCTTTTTGGAATACTTCTGTTGTATCTGTTTGTTCGGTTTTTTGTTTGTTTTGTTTTGTTTTGTTTAAATACAAGCTAAGACAGGCATGGTGGCTGAGAATTGTAACCCCAGCATTTAAGAGGCTGCAGAAAGGTCAGCCTGGGCTACATGATGAGCTCCAGAACCTGTCAGGCTACCGAGTAAGAGAGCCTGTCTCAAAAGCTAAAGCAAAGACCAACATCAAAATCATGAAATCATGTTCACAGTGAGTAGAGTGGTACAGTTAAACTGCATGCTGACATGTTGACACGTAAAACAAATCCTAAGAGACAACATAAGCAGCTAAGACACTCCCCACAGAGAGGTGGGGGTGAGCCGAAAGCCACTGCCTTTTGATGTGCTGGAGCTCAAAAATCCTTTTTAAAAATGAGGGTTCACTGTTGTGACCACTAGGGTCAATTGTCAAGTTGAAGACTCTAGAGCCGACTGGAAGATGGGCCTCTGGCCACGCCCAAGGTACTTATCCTCATTATATTAATTTCACAAAGGAAGACCCTTTTCATTTTGTGTGGGTTCACAGGCAGGGTTCCCTGGGGAAACAGAGCACTAGTCTGCATTCGTTGTTCTTCTGCTTGGTGACTGCGGATCCTTGTGACCAGCTACCTCAAAGCTCCTGCCACCCACTTCCAGCTCATGATGAACAAAACCGTCAACTGTGGGTCAAAATCATTCCTTTCTCCATTAAGTTGCTTTTGACAGAGTATTTTGTCACAGCAACAGGAAAAAAAATTAAGTGAGTCAAGAGCTTGCAACACAAATATGAATTTGATGCATACATTAGGATCTTGGTGTAGTGGTGCATGCTTGAAATCTGAGAACCGGGGAAGCAGACTCCTGGAGCTTTTTGTCAGCCAAGCTAGCCTAATGGGCAAGCTCCAGGCCCTAGTTGTTTCATCGTGGGCCTATATGTTTAGCTAGATCCCACAGCCTCAATAGGCCAGGCTCCCCAGCTCTCTCTGGAACAGAGTTGAGTAATCCACACTGTGACTTGACAGCTCTCAATTTATGGTACCAAGCTCTTTACCTTGTATGCTACACAGAACTAAATCACATGTGAAAAATACAGCCAGCCTGACAACTGCCCTCTCAGAATGCCCTTATTAGGGAAGTGGTCAGAAAGCGGCTCTCTAAAGAGGCTCCTCTGGCTTGCCCCAGTTGTGAGTCCCTCTTTCCTTATTTCTTTAGTCTCATTCTTAATGAGGCTGCTCTCCAGGATCTAAAGGGAAGCCTCTTTCCTTCTAAAATCCTGTAATGCTTGGATCTCCACACACCATACTGTTTCTGTCTAACGTTCTCTCTCCCCGCAGAATTCTATCGAATGGATCTCACAAAGGGACTGTCAGTCCCTTCCTAGACCAGTGCTGCTGCTCTTCTCTCTGTCTGATACCAATGAGAGATCCTGTCTCAAGTAATAAGGGGAAGTTGGGCATGGTGGTGCATGCCTTTAATCCCAGTAGGCAGGAGGCGGAGACAGGAGGATATCTATGAGTTCATGAGTTGAGGCCAGCCTGGTCTGCATAATAAGCTCCAGATCAGACAAAGAAAGATAGCGAGACCCTGTCTCAAAAACAAACAAGGTGAACAGTATTGTTTAGGCTAACATATGGCCTCTATACACAAACACACATAAATGACTACTATGAACTAAACTCACTCTCTCTCTCTCCATCCCCTCGCCCTCTCAGCAGCCTCTTCCTTTTCTGCTTATAGATGAAATGACAAAACAAAGCTGTAAACCTTAGCTGCTGGGCTACACAGGTCAGCACCATAGCATTCATTCTCCAGCAGCGGGAATGAACTGGGAGACAAACATGCCATGCACATGCCATTACTCCATCCTGGAAGACCTAGACAATGGGCTAGAAGGCTCAGGCAAGCCCGATGTGAAGGACAAAGACATCAAGGAACCACAGTAGCCTTGGAGAAAGGTCTTCAGGATTGGGGAAGTCTGATGAACACGGTGTTGGGGGAAGGATGGCAGAAGGCAGGACAGGGTGAGACAGTGAGGCAGGCGTTACAATAAAGAAGGTTGTCACGGCAGCATGCCATCTGCAGTAGCTGTGCAATGGTGCTTTCCTACCGACCTCACCTCTGACCCCCCCCCCCCCCCCCCGTGCATCTCAAGGCCCTGCAAATACATACCTGATTGTTGGTGAAGACCCTGAAGATGTGAAGCTCTGCATCTGGGGCAAACCCTTGGCACTCCCTCATGCTGGCAATCACACCTGCAACAAATGTGCCGTGGCCCAGCCCTGAAGGCACAAAAAAAGAAGTCCCATGAAGACAGCTGAGGACAGACAACAAGGTACAGCACTCAAAACCAACGACCACACATGCCTGGTCTTAGAAACACCTCAGTAGCTTCTGCTGCGGTTTTCCCTCCTCCCCTTACTCCTGACACCACTGCTCCTGTCTCTTTTGTGGTTAACTTCTCAGCAAGTACCACCTTCTCTTCTAGCCTCTACTTCCCCACAGCATCTGTGAGCCTCTGAGGACCTGGGCTTGTCTGTGTAATCAGAGGCTAATTGTCTGTAATCAGGCTATCAAGCACTGGGTCCAGACCAAGAGCCTTGTCCTCATCTGACGGGGACCTACCATCATCCAGGGTCCGCTCATTGGTCCAGTTGGTTCTCTCCTTCACATTCTTGAAATGCGGATGCTTCTCACTGAGCCCAGTGTCAAACACAGCAACCCTGACATTAGCACCTTATTCCCAAAAGAGAGAACAACAATCACACTGGGAGAAATAATCTTGCTTGATTTCTACTCACAAAGCACCATTTCTTTAAGGGAGCCACAACAAAGTTCAAACCCAATGTCCTGCATTTCATTCCCAGGTCCCAGACAGTAGGAGATGCCTACCAGTCATCCTCTGACCTTAACATGCATGCCATGTTATATTCATTCTCTCTCTCTCTCTCTCTCTCTCTCTCTCTCTCTCTCTCTCTCTCACACACACACACACACACACTCACTCTCTCTCCTGTATACACACATACTTATGTTCACATACATACATGTTCTCATATATACTCATATATACTCATATATATATATATATATATATATACACACATATATATATATGTATATATATATATATATATATACTCAAGTGTACACACATACACGAGTGCAATCCTATACATACACGTGCACACACACATACTGCACACACACAAATTTTTACAAGTAAAATCAAAGTCACAGAAACAGACGCTGGGTTTGAGAGGTTAAGTGCAGGGAGAGTTCACTGTACCCACGCCACACATGGTAGGAAGGACAGACATATATAGTAGCAGACCTGTGGCAGGACAACCTAGCAGAAGCTCCTTGAATATTGTCCAAGTCCCTGGTCTACAGAGTTTCTGGTCTACAACACACACCTGTGTATCCCATCTGCCACAGCACATCCGCCTGCAGTGTCTGGGCAACCTGGCGAGGAATGGCTCTCAGCAGTCGTCGACTTGAATGTCTTCCTGTTGCATGCCAGAATCCAGAGCCCAGGGAGAGACTGGCTCTTTTCAGGGGGCGTGATGACTGCCACTTCTGGCTCCACCGAGTTTCATTACAGGGTACAATGGGGTCAGCTAGAATCAAGGAAGAGCATGATCAGAGACCAAGAGAAGTGCACACATCGTGCATGTTTCCCAGAGGCAGGTGGACTTCTGAGTTCGAGGCCAGCCTGGTCTACAGAGTGAGTTCCAGGACAGCCAGGGCTATACAGAGAAACCCTGTCTCGAAAAACCAAAAAAAAAAAAAAGAAGTCATGTTTCAGGATGTTCCTCAAGGTAATCACAACTATGGGGTAGAATGTGCTGCCATGTTATTTCCCAAATGATTCTTAGACTTCTGTAACCAAGGGTACATAGAGAAAGACTTACAGCAACTTTTATAGAAGCCCCATTGGGCGTCATGGAGTTACATCTGAAACCCAAGCACTAACAAGGCTGAAGCAGAATTACAAGTTTAAAGCCAGCCTAGGCTGTACTGATAAACCTTGTCTCAAATAAACCTTCTGTGACATCAAAACACTAAAGATAAAACTCATTCTCCCCAGTGGTCTGTCTCGAGATGACAGAGAAAATGGGAATGACCCAGGAGCTGGCCACTGGCTGCTGTACCAGCAGCTTTTACAATGCTGTACGGGGCACACCTCAGGCCAGACTGCAGCAAGAACTTTAAACTATGAATTGCCCCAAACTCAGTCATTTCCTTACTTCCCAATTTCCTCTTTCAAAAACTAAAAGAACCAAGAGGACAAGACGGAAGGTCTGAGGTGATAAGAATATTCTACCTAGCTTGTGTACTTTTGCCAAGATCTGTCAAACTGAACATTTAAATGATGAATTTTAATACCTGAAAAAAAATTCCTTCATTAAATTTTTTTTAAAAAACAAAAATTTAAAAATTGGGCTGGAGAGATGGCTCAGCAGTTAAGAGCACTGACTACTCTTCCAAAGATCCTGAGTTCAATTCCCAGCAACCACATGGTGGCTCACAACCATCTGTAATGGGATCCAATGCCCCCTTTTGGTATTTCTAAAAACAGCTACAATGTACTCATATAAATATAATAAATAAACCTTTTCAAAAAAAATTAAAAAGGGTGCTGGAGCGGTGGCGCACGCCTTTAATCCCAGCACTTCGGAGGCAGAGGCGGGCAGATCTCTGCGCTCAGGGCATGTTTGGTCTACAGAGTGAGTTCTAAGACAGCCAGGGCTACACAGAGAAACCCTGTCTTGAAAAAACAAAATAAATACATAAAATAACGTGAAATAAAAGTAAGATACTATTTACTTTTATATCTTTTAAGGTCTATGTTATAATGAAAAACAAATCATATTTTTGAAGCTGTAATTTCACTTATTAGTGGGGAAGCATGCGCAACTGTTTTGTATCAGCTCTTTCCCTACATGGCTCCCAGGGGCCGACCTCAGACTGCCCGGCTCACATGGCACACACCTTTCCCACTGAGCCACACTGCTGGCTTCAGAGCAGTTTTGAGCACAAGCCTGTGCTCTGCTACTCTAACAGTACTGGTTCTCAAGGCTCCAGACCACACACATGAAAAAGAGGGTCCTAGAAAAGAGACTGTCAATCCCGTGACATAACTGTCTGACAGTCCAATTCAAATCTATCCACACCGTGTTTCCCTGGAGTGACTCTAGTCTTGATGTCAACAGAAGGGACAATTCCAGAATACCGAGTAAGAATACCTCGATGACGGGAGCAGTCTGCTCTGCTTGATCTACAACAGAACACACCGCTCAAAGAAACTCAAAACAGACAGGCAGACTGTGTCATATGAATAATCACTTAAAAGACTGGGGAACATCAGCTTGGACAGAAGAAACTGGTAAAAAGAAAGCAAGACATCTGCCGAGTAACAAAGAGCTGATGTCCTGGTCAGGGTCACTGTTGCTGTGATGAGCACAGGAACTTGGGGTGTGCGGGGTTATGACACCTACACTTCTAGGTGACTATCTATTGCTAAGGGAAGACAGAGGAGGAACTCAAACAGGGAAGAACCTGGAGGCCAGAGCTGATGCAGAGGCCATAAGAGCTGCTGCTCAGCCTTTACGTCTGCTGCACCGAATCGATCAGCCTTTCCAAAGACAGCACAACCTCAGAGGCTCTAGGCTAGCACATGATGGACAAACGGAGAATAACATGTTTGTGTCCTACCCAATCAAAGAAAGACAACACTGAGGATTACCTTAGTTGGTGGAATGCCTGCCTAGCACTCAAAGGCTCCACGTATGGTTACAAGCACCCCCTAATCCTGGGTGTGATGGTGAGGGCCGAAAGTTCCCATACTTGAAAGGTGGAAGCAAAAGGATCAGAAGTTCAAGGTTATCCTGGACTACGTAAGTTCTAGGTCACCCTGTGATACAAACAATGCATCTCAAAAAAGACAAAAGGAAGGAAGGGGGAAAAGGTAGCAAACTGTTAAAACTAGCAGTATGCTAACCTGGTTTGATAAATAGCAAAAAAATAAATAAAAATGTTTCCGTGGTGGCATTAGGCCCTCTATATTACAGAAAACACTGCATTTGTTACTTTAGGACATATTCTACCTTCGAAGGCCCAACTGGAGGTAATACTAGGCTGCCCAAGAAAGTACGAGCCAGACTCTTTTGGCACACACACACACACACACACACACACACACACAGAGAGGCCTGCCACTGCCCACAGATTACAAAGGCATACCACAACACCTACCTCTGGTCATGGGCAGGGAGCTCAGAAAGAAACAAAGGAAAGGCCAGGAAAAAGACACTTTGCAAGAGATCTGGAGAAATCAAAGCCTGTACTCAGAGGAGACTCAAAGGCAAGGCCTACAGAGGGTGGGTGGCAGGCCGCTATAATCCCAGCATTTTTAAAGCTGAGGCAAGAAAACGGCCTCAGTCTTTCCACTCTACACATGAAAGGCTGGTAGACTCAAAGTTCCGAGAGTCCCAAGTGAACACAGACAGAAACCAGCTGCCACAGAGATAAAGGTCACCACCATGCTATAGACCTTTAGAATTCCTCCCGAGACAGTATGAAGCTGCTGGTTTTCTCAAGAAAATGCTGTCCACTGGCTATGGCAGTACATGCTGGCAATCCCAGCACTTGGGAGGTAGAGGCAGGAGCACATCAAACGCCAGGAGTTCAAGACCAACTAGTCTCAGCTTCAGAGTGAATCTGAAGCCTGAGCTATAGCAAACTTTGTCTCAGAAAAGAAAACAAAGGAATTGCCTGTCAATCCAACATTCTCCACTAAAGAACTGTGAAAACGGACACGGGTGTTCCCAAATCCCCCTTAGTCTCTGTGGGGAAAGCCAAGCAATGGTGTAACTGTGCTGAGTGTACTCACATTCAGCAAACTTCAAGGATCGAAAGACTTTCCGCTGGGGTGTCACTCGCTTGATGTTTGGGTGATCTTCAAGTGTGAGCAGCCCCGCCTTCTGCTTCTCTTTTATCTGAATCACCTCAAAATCACTAGGGTAGTCACTGGATGGGTTGTTCCGAGGTATTATTCTCCAGTTGTCCACTTCACTGCTCTTCAGAGCACTTGAGATAAACGAGTTTCTAGCTTTGGCTGTGAAGTATCCGTTGAAAGCCACAATATATTCTGAAATCAATGCCCACAGTAAAAGTAAGTACTTATATACATAACAGAGTGCAGCTGCTCGGAAAGGCTGAGAAAAGATCAATGAACCTCAGAGCCCACAGCAAAGTAAGAGCAAGAAGAGAGATGAGTGTGAACTGCCAAGGGCGGCTGCATGAGAGTTGAGTGTGAACTGGCACGGGCGGCAGCTCTGGGTAAAGCTGACTCACATGAATCTCAATCACACAAAATACACACTTCAAAAGCAAATACCTGTGCATTTTTCTAAAGTAAGTGTGGGTCTGATGAGACGGCTCAATAATTAAGATCACAGACTGCTTTTGCAGAGCACCTGATCTCAGTTTCTAGCACC
Source organism: Rhabdomys pumilio (assembly GCA_030674055.1). Classification (NCBI taxonomy): domain Eukaryota; kingdom Metazoa; phylum Chordata; class Mammalia; order Rodentia; family Muridae; genus Rhabdomys; species Rhabdomys pumilio. The sequence continues at coordinate 43,203,264 of JANHMN010000018.1, forward strand.
CACATCAGGCAGCTCACGGCCACCAATAACTCTATAATCAAAATACATTTTAAGAAACATGAACCAGGCGGTGGTGGCGCACGCCTTTAATCCCAGCACTTGGGAGGCAGAGGCAGGCAGATTTCTGAGTTCGAGGCCAGCCTGGTCTACAGAGTGAGTTCCAGGACAGCCAGGGCTACACAGAGAAACCCTGTCTCAAAAAAAATAAATAAATAAAATAAAAATAAATAAATGAATGAATGAATGAATGAAAGAAAGAAAGAAAGAAAGAAAGAAAGAAAGAAAGAAAGGAAGGAAGGAAGGAAGGAAGAAAGAAACATGAACCAGGGAGGTCGGAGAGACAGTTCAGAGGTTAGGAGTGCTTACTGCTCTTGGAGAAGACCCTGGTTCAGTTCCCAGGACCCACAGAAGCTCATAAGCACCTACAACTCTAGTTCCACAGGGTCCAGAACCTTCTCTGGCCTCTGCAAGTACCAAGCACTCATGTGGTTCACGAGTGGCAAAACATGCAAGCAAAACCTTTATATACTTAAAACATTTGTAAATTGAAAGAATAAATAAGGTAAAATAAGATAAACCCTCCACATTTACTAAAATTTGACTAGATTAAAGAAAAGGAGTTTCCCAACAGGGAAAGGAATTGAGAGCACTATAGCTGTTTGTTCTGCAGAGGTGAAGACAAAGCCCCGGATCAAGTCGTAGACTTCCTGCTCCACCCTTCTGCCTGAGGCCAGACCTCCAAAATGTCAGCCGAGCACCCACATCAGCACCTGCTCTAATGCTGCAGTCAGTGCTAGTCCAGGGCAAACACCTTAAGCAAAGGTTAGTGTCTATATGATGTGCACTCAGCCCATTTGAAATGTACCACGGAAGTGAACGGATGCCAGTATTTATATTAAGTTTGAAAACATTAAGTAAGATAGGAGGCCCAACCCTGAAGACAAGTCATTACCATATTCCACCACAGTTGAGGAGAATTCCACCTTCAAAGTCAGGTGGGAACAGCTGGGGCATGGGGCCTTTTCAAAAGCTCTCTTCCCCAGCCTGTCACCAAGATGCTTTTTCCCACAGAGCAAAACCACCAGCAGCAGAAGCCAGATGTTGACGGGCTTCATGGTCCTAAGTGAATACGGTCATAAAACTGCATAAATTCAAATCGCACTAGGCTCTTCCCTGATCAGAAGTGGATCTGTTTTGGCTAGAAGCTGCAACCTTACTGATCAGCCATCCTACAGACTTGTCCAACGTAAAGAAAACCTCAGTCCCATGGTCACCCACGGCTTGGCCCAAAGAGAGGCTTTCATTTCTTTCTCCGCTTCTTCTCCATCTTGGACAGGGGCTTCTCTCATTAGGGCTGAGTCCACCGAGTCCTGAACTCCATTTGCACCAGACCCAAATCTAGCAGGATGCCCGATCCACCTCTCTGTAGCCAATCTGAAACAAAAGCAGCACACAGAAACATCAGTAGCATCCCGACCCAGCCAGCCATGACAGTTCTAGCTGCATTTAATGGAAGGCTCAGACAGCTGTGGCCACCACAGGCTGCTGCAGTGCTTTGTTTACATTTCCTCACTCCTCACTGCTCTCATGGAAACATTCCGACAGCTCTAACAAGTGAAGAGACTGAGAAGGAGAGCTGACAGGAGCAGGAAGCAGGCTAGCCCCATCCCTGCAGCCTTCATGTCCCACCCTTCACACCTTCCTCAGACTGTGTTTCCTGTCATCTGCAGCTCTCTATCGTCCAGGCCTTTACCTTCTGCTGTAAATTACACCTAAGGCCAGCCAATTTTAATGGGTTCTAGAAGAGACAGCACTTTCTTTCACCAATTTTATAAAAACGGCACAGGTATTTTCTGCAGCCATTACATTTATTTTACCTGAAGCATCAAACTTAAACTGAAACAGTTTAATCTGTTATAAATAAAATCGGATTAGCTCTCTACTCAAAGTGGAACAGAGAGCCATTTGTGAGGCACGCTACCCCCGAAGAAAGTGTTATCTGAGTGTAAGATTTCCCATGGGCTCAGACCTCTCTCAAAATAACTGAAGTAGAAAAGAAACAGCTGTTCTTCACTACAGTGGCAGTGGGGGCCGAAGTGCCACAGGGTGACCAGCTTGACACCATACCTGTGGGGAACAAGCCAGCTGGGGTGGGGGCAGGGGGACACAGAACAAGTGAGGCCCTTGTACTGTTAAAAAAAATGAGCCACCAACAAGCAAGATGAGTCAGTTCAACTCAATTCTTCTGGCAGAAACTGATACTTAGAGTAATAAAGAGGTTTTGGTTTTGGCATCTGCCCATATGTACTTCCAAAACAGGAAAGGATGAAACAGTACAGAGCGAGTAAAGGACATGAACAGCGGATTGAACTTTACTGCAGTACCACCCTAGTCTCAAAACACACCAGTTCTGAACCCACACCAGAGACTGGGGCTGCTGGCATGCACTCACAGGGAAGCAACTATGTTTGTGTCAACATAAAGACAGCGAGGATGCCAGCCACAAGAACAAACGAGTAAAACAAAGATCCAAGACTTTAGAGAGACCAGAGGTCAGCTAACACCACGGACACATTCTGCAGAGGCCAGAGTCTCTAGCACAGAAAGGAGTCTCAGAAAGCAGCCCTAAAGATCACTGGTCAAAGAGTATACAGCTGGTCACTGGAGTAATGTAAAAGTTCTAATGTCGGAGTAAGCTTGCACTTTACAAAGGGGCTGGAAAGGTTTCTCAGTGGTCAGAGCACTGGCTGCTCTTCCAGAGATCTGGGTTCCATTCCTAGCACCCACATGGCAGCTCCCCACCACCTGTCACTCCAGCTCTAAGGCCCTCTTCTGGTCTCCCTAAGCACTGCACATACATAGTGTAGACACAGATACAGGAAAAGCACCCATGCACATAAAATTTAAAATAACAAAAACAATCTCTTAAAGCCCTCTGCCTTAAGACGAAGACTCTGACCTAGTGGAGATATAAGGTAACTGGAGTGAGCAATGCTTGTGACAGCATCTTGATAGGCCTGCCTGCACTAAGCCACCTTTAACACTGTCCTGGATAACTCTTCCACAGGTAGATGGTCAATTTCTCTATCATGTATTCTGTGCAGAAGAGATAGTTGATGTTTACAAATTAGGCAGGAGCCTAATTCTAAAAGAAAGAAATGGAAAGAAAGGAAATGAACTTTTTTGTGGCACATGCCTAATGCCAGCACTTGTGAGCAGAGGCAGACCTCTGAGTCCCAGGACAGCTCTGACTACACAGAGAAATCCACAGGACCGACTCTTCTCCAGTTGGTTCTGAGAAACAGGACACAAAAAAAAACCCAACCCCACAGGACACGGTGCCTTCATTACTCACTGTGCCAGGCCATTTTATTGAGTGCTTACCTAGTGAGACTCGGCCAAGTGCTGTAGAGGGGTGTGCACATGTGGGGGAGGGGAGGGTCAGGGACACAGCACCCTATGTGTGAGGAAGCAAAGGAGACCAACCATAAACCAACCACCAGGCCAAATGCAGGAAAGGAAGGTGTCAGAGTAGAGGCCACCTAAGCTGAGTTAAAGTCCCTTCAGGAGCGACAAGCAGTTTAGTTGCACAGAAGGCACAATGGAGGGAGAAGTGTTGCATCTGAGGACAAGGAGAACACAGAATATACCTAAGGACCAATAGGGCATCCTGTGTGAGGAGGACAGGGGAACGACGGCATGGAGAAGGGAGTCTGAGCAGGTACCAGGCTGGAGCAGGCCACTCTAGAATGCAGACATCAGCAGGCAGGGGAAGTGGGCATAAAGACCGGAGAACAAGGCTGCTGAACAACTGCCAGAGCTCTGTGCTGTACAGCTGGAGGTCAGGGTCCTGGACAAACCATGGCAGAAACCTCTGACCTCGCACAGCTCATCTTCCAGTGTGGGGAGGCACAGAAGAAACAAGTAAGTAAATGTACCTTAGCTGATAGGAAGGGCTGTGTATGGGAACAGAGGAAGACAGCGGAGAGAGCTGCCTTGAAAGCCAAGGTGCCGCAGAGGCCCCAGAGAAAGAACTTTTAAGTAGAAACCTAAAGGATGTAGTTTGGAGTGAGAAGAAAAGCAAAGAGGCTGGTGTGACTAAGCAGAGTGCAGAAAGGGAAGGGAGAGGAGATAAAGAACTGGGGACAGTCCAGGGACAGCCCTGTACATCAGAGAGGAACTCAGGTCTTACTCTGAAAGGGACAAGAAGGCACACCTCACTGCTCAGTCTTCTGGGAGCAATGAAGACAGGGAACAGGGGACAAGGAGCAGGGCGATATGGAAGATCATGTGTTAAATAACCCAGGGAGAGAAGAGAAGAGGCTTGACTTTAGACCTCACAGATTAAGTAGGCAGAGTCAACAAACTTCTGATGACCCGATGGGGGAGAATGCAGGTAAGGAATAAAGCCACAGGGTAACTTTGCCTCTAACGGAGATGGAGAAGACAATGGAAGCTGGCTCAGGGGAGGGAACACCCGCACTCACACCCACACGGTGTAAACTAAGTTGTAAACATTTATGTTAAGGATGTTCACCAACACTGGGAAGCGGCCAGAACCTGTCAGAACCTTGGTCCACCCAGTACCTCTTCTTTGGGGAAGATGACAAGGAACAGGAGAGGCCAAAAGTGAAGGAAAATCAAACTTCCACAAGCAGTGTCTGGCCACTGGATGAATGTAATAACTTAGTTTTTAGCAGGCGAGGAAGATGGCTCAGCAGAGAAGGGCACTCGCTGCCAAGCCTGCCTACCTGAGTGCCATCCCTGAGCCTACATGGTAGAAGGCACACACTGACTCCGCACGGATGACTGCTCTGATCTCCACACTAGCACCCATTCATATACACAAAGTAAGTAAATGTTCTGTTTTGTTTTTTTAAATGTCACTGATCCTTTCTAGAAAAAGGTTACACTGAGTGAACAGGTGGCCCTGGTCTGACTACGCTCTACCAAGCCCTGTCTACTCCAGAACTGGCTCTCACACCCACCAGTGCTAGAAGGAAGTAAGGAGAAAAGGAAGCCGCTGCAGGTACAAAAGTCTCCTGGGATAAATGAGCAGGCTGGAAATGATAGAAAACTCAAGCACCTCTGCTGTACAGAGCTAAGTAACCTGTTTATTGTCCTCAAAGGTGAAAAATCCAGGCTTTTAGAGACATTACAGTGGCAGGCCTGTGGTGGAAAAGGACAGAGCCTGAGGTTTCTACATGTTCCCAATCTGGGAAAAAGACTCAAATCATTTTCCTTTCTGGTTTCTACGTTACCACTCAACAGTGCAAAGTACCACTAACCCCTGTGCTCTTGGGCCTGATCCACACACACGTCCAGTGCAGCTTTTAAAGAAAAGACTGCACCTTCAGGGCTGTAACACACACACCCACCTGTATCAACAACCCATGGTGCCCAGGACACGACCCCAAATCGGTAAACCTGAGCTCCAAACCATGCTCATTAGCTAGTGGCAAGCAGGAGCACCACAACAGACATGAGTTACACAGACAGGTGTGTGTACACAGGCTCACACACAGAGAGAAAGAAAACCACTAACTTGTCCTTCCCTTTCTGAATGAGTATGCTGAGGACAAGGAGGCCACAGAGACCCAGTGAGAACAGAGTCTAGTAGGTAAGAGAGTGTGTGAGGAGAAGGCCATTGAAGAATAGAACATTCCATTCAGTAGTGAGCTGACACGGAAATGCTGGTACAAACTCCAGGTTTTCAGATGTGCAGAGAGATGCAGAAATGAACAAGTGCGCATCTGAACAAACTCATCTCCCATGAGGACACAGCAGCAGTGCCATGCACTGTACCCCCAGGAAGGAGTTCTCCCATGTGCCCAGATGGCTGAGAACCACTTTCCAGGGAAAGAGGTTAGGCTCCTTGAGGAGTGAGCTCAAGGGCAGGTTGAGCTAGATGAGATGACTCTGGAGCCGTGTAGCAGACATGAGGTGGTGCTCCCTGGGAAAATGGGGCTGTGCTGCCAGAAGCCAGGGGCGTGGGCCTCTCCCTAGCCAAATCTGAGACAATCTAGCTTCACAATACCTAATGAGTAACAGATCACAACTCTGAAAATTCAAAATGGGAAAACAGACCCCAACACAAAGTGGAAGCTTAAGGAAACTTCTGCTATTTACACAGTTTAAAAATGCCGCCATTAAAATACATATTTACAAAGGGGAAGAGTGACTTCATTACTCTACACATGCCAACCAGCCACAGGTCCAGCCCGCCTCCTCCCCGAGCAGAAAAACCAAGAAGAACCCTGTCTATTTCTAGGTTCCTTCCAAAACTTCACAGCAGTCAAATCACAAGGAGGCATCGGATAAACCCCAGGGCCACTTCATGAAGCGGCCTACCCCCCACCAGTTGTGCAGTGACACCAAGGAGACGGACATGCCAGTTGGTAACACTGACTACATGAACCCGGAGGACGGCTGGCCATGGGTTCTGATGAGCGGCTCCAACCCCACAACGCCCTACATTTAAGAATATGTAAATCCTTCCCATAAAATGGCATAGCACTTCCATAGAAACCATGCCCATCTACCCATATACTTTAATTTATACCAGTATTATAATACCTAACAATGTAAATGCTAAATGGTTAGGCTATTGTCCAGAGAACAAGGCATGCTCAACACATACACATCCTGACTACTTTGGTTTTCAAAGACTTTTATCTTGTGTATGAGTGTTTTCTGAGTGTACCACGTATGTGCAATGCCCACCGAGGCCTGCAGAGGATGTGGGATCCCCTGGCGCTGGAGCTGCCATGTAGGAACTGGGAACAGAACCCAGGCTCCTTGTAAGAGCAGCACGTGCTCTTAACCACTATCTGTCTCAACACCCCCAGATAGTTTCAAGCAGCAATTGGCTGAATACGTGAATGTGGGGATGGGATAGTGGGGGATGGGGGCACTCTAACTCCCATTCTATAGAGCAGTCTCGTTTTCGGAAAAGCTTCAGTTAAAAACATTCTGTTCGAATTAGCTTTAATGCTTGTATCATTTACATTGTAAATAAACAAAAACCAGGTAACTTTCTGAAAAAAAGTGAAGCACCCAGACTGTAACTCATACTTAATAATCAACAAATCTACTAAGTATTCTCAATTGTCAATACGTACTAAAACCCTTAAAACTGTACAGAAAAGATTCCTCACCAGGAAGAAAAACTGAACACTTACTTAGCATTTCTTGGTAGAAGGTTGGATTCGCTATCTTGTGGATAACTCTCACAACCCTCAAAACATCCTCTTACTACCCACCCTGGGTGAGAAAACAGGCCTAAAGGAAGGATACCCTTGCTGGTCCCTACACCCTGTGGCTGAGTGAGGAAGCTGTCAGGGAACCCAGTGTCCGAGTCACATTCTTCAGAAGAAAGGAGCCTGATGTTTTAAAAATGCCCCTTAGAATTCAGTCCAACATGCATGACCCTGAAAGCACACTATTTGTATCCAAGGATATACAGTACAGCATTGTAATGGGGAAGAATTTGAGACTACGTAAGTATGCAATAATGGGGGACAGACGGGGAAACGATTATGGTTTGGTTGCCCTACAGAATGCCCTGCAGCAATTTTTCAAACTAAGTCTTAACAAGACTGAAGCCTGTCCCCCAGAACCTGTGGATGTGAATGTATACCAAGATTCAGCAGGATGTGAGCACCCTAAGCTGGGGAGGGATCCTCCACCCTCTAGTCACTATTAGGTCTCTATACAGCTAAGTGGATGGTTCAGAGGTAGGACAATAAAAAGCCAGGATGTGGTTTTTGTTAGAAAGAAATCAAGGTGCCAAGGAATTATAGGTGGCTTCTATAAAGAGAAGGAACCGGATCTCTCTTGAGAGCCTCCAGAAAGGCCCAGCTGTCAACACTGACTCTCAGACTCACTGTGGACTTCTGACCTCTAGAAGGATAAAGTGGTTTGTGCTATAATAGGAGAACAAGCTAATGACGTACTAAAGAAATCAATTCATGTACAGAATGGTCCAGACTCTGCACATATACATCCTCCTCTGTGAGACGGGGTCTTGCTACACAGTCCAGGCTATACTGGACCTCACTATGTAGACCAGGACGGTCTCAAGCTCAGATCCACCTTTTTCCACCTCCCAAGTGCTAACAAACTTTGACTTTTAAAATTGCATCCACAGTTGGGGTTGATGACTCAGTGATTGAGAGCACGTGTTGTTCTTGCAGAGGACACAGGTTTGATTCTCAGCACCCACAAAGTGGTTCACAACCAACTGTAACTCCAGTTCAAGGGGATCCACCAGTCTCTGCTTACCTCTGCAGACACCAGTAAAGCACATCGTGAATATACATATATTAGGCAAAATACAGGTTAACCCATAAAGTTTTTTTTAATGTGTCTATGTACACAGGAAAAAATAACTCTGAAAGGTAACTAATAAAACAGTAAAAGTGCTGTAGCAGTGATTCACTCTTTTCCACCTGTTACATCTCTTCACAGTTTACAACGAGCTTTTGTTTTTATAATTAGACAAAGCATATTGTTTATTATTTTAAATAAATCTTTTAAAATAAATCTTAAATAGGAGGTTACATTTTCTGGTAAGACAGCAGCACAAAAGTTCAACTGTGAGCCAGGCATGATGGTGCATGCCTTTAAACCCAGCACTTAAGAGGCAGAGGCAGGAGAATCTCTGAGCGTTCAAAGCCAGTCTGATCTACATAGTGAGTTCTAGGACAATCAGAGCTACACAGTGAGATCCTGTCTCAAAAACAAAATAACAACAAAACCACCATGTCACACTCACTTATTTTGGTATACAGTGACCTTAAGCTATTCCTCTCTGAGTTGTTCCCACAAATCTGTCTACAGTGACCTTCCCAGCTACAGGAGAAATCTACAAAGCTGGGCGGTGGTGGCACACGCCTTTAATCCCAGCACTTGGGAGGCAGAGGCAGGCGGATTTCTGAGTTCGAGGTCAGCCTGGTCTACCGAGTGAGTTCCAGGACAGCCAGGAATACACAGAGAAACCCTGTCTCAAAAAACCAGAGAGAGAGAGAGAGAGAGAGGGAACCTACAGCTCCTCATGGCTGCTTCCAGAAACTCCACAGGGACGCCGCTCTACTTGCTGGGTCTCCTGAGGCCGCCCATGGATTCAACAAGTAGTGATCAGACTTAATTCCCAGGCATCCTTGCAGAAGACCTGGTTATCTTCTATAAAAAGCATACCCTAAAGAAGGCCTTTCCACCCGTGGCTTCCCCTGAGTGTGACTGCACTGCTCAGCTGGGTGGACTCAAGATGAGCCTGACATCAATACTGCCTGAGAAAGACACCTGCACATCAGGGACAGAGCCAACGGATACAATGTGAGAGAGGGGAGAGTGAGCAGCAAGGGGCAACTAATATCCTTTCAGATCTGAAATTCTTTTTACAATGTGCACATTGTAAGAGAACACCACAAGATTACACTTCTAAGCACAATTTAAATATATCTAAAGTTATTTGCTTGAATGTAATTTTAAAATCTAATTCAGGTGAGAGGAAATGACTCATATCACAGTCATCTAATTATGCCATCATGCCCTGTATCTTCAGAAACGAGTTTACTGAAATAACTCCAGTGAAGGCCGTTTAAACCATGAAAGGGTACTATCCAATTTAATTAAAAGTTGGCTGGAAAGTGATCTCTTCTGAAACTCAACTGCACACTTGGCTGTATTCCCACTGTTTAACAGGCTAACAATTAAGCAGTGCCAGAAGGTACTCTCTCAAAATAAAGGAGCATGTGGAGGTCTCAATGAGCCAGCACTGTTCAGTGTTGTGTGAACAGAGAAGCCGAGGTATCTAGTGCCTGTCTGTGCAGAGTTTGCTCTTGGTTCCTAGTCTCTGCATCTAACAGGTACCAGCCAACCACAGACTGGACCACCATACTTCTTACTTTCCTCATTTTAACTGAAATTCATTTCCTTGTGAGGGGAAAATACTGTCAAGATTAATAGGAACGATGACTCAGTAGTTAAGAGCACTTACTGGTTTTCCAGAGGACCAGGGTTCTATTCCTAGGACCCACACGCTCTGGTCTCCTCAGGCAAGAGGTGTGCAGAGACATGCAGGCTAGATTTTCATATACATGAGAGAAATAAATAAAATGGCCAATAGGTAGGATCAGATGGTTCCATGGGTAAAGGCACTTACTGTGCTGGCCTGATGACCTGAGTTTGATCCCTGGAACCGACTCCACAGTTGTCCTCTGACCTCCACATGTGTGCACCTACACACATCATACATACATGGATTTACAAAACACATCAAAACGGACTGCACCACTAAGAAAGAAATCCACTCATTTGTCACCTCCTACAATACCAAATGGAAAGTCTGGATTCCTGAGCATTTCAGATCAGGGGGTGGGTTCTGAGTCCATCTATACCACCCCCAAAGCAACAAGAGTTGTTAATAAGGGGCTGGACAGTAGTTAAGAACACTGGCTGCCTTCCCAGAAGACCCAGGTTTGATTTCTTACACCCATGTGGCAGCTTAGAATTGTCTATAACTCCAGTTTCAGGGGATGCAACACCCTCACATACATATACAGCAGGCAAAATGCCAGTGCATGTGAAATAAACATAAATAAATCATTTTAGGAAAAAAAAAGTTGCCAATAATATACAACTTTCTCCTCAAAAGAAACCACTAAAAAGACTCCTTGGAGGAGCTGGGAAGATGGTCCATGGGGCACAAGGGCTTGAATTAAGACCACCAAATTTAGTCCGGCGGTGGTGGCATACGCCTTTAATCCCAGCACTTGGGAGGCAGAGGCAGGCGGATTTCTGAGTTCGAGGACAGCCTGGTTTACAGAGTGAGTTTCAGGACAGCCAGGACTACACAGAGAAACCCTGTCTCGAAAAACCAAAAAAAAACCAAAAAAAAAACAAAAAAAACACCAAATTCACACAGAAAGCTGAGGTAGACTGCCCCTGGGGCACAGTGGCCCCTTGGTCTAGCTCAATCACTGAGTCCCTGTCTCAAAAAAAATCAGGAGTGTGATCAAGGAAGACACCTGCAGAGCTCTGGCCTCCATACCCAGTGCACACATGTACACAGACACTTCCCTTGGGTCTTCCTAGTCCAAAGACGGCCTCCCATCAGACAGAGAACATAAATCAGAGAATAACGCATTCGAGAGCACCAAGAATGAACAAAATCTGACTAGAAAACACACGCTCCTTCATTCCCACTGAGTCAGGGAAGGGAGGCTTACCAACACTACATCACTTTCTAAGTAGTAACAGCAAACTGTTGGTTATATGGGATGTTTGGAGACGGCAGGTGAGACCTAATGGGCAAAAGTGCAGCTTCAGGTAGCCACCTCATCTCTACACTCAAAAAAAAAAAAAAAAAAAACCCAAAAACCAGCTCTGTGGCCAAATGTGTCACATACTGCATGATAAAACCTTCTTGGCAAAAGGTATTCTACATGAATAGGGGTAACTGTGAGCTATTATACAATGGAGTATCATCCAGGTATAAAAGATGAAATAATGATTTACGCTACAACCATAAAAGACGGCATTGATTTATGGTACAACATAGATAATTCTGGAAACAAGGCACCAAAGGCCACATGTGATTCCTGACTATTCCCCAAAGGCAAACCTAAGGAGACAAGTCCATTGGTGATAAGCAGACTAAGAATCCGTACTAATCACAGAAGGTACCGGGAGTCTTGGGAGTGGTTGTCAAAGTGGGCTGTGGTGCCGACTGAACGGCTAGCTGACACAAAGTGACAGGGCGGTATCACTTAATACAAGGGACCCTGTGATAGGGACATTTTATAAAAACCAAGTTCTTACGTTTAAAAAATAACGGTAAGTGGTGTGGTGCTGGACATTTTTAATTCCGGCACCAAGCAGAGACAGGAGGATCAGGAGTTCAAAGCCAGCTTGAGCTACTCAGACCTTGTCTCAAATATTAACTTTTTTTTCCCCCACTAGTTTTGCAGATTTTAATGCTTTTCTCTGTCCGGCTTTTCATTCGTTTCCAAACCTAGAGGTTAGCAAGGCTAGCCCCAGAATCAAATCTTCAAGTGCTCCTCCCGTCCCTTCAAAGCGCCACTCGAAAACGCCTAACAGTAAATGCAAGTACGAGCCGCACTTTGCACGGACGGACCCGCAGGCCCGTTCCGCGGGGCTCGCGACCGCAGGGTCCTGCGGAGGCGAACGGCGCGTGCGCACAGCGGCGCGCAGGCGCAGGCCAGGCCGCTGCGCTGAGCCAATTTCTGGGGAAGCAGCTGCGGTCGCCGGCAGCTCCGGCGCGGACAGCGAGCCGCAGGGCCTACAGCGCGGCCGGCTCTCTCCCGCCGCCGACTGACGTACCTGCGTCCGCCTCAAGCTTGGAGCCGGCGGACACGGGGGAACGGCGGCTCTGCCGCGAACACGCCTCGGGTCTCCATTCGGGGATGTTTACCCTCAAGTCTCGCGAGACCACGCCGCTGAGTGGGACGGGAGCGACGGCCGGGCGTGCTCGGCACGCCCGCGACCAGCGTGCGCGCTCCTGACGGCCCGGCACCGAGGCGAGAGGTTGTGCAGTGATCTCGCGACTTCTGCGGCCTTGGGGCGGGGCTAGGAGGGGGCGAGGCCCGGGAGGGGGCGGAGCAGAAGGCGGGGCCAAATCTCGTTCTCTGGGTATATATGTAGGGAAGACGTGCTTCTTGGGTTTCTTTGGGCTTTCTGGCATGGAAACTCTGGCCTGGAAAGGGACTGCGCACCTTTGCACGAACGAAGTGGGCCGGCTCCTATCCAATCTATATATTCTCAACTACTCCCATGGCCCCAGCTGCTGAGAGGGCCTCTGATGGCCCAGTTGATTCCTGATGCCAGGTCGGGGCATCTACGTCTGTCTTGAGAAACAGGAAGGGCATTTGTAACACCAAACAGTTATCATTTGGGACAAACACGATCAATGTGAAAATCGTCCGGTAAAACGCACTTGAGCGATTTAGACACCAGTAGGATGGCCCATTCTCAGCCTTAGTACTGAGCTGGATCTCACTTGGCCCTGGCACAACCTGAGTGTGGGTGGCAAGCTTGGGGAGTGCGACTGAACCAAACAGGATGGAGGAGACAAACTTCTAAGAGTCCTAGGCTCACAAGCTCGAGAGATGGGCCTTGGCTACCAAGCCTGCTATAGAAACTAGGTCTTTCACTAGGACCTCCAGCTGAGCAAACTCAAGGGGATCTGGCCCCGGGATTTGGGTCAGGGTCTAGAGGAGACCTTGTGCAGAAGTCTTGTTGCCTTGTTCCTCAGGTGTTCAGTCAGAAAAGGCAGATGGATGCTAGAAAGATGACTCGCCTGGAAGAGTGCATGTAAGAGGGGACATTACTCTTGTCTAGGAGCCAAGTTTAGATCCCAGAACGCATCATGGGCAGCTCACTGTAACTTCCACTCCAGAGGGATTTGGGCCTCTGTGGGCCCCTGTACTCCTGTGCATAAGCCTACACAGACATACAAGGTTTTAAAAGGGCAGTTTTGAGACAGATGTATGGTATGTGGATGTAGCCCCACACATTGAAAAGGACATACCGCATTTGTTCCCAGGTTCCAGAGTCCTATGGGTGACCCATCCTTTGGGAGACCTGTGTGGTGGCCCCCCTGCCTCCCCACTCTGTGCCCCTGGACTTCAATCTTGCTCTTGGCCTGACGTCTCCCTAATTCACCACACTCTCCCAAGGTCTTCTGTCCTTCAGCGCCTGGAGCCCAGTAATTAGAAGCCTCTTGCTGGCTCTGGAGAAACTGGGAACAATAAGTTGATGTCATAAAGGACCCATTAAGCCTGCTTAAGAAATACGAAGTTGCATACAATAGACTTTAGCTGAGGGAGTGCTTAAGGCTGAAGTGTACTAACCAGACTGTATGAAAGACAACTGCACCTTGAACATAATTAAAGTTTTGGTTTTCTGAGTGTTTCTGTTAAGATCTGTTCATTAAGATCGCCACCTATTAGGGACATAACAAAAGGAGACACCCCTGGCTCACAGCTGGCCATCAGAACCTTCCCCTATCAAAGACCATGCCTTGGTTAGAAAGTCCAAAGGGGGCACTGGGTCACAACACCACTGAATCCTGGTCCTCATTAAGTCCAGGTTCCCTTATCAGCAAGAGCAATAGTCTTCCAAGCAGACATGCTGACCCTGGTAACAGCTGCCTAGGGGCTGTCTCGGAATAAGTAGAGCAATTACTTTATGTTGTAAATTCCCCACTTGTTCAAACAACCAAACTGGAATTTCTGTGTCTGTGACGTGAATTTAACTGCTCAAAGTATAACTATAGGGCCTGAAACTCCTTAAACCAATGGGGATTTCTCTTCAGGATTGGTTCCCTTTTGTGTAATAGCTAGAACCAACCCCATGCTACCATTAAAAAGTATCCCTTATTAATCTCTAAGTGCCAGAGTGACTTCTCACTGGGAGGTATTGTGTCTGTAATCTCACTGTGGTTATGTAGCGATGTGCTACAGAGAGAACCTCAGTGAACAGAAGACCCGTGCAGTCACATACAAATGTTATTTTGTTTGATACAGGGGACTTAAGCATCTGCAGGACTGCTCCCCTCAAACACCAAGGGATAACTGTGTAGTAACCATATGATCACGGGGCTGCCAGAGGGAGGCTTGCTGTCACTGTCCACAAACACATCACAACTCAAAGCACATAGGAGGCATGATCAGTCCTGAGTCAGGGACTGTACCAAGCTCACTGCGGACAGAGAGGAGCAGAGATGGAGGACAGACATCATTAAGACTGAGGAAACACCACCAATCTTCTGGTCCCCAAACAGGGAGAGATCTTACATCACTGAAGTAAGCAAAACAAAAATGGCTGATCATGGGGCCGAGAGATAGTTCAGTGGTTAAGAGGACTTACTGCTCTTCCAGAAGACCTAAGTTCAGTTCCCAGCACATCAGGTAGCTCACAAGCACCTGTAACTCCGGGGATATCTGACTCTCTTCTCTTGTGGGGAGCTGACAGAAGGGGCTATCATCCTTGCAGCCATCTTGAGCCATATACCCTGACAAGAGACTTGTTTTCAACAGCCTACAACAGCTGAGCACACTCTGATAACATCTTGTTTTAGATACCCAGGATCTTCCCTTGGGTGTGTGTGACTTAAAGGTGTGACTTAAAGGTGTGTCTTAGAGACTTAAAGGCGTGACTTAAGAAGTGAGACTTATAAAAGGCAAGAGGCAGACAGAAGAGGGGACTTGGAACTTGGAGGCACTAGGGACTAGGAACTCGAGACTTGGACTAGGAACAAGGGACTTGGAAAGAGAGAAGAGAGACTTGAGAATAAACGGGACTGAATCACACTCTGTCTGGTCTCCATTCTTCATGCCCACCCTCACTCTCTCTCTTGCTGAACCCTGATCCGAGGACCGAAGCAGCAGCTCAGGCTGGGACATTCTCTGGCCTCTGTGCCCCCTGCACACACTCACATAGATGTATAAATACAAAAAAAATATAAATCAATAAAAAGGGGTCTGGAGAGATGACTCAGTGGTTAAGAGCACAGGTTACTCTTAAGGGGGACCCAGATTTGATCTCCCTACTGCCCACATGGTAGCTCATAACCATCTGTAACTCTAGTCCCAGGAAATCTAATGCCCTCCAACGGCACCTGCATGTATGTGGTGCATACAAGCTCACACAGCCAAACATATACATGCATGCATGCATGCATGCATGCATACATACATATATACAATTAACATAGAAAAATAAATTAAAAAATAAATTAAAAAAACATAGAAGGACAAGACCTGTTAAGAACTCTGTTCTCTCCCACTTCTCTTCCCAATCTCTAAAACTTACCTCAATTGGCCTTTGCACCTACCGTACAATTGAAATGGTTCATGTTGAGCCACCCCACCATCTCCAAAACACCAAGTGCAGAGCCCACCCTCAGCTACTCAGCCAGAGCACGAGAACAGGTCCCTCTGGTGCCCAGTGGGCAGTAGGCACAATGGTGTGTACCCTGTTGTTTAACCAATGACAACCACTGGTGTTGACAAGTCAACCTCTGCTCATGTCTGTAAGGGGAAAAAAACAAAAACAAAAAGAAGCTGTCCTGCCAGTGACACCTGAAGGAGACAGTGATGCTTTTATTGTTACATTCCAATTCACAGGATGAGTTACAAAGGTTCAGAGTTCCTCCTTCCTTGGTAAGAACCATGTCCATTGTGGGTGGACTAACTCAGCAGAGAGGGTCTGCCTATGAAGAAGCCTAAGGGTGCCTGGGTCAGGTCTTCTGCTGCAGCCATGGGTCACTGTACTCTGAGTCTGCACACGATCAGGTTCTAGCTGAGTCCCACCAAGGGAACATCACTGACAGCGCCGACCCCTCCTCATCTTAACTGCTAAATCATCTCTCAAGGTCCTCTTTTATTTATTACTCTGCACTTGACTGATAAGTCTGAATACTGGACCACAGGACCTTACCCAGAACAGACAATGTGTCTCTGCTATTGTTTCTGTTTTCTGAACCAGAGTTTCACTATTCAGCCCATGCTGGCCTTGAATCTGAGTTTCCTGCCTTCCTCCCCACCACTGGGACTATGCGTGATCATGCTTCACATGGAGGCGCTGCTGCCTAGCACACATCTGCCCGGGTTCTCAGCAGTAAGATAGATGTCTCCACCGATGCTCCTCCTCCACTGGCTCCAAGCATGGCGTTCTGCACATGTTTTGAAGACATAACTGAGGACATGAAGACACTGATCTTCTAGATCCGAGTCACAATGAAAATGCCACATCTGATGTCCTAGGCCCATAGGTAATGGGGTATCACTAAAGCAACTCCACACAGTCCCAGCCTGCCACCCATTTTCACTTCCCAGGCACAGTAGCAGCACCGCAAGGGTAAGTGCCACATCCTCCACTCTGCACAAGCTGCCATGACTTCTGGGTTCCGAGTGCCAGGAGTGAGACTCTTCCAAGAAGTTGGCTTTATAAGACCCAATTAAAGACACTAAGTTTTAGTGTGCACTCATATTGTGAGATTTACGTAAAGGACCTTCACGCTAATAAAAACATTCCCTATAATGTACACATTCATTACACAGGCTAAAAATGAGTTTCTAACATCGCTTCAACAACTACCTTGTACCACATACAAACGCTGCCCATATCTTAACCACTATTCCACAAACACTTGAGGATTTTATCAACAGTGCTCCTGGGGTAAAACTGGATTACATAGAAAAGTGTATGAAAGCCAGCTCTAACAAGCTCTGAAGGGGTCAGGTAGAACATGGACGTATGGAGGAGTCACCACGTAGCCACAACAATTACCTTAGACATCAAAAGACAACCTGTTATGTGTCCCGGTCTAGGAACGAAACCCACCGACACAGAAGTTGGAAAGACAAAAACCACTGAGAGAAAGCAGCGTTGGACACGGCAAGTGCACGCGGTAGAGCCGGAAAGGCTTCAGACATTTGCTATGGGAAGGTTCCCCATTGCCTTGACTTGACAAAGTCTCTAGCAAAGGTTCACCAATAGCTTTGCTCCAACACACGGCACACACATGGTTCTACGGGGACCTTAGCGAAAGGCAGTGTGTACACACAGACATCCCTCACGGAGCTATGTGGTGTGACACACGGCTACTGTTAACACCACCTGCACTCACAGTTCACAGTGTGAACATAACACTTTTCTGTTGTCTTCCTGATGAACGTTAATTTTTTTTTTTTAAAGACTGGTTTCACTACATATCCCTGGCGGTCCTGGAACTATGAAGCCCAGGTGACTCAGAGATCCATCTGTCTCAACCTCCCAAGTGCTGGAATTAAAGGCATGAGCCACCACACCCAGCACGATGAACATTTTGAAAGCCAATACTATAATCAATCACCTATAAAAGGAAAACAGGTGACTTCTCAAAAAAGAAAAAAATAAGACCAACACAAGGCGTTACAGGAGCGAGCCAGTCACGCTCTAAGTGTTGGGGAAGCATCCCGTTCTGCTCTTAGGCTTCATGGCCATGTGCCCTGGGCCACCCATGTGGTCCCTGAGGTTGTCTCACAGACTTAAAAGTCAGCCTCATGAAGGATGGCAATGCACTAGGTACTCAGTACGAGACGATACACAGGTGAAGCGGTGTGTTCTTCCAAATGCCAGAATACCGTGGATGACTGTGGCTTGGCCAGGCGTCTCCGAGCTTCCCGGTTCAGGCTTGGCAGGATAAGGCCTCTTTCCGTAAGGAGCGGTTGAGGAGGTTTGCACCCCACACCCAGAGCCACTCAGGCATATACTGCGCGAAGAGGAACTACAAATGAGAGAGGAAGGAGATGTGGTTAGAGCCACGAGAGGTGAGGAAACAAGGGAACAGATCAGTGTGGGAGCCAGACCAGCGGCAGCTACTGACACACTAAGTGATAAGGCGGACGCCGGAGCCCCTTCCATACCGAGACCTGCTCTGCACAGGGCGCTCAGTTCCATTCATTCGAGATGGGGCAAGGACATGATGCCCATCAGGATGCTCACCACCAGCGCCCACTCCTTCTGCACGCTCCTGGGAACGTGTCCTTAGTAAAACATTCTAAACCCAAGGAGAAGCTACGCTGTACCACCCCAAGCAGATCTCCTCAAAATCTGAGGAGATGAAAGGAGTCTTGCAGGGGTCCCCAGGGAGGACCTGGGAGTGGGTCATACAAAACCATGAGCACCTGAGACAGGGCAACCCTGGGAGCCCCTTGGGTGACACTCTCTATGCGTGTTCCCGTATTTGCTTAGTGGGAAGGGACAACTAGAGAACACTTAGACCCTTGGCAGCTCTACGGGAGCTAAGGGAAGAGGAGTGATGAAGTCTGTCCTCGGGGTGTAGCCATGAGGCACTGGGGCTTCAAAGGCACACTCCTGGGTCAGGACACCTTCCTTCAGTTTTAGCTGCACTTCCTGAGGAAAGCTGAGCATGCGCAGAGCATCCCTGTGCCTCACCTTACCCTTGCTAACAGTAAAGTGAGCACACACAGGAAAGGACCTACCCTATGAGGGTATGTACAGACTTCCTGAACGTACCCCTACGCCCTCTTAGGGGAGGCCCTGCTGTGGAGACAATGCCTCCACTCTTGTGCTCTGCAGGGCTGTCTTCTTCCACTGCTGCACCTCGGCTGTGGTACTCTGGGCTCTGCAGTCACCTAGCTAGGAACTCACTGCACGCCATCAGACAGGGAAGGAACGCATCACTCTGAGCTGGGGAGGGAAGAGTCCACAGCTAAGTCGAGAGGGGGAAAGGAGGCAGGCAGGAAAGGGGTTCAGGCTCTCTAAGTAAGCTCTTGAGAGCTGTGGGTGGTGACCCTTCCAAGTTTCAGAAAGCAGTGCTCCTAGGGTGGCAAAAAAATCAGTGGCAGCCCTGAGATCGCTGCAGTTCAAGGAGACATCAGAAGGCACTGAGAGCGACCGAGCGCACTCTGGTGCTGGCATGTCACCTCAGCAGTGAACTCGGGTATCCCTCCTTCCCAGGCTGGGCCAGGCAGGTGGAAGACAGATGGATGAATTTGTAGGGAAGCAGGGCCGCAGAAGTGTGCTCAGGTCAGGCGTTCTGCCCTCAGACTGAGGTCCTCTCAGGCAGAACTGAGCTGCTGGGAGCTGGGTGCACTGGCACCAACCCATCCCAGCTGGAGTGGACCAGCTGAGGAAGGATCGCCCCTTGTCAGTATCCACCTGGCTTCCCTCACTCCATCCCCACCTTGGCTAGACCTCCTTCCTCCATTCTGCCCTGTGGTGCTGAGACTCTCACCTAGTTCTCCTTCGGTGCTCTCTCTGTGGTGTGAATGCTGCAGACGAACCCTACGAACCTGTCACCTGAATACCTGCCTGTGCAGCTGCCACCTCAGCTTCTCTGCAGAAGTCCCCGAGAGCCCCACACCAAGTTTTTACCACACCTGATTACCTCCACGCAGGTGGCCCCCATCTGAACCAGTGTAGCACCGATCCTTCTGCCATTTCCTGTCCCATCCATTACTGTGTTACCCGTCTCCCACGAGGAGGTGCCTCCACCACAGTGTTCACTGCAGGAGCGGACTCCCCAGTGCACACATGATATCAACTTCCTCCTCCAGCAATGAACAGACGCAGAATCCTGCTCTCAGTAATCTCACAGCACATGCGTTGCCCACAATGGTACCGGGGCTAGACTCCAAGGCCCTGGGCCTGGTAAGAAAGCACATAAGCACTGCACTGCGTCCCTGTTTGTTCTCGTTCTCTGTCTCTCGTTCTTTCACACTTTTTCCATGTTGAGACAAGTTCTTAATAAGTTGCCCAGGTTAGCCTTGAGCGCACTTAGAGCTCAGGCAGGCTCTGAAATCCTTCTGCTGCTGCCTCCACAGAAGCTGAGCTTACCAGCCTGCGCCCCAGGCCTAGGTGAAAACCACAGTCTGGTGAGTTCATTGATGCAGATGCATGCGCCGTGGCTAAGACGCTGCTTTGGTGGACACAGTCAAAGTGTCTCCCCACCCATCGCAGCTGCATCCCTAAGAGGACAACGGCAAGGCCCTGGGGCTGCTTTTCTGCTCTGCTGTTGAGAAAGAAAAGGTCTCACTCTATAGTCCAGGCTGGTCCTACGTAGAGGTCCTCCCACCTCAGCCTCCTGAGCACTGAAGAGACGGTAGGCTACCAAATCCAGCCCAAGCCTCTCTGCTCACTGCTCTGCTTATTATGGACTTGGAAACAGCTCCCCAGACAGCTTCTTAGGCAAGCTGCGGCCCTGAGCCACAGACAGCGTGAGAAGTCACCGCAGACTGATTCACACGTTTCTCTTGTGCTGGTAAACTGAACTGTCTTCATGCACAACAGCCCCCAAAGTATTCCCAAGGTCATCAGAAACTACCCAGTAAAATCCTCAATCTGGGCTCATCTATTTCTGTTTCAGATAATAAGAAACAGGCTACTATAAATCATTTGGTTACTGGCCTACTGATCAAAATCACAATTTAAAATATTTCATAAATTTCAAATCCTTTTCAGATGTGTGTGCACAGTCGGGGAGAGCATCGCCGCCGCCAGAGTGTGTGTAGAGTTCTCTCCTACCACGCTGGGCTGGGAGAGCAAACTCAGGTCATTAGGTCTGGTGACAAGCACCTTTACCTGCTGAGCCATCCTGCTGACTGGCCCTCAAGTACTCTTAAAATCTTTGCTCTGTCTGAACAACAGTAACAGCAACAAAAATCTTAGGTTCGGTTCTAGGTCTCCTGAGGAACTGGGTCCGAGAATAAGATGTGTGGAGACCAATTAGGCACCATGGCTAAGAGCCTGATGGCTTTCTAGACAGGGAGGTGCATGGCATGGAGCCCTTCTCTTCAGGACTCAGCAGGACCTCTGCCCTGAAATCCCTAGGGAGCACCCAGTATCCTCACACCCCCACACTCCAAAGCAGCCTGTTTCCTGTTTTAAGGGTGACAAAGGAAATTTGAGACCTTCTGCATTAATCACCCCCCATGAGCACCTCGCACTGTAACCAAGAGCACTGTGAACGTGGGACATAGGAGTGAGGATTCCCGCCCTGGTGCAGCTCAGAGCTTTGACTGACGCAAGGTGCTACCTGAATAGAATGGGACCAATAGCCTGTGGTCCTTTTTGAAATGCCCAGGGTCGACACGGCATGCTGTGCATACACTCTCGGCGACGGCGCCAGCCACGGGCATCTGTGCAGGAAGCTGCCAGGCGAAGTCACACTGCTGGTCACGTAGAAGGGGATCAGACTCTGCACAAAGATCCCTTTAGAGGAGTACTCATACTGCAAGGCTCGGCTGAAGTGGTCCAGATAGGCCTGGGGGTGGGGGTGGGTGAGAGGAGAGGGACTTTTAACTTGGAAGGAACTTGGAAGAAACCCCATGAGCAGAGAGACTTGCTGTTCCCGCCTGGGGGGAAGTTTCAGCAACTGGGAACTGACTATTCCCTGACCGGACCATAGGGACAAGACCCTTACCTTGGACGCAGAAAAGGCAGCCAGCTGTGGGGTGGGCTTGCAGCAGGAGCCAGAAGACACGGTGACAATGGCACCCTTCTTTCTCTCCACCATCCCCGGAAGCACTATGTGCACCATCACGCTCGCAGCTGCAATGTTCACGTTCACAATGTCCCAGAGCGTGTCCTCGGGAACCTGGCCGAAATACTGGGGATAGGGGTAGAATGCACCCACGTCATTCACCAGGATGCCAATGTCTCTGTCTCTCAGGGCTTCTCGGATTGGAGCATAAATCTCCCGGCCTCTGCTGAAGTCCGCCACCAGGATGAGTGTCTCCACCCTGTAGGTGTCAGCTATATGCTTGGCCTCGGCCTGCAGCTTCTCCTCTTCCTGGCTGATCAGGATGATGCTGAGTCCACGGCTTGCTAACTCCTCAGCATAGGCCTTCCCGATGCCTTCTGTGGCCCCTGCAAGGCAAGCCAGGAGCCATGAGCGCGTCGAAACATGGTATCCTTAAACAGATCCAAACCACTCACTGTTGATCTCACCAGAGAAGAATGCACAGGGGATAAAGGCATAACGTCTGTCAGTAAAGGAATGGGGAATGCTGACACTGTAGACCCTAGGCAGGGACTAGCGAGATGGCTCAGCCGGTAGAGGTGCTTGCTGCTGGACAACCTGAGTTCAAACCCTAGGACCCACATGGTGGAAGGGAGGACTCCCGAAAGCTGTTTCCAAACTGTTACACGTGCACGGTGGCACACACAGAGACCTGTATGTGTGTGTGAGTGCTCACACTCGATGCCCTGGAGTAAGTCGCTATAGGAATCTGTTTCCAAATTTGCACCTGGCTTGCTCAAGTGTTGGGCTGGGCTTTCTGGGACACAGAGATAAATTACAATGCAATTCAAAAAGGTGAAGCATCTCTGAGAACACTGACAGCCTCAGAGGAAAACAGAGAGCAGGAAAGACATGTGGGGGGGGGGGGGGGCTGGGATAGAGGATGCCAATCTGAGGGCAGGGCTCCCTGAAGTGAGGTGAGAGAGCACAGAATGAGGTCTCAGCAGGAGGCAGAAGACTCCAGTTAAGTTCTGTAGCTCCCTGTTGGAAGCACCAACTTAAAACAGAAAGGCCACTGGGGCTGAAGTTACCACTGACGACCGCCCATCTTCCATATTGCTTGATCAGGTCGGGCCTGCTCCCCAGGCGAGGGATGAAGTGCAGCCTGACCAGGCTGTAGAAGTCACAGATGACTGTGATGCTCTTCCGAGCTGTGTACCAGGCCCCCACCAAGGCCAGTGCCTCCATGTAGCAACTGCAAGACCTGGCGATTTCCCTGTACAAGAGGTAGAAGCTGTCGACAGCAGCCATGGCGACCTGCAGGGACAGGAAGAGAGAGAGAGCTACTCGTTGTGGATGGAACAAAACTAGAAGGAGCAGACATCCACAGCAGAATGGAGAACCCTGGCCTTCACAGCTCTGCATTCAAATAACGATAACTCCTTCGAGAGGCAGCCTGAGACCGAGGAGACTTACACCTTTAACACCTGCAGCTTAGGGAGCTCTTGCCTTCCAAGGAGATTATGCAACACAACTACTGAGCAACCGAATTCCTCCAAGACTCTTGGTTCTGTGCTACCAGCAGCCTAAACAAAGACAAACTCGGGTGCCCTACTTCAGAGCTGTAGGAGGCGCAATTCTCACCGGGTAGCAGCCTGGGCTGTGTTCAGCTCCTGGCATTATTCAGTCAGCAAGTACAGAGGGCCTCCTACCTCACCACTGATTAACAGAATAGACACAGAGAGTGACAGCACATGGCCTTGGCCCCAAGAATGCGTATTAAATAAAAGGGGCACCCCCACTCCCACCAATGAGGAGGTGATGGTCTTCCAGGACAGCACAGCAAGAACCCTCCCTTCTTAATTTGGTTTGTTTGGTATTTTCCATCCTGGCCTCTAGATTTGAGAAAGTCCCACACATTCGTTGAAGTGTGTACACAGCAAGCACGTACTAAAGGGCAGACATGTCCCAGGTATGGTGACAAATATTACCCATCCAAGACACAGGCAGGCATTTAACAACTAAAAAGCAACCCTGCCCGGGTACCTTAGCCTACGAGCAGAGGTGACCCTGGAGAGGTGGACGGAGGTCAGGCATGGTCCTGATGGTATCACCAAGGGCTATGCTCCATCCTGGACCACAGCAGAAGAGCCACTTGCAGTCAGATACAGGGAATACTAAATGGCCAGGCGAGCCTGAAGGCTTGCACACACGTAGTAAGACAGGTGAGATGACACACGGGAAACTGGATTTCAAGTACCACCCCAAGTCCCCCCAAAAATAAAATATTGTGGGGATGACTTATGGAAGGAAATTCCACTGAAGTGAGAGAAGGGGAGCCCTGAAAATAACAGTGAGGGGGCAAAATGGCAGGAGCTCCGGGGAAGGAGCGGACACCCTCTTGTGTCTAGCATGATATAACTCAAGCTCTGTCAAGTTTCCCAGAAGGAAAAATGAAACAAACCACAAAGTACCAAACCTGTGAGCACACCGCCTTGCCAATAAGAGGCACAGGGTAGCGTGAGAACTGACTGGGGAGTGGGGGGAGCAGGGTAGGAGGCGGAGACGGGGTGGAACTGGGATTATACAGCCAGCCGCAGACAGCAGAGATGGGAAAGAGATACAACAGCAAGCTGTGAGGTCACCGGGCATTCTCTCCAGGAAGCTCCGGATTCCTACAGTGTTCATAGTCAAGCTGGCGTGGTAAGCTGTGAAAGGTCTTCTCCACCTGGAGTAGTGATGTGAACACACAGTCTGAGAATCTGGGAGGCTGAGGAAGGAGGATGCCAAGTCTGAGGCCAAAGGCTGGGCTGTACACACAGTAATACCTTGTCTTCAGAAAATAAATATATAAATTTAAAAAAAAAAATCAGGCCCCAGCTGAACTTGGTGATACGCGCCTTTAATCCCAGCACTGGGAGGCAGAGGTAGGTGGATCTCTTCCAGGTCAATGACAGCCTGGCCTACAGAGCAAGTTCCAGAGCAGCCAGGGCTGCAAAATGATACCCTGCCTCAAAACAAACAAACAAACCCGCAAAAACAAAATCAGGCCCCATGGCACAGGTCTGTCATCCCAGCCACTGGAAGCGGGAAGATGGAGGTTTAAAGACAGCCTGGAACTTAATGAAAAACATCTAAGGGGGCTCAAGGTAGAAGTGTGGTTCAGTGGTTTGTCCAACATGAGGTCCTGGCTACAAGTACTGGCAGAGGGAGAAAAGAGAGAAGGGAGGGAGGGAGAGGAGGAGAAGAGGGGGGTGAAGGGAGTGAAGGTCGGGCTACTGTAGGTGCCTGACCTCAGGGGGTTCTGCTCTAGTCCTGTCTACCCCAGTCTTCTCTTACCTTCCTGCTGCCAGCCTGGGCCTGGTGTTACAGAGCTCCGCCCTCCTCAATGCTGAGCTGCTAAGGAAAGCCCACAGCAAACAAACCCTAGCTCAGCTGGAAAGACTTTGATACAAAACTAAGAGCAAGGCTTTCAACACAAAGCAAACCCTTCACCCTCAGCAACAAAGCAAAGAGCATGTGCCTGGGGACAGTCCCCTGGCTTGGAGGCACAGTGAGAGGGCATGCCTTCCTTGTCCTGACTCTTTCCTTCCTAGGCAAATCAAATCACAAATGGGATCACACACCATCAGATGGGATGCAAATCCGTCCAGGAGACTTGTAGGAACGATGGCAATCTATACTGACCCAACTGTGCCGGGGCCTGAGTGCCGGCCGCCCACATCAACTCTATCCATTTGTGGAAAGGCCACCCTCTCCCTGTACACTGCCTTCCTCAGATCCCCTGCAGCACCCAATTTCCACACCACATGGGCCAGCCTGTGTACTCCATGCCCAGTGCCTGATCAAGTCTGGCTGGCGGGTGCTTGACACTTTCTCCTGACTGGCCAGGAAGGACAGGAAGGAGAGGGACTTAAAGGGATGGGGAGATTGAGGGGCTTGGTGGGATCGCCTGGAGCCCCTTTCCCCGCTTTCCACTCTCATGAACTGTTCAGACAGAGGTCCCCCTACCTAGGATGTGTTCACTTAGACAGAAGCACTGGCAGCCCTGAGGTTCTGGAGCCTTGACATGAAGAAAGGCCACTCAGCCATTTCTCTCAGCCAGGTCAAGGCGAGACCTGACTCACACCCTTCGAACTCACAGAAGCCTAATGGAGTCAAACACCAGATTGTTTAGTAACAAAGCACAAAGCCATCGAAAGATCTAAACTGATGGTCACTGGCCTCACATAGCAAAGTGTGTGCAAAACCAAGCCACTCAAACAGGACAACTAAGGGTCTCCAACCAAAGGAAACTTGAGAAATAAATCAGGAGTACCCTGGCCCATATGCCTGGGGACCCACAGAAAGATAAGTAGCCATCTGTGAGGTAGGGCATTTGCAGGGTTGTTGAGGGAGATGGCAAAACCAGGACTTGCAGGGGGCCACATCTAAGAGACCAGTGAGAACCCTAGGACAAAGAGGGAGGCTAACCAGTCAGCCCCCATCCCACAGTCTTGAAGCATGACTAGACATACCCATGTGGCCTTCGATGGGGACAGAAAGGTCAGAGACAGAATGAGTGACATCACCAGAGTCTCCACAGGGTCACAGTCAAGGGCTGTGAATGACTGGGAGCTAGCAAAGGTGAGAACAATCTTCACTGGGGTCTCCAGGAGGACCCTGCTGTGCCTTCGATGTGAGGTGGACTTTGGTCTCTAAACTGCGGAACTATGAAGTAATGATCACTTGTTACAGAAAGAGGTATGGAGACACAAGGGCAGATAGATGGCAGGAGGAAGGGAAGGACAGACAGACAGATAATGCACTGCCAGCCTGGAAGGCACTGTACCAGGCCCTCAACCACAACCATAGAGTTTATGGAGAAGCAAGCCTTTTGCTCTTGGACTGAAGGGTGAGCCTAAGGCTAGGAAGGGCTAAGGCCTCCTTGCTCTCTGCACCACAGGGCGAGCAGGCATGGTACTTGTCTTCTGGTTCTGCCATTCCCACTGAGTCCACGTTGAACAAACAACTCCAAGTCCTGTTTAGCCTTCTAAGGCAGCTCCTTCTTGGAGCCTTGAGGACCAACCTCCCCTAAACCTGAGGACCCTTCACCTCTATCAACCTAGCCCTACCCTCATCTGTTCTAACTCATTTCACTCCTGACTCTGCCACCAGAGCTTAGGCTTCCGGAGGTCAGGAGTTGTGTCCAAAACTAATTTCTCCATAATTAAAGGGGGGGGCTGGGCGTGGTGGCACACCTTTAATCTCAGGACTCTGCAAGCAGAAGCAAGCAGGTCTCTGTGAGTTCAAGAACAGCTAGTCTACAAGTGAGACCCTGTTGAAGAAGAAGAAGAAGAAGAAGAAGAAGAAGAAGAAGAAGAAGAAGAGGAGGAGGAGGAGGAGGAAGAGGAGGAGGAGGAGGAGGAAGAGGAGGAGGAGGAGGAAGAGGAGGAAGAGGAGGAGGAGGAGGAGGAGGAGGAGGAGGAGGAGGAGGAGGAGGAAGAAACAACTAGGAAATACATTCAAAACATATAAAACCTACTATGCATAGTTCAAAGGAAAACAAAGCACCTACTCAGTGACCAGTCCACAAAAGCAGCATCCAGTAAACTCCAGGACCCAGGCTTCGTCATTGTCTCCTCTTTTACAATGAAGGTCACCCCATCCCAAAAGCTGGGTTTTGGGGGATTTTTTTGTTGATTTTTTTTTAGACACAGGCTGGCCCTAAACTCATGATCTTACCTCAATGTCCTGAATGCTGGCATCACAGCCTGTACCCCTAGCCCACTCCTTTCTGGCTCTCTTTCTGTTCTGCGACACTTCACAATACTGCTGAGGACTGCCTGTTTGAGTGGCTCATGAGGAATCCCCAGTATCCTGAGCTGACCTGCATCTTCCTTTCTGGAGACTTCTCTACCAGCTGAGGTCTGAGCTTTGATGTACGATGCGACACTCCCACATGTAATTCCTGTCCACGCTATCTGCAGCTCAGGGTGGTTTCCTGCCCTCTGGTGCAGGGCCACCATCAAATCCTTAATCATGCCTCTTGGGGACTGGTGCAGGCATTCATGAACAGATGTGCTGGGCCACGAGGCACTCAGGGCTCCCACTCTCCCTTGCCAATCCCTTACAGTGACAGGCCTGCCTCAGATGCCTCCTGTGCCACCTGCAGGAACCCCCAAAAGTTCACCCTCGATCAACAGAGTGTAGGAGTGGTTAGTAATGGGGCCAAGGTTCTTCTGAACCACAAGTGCTGCTGTTTCTGGATCTCTGAAATGCCTCTTCCCATGTTCGCTCCTCCTCCTATCATACTGTCTTCTTTTCCTTTCAGAATGACAAGACTCCTGGACACACACTCCCTTCACTATCTCTCGCTAGCACTGTTGGAGCTGGATGCCTTTGTTTCCAAATCCCTTCCTGTATGAGCGATGCCCATCACATGTTACTTCGAACTGCAACCCCCGGCAGGGGATCTCCTCACAGTATCTTCTAGAAGTTCTTCCCATACGAGTCTGTGAAACCTGCATTTTGGAATGGTGGAGACTGGCTTTCATTTATCTTCTGCGTGGCACTACAACACCAAAATGCTGGGTATACAATATTGCTTTAGTAAACACAATATTGCCTTAGAAAATCCCATTAGATACTGTTTGTACCAGAGCTCAAATTTCACTCTTGAAGGGGGAAAAAAACAAAACAAAACTTTGTATCAGCTTCTGGCAAGCCTTGCCCTTGCAAACCCTGACATTCCAGGGGTTCCTTCCCCTCTTCTATTTTTAAACACTGATTGACCCAACAATGAGGTCAGAAAAAAAGAACAGCAGCATAGGAACTGGAACCCAAGATCCAACACCCCTGAGATCCAGGTCTCCACTTAGGCACCGGGAATTAAGGCTACTCCTAGGCTCTCAGCCAAAATAACTGAAAATTTTTGCTTGCGTTAAAATTTTACGAAGTGGGCTCCTATCAGCCTAACTCACACTAGCCAAAGGATGAAACTGCCCAGATGTCCCTCAAGCAAAGAACAAAATGTGGCCTGTGCACAAACAACACAGTGGAATATTACTGAGCTCTGAAAAGGAATGGGGCATGAGTACATACTACAGCATGAAAACATGAGGCTGGGGGACACAAAAGACCATTCAGCATAGGGTCACATGTATAAGGCATGTTTGCAACAGGGAAACCCAGAGACACAGAAAACACAGTGGTGCAAGACGGGCCCAAACTGCAGGCCCTGTGGTGGACATTATCTGGAACTAGGGGCAGTGACACCTGACTAACTCTGTGAATATCCTAAAAAGTTCTGAAGTGTACATTTCAAAACGGCTAAAAACGATGGATTTTCGTTACGTGAATTTTGCCTCAATTAAAAACTATGCACTGGGAAGATGGCTCAGCAAATTATTTCCTGTGCAAGCTTGAGGCCCTGAGCTGATATCCCCTGCAGTATAGAAGAGTGGGTAACTGCAGAACAAATTTGTAATTTTAGTATTGGGAAGAAAGGAGCAGACAAGAGGAACATGGGGCCTGGCCAGCCAGTCTAACCTAAAGAAAACTCAGTGAGAGACATTTTCTCAAAAAATAAGGTGGCGAGTACCAGACACTGGCTTGTAGCCTCCACACCCACACAGAAAAGAGCAACACCCCTTTCCCCCTAACACACACACCCTCCACTGATAAAGTAACGTTGAACTCTGCGCTTCTGTAAGTTTCCGCAACGACTAGGATCGCCCCGAAAAAGCCATCCCACCCTTGGGAATGAAGTTACAACACTCCTCCCCTACAGCGAGAATTAGATGAGGTGATGCATACATACAAAGCACTTGCAACAGCGCCTTCCCGTCACCCCTCAATAAAGCGGAGCCTCGAACCAGGATTATCATCACTCAGGGGTCGACGTTAGATGCCGCTATTTGTACTGACCCGACTTTAAGAAAAAAGCTAAGAGCGTTATCCCTGCAGCTTCACTTTATCCCCTCCCTCAATCTTATGAAGGGTGCACTACACAAGAGGAAGGAAACGGACGGACGCAGTGGCACCCCAGGATCGCCAGAGCCCTGGCAGGTGGTCCCTGAGTCTCCGGGTGGGAACCATTCCCTGCTGCAGTCACCGCCCAGGGGTGCGGCTGAGTCCTGCTGGTGGAACAGGGACTCCCGGTTAATGTCCCATCCCTCCCCAGCAGCGCTAGGCACGGCCCAACGACTCCGCAGAATCCACCCGGCTCTGCAGAATCTGCGCGCTTTCTTCAGCAGCACGGTCATTCTGCATCAGTCCTGAGTCTTAGAACCCACTCAGACCTAGCGACGGGGACAGGAGGATAAAGAGGCACAGGAAAAAAGGGCGGTCCCGGGGCGTGTCGCGTGTGCGAGCCGCGGGTGAAGGACCAGGCCCGGGACACCTGCTCAGGCAGCTGAGGGGCCGCCGGGAGCGCGGAACCAAGAGTTCCCGGCTACGGGGCGCGGCGGGGGAGGGCGTTCCCGAGGGTCGGGGTCCTGGGGGCGTGGCCAGGGCCGGAAGCGGGGCGCGAGGGGCGTGAGGGGCGCGGGCGCGATACCTGCAGCGAGAGGCGCGGTCTCTGAAGCCCGTCCCGCCGGCTGCCCGCGCGGCCGCCGCCCCGGACTCCACCGCAGGTCCGCTACCCACGTGATCCGCGCACGCGCCTGGGTGGAGCCCTCCCCACTCCCCCGGCTAGACCCGCCCTCGGCAGCGTAACCGACTGCGCGTGCGCACTGGTTGCCGCGGCGACCGGGGAAGCGTTGGACAGCCAACGACGCGGAGTGTAGTGCTGGAGCTGAGTGGCGGGGCGAGGAGCGAGCATGCACCCCGAGGCCTCAGAGCCGCCGATGGACAGCGCGGCGGAGCCCAGTCTGGAGGAGTCGGCAGGCGATCACGGCGACGCGGGCCCAGGGGTCCGCAAAGAAGGTGCCATAGTGCCGGGGAGCCAAGGGGGCGAGGGCTCGTGTCCCTCACACATGTCTATTCACTCAGCTGGGAACAACCAGCACCCCTCAGACATCTATACAACTACAAGAACAACTAGCCAACCCACTCAAACATGCCCACCCACACAGTCACAGATCAGCCAGCACTCCACATATATGCCCACCCATTCACTATGCTAGATCTTTATTGATATGATCAATCCAGTACGCTTAGAACACCCATTATTTATTCCATGATAACCTAGCAGGTAACTCCTGTGGCTGGGAATTGTTTGCAATGAGTGTAAGACACAGTCCCCAAACAGTGTTGAATGTCATCCAACAAACCTCTACAAATACAGAGAGCTCATGAGTTCTTGAAGTTACATTTGTCTGGGGCTTCTAGAGGTGCCTTGCTGGGTAAAAGTGCTTGCAACACAAGGTTTGAATCCCTGAAGTATGTAAATGCAGTGGCTAGGATCTGTATCGCAGCATAAGTGAGGAGGAATTCTCAGACGCTCACAGGTAACGGAAGTCTGCAGTGCAGCAGAGAAATGAGAGATCTTGCCTCAACCAATGGAAGAGGAGCGCGAACTGACTCCCACAGTTGTCCCTTGACTTCCACACCCATATGTGCACATACATTCTGGTAGTTTTTAAATTCTGTGCATTTGAATAGACCATTTTTTAAAATTAACATCTTTAAATGTGTCTAAAGTGTTTGTTTTCCTTATAACAAAGATATTTCTTTTTGTCAGTTTTTTTTTCCTTTAGGGAGTGGGGGTTTTGTTTTGTTTGTTTGAGACATAATTTGGAATTTCCTGTTTAGCCCAGGCTAGCCCTGAACTGGAGGGCCTCCTGCTTCAGCCTTCTGAGTGCTGTGATCACAGGAATGAACCATCACACTCCACTGTTCCCGATGTCCCAGCGACACTTTCACACCCAGCTTTGAGAGAAAAAAAGACCAAAGAACAAGGCAGCATAATGCAAATCCATGACCTGAAAACGATTTGTATTTTATCCTACTTTTAGTTAAGGAGACAAAACATTTCACATAAAGTCTACTGAAACATCAGATTAACACGCCACCTCAGCGAGAATTTACTCCTAACACCCATGGAATAAATAATAAGGAAAATGTCTCTCATAATACATATACATATCTCATGTACACAGGGTTCTAACATCCAAGGAGACACCAGCCCAGAACAAAGCTTGCTTCTTTTACACTCCAAGATCTTGTTCGTGCTTTTATCTGTGAGTTGTTTTTATGTTGCCACTCCTAAGTTACACTTTGAGCAGTTAAACACATTTACAGAAGTAGAAACTGCAGATGCTCCCATCTGGCAAATGGAGGATTTACACAGCAGACTTCATCATGGTCATCTCTAAACCAAAGTATGGAGAAACAGAGATCCTGTCCTGTCCCAGAGCTGCCCTTCCAGGTGGCTCTCAGTCAAGGCCATTCCCTGTCTAGTGGTTTCGTGCTGTCCCTGGTAAGAGAAACGGGCTTGGTGAACTCCTGTTCTGTTGAGCAGATTTTAACAGAAACATCTAAACTAGAATTCTGTTTAAGTACAACTCTACTTACCTTCCTGATTTCTGAGGGTCTGGTTTCTATGACGTGTGGGTGCCCAAGGAGGTCAGAAGAGGGCACCAGATCATTTGGAAGTGGAGTTATAGGCAGTTGTGAGCTGCCTTTAGGTGCTGAGAACTAAATTCCCTGGTTCTCTGGAAGAGTGACAAGCACTCTTAATGACTAAGTCATCTCTCCATCACTCTGTATAGCAATTTTACAACGTTCTTAATGACTTTGTGGATATCATTTTTAGGCTGATTCTCTATAAAAACTGCACAGGAGAACATAAAAATGTGGACAGAGATATTCACTCTGTGTTGTTTGTGACAGCTGGAATCTGTTAGCAGTGCTGCTGTCTTTAAGGGATTGTTTGCAGAGCACAAAGAATTCTTCTTCTACCTTAAAAATAATTCACTGTCAGCTTCATCCATCAGCCGGGATCATTCTCAGGAACATGTGTGGGTATGAAACTAGTTCCACATAAAGCACAGGTTCCCGTTTGCAAAAATCAAAAACCTGACAGCCCAGGTTTGGGTTTTTTTTGTTTTTTTTGTTTTTGTTTTTGTTTTTTGTTTTTTGTTTTTTTGTTTTTTTTTTGCTTTGTTTTGGTGTCTCACTATGTAGCCCTGGCTGACCTCAAACCCAAAACCCAATGGAGAGGAGATTCTCTTTTCTCAGCCTCCTGGGTGCTGGGATTTACCATACCTATCCTCGAATTTTTTGATCTTTACAAATTGACACGTTTTTATTTTACAGAAATTAATGAGACCAAAGAAACATGTGTGAGTCCTTGTACAACATCCTGCCCAAGTCAGCAGCAACCAAGCGGTGACAATGGGTCAGATGGCCTCTTCTCCCACTCGAGAGATGACAGAGATGATCGGGGTCCCAGGTATGTGTTGTGTAGAACATTGAGCAAGCTACCAAAGAAGACACACAGTAATAGCCGCTTAGCCTCTTGCACAGACAGCATCTTGGGAGCCTGCCCAGTTACTACCAGAGCAGGAGAGAAACAGCAGTAGCTCTTTAAGGGTAAGAGAAGGAGGAGGTGTTATTCGTATTTACTTATGTGTGTACATGTGTGTGCAGGTAGCCATGGAGGCCAAAACAAAGTGCTGGGATCCCTAGAACTAGAATTACAAGTGGCTGTGAGCTGCCTGAAGTGGTCACTGGGAACTTGTCTCATTTCCTCTGCAAGAGCAGCAAACACTCTTAATCACTCAGCCATCTTATCATGTCTCCAGACAGACCCTAGTTCTTTTGGGGGAAAAATGTATTCATCATTAGTGTCAGGGGAGAATATGAAAGCAAATGTGTGTGAACAGGCACCGTGGCACACATATGGAGGTCAAGAGTCAGTCTGCAGAGTCAGGGGATCAAGGTCAGCTCCTCAGGCTTTGCCTTTACCCACTGAGACATCTTGTCATCTCCCCTGCCCCTGCACTGAGACAGGGTCTCACTCTATAGCCCAGGCCAAACCTCAACCTCATGAACCTCCTGCCTCAGTCTCCTGAGTGTTGGCATTACAGTTGTGCACTACTGGGGCTGGAGAGATGGCTCAATGATTAAGAGCCCTGGCTGCTCCTCCAGAGGACCCTGGTTCAATTCCCAGCTCACAATTGTCTGCATTCTAGTTTTAGGGGATCCAACACCCTCACACTAACATGCATGCAAGCAAAGCACCAATGCAGATTAAAAACAAACAAATAAGCAAACAAACAAAGGTGCAGGCGCCGTGCCTGGCTCACACCAGTCTTGTTGATGACAGTGATCAAAGTATTTCTATTAGGCCAGACAGTGCAGCTCTTTTTAAATGCTGAAAGCAATAAAATTGAGTAAAGTCCTAAAAACTATAAAAAAAAATTAAAGGAGGAGACGGTGCTGGGATGTCCCGGATGAGAACTTAAATCAGAATCCCCAGTGCCCATGCAAACACCCCGGCATCTCTCTGCATCTGTAATATGAAGACTAAGGAGGCTGAGCCAGGCGGGAGGCCTGGGGCTCGCTTGCCAGCCAGTCTACCCAAATCAGTAGTCTCCAGGTTCAATGAGAGAGTGAGTCCATAGTTCATAGTTGAAAGCTATGGCAAATATGATAGAGGAAGACTGCTGGTGTTCGCCTCTGGCCTCCGTGTGACCTTGCACACAGTCAGACCAAAGGAAAAGGGAGGAGGAGGACCTCATGTGAGGCTTCAGATTGAGAACTTTAGACAGAATGGGTGTAGGAAAGAACTTGAGCGGGTGCCATGGCTCATAGCAGCAATGTCACTGGTGGCAGAGGCAGGAGAGCCACAAGCTTGAGACCAGCCTGGGTCTCCAAACCA
This sequence comes from Rhabdomys pumilio, assembly GCA_030674055.1. NCBI lineage: Eukaryota > Metazoa > Chordata > Mammalia > Rodentia > Muridae > Rhabdomys > Rhabdomys pumilio. Next base: position 43,238,066 of record JANHMN010000018.1, read on the forward strand.
AGCCGAGCCAGGTACAAACCCTTAGCTGTTTTTTCACAGATGACAAGCCGAAATGAGCGTCTTGTGTTTTGCTTTGTGACAGGATGACGAAGCAGTTCCTTCAGAAGCTCTGCAAGCAGCACAAGCTGTACATCACCCCTGCCCTGAACGACACGCTGTATCTGCACTTTAAGGGTGAGTCCCAGGCAAGTCCATAACCAGTGTCCTGAAGAAAGGGGAGAACATGGCTTGCCACGGTCATCTTTGTGCTCAGATGCTTCTCAAGTGGAGATCCATATTGACTGAGTTCCTAAGTGGCCGTCTGAGTACAGGGGAGTCACTCCAGCTTCTTTGGTTGCTTAATTTTTTTTTCTTGCAAAATAGAGGATGGAATCCAGAACCTCAAACTTGCTAAGTAAGCTCAATGCCACCCCGAGATCCAACCCGTTAGCCCACCCTCTCCTTTGTATTTGGAAACAAGGCTCACTAGATTCCTGGCTAGCCTTGAACTCACTCTGTAGCCCAGAGGGATCTTGAACTTTCCATCCTCCTGTCTCACTCAACCAAGTCCCAGGGATTACAGGCCTGTTTCTGACCAGTGATGACCAGGATCTCCAGCTCTCTGTCGGGGCCCAGAGTGACGTGGCTGACCCGCTCTTATCGCTCATCTGTTTGTCTGTATATTTATTTGAGGAGATCTTTCCTGAGAGCCTTCCATGCATGGGACTTTCTCGGTACTGGGATCCAGAGGTGGACGTGGCCCAGATGGTCTAGGAGCCCTGTAAGGTGGCATAGGCATGAGTGAGCAACTGCAGGGAGACGCACCAGCCTCAGTACACAGGCCTGAGAGTTTGGAAGGATGCCCCACCTGTCTCCTCACCTCTGCCCCCTCTGAAATTCCCCACCTGGCATCCGAGCATAGCAGTGGTTAGAACAACAGATGCTGGTGGGGCAGAGACTAAGGGAGAGGGAGGAGGAGGAGCCAGCATGTCAGGCTGAAGTGGATTTAGACAGAGAAAGGGAACTGGGAGAAGAGGTGCCTACCTCAGTTACATGTCACTAGTTAATAAATCGTCCTGAAACTCGGCAACTTCCAATACAGCCTCAGTTCTCCACCATGCAAGCCTCTCACTGGCTGTTGGCTCTACATTCTGCAAGCTGCCAAGAGAAAGAACAGGATGGGAATAGCGGTCCCAGTACCAGAAGTGACACATGGCCAGGCTTCTGCCTTATCTGTCGTCTCAGGGCCACCCTCTTCTTACTGTATCAACACAGGGCCTTTGATAAGGTTAGGGGATGGTGCAAGGTCAGAATGGAAAAATGGATGGGAGGCCTTTGAGAAGTCAAGGAGAGAAAAGATTAACAATGGGATCTAGTGATGAGGATGTCACGGGGACCCCAGCTTCTGCTTGGAGATGGCAGGAACAAGAGAGGGAGGGTGGCTTGAGACTGCTGCTGGAGGAACTGAGGGAGCAAAGGAGCTTTTCCTAGTGAGGGACACACATGGGTCAGAACTGGAAGGGTGGGCCAGAGAGAGAGAGAGAGAGAGAGAGAGAGAGAGAGAGAGAGAAAACAATGATGTCAGAGGGCAGAAAAAGACACATAGAGGCACAAAGATGAGCTCAGCAGTGATCTAAGAGGGCTTGGGTGTGGTTCACACCAGGTGTGGGGCCTTGGGTTCACTCTCCTATGCTAGAAGTAAAAAAATGAGGAGGGGTGGCTTTGCAAAGAAAAACTGTTACTAGCTGGGCATGCTGACACATGCCTTTAATCCCGGCACTTGAGAGGCAGGGGCCGTCAGATCTTTCCAGGTTCTAGGCCAGCCTGGTCTACATAGCAAGTTTCAGAGTAGCCAGGACTACATACAGCAATGGTTTTCAATTCTTTTGGGAGTGTCAAGTGACTCACAGGGGTAGACTAAGACCATTGGAAAACACAGGTATTTATAGTACAATTCATAACAGTAGCAAAATTATGGAGTAGCAGCGAAAACGATGTTATGGTTGGGGGATCACCACAACATGAGGAACTGTGTTAAAGTGTGTCAGCATTAGGAAACTTCAGAACCACTGACAGAGAGAGACCCAGACTCAAAAAGGAAAACAAAAAAAAATCTTAGGAAGGAAGGAAGGAAGGAAGGAAGGAAGGAAGGAAGGAAGGAAAGAAGGAAGGAGGAAGGAAGGGAGAGAGGGAAAAAAGAAAGAAAAGAAAAGGAGGAAAAAAGATATGGATGTCTTAATCTCTCAATTCCAAGACCGAGGTACCAGCAGATTCAGTGTCTTCTGAGGGCTGCTTCCAAGTTCATGGATGGAGACTTCTATGACTCCAGTCTATAGCCCAAGGAGGTCTTGAACTTGTGATCTTCTTGACAAAGCCTGTAGGGAGCTGAGATCACTGTTGTGTGCCACTATGCCAGGCAGGTTCTCTCTAAAAGGACACTAATCTTGTTGTGCAGGCCCCACCTTCATAAACTCCTCACACAGACACCCCCCCCCCCACACACACACACCCACACAAGGCTCCTTCTCTTAGCACCCTGGAGGTAATGTCCTTTAACGTCAGAATTGCAGAGACCCAAACACACAGCCTCTGCCAACCAGCAAAACCTGCAGTCCAGGCACACTGGGCACACCGGACCCTCAGCAGCCCCTCCCCGCAGGCTTCGACCGCATTGAGAACCTGGAGGAGTACACAGGCCTGCGCTGCCTCTGGCTGGAGTGCAACGGCATCCAGAGGATAGAGAACCTGCAGGCCCAGAGCGAGCTGCGCTGCCTCTTCCTGCAAGTGAACTTGCTGCACAAGATCGAGAACCTGGAGCCGCTCCAGAAGCTGGACGCCCTCAACCTGAGCAACAACTACATCAAGACCATCGAGAACCTCTGTAAGCCTAGCAGCCCTGCTCCGCACCACACCCAGCTGAGATTCTAGCGTGTGGGCCGGGAGCAGGTGGCACAGATGCTCACTTGTGCCGCCTCCCCTCCAGCCTGCCTCCCTGTCCTGAACACGTTACAAATGGCCCACAACCGCCTGGAGACGGTGGCAGATATTGAGCACCTCAGGGAGTGTCTGCGACTCTGTGTCCTCGACCTCTCCCACAACTCGCTGAGCGACCCCGAGATCCTGAGCGTGCTTGAGAGCATGCCCTGTCTGGTAAGTACATGTCACAGACTTCGAGCTTCTGGCTGTGCTTCAGAAACATCGCTCTCCCTCTTTCCCTCCCTCCCTCCTTCCTCCCCTCCCTCTCTCCTTCTTCCTTCCCTTCCTTTCCTTCCTTCTTCCTTCCCTCCCTCCTCCTTCCTTCCCTCCCTCCTTCCTTCCTTTTCTCCCTCTCTTCCTTCTCTCCCTCCCTTCCTTTTTTTCCTTCTGTCCTTCCTCTTTCCTTTTGTAGTTGTGTGACTTTTCCTAGGGAGACTTGAACAATTATCTGGATGTCTTTAATGAGACACTGTCAAGAGATCAGAGAACAGTTTCCACCTACATGGGACCAAACCCATGAGTTTCCGGGGGTTGCTTACAAGAGCATGGGTGACTCACCTTGTATCCTGGGCAGCACAAGATTCTCCTGAGAGCTGCTTCCCAGGATGGCTTGCAGGCTGCTCTCCGCAGTGCCTGAGGGGTGTCTTCCACACAACCTCAGAACACAGCCAAGACCTCATCCACGTGAAGTTTCAGCTTTCTGAGATTCGGGAGTTTAGTTTTGTTTACTTTTAGCGCCTTGTGTGTTTCCTTCTGTCTTCTGAGCCCTGCTTGTATCCCCTGGGAGGGGATATTTCAAGCTGGAAGAAATAGCTTCAGAATGGTGTGGTTTTTTTGTTTTTTGTTTTTTTTGTTTGTTTGTTTTTTTTCAAGACAGGGTTTCTCTGTGTAGCCCTGGCTGTCCTGGAACTCACTCTGTAGACCAGGCTGGCCTTGAACTCAGAAATCCACCTGCCTCTGCCTCCAAGTGCTGGGATTAAAGGCGAGCGCCACCACCGCCCGGCCAGAATGGTGTTTTTAACTTAGTTTCTCAAATGGCAGATGTCACCTAGCGGGGGTAGTTTCCTTCTATTTAAAACATTGCAGTGGCTATATGTGATAGTTCCTATGAGCTATTTATACTAGATCCCTTTACACACACACACACACACACACACACACACACACACACACACACACCTATTCTGTCAGTCCTGGTTTTTTGGTTTTTGGTTTTTAGCAACCCTGACTAAGCTGTCCTGTTCCCTGCATTGGTCTCGGAACTGTTCTAGCCAGAGCTGATCCAGGTGTCCCCAGGATTACTGTTCAGTCAATCCCTTTTGATCTGAGCATCAGTCTCTGCTGTTGCCTTATTTCGTTCATTTGATAAGGAAGCTGTCCAGGGAGGCACATCCTGGGCCTAGACCTGGGGAACTTTGCCACTTCCTAAGCTCTATTGACTCTGGTGTTTCCTGTGAATGGAGGGTAGTCAGCGAGCACCTTCCCATGGGGTGCATCACCCTAGGCCTGCAGCCTCCCTCTCCACAATGTGCCTGCCTGCCTGCCTGCCTGCCTGCCTACTTGCCCTTGAGATAGTTCCTGTCATCTTTGCAGCTGTCTTGGTGGAAGAGCATGGGGTCATCTCTAACTCTCATATTCTTTCTTTGTGTATGAAAAAAAAACCTTGGTTCATATGGGAGAGTCAGACTCAGTGTTGGGTCCTCTCTTCTAGCTATCAAAATGGTTCTATGCACTTAACAGAATGGGTTGAGGTCCTTACCACTTCTGCCAGAACCACTGAGGTTCTGCTCTGCTTCTATCACTGTGTAGTGTCAGGTCTAAGCCAATCTCTCTCCTCTCTCTCTCTCTCTCTCTCTCTCTCTCTCTCTCTCTCTCTTTCTCTCTCTCTCCCTCTCTCTCTCCCTCCCTCTCTCTCTCTCTCTCTCTCTCTCTCTGTGTGTGTGTGTGTATGTGTGTGTGTGCGCGCGTACGCACCGATAAATGTGCGTGTATGTGGAGGCTGGAGGTCAACCTCGGGTGTTGTCCTTCACACAGCATCTCCTCTTACAAGGATGCCAGTCAGGTAGTTGGGGCCTAAGCAACTCACTCTCAGTTACCCTGTGATCCTGTGTCAATGATCATGCCTGCAAATATAATCACATTCTGAGGTACTGAGGAGGAAAGCTGGGGGCTGGCAGACAGGAAGTGGGACCACACAGGACACTCCAGTCTATTCCAGAAGTGGTCACCTCTTATTGTTGATTTTCTGAAAGAACACCGCACAGCATAAGCTTCCTGAGGAACAGAGAGGCACACCTCCCCACCGTCTTCGGTCCAGTAGAGCCAGGCTCTGCTTTTGCCCACAGTCCTCCGGGAAGACACATCAGGCTTTGCCACTTAGCACATTCTCTAGGGCTCTGGTTACCTCATCAGCACTCAGATTGTTCAGAGACATATTCTTCTATTCACCAAAAGCGTAGTGGGCCCAGAGCTTGGGCCATACCTCTGAACATTCTCGAATTAGAATGGGCATGCCGGGGTGTGCCTTCTTCGGCTCCATATACCTTTTCTGGATGAATCCCTCACACCCTGGGTACCAGTGAATGCTGGCATAAGTGAATGTGAGTCTCATGTGGCCCTAGCTTTGTACTGTCACTCAGCTAGCAGTAGAGGCCACTGTTTTGGGTTTTGGGTTTCGAGACAGGTTTGTGTAGCCTAGACTGGCCTTAAACTAGCTTGCTGTGTTGGGGAGAGTGATCTTGACTTCTCCTGACTTTGTGTCTCAAGTGCTGGAAACATCTTTGCACCCCTACACCAGTTAAAACTGGTCACCTGACCATTTTTTGTGATCCTTTTCCCTCCCTCTCCCCAGTACAAAGCAGTCCTTATCACCTTCTTCTGGAAAACTTTTCAGCTTCCTGCTGTGGACCTTGAAAATACAGCAAGGGGAGTGAAGGAGCCATGACACCAGAGCATGGTCTGGTGGTTTGAATAGGAATGGCCCCCATAGGCTCATAGATTTGAATGCTTGGTCATTAGGGAGTGGCACTACTTGACAGGGATTAGAAGGTGTGGACTTCTTGGAGTAGCTGTGGTCTCCTTGGTGTACTTCGGGGTTTCAAATGCTCATGCCAGGCCCAGTGTCTTATTCTCGATGCCTGCAGATCCAGATGTAGAATTCTCCATCATCATATCTGCCTGCGTGCTGCCATGCTTCCTGCCATAACGACAATGGACCAAAGCTGAAATTTTAAGCAAGCCCCAATGAAATGTTTTTCTTTGTAAGAGTTGCATGGTCATGGTATCTCTTCACAGCAATAGAACACTGACTAAGACACATGGCAAGTTCAAAGCTAATTCATTTGCATCTAATACAGATATATTTCCCCAGCAACATAAGCCAGTTTAGATATGAAAAATATCTGATGTGATCAGGCAAACAGACTACAAAACGGTTCTTATTAGTCCGCTGAGCCTCCTCAGGTAGAGGCCAGAAGGTGCACATCTGGCCAGGGGAGAGGGGTGCTGCCATTGCTGGGTCAACTTTCCTTACTGTATTCTGACCCCCAGGGCATCTGGTACCCAGTGGGAAAGACCTCTCTTGGCAACCTGTACATCCAACCTAGTCGGTGCGTCGCTGTGTGTTTTGTTATGGTTTATTTGTTTTGAGACAAGGTCTCATGTAGCTAACTAAGCCTGGCCTCGCTCAGCCATTGATTATCTGTTACCCTGAAAATATTTTCTTGAAATATGTCCCAGGTAGGAAGAACCAGAAACAATTAGATCAAAGTGTGCTTCAGTAGGAGATGTTGAGACATGAAGCTAATAGAACCACTGAGCTGGGAAGGGCTGTGGGGAATACTCTCCAGGATCTCTCTGGAAGAACCTTCCAGGATAGAGAAGAGGGTGGCTGAGGAGGCTGGGCAGCTCCAGTGGCTCAGCACGGGAGACCTCCTCATGGTCCTGTCTCTGTACCAGGGCGTGGCACTGGCACTTTGTTTTGCTTAAGAAAATTAATTGTGTTGTTATTCTGAGGGCATGTGATATGATGATGCTAATATCTTAGGTTTTATTATTACTAACACACGCTGTGGGGGGGTGCACATGTGCATTCGTGCGTGCATGAATGCATGTATGTGTGGTACGTGTATTTATGTGTGTGTAGGCGTAGATATGTTGGGCAGGAAATGCATGTAGAGGTGAGAGGACAATGTTCAGGAGTTGGTTCTCTCCTGCCATGTCAATTCTGGGGACTGAACTCAGGTCGTCGGCCTTGGCAGCAAGTGCTTTACCACAGACCCTGTTGTCCTGCTTTGATAATCAGTTTGGCCCTGCATGTTGCTTTGCAGCGTGTGCTGAACCTGATGGGAAACCCAGTGACCAAACAAATCCCTAACTACCGCAGGACAGTCACTGTTCGTCTGAAGCAATTGACTTACCTGGACGATAGGCCGGTTTTCCCCAAGGACAGGTAAGAAAGGACCTGGGTCATGTGTATTTGAATGCTTGTAGTTAGACTTTCAAGTTTTTTGATTTTCGCCTCTGGACCCCATTAATGGCACCGTAACTTCCCACTCAGGAACAGGAGCACTCACCCACAGAATCTTTCCTTTTCTTTTTTTTTTTTTTTTTTTTTTTTTTTTTAGGATTTACTAATTTATTTTATGTACACCAGTATACTGTCGCTGTCCTCAGACACACCAGAAGAGAGTATCAGATCCCATCACAGATGGTTGTGAGCCACCGTGTGGTTGCTTAGAGTTGAACTCAGGACCTCTGGAAGAGCAGTCAGCGCTCTTAACCTCTGAGCCATCTCTCCAGCTCCAAATCTTTACTATTTTTACAACTACTCTGTGTGTGTGTGTGTGTGTGTGTGTGTGTGTGTGTGTGTGTGTGTGTGT
>JANHMN010000018.1:43245910-43275153 GCA_030674055.1 Rhabdomys pumilio
TGTGTGTGTGTGTGTGTGTGTGTGTGTGTGTGTGTGTGTGTGTGTGTTGGTACACCTGCTCACACAAGAGGTCAACTTGCACTACATTGGTCCTGGGGCCTGAACACTGAACTCAGGCCATCAGGCTCAGGAACAGAGACGCCTTTCCCTGCTGAGGCATCTCATGGGTTCTTGTCTTCGGTTTTTTAAAATCTTGTAAATAATGCTTCTGGGAGCATTTGGGTGCACATTCCTGTGTGGGCATGGTTTGCTCTCCTTGAGTAAATAGACAGGACTAGAAGTGATGCCAGGTGACAGTTTCATGCTGGGCCTCTGAAGAGCCACCAAATGCTTTTCCAAAGCAGCCTCACTGTCTTACTTTCTTTTCAGCATTGTGAGAGGACCTGAGTTTTCTGCATCCTTGCCAAAGTCACATTTCTACCCCTGCTGTGGGATGCCAAGTGCAGCTTGTCATGCTTGACATGGGCTCCTCCCTGGGGGCTCTTGGAAGGCAGGTTTTCCTTATGCACCGGACATTGTCACCTGTTCTTTGGGAAATGCTGGCGTTGTGCCTCTGCTCATTTAAAACAATAGTGTACTTTTTGAAAAAAAAAAAAAACCAAGCAGTTTTGGATGAAGGAAAAGTAGTTTCCCAGTATGAAAATCTTGCATCCTGCTGGGCGGTGGTGGCGCACGCCTTTAATCTCAGCGCTTGAGAGGCAGAGGCAGGCGGATTTCTGAGTTCAAGGCCAGCCTGGTCTACAAAGTGAGTTCCAGGACAGCCAGGACTACTCAGAGAAACCCTGTCTCGAAAAAAAAACTAAAAAAAAAAAAAAAAGAAAAGAAAATCTTGCATCCTTGGGGATGCTTGTTAAAGCTGAGGGGCCAAAGTTGACATAAGATTAGTAAGTGAACTCCAACATTTTTAAAAAAGATTTATTTGGGTGTGTGTGTGTGTGTGTGTGTGTGTGTGTGTGTGTATCTGTGTCCATCTGTCTGTGCACCTGGTGAGACCAGAAGAGGACAAAAGACCCCTGGAGCTGGAGTTACAGGCAATTGGGAGCCACCCAATGCGTGTGCTGGGATCTGAATTCTCATTCTCCACAAGAACAGCAAGCATGCTTAACCACTGAGCCATCTCCAGCTTACTGAATGTGAAGAAATGAGTGAGTTCAGGGGCTGAAGAGATGGCTCAGTCAGTAAAGTGCTTCCTTCATAAGCATGAAAACTTAAATTTGCCGGGTGGTGGTGGCGCATGCCTTTAATCCCAGCACTTGGGAGGCAGAGGCAGGTGGATTTCTGAGTTCGAGGCCAGCCTGGTCTACCAAGTGAGTTCCAGGACAGCCAGAGCTACACAGAGAAACCCTGTCTCGAAAAACCAAAAAAAAAAAAAAAAAAAAGAAAACTTAAATTTGGCCCCAGAACCCACAGGAAAAGCTGGCACTGTGGTAGGTGCCTGCCATCCCAGCTCTGGAAAGGTGGAAACAGTGTTCCTGGAACACACTGGTCAACCAGCCTAGCCTACTCAGGTCCCAGGAAGAGACCCTGCCTCAGAAACAAGGTGGATGGTACCTGAAGAGGAAAGACACCCAAGGTCACGCCCTGGCCTTCATGTGCACATTCATACATGTACATCTGCACACACATGTACAGACAGGCACAAGACCAAAGAACAAACACATCTGGCCAGACAGCATATGTTTATAATTTTCTTTTAACCTTTATAAGCTGTAAGGAGCCTGATAGAGAGATGGCTCAGAGGTTGAGTGTTGAGGATTGCTCTGCCCCACGTTTGGGGGCCAAAATGTCAAGGACCACTTTATCGATATTGGAACCTGCACTGCCAAAAGCCTTGGGGGCTAAATTGTTAGAGCCTGAACTGCCCCAAGCTGCTCCAGTCCGCGAGTCAGGGTTCAGCAAGAGAGAGTAAGGATGGACGCAAGGAATGGAGACCAGACAGAGTATGATTCAATCCCATTTATTCTTCAGTCTCTCTTCTCTTCTGGTCCCTAGTTCCCAGTACCAAGTCTCAGGTCCTAATCCCTGTTCCAGCTGTAATAAGTCTAAAGTCCTTTCTAGTTCCAAGTGTAGTAAGTCTCAAGTCCTTATCCTAGTTCTAAGTTGCTAGTCTCTTTCCCAGTTCCAAGTTACCTTGATCCAAATGTCTGTCTTCTGTCTGCCTCTTGCCTTTTATATGTCTTACTTCTCAGTCACGCCTTTAAGTCTCACACACCCAAGGGAATATCCTGGTATCTAAAACAAGATGTTATCAGAGTGTGCTCAGCTGTTGTAGGCTGTTGTAAACAAGTCTCTTGTCAGGGTATGTGGCTCAAGATGGCTGCAAGGATGACACCTTTTGTCAGCTCCCCACAGTTGAGAACATTTGCTGTTTTTGCAAACCACTTTGGTTGGATTCCCAACACAGCTTATAACTAACTACCTCTAACTCCAGCTCCAGGAGGAGCCCTCTCCTGGATTCTGATGTCGCCTGTACTCTTACGGTATACATACACACACATAAAATGAAATATAAACACACCTTTAAGTAAAAGAGTTAATTCAGCCCTACATCCTCCTCCTGTGTCCCTTCTCCCACCCACTTCCCTGACGCCCGCGGTCTCACACTTCCTGGAACTCATTATTTAGCCTCAGCTGGCCTCGAACTCATGGCACTGTTCCTGCTCAGGTGTGGACAGCACTTACCCACACCCAGCCCCCAGTTCTGTCCTTTGCCCTTACCTAGGGCGTGTGCAGAGGCATGGGCCCGAGGAGGGTATGCTGCAGAGAAGGAAGAGCGTCGCCAGTGGGAGAGCAGGGAACACAAGAAGATAACTGACAGCCTGGAAGCCTTGGCCATGATCAAGCGGCGGGCTGAGGAACGGAAGAAGGCAAGAGACAGAGGTATGCCCCAGACCGCAGCTGTGCACGCTGCGGAGTGTGCCCCTTTCCACATGTCCCTGGTGTATGGTCTAGGAAACATACACAGGTCAGACACTGCAGATGGACCAAAGAGAAATTAGTGTCAAAACAATTCTTTGGTGGGCATCCAGTTCTCTCATGTAATAAGGAAAGCTGATATGCATGCTAATGGAATGGATGTATGCAGGTTTTACATAAAGAATTAAATCCTGGGGCCTGCAGAGGTGGCTCAGCAGTTAAGAGCACCGGTTGCTCTTCCAGAGGACCCAGGTTTGATTCCCAGCACCCACAGGGTAGCTCGTAAGCATCAGTAAGTCTAGTCCCAGGGAATCTGACACCCTCTTCTGGTTCCCATGAAGGGCATCACAGTCAGGTCTTCCTGTAGTCTCACAGTTGTGGGGCTGAGGGCTCTGACTGACAAGAAGACATAGCATCAAAGGGCAGAAACATGCTTAGGACTCCTTCAAAACATGTCGAAAATTCTGTCTTAACCCCAAGCTGAAATTCATGGGATGATTTTTTAATTTTTAATTTTATGATCAATGTGTGTATGTAGTGGGCACAGACACGTTGGGCAGGGTTGGGGCCTTTCACAAATTCCCGGGTCCTTCCTGAGACAAGGGCTTGTGAGCAGCTGTCAGCCTGTGTCCCTGAGGGCATACTCAAAATGATCTTTATCCTCAAGACAACCTTCCAGTCAGCTTACCAGCACATCCTTGGACCAGCCCAGCCTTAGGCAGAGCTCCAACTTCAACTCTGGACTTTACTTCTCTAGGGGAGACACCCCTGCCGGACAGCGAGGAGAGTATCCCCACCAGCCCGGAGGCTCAGCAAAAGCCACCCATGGTGGAAACCCAGAAGAAGATGGAGTTGTTTGTGAAGGAGAGCTTTGAAGCCAAAGATGAACTGTTTCCAGAGAAGCCAGGAGGAGAGGAGCTGCCTGTGGTGGTGGTGAATGGAGCCGTGGAAGATCCAGGCTTGTGTGGGAGCCAGGCTCACACCCAGACACCTGTGGTGGTTACCCCTGAAGGTAAGGCAGCTGAGATCAAATAAGACAGCCCCTGACCCTGCACAGCTATGACCCCTGACCCTGCTGCACACAGCCGTGGCCCCCGACCCTGCTGCACACAGCCGTGGCCCCTGACCCTGCTGCACACAGCCATGGCCCCTGACCCTGCTGCACACAGCTATAGCTCCTGACCCTGAACAAAGTTACGATTCAGACTCTGAGACCACTGCTGTGGTTCATTCTAGAAGATAAAGTCCATGGGAAATCTTATTTCCAAGGGAGAAGAGTGCACCTTTGGAAACATGTCACATTAAAACCAGATGAAATTATATAAGATAATAATATATAAGGGAAAGCTATCGGCAGACGATTTGACTTAAGCCAGTGGGTCATTTTGAACCAATAGAAGGAACAGTGGTGTTTTCTATTGGGTTTTAGATGAAGGCTATCCCAGCCAAGTGTTTTGACAAACTCACTGCGCAAAAGGAATGGTGCTGTCAAACAAACACTCAGGACTGGCTCACGGCCCAGAGGCCACTTTCATTATAAATGGTAGACTCATTAAAAATGTAGAGCTGGAAAGAGAGACAGGTAGATCTCTGGAACTCTCTGGCCAGTCAACCCGGCTTTATCCATGAGCCCCAGGTTCTAGCAGGAGACCCTGTTCTAGTCTGCTTTCTATTGCTGCGATAAGACACTCTTACCATAATTAAAGAGAGGGAGAGGGTTTACGCAGCTTACACTTCCAAGTCATAGCCATCCCTGAGGACACCAGGGCAGGAACTCAAGCAGGAAATAGAAGAACACTGCTTGCTGGCTCAGTCTCTGGCCCATGCTCAACTAGTTTTTTTTTTTTATAGATTTCAGGGCCACTTGCCCAGGGAATGGTGCTTTGCAATGTGGGCTGGATCCTCCTATACCAACTAGGAATCAAGACAGTACCTCAGAGACATGCCCCCGGGCCCATCTGATGAGACAGTCCTTCATTGTAGGCTTCCCTCTCAGATGACTCTAGGCTGTGGTTACTGATAGGTAACGCAAGATGACACAGGAGCTGGCTTGGAATGTTTTGTGTCCACAGAGCCATGGACATAACTTTCAGAGCCCCAACTTGACAGGGTATGAGGTCTGGCCCAGAAAGTAAGTCCTGCTGCTAGAAGTCTGGAAGTGCTGTGTTCTCACTAAGGGATCTGTATAAGATTGGGTGCCAGGGCTGCAGGAATTGGCATGCAAGTGAAGGGGCCTGGGCAGGGCAGAGCCTCAGCAACCCACCGAGCTGGACTTGACCTCGGTCTCACTGAAATCCACACTGTGAGTCCACACTGCCAAATGCCAAAGGTATGAACTAAGAACAGCCACTTGTCTTTGCTCTGCAACATCTTCACAGAGCTCTGAATATCCAAGTCCTTTATAGGCTTGATGGGAGTCGGGGCAGGAGTACTTCTGGTGTTCCCAGGACCTTAGGTTTAGTGGCTCCAGTGTGGGGACTCAGGTACCCCAGGCTTAAGAGAGGCAGGAAATACAGGACAGAGTGCAGCAGGAGGCATGCAAGAGCAGTCTAGAGAGGAGAGTGAGGCAGGGAGATCAGGTATCCCAGGCTGGCGGGGGTAGGGGCAGCCATGGCCATGGCCATAGCGGCAGTGTTGGTGATGCACGCCTTTGATCCCAGTACTAGGAAGGCAGAGGCAGGTGGATCTCTGAGTTCAAGGCCAGTCTGGTCTACAGAATGAGTTTCAGGTCAGCCAGGGCTACACAGAGGAAATCATCTCAAAACAAGACAAAACAAAACAGAAATGGAGAGAGAGGGCATGGGGTGGGTACTGGAGAGCCACAACCACCAAGAGAAACCTGCTTTTGATGCCCTGCTATGCATGTTCAACAGGTATGCTGTGTGGTTCTTCTGGGTTTGATAGGGTTCTGTGCCAGAATGTCTATCTGGGCACATGCCTTGCTTTGGTTGTAGCTTCTACAATAGGGAAGGCTTGCTGTCTCTAGCTCAGGGCACATGGAAGGTGAATTGACAGACCCTTAGCCTGCCTGTTTGAGCTTCTGGGAACATGTCTGTTCAGCAAGGGTCTTGCTTGTCCTACGGCTTTCCACACGCGGATGCTCTGTGGCTGGTATTTGAAGGTACTGGGCTCCCAGGTTCAGCATGTGGGGCTGTCTCACCACCTCCGATAGAAATGTCACAAATGGATCTGCAGATCAAGATGGACTTCCTGGCTCAGCCACTCCTCCATGTGCCCAGCTGAGGTGGCAGTGTGAGTGGACACATCACACAGGGACAAGGCTTAGGAACTTGGCAGAGAAGGGCTCATAATGCTTCTGCCCACCCAGGCAGCCTTGCTGTGTTAGCTGTCACAGGCCCTGACCCTGGAAAGCAGGCAGCCATGCACATGGTGGACAGGCAGTGCAGGCTTGCAGTGAGGCCTCCACCAGGGCTGGCCCCTCTGGGCTTTGGAATCAACACTTGTTCTGAGCACATCCCTTCCCCTTTTTGCTGGGCAGTCAGGCTGTCTACTCTGGGATCAGCTGCTTCTGCAGTCTCTAGACTCACCTGTCACAAGAGGGCCAGCTTCTTCCAGTCTTTCCTTTCCTTCTTCCAGGTCTGTCCCTCCACCAAAACCGCTAGCTTGTCACCCTAACCTTTGTATTTGAAACCAGTGCTGGGCCAGTAACTTCTCACTGCTCTTCCTCAGAGTCCACATCTCCAGTGGCAGCTTCTGATGGGGCCAGGACTGAAGACACAGAAGCCATTGTCCTGGAGACCGAGAGGCTTTTCATCAATGTGAGCAGGGGGCTTCAAGCTGGGGGGTGTGATACCTTTGTGGTCCCCACTGAGGAGTCCCCCAGGAAGCAGGTATATCACAGTTAACAAGGCAAAACCCCAGTCACCCTACTGAGACTCAGACTTGGAGGCTGGTCCATTTACCTCACTTGGGCTGTGAGAGCCACACTAGAGGTTCCAGGGACATTACAGTGCAAAGCAGTTCTGTGGCTAGCCCTAGAGTCACACTATATCACTGGAGTCTGCTGGGCCTCACACCCACAGTCTGGTAGGTGGTTCTGGCCACCTCATTGGCTGGTCTCCACTCTGCTTCCTGTTGGCTCACCATGGTGTGACTGTCCAGGGTCTCTCCAGCAAATGTTGGGTTACAGCTCCTCCCATGTGGATGACAATCCAATGTATGTCCTGCATGCAAGGTGTGAGAAACCACGCGCTGTCACATGGTCCCAAGGCCTGCAATTCAGTGGAGCAGTAGTTTAAGAGGCACTCAAACCACATGAGCTGAGCCTCGCTCTGCCTGCCCCAGCCTAAGCTTTGAGTTGAGAACTGGCCATCCAGAGCACAGTGAAGATACAGTGGAGTCTGAGGCTGCCTTGCTTGAGACATGGCATGGACTGAGTGTTCTGAGATAGCCAGTATTATCATCCTGATATTGCGGAGTAGAAACGGGAGAGACAGAGAGGTTAAGCAACTTGCCCAAGACCACACATCTAGGAAACAGGGGCATGATTTTCTGATTTTCAGGAGGTACAGACTAGTGTGTAACAGGCACTTTTGAGTTTGGGTTCCCTGTCACAAAAGAGAGTGAAGAGGCAATCTCCCTGTGCCTAGCCTGCAAACCCTCTTCCATTACCCACACCTTAAGTGTCAGTGTGGCTATGAGCATGCTGAGGTCTGGGGGGCATGGGTGGAAGCTGCTGAGGGGCCTTGGTGACAGTTCCCTTGTCGCCTGATACTTCTTCCACTGTGTCTCTGGATAACCATGTAGTCACTGACTCTTTCAGGACCTACCTGATTTGGAAGATGCTGATGGTACAGACGTGCCTGCAGAAGACCAGACGAAGGTCAGCATCTCCTTCCCTAAAGCCCAGAATGACCTCAACCTGTGGCAGCCCTCACCTGCCTCTGTCTCCCAGGTTCTGGGCTTATAGGAGTGTGCCACTGCCCTTCTGAGGAGACAGCTGCCCTCTAGCCGCTCTGAGGGCTTATTTGAGCGACCTGGGCTTTCTGCTGCCCACTCTGCTGGTGGCTACAGGAAAGGACCTGGGCACAATCAGCCTTCTGCTGTGTTCCCATTCATGCCTCACAAACTCATCTACTACAGCCAGACTTGGAGGGAGGAGGACATGGGGAGGCACCTGACTCTGCTCCCTGGGCATAACCAGGAGCCAGCAAGCAACTGTCAGACCTGTCCCCAGAGGCTTTGGAGGGGACCTCTTCATGAGGTCTCATATCCCTAAATAAACACACTGGCCCACAGCCCTGTGGGGACCAAGGTTGTCCAGGATCAAAATCTGAAGAATTGCTGGGCTTTAGGGTGTGGCGGAGGCTAGAACCCTGCATTGGTGGGATGTATGGAGAATCTGCTGGCTGAGGTTTTTCCTGAGGCCCTGTACCAGCCTGCTTCCTCCCTACCCAGCATGTGCTTTCCTATATTGTGACCACTGGAAAAACAGACAGTTCCCGTTCTCTCACCAGGCATCAGGCATCCGGAAAATCCAGGCCATTTCTAACTTAAGTGACGACAGTGACCTGGAGCTGGACGAGCTGTCCCTCTCCATGTTGGAGGACACTCCCATAGGCACCACAGGCGCCCTCTCACACATATTTTCGGTCTCCAAGGACCTCTCAACAGCAGCCACGGTGCCTTTTGCAGACATATGTACGCCAGCAGCAACAACAGACTTAGAAACCCAAGGTCAAGACCCCGGCACAGCGTCTTCACACCCCCTCATCCAGGAGCTCGAAGAGGATGAACTGGCAGGAGAGTCGGACCAGTCCCTGCCACCCCAAACCTGTTCAAGTGACCCTGCACTTGCACAATCTAGTGAAGATGGAGACAGCCAGCCGCCTGCAGCCACTCCGCTAGGTAACACTTAAGAGGCTATGTAGGAGCTGGGCAGTGGTGGCGCACGCCTTTAATCCCAGCACTCGAGAGGCAGAGGCAGGTGCATTTCTGAGTTTGAGGCCAGCCTGGTCTACAGAGTGAGTTCCAAGACAGCCAGGGCTACACAGAGAAACCCTGTCTTGAAAGACAAAAAAAAAAAAAGTGGCCATGTAGGGACCAACCGTCCAGCTGGTCAAACCTCAGGGAGTGAGTAGTGGAGGGGGATTTCTGCCCATTCCTAGGTCTGGCTGTGGTGTGTCAACCTGGCCCTATGGTTCCAGGCCAAAGGCTCTGGAGGAGGGGACCACAGACATTAGGGCTGAGTGACAAAAGCATTGGTGCTAGTCAGTGGAGGCGTGGCTAGCCGGTGGAGGCATGGCAGCTTTAAATCACACCTGGTGCTGTGTGCAGGCACAGGCTGTCTGGGAAGTTAGCACAAACAGAAGAGTACCCCCAGGGTTGGGTGTGCATTTTAGGTGAGTACTTGCTTTTGGGGTGGCTTATGCTTCCCATTCTCCCCTTGCACAAGGACACACACACACACACACACACACACACACACACACACTACAGTGGGGTGGGTTTCTGATCTCATCAGAGGAGGACCTGATTGGCAGCCGAGTAACATGCTGAGGTGTGGGGCTTAAAGTGTTTATATAAGGAGTCTGTGTTGACCGGGACCAGTCCAAGTACTGACTTATTCTCTCCAACTCTTCAGGAGATGGAGCTGACAGTGAAGCACAGTCCTCGTTGGACCTGGAGGAGCCCAGCACCGGTGTAGGTCTGGAAGATATTGAATTTGGCTTGGACTGAATCCCAAGGCGGTCTACAGTTAGGCTATCGGTGGCACAGCAGATGCAGGGCACCCTTTCCTGTGTATCACTGCTGGTGCTCTCTAGCACCCCACCCTGCATGGCAGGTGCTGGGCAGCTACACCAGTGTGCCTTGTACCCAACACATCGGTTTCCCCTGGTTACAGACCCCACGAGAACATAAACACTTTAAGACCCACATGGTCAGCACGTTCCTGGGCTGCCAGTCAGAACCCCCATCCCACTGTATTAAGTATGTGTCCCCAAGGCAGAGGGAGTGGGCTTTACACATCAGACACTATCTGCTCTGCCACGTGACCATCTGGCTCATGGCCAGTGGACAGATTTATTCAGTCTCAGAGTCAAAATGTCACCACCTATTAAACCTATGTGGACTGTGGCACAAACAACCCACAACAGCTGACCCACACTGCTACCTCAGGAGGCTGAGGAGGGCTAACCTGCCTTTGAGGACAGGAGGCTAAGCCTGACATAGTGGCCCTACTCTCCAGCAACCCTGCTGCACTGAGGTGCAGGGGGTGGCTCTACCCTGGAGAACGTACCCAGATGCCCAGGTTATAGGAGCTGGCCCTTTGCCATGGCTGCATGGAGTTTTTGTGGCATGGTCTCCTAGCTTTCTGCAGCTTCATGTGGCCCAGAGAATGGCAGTAGGAGAAGGAAGGAAACTAGGGGGGACTCAGGGACCCAGCTGTTGGTGCGGCCTTGTGCATCCAGCTCTCGGGCATAACCTACCATCAAATATATGACCCTGACTTGTTCCCCGCTGCTTCTGCCTGGCTCTAAGCTGCTCAAGCTTCCGTGGGCACACTGTTCTGAGGTAGAGGCTCTGTTCTGGAGTGGCTAAACTTAGTGCAGTGCTCCAGGATGAAGAAGGCTAGGCTCGCAGACATGGCTTTCCTCACTCAGAAGCCCATTCGTGGCTTCTTTCGGGCCGGCTGAGAGCCAGAGGGGACAGGTGTCTGCTGCCTGAAAGACATGGTCTGGAGACTAGAGGCCTGGGAGGATGGTGTAGCCACAGGTCCTGGAGTGGCCCTCTCAGGTGGCAGCTTGGCCACGTAGTCCCGGAGGGTCTGTCGACGTTCACGCTGCACACCTTGGGCCCACAGCTCCTGTGTCAACTCCTGGGAGGGTGGTGGAGTCCTGGGTGGTTGAGGACAGGTCTCTGAGGTAGAGAGGTCTTGGCTACGAGGGGCACTACTGGCATCTGGGGAGTCCAAGTAGCTTGTGACCGAGGAGAAGGTGCTAGACAGTTGAGTCCGGCGCTTGGGCCGCTTGGACTGTGTCTGGGGCCCTGAGGTCTGAGCTCGATGTCTTTTCCACCAGGCAGCTGCCCGGCTTTCCCAGGCTTCTGCCAATCGTTCAGTGAGCTCATCCTGCTGGCTGTACTGAGGTGCAGGGGGTGGCTCCGCCCTGGGAAGTGTACTCAGGTCCCCAGGCCGCAGGAGCTGCCCCTTAGCCATGGCTGCTCGGAGCTTCTGTGACAGTGTCTCTTGGCTCTTCTGCCGCTCCATGTGGCCCAGAAAACGGCGGTGGGAGAAGGTGGGGGCGGCCCATACTGGACAAGTGGGGGACAACTCCATCAGGGCCTCCAGCCAGCGGCCGCAACGGGCACTGGCCTGAGAGGTCCAAGAGGGTGTGGACGCCTGGTCCACTAGAGGTGCTGTCGCCCTGGGTGCTGTGCAGTCAGGTGGCTCTCCCAGACTGGAGGTTTGCTGGAGGCGCAGGTGCTGATAGAAGACGTCCCCAGCTGCTGTGAGCTGGAACAGCAACAGTCCTGGGGCAGCGGCACAGGGAGGGGCAGTAGCCAGACCTAGACAAGGAAGAAGAGCTGCAGTCTGAGCCTGGCCCAAGCACCTCCCATATCAGCCCCCAAGCCCCTTCTGCCCAGCGCACCTATGACTGGTGCCTCCAAACGTTCCTGCAGCTGCTGCTGCCTCTTGGGTTCCAACAGGGGAAAGGCAGAGAGGGAGTCGGTGATGGAGGGCAGAGACTGAGGAGGCCCTGCCAGCTGGGGCATGGAAGTCCCCTCTCCTGGAAAAAGGACAGAGAGCTAGGCATACCAGTCCCAACACTCACATGTCTCCATGAGCCCCCACCCGACCCCCTTATCCCCACCTGCCTGGCTGACCTGCTATATGAAGCAGCTGAAGCTGTCCACCCTGGCCCCCTAGGAGCAGAGGCCATGGATAGCCAGGGCTAGCTGGGGGCAGCAGACGGGCAAGCAGGGGTGCAGATGGCAGGCCATGGTCCCACTTAAGCATTGGCACCAGGGGGAGGCGCTCATCCATCAGGTATATTGAGAACTGAGGAAGGAGAGTGAGTGAGCATGGTGGATGCTGGTATCAACCTTCCAACAACCCTCTCCAGGCCACACAGCAGCCTGCAGGTGATGCCCCACACCCAGAAGACGGCACTTCCATCAGCCTTCAAGTCTCTCAACTTGGCCTACCCAACCTAAAACATGTATTGTCTGGGCAGGCAGCAGCACCTGTCTGGGCAGGCAGAGGGTTTTTCCCTAGAAGTCCCTGACATCCATCCCTACACTCCCAACAGCAGACCCTTGTGTCAACTGGGGCCCTGAACCAAAGTCAACCTCTACCTCCTCCCAGGTCCTGATCTAGGCTTGCAACTGACCCAGTCTGACTGCCTGTAGTGAGGTCACGTGCATGAGGATGCATCATTCCTTGGTGCCTCTGACTGTGCGCCAGGCCTGCTGGCAGAAGCTCTGGCTCTGGTGAAGTCAGAAGCAGAGACCAAGAAGGATGGCGCTCACCTGGGTGCAGATAAGATGCAGAGACGTAGAGGTGGGACCTGGCTGCCCAAGGTACTGGGCAAGCAGCACCCGCTCTCCTTTCTGGCAGGCAGCCTCTGCTCCAGCGCGGAACAGCAGCAGCCCACAGCCCGGCGGGCCCTAGAGAAAGTACAGCATGCTCAACCTGACTCTTCAGGCTGGAGTTGGGCCTCCTGCTTAATGCTTCTCCTCACCCTCGCAACCAATACCTGAATGTCAACCATTTTCACACCCGTGCGGTCCCCCACAGTCAGCACCCGGGGGTGGGCAGTGAAGTCTGCCCAGCGCCAGGGAGATGGATCACAGAAGGCAAGCGTCTCAGAGTCCTTGTAGACCGGCTGCAGCCTTGAGGAGGAAGGCAAGCCATGAGTGTGGGCCTGGTGGGGGTTGGGGCACAAGAGTATTGAGGGGTTGGGTTAGAAGGAAGACTAGGGCCATGGAGTGGAAGGCCATGGTTCTGCTTTGGAGTGGAATGTTTTGGGGGACAGGGGAGTTACCCATCTTGTGGAGTCCACAGACATACAGCTCCAGAACGGCTGCAGATGGCCAGCTCTCCTGACAGGTGGGGGCTACAGAGCACAGGGTCCTGGGTTATCATCCAGCAACTTGGCCCTTCTCCCAGACCCCTGTCCACACCGGGAAGCCCACATCCTTTACCTGAGGCTAATACCAGTGGCCCCCTTCTCTACCTGCAGCACCTGCAGGCGTGCTGGAGGCCCCTGCTTATCAATCTTCCACATGGCACAGTGGTAGTCAGAGCGGACGGCCAGAAGTGCTGGGGGGGACAGAGAGGTCAGGCTTGCAGGGTATATGTAGTGGGTGATGGTAGCTAGTTGGACAAGGAAGAGGAAGGGATGGAAGAAAGGGAGGGAAGGAGGAAAGAAATCTTACTTTCTCCCTGGACAGTGCTGGTCACCACCTGCCGTACAGGTCCCCGCAGCTGGATGTGCCCAGGGTCCTCAAGGACCCGAGGGTTGCCACCTGAATTCACACTGACCTCCTGGAAATCTGAGCCCCTGGTTAAGGATTGGGATAGACTCTGGCCGCCTAGCTCACTCTTCCTTTGGCCCACTCTGTGGATGCCGTCAGGATCTCCACCAAATGAGAAAGGATACACAGCTTGTCCAAGGCACCTCCACTAGGGTAGACCAGTTGTCCAGCCCGTGCTGTTCTTCCAGGCAGCCAGGCCAAGGCGCCTCCGGTGAAGGCCTCATCCATCAGCAACTGCTCCCACCGCATGGCCAGCTCTTCATGCAGCAGCCTCCCCATGAGTAATGACACTGACCTGCTCAGGACAGGACCCCCGAGGATGGAGAAGCGACGCAGCCGGCGGCTGAGGGAAGCCCAGGGACACCTAGGGACAGAGCAGCAGAGGCTAGCACTGGGACCGTGAAGGACACACAGAGAACCTCCTGGGCCCCAAACCCTGGATATTTCTGCGTCTCCTAGCAAGTGGCGCACAGATGTCCCCAGTTAGGGCAACCAAAGTCTTTTGTAGGATTTCTGGTAGTTTGGACACTGACTTTTTCCTTGGAACAAGAAGCCATCTGTTAGGCTGGGCGGTGCTGGCGCACACCTTTAATCCCAGCACTCGGGAGGCAGAGGCAGGTGAATTTCTGAGTTCGAGGCCAGCCTGGTCTATAGAGTGAGTTCCAGGACTGCTAGGACCACACAGAGAAACCCTGTCTCGAAAAACCAAAAAAAAAAAAAAAAAAAAAAAAAAAAAAAAAAAAAAAAAAAGCCATCTGTTGCTGCTTGAGTTAAATCAGAGGGATGGAAGTGGGTGAGATGAGAGAGCCCTGTCAACATTCTGAGCACCTGGATGTAGCCATGCCTAAGGCTTACCAGTGACCAATCCGCTTTTCCCTCAACGCTGCTTGGAGCTGGGGATTTTGTGAACTCACGGCTCATGACTGTGTGGGGCTGAAAAAGCCACTATGATGAAAACCTGGTCAGTGTCCCAGCCCCTCCCACATCCCATCACAGGCCTGTCCATGGCTGCTTTCTCACTGGCTACTTGCCCCCAGGGCTGGTATCCACCGAGGTCCTGCAGCAGCCTCTTCACGCTGACTATGGTCATCTTTTTGGAGTAGCCCTGTAGGGAAGGCCTGTCAGGTTCGGACCTTGGGTCTCACTGGGGAGGTGGCTGACCATCCAACCGGCTAGTGGCGGCTTCTTACCCGGTTCCCCTCCAATCTGAAGTTCTCCAGCATGAGTTTCCCCAGGGGTGAGAAGGCTAGATCCCCATGGTCCCACAGGAAGCGGCTGAGCTGTGGGGAATGGCTGTGTGAGTCAGCATACCATAGGCTGTGAGAAACAGTCCCACCCAGGGACCAGTTACCTGCTCAGTGACATCCAGCACAACTTGAGACTGGTACTGGTAGCAGTGACCTCCCCGGAAAAGGAAGTCCTGAGCTGTCACACCAGGGTCCCAGGGATCTAAGGGGACAAGGGGTTCAGAGAAGAACCTGAGAAGGAATAGGAACAGGATACCCCTGCATGTGATGGCTGAGGTCCTTGGAGGGTGGCCAGAAAGAGAGAGAGGCTTACCAGGACCAGGAGGCACCAGGGGGAGGGGTCCTGGTGTTGACGGCTCCCACAGCAGTTTCTTGGCAAAGGACAATGTCGGGTCCTAAGGAATGGGCGCAATAACATGGCAGGTGTACACTCCCTGCCAATAACGAACTCAGTCCTTGTGACAAATGCGAAAAGCTGCTCACTTCGCTAACACAGAACCCGAAGCATGAGGTTGCTGTCGCTTGGTTGCCCTAGGTGACAGAGTCAGCAAAGAACAGGCATGGCCTTGTACCCAGGCAGCCAACTCCGGAGTCGGTATTCTAAACTCCATTCACAGGGGCTTTCAAAGGAAGCACCTTTATCTTGACTGTCCCACCCGGAACCCAATGAGCTCCAACTTCCTCAGCCACTGCCTCTGAGTCCTGCAATTCAGTGGGCTCCCTTGTCCCAAGGACCAAGAACTCCCCTCCTCCAACACCCTCTCTTTGACCTGCTCTCCTCTATGCACTCAATACAAGGCAGCTGAAGACGGCCCTCCCAAGAGCAGAAATCCCGCCTTCCCATGCCATTCCATTGATCCAGGAAAGCGAAAGTCACACTACACAGGGTCTGCCCATTGGCGTATAGTCTCTCACCATAACTGGCAGTCCCTTAGGTGGGGTTGCCTGACTTCCTCATGCTGGGTTCCCCAAGCCTGTAAGGACCCTGACACAGAGATACCGGCTAATAAACATCTGAACCCGGGGAGAGGGAGGAAAGAGGAGCCATAGCTTCTGTTGGGAGACTCTGTCTGGATAGGGTGGCCCATGCCTGGACCTATTTCCTCCCATAAGTGAGTGAGGAGGAAGAGACCAAGGAAAGGGCCCTATTTCCATCCTCACCCTGCAGTTCTGTGGCTGAGACCCCGGCAGGGTCAGCGCATCTCTCCAGCTGCACATGAAGGACAGGTCAGGGCCATCAGTCATGCCAAGAGGACCAGCCATAAACAAATAAGGGCGCAGAGTGCTGGGGAAGTCCATCCTGGAGAGAATGTATCTAACGTAACACAGACACACGCCTTCATTAGGAGTCTGAACAGTGCACCAGGGTTCCCAGGGAGAGCACAGGGCTCTCAGGGGAGACCACTACAAGACAGCAGATAAAGACCGGACTATGCCTAATGTCAGAGCGTCAGCAGGGCTGCAGGATTTCTGCTCACCCCTAATCACAGAGGAGGGCTCCCTGCGGGCAGCCAGGGAGGTAGCTCTGCACAAACCTTGAAAGAGGGGCGGGAGAGAATTACCCAGGACCGCAAAAGGCCCCGAGGCAGGTAAAGTACCAAAGAGATAAGCAACCGCAGAATATACAAAGGGGAGACTGTAAAGATCCAAGTGGGATGCTGATGAGGGCTAAGCGTTTGTCGACGCGCTGCGCATGACGATGGCAGGCAGACTTTCTTCCACCCCTCTGTGGACAAGGGCTGCGTACTATTCCTGCTTTCTCACTGCCAAATTCAGGCTTCTCCGAAAATGCCCGTGGACTGAATAAAAGTAGGAACTCTCTAGAAGCAGTAACTGTCAATCAGCCCTCGTTTTTAGTAAGATTAAATCTAACAACCGTAGTAAGAGCACCGGCCGAGCACTAGCACCTGCTGGACAAGGCGTGAAGGCTCTCAGTTTAGAGTCTGAACCGAAGACGGGAGTGCGGTAACCTGGAATAAGTGCTCCGGGACCGCCCTCCCTCGTGGCAAGCATCTAGGAAAAGCCTCCACGCTGGAATCCGCCTGGCTCTCTAGCCACGTGGCCTGCCACGTGCCCTCAGCATCCCGCACCCGGGCCCTGCCGGTTCCCGGCAACAGTCTCACCTGATCCCGGGGCCACAAATGAGCCGGAGTGTCGCTGCTTAACTCTGCCACCCACAACTGCTGGAGCATCTACAGCCAAGACTAAACTTTTCCGGACCAGGACGGAAGTGCTCCCGAGATACAGGAAGTCCCGCCCCTCGCTCACCTCACTGCGTCCTCCAGCGCCACCTGCAGAGCAGACTGCAAATATGCAGGGTTATGGCGCCTGAGCTGTGATAGTCCCATCGTCCTGGTGTTCGACGGTCCGCTGCGTCAGCCTCATTAACTTCCTATCTCATAAAAGTGTTGTGAAGCTTGAATTGATCCTCTCAACGATAGCTGAGCACCTCCGATGAGCTACGCACTGTATTTATTGTTCACAAGTCCTAGAATCGGCTTCTCAGACACCTCTGGGTGCATGCAAGGCTTTTAGAGGGGCCAGGAAGGAATATTAGTTTGTCGTTTGCAAGCTAATATTCCTTGTGTGTGCACCTGCGAGTTTGGGGGGGGATATGTTCAAATTCACATGCAGCGAGTCCTGGCCACAGCCTGCAAGTTCCCTTGGTCCTGTCACTATCACAAGAAACTTTGGGTTTGTGGCTCTGCTGATCACTCGCTTCTACACACCTGGAGGCTAAGAATGTCTTCAGATAGAATATTGCGACAAGGAGCAGATTCTCCTGCTTCACTGCAACCTATGTACATGACATTTCTGCAGATATGTTTGAAGACTTCTTTGTGTTATGACTTTCCTTTATTCTGTAATTATCGAAACTTCATAAATTGGCCTCCAAGGTGGAGCAGGTTATTCAGGGAGAGCGGAATCTGTGTTCCTGAGTCTATTAATAAGGGATCTCTAAAGGAACAGAACTAATTGAATGAATGCAGAATAAAGGAGATTTTATTAGACGGGACAGCAGCCTGTCCCGGTTATGGGCCTAAGAGATGGCCTCACTTAAAACACATAGTAAAAGAAGGAACTCAGATTGCTAGCCATCCTGCCAACTACTACCTAGAGAAAAAGAGGCAATGGTGCACACAAGAAGGGAGAACTATACTCCCCAGAAAACAAAAGACTTACTAGGCTAAATGCACAGATGGACTCTTGAGATATATGTGCATCCGAGCAGTCAAGAGATCTAAATCGTATAATGGAAATAATCCACCTTGGTGCCTGTTCTCACACCTGCAGCCACTCCCAGTCTCAGTATGACAGCCAAGGTCAAGGAGATGGGCTCTCTGTGGAAGTGTCTTAGGTGCATCTTGAACTCATTTTCAAGGGTATCAGCGGGGTGATAATAAACCCGTGGGACCAGCTGTACAAGTATATAATAATAATCTTTGGCCTCATCAAAGACAGAAGTAGATATATAAAGGGTCAATTCTGAACTGCAAGCCCACCATTTGTCAATCTCAGGCACTAAGTATCTGTTAGCAGAGGTCCTCAGGCTCTATTCTACTGGCTGGGGGGTCTCAAAAAGTTTCTATTTATTTCAAACACACTTCTAAAGCAGCCCTCTGACTTTTACATACATCTTGTGGCACACAGCGGTCTACATACACATTATCCCTGAGTCAGAGGACACTTGCTGGATTAACATTCAAGAGAGGAGGGGAGGGACTAATTAACATTCCTCAGACTTCAAGGAAGAGAACTCACCTGTGGATGGGGAAGGCCCAAAGCAAGAAGACACATTCCTGACCACAAAGAAAGATGCAAGACATCTGAGTGGTCCCAGGAACTGGCTGTCCAAAAGATAAATGGTTGGGCAAGGTTACATCCTTACAAAAGATAAGTGTATAAGATGTTTTCCGCATGACCCTGACTAAATTTGGTTTGGGACCTTTTAAGACTTCCTACTGTTTTTATGTTATGTTTCCTTGGTTACCCCCTCACTCCCCCTTGGTTAGTGGTTCTGCCCTATATAAGCCCTCCACACCCAGCCCACAAGATCAGTTCCTCTGCCCCTGCGTGGGTTACGAATTGACCATCAGTCCACTGATCCCGAAATATACCTTTTGCTGTTGCATCAAGAATGGTGTCTTGTGACTTATTGGGTGGCCAAGAATTCCTGAGGCTTGAGGGAGGTCCTCCCTTCGTGTGGGGGGGGGCGGTCTTACAGATAGGAGACTGAGGAAGGGCTTGGAGGGATGACGGTGCTGCTCACATGGTGTTCTGTACCATCCTCCAAGAGTCTGTACCTATTCACCTCAGTAGAGGAGGCTAGTGGAAGCCCAAAGAAAGGATCCCATTCAGATCTGGCTCAGTGAGTTACTTATGGAAGGGTGGGTGATCCTCCAAACAGCGACACCAACCCCAAAGCCCCATTGCAACATGGGAGCATAGTTACATGTCCCCCCCACACCCTTAAGTTACCCCTTCGCCTGCTATACACACTCCAGCATTTGCTGAGAGCATCCTAAGCCAGGCAGGATTGTGTAAGAACAGGCGGGAGCAGCTATAATTTTAGACGAGGCTCTAATGACCCTCCCCCTACATCTTCCTACCATTGGGGCACTTTCACAGACTTGATCTAGGAAGCATAACCACAGCCTGCCTCTTTTCAAGATAGCAATGGCCATGCCATGCCCAGAGAGCTCATACTCCACAACCCAAGGGCATGTTCAGTGTGAAGAGTCCAGACCGTTTCCTGTAGGTATGTTATTGGTATGGTCTGACCTTCTCCCTCCCCAGAATAGCTGTAGCCATTTTGTTCCATGCCTGCCAGCTATTTCGTATTGTTGCTATACCATGCTTGCTGGCCACTGACACAGAGAAGTGATGTGGCTCAAGGACGTGCTGACCACACACCCTGTTTTGTTCTGTAATGTTCTGAATGCTCGGTATGAAGTTTGCTAATCTTAAGAAATTCCACAAAGCTTTACGTAGGACCCATCAAGTCAAAGGTCAATATGAACTGTTATGTCTAAAATATCTTGAGTCAGAGCTGACCACTGGACAGCCCTCCCTGCACCTACGTATGAGCTCACTGTGGTTTTTGTGGCTGACACTGAAGAATGCTACTAATAAGCCAAAAAAAAAATATGATTATCTGTTATCTCAATGTTCGGAAATTCCCCTGCTCACCACCCATCCACACGCCACTCCCCTATCCCCTTACCTTACGAAGGACAGATCAGCTTGAAGGTTAGCTGATAATGCTTTGCCTAGTGAGCCAACTGTTCTCCGTCTTGCCCTTTAAACTTTTAAACCTGGTTTCTCATATAAAAAGCCTGCCCTGAGGACAGACTAGTGCCACAATTAGCTTTTTCCTTCTTGTGGTCCTGGACGTCCAGAATTATGATGTGTGTTCGATAAACCACTTTGCTTAACTGAGGTTGGTGTGTGCATGGTTTGTGTGGCAATCCCCAGACCCCAACAGTTACAGTTTTACAAGAGCTTTTTCCAAAAAAAGAGAAATAAAGAGAAAAAGAAGAAAGAAAAGGGAAAAGAAAGGAAAGAAAAGAAAAGCTGCACCAGCCCCGTTGTCCCATGTCATGGACATGTTGACTGATTGGTTAGGTCACAGCTTGCTTAGTTCTCAAGCTTAGAAATAGAATTTGAAAGATGAGGGCAGAGCTTCTGTCTGGCATGACCCCCAACTGTCCTAAACAGCGCTCCTTAAAACATCAAGTCAGCGAAGGAGAGAACGAGATGAGTGTTCTCTCAGGCCCCTGTCAGCACATTTATTCAAATTGAAAAATGAAGTCAGACTGCTCCTCATAGGATGTGAGTCTGGCAGGACCGGTTTGCCTCTGAGGACCAGCTCTGCCAAGGAGGTCATCTGAGGGAGCATTCTTCATAAATGCAATGACCTAACACAGTATCTCTGCAGTTTAGGTGAAAGCAATTCAAAAGGATGTTTATAACAAAATAAAAAAAAAGATCTCACCAATAACTTCAGGATTAATAATCGGAGCTACATATCTTTTTAAAATTAGCTTAAGGGTACACGTATGCAAAACCACTGGAGACTATTCATTTTGAGTCAGGGCCTCAAACTCTCCAATCTCCTACTGATCCCAGCACTCAGAGGATCCTCAAGTGAGTCAGCTCCTCCCCTCTCCTGTCCTGTGACCCCCCCCCAACCCCCATTGAGAAAAGTTAGCAAAAATCTTACACAATAGTCTTACAGTTCTAGAGGTCAGAGGTCCAACACAGACCCACTGAGCCAAAATCATGGTGTGAGCAGAGTCTTCTGGAGAAGGAGAAACAACTGTGTTTTGCCTTTTCCAGCTTCTGGAAGCTTCCTGCCTCCTTTGGCACATGTCTTTCTTCATCTTCAAGCTAACAATGGCTACTTGAATCTTCCTCGTGATATTGTCTCCGATTCTCTTCCAATCAGGATGGTTATGGTTATGTACCGTATGTATGTACCGACTGGATGGATAATCCAAGATACATTCTTTTAAAATCCTTCATCCCAAGACTTGGAAAACAGAGGCAGGTAACTCTTTGAGTTCAAGGACAGCCTGGTCTACTGAGCAAGTTCCAGAACAGCCAGGGCTACACAGAGAAATCCTATCTCAAAAACAAACAAACAAACAAAATTAAATAAAATTAAAATAGAAATAAACCCAGTTGATTAGAAGCTTTGATTCCCCTTGTTAAATACCATCATATATTCCTCCGCTGTGGGGTCTAAGGTCCGTAGACATCTTTGGAACCATCATTTTGTTTTCCACACCAGTATCCATCACCCTTATAAGACATTTATTTCTGCACAGCGAGGTCAACTCCAGGTCCTCCTGGCTTGCCCTGAATAAGCTGCAATGTGGTGTAGTAATATATACTCCATACTCAATAAAACATGCAGGGACTGAAGGGTCAGCAAATATTTATATTGGCATCACCTTTCATAGCTGATATTATGTAAATCGATATGCTGTGCCTTGATCTTAGTTTTTTTTTCCCCTCTCTCTATCTTCCCTTCACTTTAGTCCCGTCATTTAAAATAACAGTCGTGAGTATGTCAGAGCAGCTATGTAGAGAGCACAGTAAACCTCTGGCAATTGAGTCTCTGTATTTAACATGTGGGTCCCGGGAACTGAACTCAGATCTCTGAGCTTAGAGGTAAATGCCCGCTGAGCCATCTTGCCAGCCCTACCCCCATTCACTTTAAATAACTGTCATCTTGTGGTATATTAAAATCCAAATGAAAGTCCTTTCTGGGAAGGGAAGATGGGCAAGAGCTAATCTGGGGCTAGCTTGTACTTGGGTTTGGCTTCAGGAAGACCCAATGGGGAGTCTGAAGCTGAGCAAGGGACCCTGGTTTAGGTAAGGGGGCTAGGATGGGCTGTGGTCTGAGTGGAAAGCCTACAAACCCTCGGCCGTCCATCCCAGGAGTCAAGGTTAGAGTAGAGACTGATGCCACGAGCCCTCAAAGGACCTGCCCTCGCGCTGCACAGTTGGCGGGTGGCGGGTAGAGAGACAGGCTTTCTCATTGGCTGGTTGCTGCACCATCACAGCGCCGCGGTTTGTCATTGGTCATATCCAGGAAAAGGCGGAGTTCGTAGTTAGCTCTGTGCCACGCACGTGCTCCTATTTAAAAAAAAAAAAAAAGCTCAGGGCGGGATCGAGTGCAGCCATGGCGAGTGTGGACGAGGGTGGGCGCAGGAAACCTCGATTGGCTGCGTCGCTACAGATCAGCCCCGGGCCTTGGAGGCCCTCAGGAGGGCAGGAGCCAACGGAGGCTGGGGATGGGGCTCCTGGGACCGCTGAGTCTGGGGTAGCTAGGGCGCAGGAGGCACGCGGGGAAGCCTGTAAGGCCCTGGGGGGCTCAGTCCTGCGCCCGGGGCTCGCGGGCGACTTCCCCATGGCCCTCCAGGGACTTAGCCTGCTACCCAAGGACCCACCCCCAGGCCAAGCCGTGGCCATGCTCACCCAGTGCATGGCTAACCTGGGTGTCTCCCTCACCTTCCTGGAGGATCAGACTGCAGGTGGGGCCTGGGGCAGGGTTGTGTGTGTGTCCACCGTCTGTCTGTCTGGGCTGTGTGTGTGTATTGTGTGTCCATCTATCTGTGTGTGTCTGTCTGTATGTCTCTGTATAGGAGGATGAGGAAGCCACTAATTAACACTGTAAGGTCGGGTTTCCCCAATGGCCTGTTGAACTGGAGGTGAGCAGGAGATACCCCAGTAAACTCCATCCACAAAGGAGCAGGGTGAGCAGTCAGGTGGCTACAAGGCTGTAGCTAAGCAAACATCTCTACTGGCTGCCCCTGTAGCGTACAATCACGAGTGCCTCTGCCAGAGACCGTACCTTGCTCACTCTGCGCTTGCCAGTTTGATAATGTGTTCATCTGAGCTCCTGGTGGGTGCCACTATGGGCTCCCTTACCAGAGGACTGTACACACCTACAAGGAACTTACCTGTTTTCTTAGCCTTGGATCAGGTGACCCAGTTCTGGGATTTTATTTATTTATTTATTTATTTATTTATTTATTTTTTTACCTGTTCCTGGGCTATTACACCTGAGATGACAGGATTGAACAGAAAGATCTTTTAAAAGGAGGGTCCCTGGAGAAGAAAAATAAAGGGCTGTTGCCTGGTGGCAAGTAGAAAACTGTCCCTTGTGGGGTGGGAGAACTTCCTCTAGGTGCTACCCTACCTCCCCCGAAGCCTGTCTTTCCTGTTATTCATGCTTGTCCCAGAGGCTCTGTGAAAGCCAGGTTGAATCAGCAATGGGAAAGCGTGGAAAACCACACACCACTTGCTGTCTGTAGTGTCCTGACTTAGTGTGCAAGAACCTCTTTGTTGATCTGGCTGACACCTGTTGCTTAGGTGTCAAGTGGAGGGAAGAGGCTAGGGCTGATAACCTCTACTAGAAATGGTCCAGCCTGGGCTGAAGGCCAGGAGACTCCTTCTCAAGTTCTCTTCCTCAGGTCCTGGCTCCTCCTTCTCTGTGAGTGCAGAACTGGATGGGTGGGTCTGTCCTGCGGGAACAGGGAGCAGCAAGCTGGAAGCCAAACAGCAGGCAGCGCTCTCTGCCCTTCAGTATATCCAGAAGCAGCTGGAAAGACCAGGTAGCCAGGGCATGAATGTGGTGTGTATGTATGCATGGCCGTGTGTGTGTTGTAGTGTGTATGTATAAGTGTATGTTGTATATGTGTCTGTTGTGTGTGTATGTGTGTGTTATGGTGGTGTGTATGTTGTATATGTGTGTGTTGTGTGTGTGATGTTTGTATGGTGTGTGTTGTATGTATGTATAAGTATATGTTGTATATGTGTCTGTTATATGTGGTATATTTGGTGTGTGTGGTGTGGTGTATATGTTGTATATGTATATTGTATGTGTGTGGTATGTTTGTGTGGTGTGTATGTGTTATGGTGGTGTATGTGGTATATGTGTGTATTGTATGTGTGTGGTATGTTTGTGTGGTGTGTATGTGTTATGGTGGTATATATGTTGTATATATGTGTGTTGTATGTGTGTGGTATGTTTGTGTGGTGTGTATGTGTTATGGTGGTGTGTATGTGGTATATGTGTGTTGTATGTGTGTGGTATGTTTGTGTGGTGTGTATTTGTTATGGTGGTGTGTATGTTATATATGTGTGTGTTGTGTGTGGTATGTTTGTGTGGTGTGTATGTGTTATGGTGGTGTGTATGTGGTATATGTGTGTGTTGTGTGTGGTATGTTTGTGTGGTGTGTATGTGTTATGGTGGTGTGTATGTGGTATATGTGTGTGTTGTTTGTGTGGTGTGTGTGTATTAGGGTGGTATATATGTTATATATGTGTGTGTTGTGTGTGTGGTATGTTTGTGTGGTATGTGTGTTATGGTGGTGTGTATGTTGTATATGTGTGTGTTGTGTGTGGTATGTTTGTGTGGTGTGTATGTGTTATGGTGGTGTGTATGTGGTATATGTGTGTGTTGTTTGTGTGGTGTGTGTGTATTAGGGTGGTATATATGTTATATATGTGTGTGTTGTGTATGTGGTATGTTTGTGTGGTGTGTGTGGTGTGTATGTATAAGTATGTTGTATGTGTGAGTGTGTGTTTGTATGTGTGCATGTATGTATGAGTGGTGTATGTGTGTGGTATATGTGCAGCCCCACAGCCCCACCTGAGCACCAGCATGAAGGGTGCTGCTGCTGTTCCGATGGACTGACCACACGGGAGGCGGGGAACTTAGGAGCAGCTGCTGCTGGACTCTGGAAGGTGGAGCCTTCACCTCCTCTTCTAGCCTTCCCAAAGACTGGGCATGCAGCCTATGCAGCTTACCTCCTCTTGTCTCTTGCAGAGCCCCTGGTGACTCCCCGCCAGCCTGTACTCACCTCCCTCAGCATAGGTAGGTAGGCTCTCAGCTCAGTCCCCTGGTGTCTGCTCTCTCTCTCTCTCTCTCTCTCTCTCTCTCTCTCTCTCTCTCGGGCAAGAGGGAGAGGTGGAGGAAGCATGGCTTCTGGGTCCTGCACTGTCCCCTGGTCATTGTACAGAGACTGTCTTGACACATGAGCAGCGCTGCGCAGCTGTGGTCAGTGCCGGCCTGGACCGACTCCTGAGTGAGAGTTCACCATACCGGGCCTGTAAGGGGACAGTGGCCGCAGTCATCCTGGAGAGGGGTAGGACTTGCCCTGCCCCCACCCCAGCTCCCACAAACCAGCTCAGGCTCCTGGCCTGAGTTTTCTCTGTCCCTTCCTGCACAGAGGTCCAAGGCAGCATTGGTCACTCCAAAGAGACCTATGAGCTAGTGGCACTAGGCACAGGCAGCAGCTGCTGTGCCGGCTGGCTGGAGTTCTCAGGCCGACGGCTCCATGACTGCCACGGTCTGATCATTGCCCGCAGGGCCTTGCTGAGGTGAGGGGCAGGCAGGTGGGTTCTGCTGCAGGCTGCCTAGAACCACTGCCCCAGCCCCTCTGTCTGTCATTCCCAGGTTCTTCTTCCGGCAGCTCCTGCTGGTCACACAGGGGGGTCCCAAGGGCAAGGAGCGGTCAGTGCTGACCCCCCAGCCTGAGCCCGGCCCCCCCTTCACACTCAAGCCTGGGGTCTTCCTGCACCTGTATGTGAGCAACACTCCCAAGGGAGCAGCCCATGACATCTAGTACGTGGCCTGGATTGGGAGCCCCCTGCTTTCATTGTGGGGAGCCAGGGAGTAAAGCATACCCTGATTCTGGGCTTTTGCCCACTGCCCCTCACCCTCACAGCCTCCCACTGGCCTCAGAAGACAGTGTCCTGCACAGCCCGGCCTTCCGCCTGCAGGCCCATGTCTGTGGGCAGCTGAAGCCTGTATCCTACGTGGCACCGGCCCTCCGAGATACCCATGTGGGTTGCCTCTCTGCCAGTGACAAGCTGGCCCGTTGGACTGTCCTTGGGCTGGGTGGTGGGCTACTGGCCCACTTCCTGCCACCACTCTATGCCACCAGCCTTGTCCTAGGTGAGGGGACAAAGTGCTAGGGCAGAGAATGGGCTCTGGATACTGTGGAGGATGTGGTGACTCGGCCCGTGTCCTGTGCTTTCTGCCTACAGCTGACCCCTGCCATGACCCCCCAACTCTGAACAGGGCCATTCACTCCCGGCCTAGACTAGACGGTGTCTTGGGCTCGTGTCTTCCGTGTCCGTATGTCCGTACCACTTTGCACCTGTTTGCTGGGCCCCTGGTAGCCCCCTCTGACCCCGTGCCCAGTGCCTGCCATGGCCTGAGCCTCAACTGGAGCCTGGGCGATCCTGATGTCGAAGTCGTTGATGTGGCCACGGGACGTGTGAAGACTGAGTGAGGAGGGCCCCGTGGGATCGTCCCTTAGCAGGGAACTCTAGTGGGGAGCCCCACGCCCCTGCTCATAATGAGCCTCTGGTAGCACAGGCACTGAGTGGGAGGAGACTGCATGGTATGGGGGAGGGAGATCCGACTGTTGTTTTCTAGTGACCACTGTTACTGTTTCCCCAGCTCCAGTGTTGGGCCCCCCTCCCGGCTCTGTAAAGCGGCTTTTCTCGCAGCTTTCCGCCAGGTCGCCAGAGCTCTGGAGAAGCCCCAGCTCCTGTCTCTGCAGACCTATGAGGCTGCCAAGGTAGACTTTCTCTCCAGCCGTTTCCCCTACTCACAACACTCTAAGTGAATACCTCACCCACCCTGTCCTCTCCCCCACCCCCAGGCTGTCCCCTACAGGGAAGCTCGCAGGCAGCTCTCTCTCCTCCTGGACCAGCAGGGCCTAGGAGCCTGGCCTTCAAAGCCATTAGTGGGTAAATTCAGACACTGATCCAGACTTCAAGGGACAAGGAAGGACTTTAATGGAGTTGAAGCTCGACAGTGGGAGAACATACTGGGAGCAGAGTGGGGGTGGGGGGTCTGGGGTGGAGGGGTGAAGAGCATACCTGGGCGAGGGCAGGGGTAGAACTGGGGGCCGGGGAGTCCTGTAACACCTAACCGCTGAGGAGTGGAAGGACTTGTATGTGTAGTTTTAATAAAGAAATTATCTTTAGTGGTCTGTGTGGTGGGGTGTATTGAGGTGGTAAGTCATTGGGGGGAGCCTTTCATGCCGCCACAAATGGTTACTCATAAAGCTGAGAAGCCCGTGTGCTGGGGTAGGTCCAGGTAGGACAGAGGGCAGCCTGGGAGCATTTTATTGGCTGTGAGGCCTGAATCCCCTTCCTTTCCAGGACTTCGGCTCTGAGGACCTAGGAACTCATGGGTCCTGTCATCTGGTCAGGCTTGGCTTGTACTGGCTGTCGTGTTTTGTGGGTGAAGGGTCTCTGTTGAAGGATGATGCAGGGTGGTGGCAGACACCAGGAATCCTTGCTCTGCTGCCTACTGTGGGGAAGCCAGCATTTCCCAGTTGCAGGGTGGAATTGGTGTCCCCTCTTCCCTTCAGGGTGGCACACATTGCAAATATGCCTGTAGATGGTGCATCTGCAAACCTGGGGCCTTGCCACCCTGGGCAGGAGCACAAGAGCCTTGAAGTTTAGGTAACTGGTTTTGGTCCTGTACCCCCATTCTACAGTTAAAGCTCTCTGTATGCCTCCTCCACCCCCACCACCTCTCCTAGATCATAGCCAGAGTACTGTCATGGAAGGACCTGGTGATGCCAGCTGGTACTGATGTCCAGCGTTCTGTGGGAACATGGCCAGCTAAGGGATTCACGCATGTGTCCTGGGCACCTGAAACAGTTCTGGGGAGTGGCATTTGAGTTAGGTTGGGTGAGGATGGCAAACCTTCCAGTGCTGGGCATGGCAGAATGGGGTAGTCTTGTTAGTAGGTATGACCTGGTACCCTCTTCTGGGGTGTGGACACAAGGGCTTTGGTTCCTGGGCCTTTGGCCGGAACCAGGGCTTAGATCATTGGCGCTCTGGTTCTGGCTTTGGGGTTAAACTGGAGAAGTCCAGACATTCAGACAGCCAATCAGGTGACTCCCCGGCCTCTACAACCGTGTTGCTCCGTTCTGACAACCCTGGGACTGTGTGTCCTGTTGGCCTCTTGTCTGGTTTCTCTGTAGACCATTCATTGGTACAGATGTCTCCTGTTAAAGCTGTCGATCAGGGCCAGGCTGGTCTCTCTCTCTCTCTCTCTCCAACCTCCTTCTACAAAGTCAACCTCTGAGCCTGTGTGCATACTGGTAGACTCTCATGGAGAGAGATGCTAATCCCTGTATCCACGTGTCACAGTCTGCAGAGTCAAATGTCAGCAGATCAAAATGCTCATAGAAAAACCCATGTATACTTATTCCATTATGCGGGGTTCAGGGAGCCGTGGGGAGCAGGCTTAAAGCAAGAGTGGGGTTGAGGCCTGTCCAAATCTAGCACACAGAGACCTGTATCCCACATTTGCCCCACCAGAGGTGGTCATGTTGCCAGGCTAAGTCATGTCCAGCACCCAACTGGAATTCCTCCTTATGCAAATGAAGCATCTCTGGCACCCTGGCCCTGGACAATGATGTACACTCACCCCCAAAACCTCTACCCACTCCCCAGAGGTTTAAATAACCCTTGTTTCCCCCTCCCCCCAGTTAAATGAGCTGCTCACTGAAGCTGCCTCCCTGAGAAGTCTGTTTCTTGTCACACTCACCTGAGGTGTCCTCGCCCCCAGCTGTTCCTGCCCCATTTTTCCTCTCTGGCCACACTGGTCTGATTGTCTGATCTCAGGCGATCCACCATGATGCCATTAAGGGAAGGGGAAGGAGAGCAGAGTGGTTTGACACCACTACTCCTTAACCAGCAAACGACACCTGTTTGTATGTTGTTCCTGCCTCATTCTGTATTGCAGATGTTTGGGAGAGCAACTGAGGCCCATGGGGGGTGGGGAAGCTAAGTGGTAGAGCCACCATGGCTCCCATCATACCAGGCTGTGTATAAGTTATATGGGGATGCTGTGATATGCTTTAATGTGTGTTCTAATATTTTTAGTTTAGGTTGCAATATAGAAGCTTTGGTTTTTTTTAATTTGTTTACTTTTTATTTATATGAATACACTGCAGCTGTCTTCAGCCGCACACTAGAAGAGGGCACCCTAACCCTAACCCTAACCCTAACCCTAACCCTAACCCTAACCCT
>JANHMN010000018.1:43277893-43301158 GCA_030674055.1 Rhabdomys pumilio
TGTGTGTGTGTGTGTGTGTGTGTGTGTGTGTGTGTGTGTGTGTGTGTAGGGTCTCTTCACAGAAATGTGTCTGGCTGAGAACAGAACCCTGCTCCAAACAGGACTCTGTGGGGCCAGGGGCACAGCTCCACAGGCAAAGCTCTTGTAGCAATGAGGAGGCAGAAACAGAGAGATCCCTGCCTAGTCAGATCAGTAAGTGCCAGTTCAAGTACTAGACCCCAGATCACAATAAAACTGGGCAGGGAAAGACGTCCCAGATGCCCCTGCCCTATCCCTGTTTCCTTAGAGTGTACATGTCAGGCCCCACCCCCACCCCATCTCATAGTACTGAATGGAGAGCCCCACATCACCAGCATGGATCAGTGTGTGTTCTCCTGCCCCGGAAGGACACCTCAGCTGCACATTTAACGATTATGAAGAAAGTGCTAGAAGTACCCGTGCCAGGGCTGTGTGGAGATTGAAGTTTTCATCCCTGGGCAGACAGTTTGTGTTTTGTATTTTAGGACAGGGTCTCACTCTATTATCCCAGCTGACCTCAAACTTGTGGTGATCCCCCTTCCCCTGCCTCCCTATGATGGGATTGCAGTCATGACCCCTCCACAGCTACTTCCTATGGTTCTGGGAATCTAACCCAAGGCTTTCTGCATACTGGGCAAACTGTCAACTGAGCGATGCCCCTAGACCCTGCTGCTTTTAGGAGCAGGGTTAGCTTTGCAGTCCATTGTGGAGAAATGAGACGCTGACTTTATGTTTGTGCTGAGAGGACCATCTGGACATAGAGAATCTGGGGGTCAGTAAGAAGCCAAGAGGCCGGAGCCACGAGAGCTGGGCTTAATTCCTAAAATCCATCACCCAATGACCTTGGGATATCTACCTCAACTCCTTGTGCCTCAGTTTCCTCACAAAGGGGAAGGAGGTTATGGCGGGGTTCCATGATGACTGGATAAAGGCGTGGGGCCCAGCATCCCCGATGGGCACTGTGGTCCTTGCCCAACGATTCTCTCATCTTCCCAGGGACCTCACTGTCCCCATGGCCAGGTGAGTGAGTGGCTGAGCCTATCTTCTGATCCTGGGTGAGCCTGAAGCCTCATGAACCAATTGGTGCCACAATAGCACCACAAAAGGCTTAAGATGGGATGGATGTGTGAAATTTGGAGCTGGTGCAGCCATCTTGTGGCCAAGAGGAAAGCCTAAGGGTGAAAGTGATTTACCCAGAAACTGATATACCCAGGAAGATGCAGCACAAACGAGCTTGCTTGGTACTGACGGTGTTTGCAGAACTCCTGGAGGAAGCTGTTCCTGAAGTCTACCGGGATTTTGAGTTCTTAGAACTGACACTTCTCCTTTTGTTTGTTTGTTTAAATGAAGTCTGAATGGGGCTTCTTCATGTTGGAATCAGCTCACCCTAACTGAGATTTCTGATGTGGTCTCAGAAGTGATCAGTGCAGTTACACCACTGGCTGGGTCAGGAGAGCGGCAGAAGAGAGAAATACAGCTTTGTCCAGTGACCCTTGACTTTTCTGCATTTCCACAGTCCACAGTTGTTCCGAAGATACCTCCTGCCCCCCTACACACACACACACACACACACACACACACACACACACACACACTCACAAGGTCTCCAGCGCCAGTCACCCAGTGACAAGCAGGCTGGATCACACCACCGCATGGGCTCGGTTTGCCCTGTGGTCACACCTCCCCCCAGTAGTTTTTCCTGGGGTTTGGGCGACTGTGAAGGGATCCTGGCTCTGCCTTTGTGCAAAGGCTGTGGTTGTTCCCACTCTTGCTCAGGGCTTCTTCTCAGATTCTCTTTTTGGACATGGAGGAGCAGGTGAGATTCTCCATTTTTCCCAGGCTGGTGTTAGAGTATCCTAGAGTAGGCTGGAGTTAGACTCCCTATAGAGCCCCGTCTAGTCTTGAACTTAATGACCTACCATCTTCCTGCTTCTGCCTCTAGAGTACTGGAACACCAGGCGTTTGCTACCACACTGGACTCCTAACTTTTGACTTAAGTCTTTCAGATGGCTTAAGATGGTTGGCCTGGCTCCTACCATTCTCCTCTTAGAGAACCCTTCCATGTCCCCAAGGTCAATGCCCAGTGACTGGGCAGGCCATGATACTGGAAGAGTCATTTATCTCTTTTTAATGTCCTTTAATGTTTAATTCAGAGGTATGCAGGGTCCTAAAAACTCAACCAGCAAGGGCATATAGCACCTCAAGCCTCCCAGGGGTCTGCATCAGGCAGGTCACTGCAAATACAATGAAGGCAGTAAGACGTGTTATTTTTAGTTCAGGGCTCACAATGTTCCAAGTTATGTCACATGATGCCCATGCCCCCTTGGCTGTGTCCTCCTTACAATGAGTCCCAAAGTGGTGGCCAGAAGTTCTCTATGTGTCCTCAGATGCAGGCTGCTGCGGAGAAGGCTGGTGCCTTTAGTTTTATTTTTAACTGACATTGTATTCCGGGAGGTGCCTCACGGCTAGATGTCAGAGCTGTGTAAAGACAGGCGTTGGGCAGAGACCAGGCCACCCAGGGCTGGGAGCACTGGAATCCTGAGTCCAGAGCCTGGGCTGAGCCGGGCTGGACCAGTCCTGGGGGTGTGCCTCCTCCTCACACCTCCTCCTGTGCCCTTCCCGTCCACCCCTGCACAAGCAAAGGTGGCTCCTGAGCCGGCTGAGGTCTCCTTTAGAATCTGCAAAGCTGGCCAGAGTTGAGAATGTGGCATCTTGGGGACTCAATTTACTTATAAGAAGGGTATCCTCCGGCTGGTGAGATGGCTCAGAAGTTAAAGAGCACTGCTCTTTCGGAGGTCATGAGTTCAAATCCCAGCAACCACATGGTGGCTCACAACCATCCTTAAAAAGATCTAAATTAAAAAAAAAATTGGGTGGGAGCGAGTGGGGACCGGAGCAAGAGGGAGAAGGGAAGGGGGTGGGGAAGAAGGGTATGCTCAAGACCCTTCAGTCTGGCCAGCCACATTCCACCTGGCCTGGTGCAGGCAGTAGACAAAAGCTAAGTTCCATCGTTGGACCAGGCCAGCTCTCCCTGGCCCCTCCTTCCCCCTCTCTCAGTTTCTACTCTCCATAGTGTATCCTGGGATTGCTTCCCAAAGAAAGGGACAGCCCCCCATTGTGAATAACTTTTCCTCCCTCCTCCCTTGTCTCCTCTTTCTTCTAAAGGGGAAAGATTCACCGGGGCTCATGGCATCAGAAATGTTTTCCGGGTGAACTGTTTCAAACCCACAGGTTGCCAGGGACCACCCAGAAAGCGTTCACTGTCACAAAGTCTCCATTAGGAGTGGGAGATGTGGACAGCATCCACAGTAGGGCATGCAGTGCATCATGGGAAGGGTGGGGAGTGGTCCCTGAGTGATGGGACTCTGATGACAGGAAAAGACTCTATGGGCAGGTGAGTCTGGAATGAGACACCAGGTTTGGTGAGTGGTGAACAGTCCACAGATTGAATGCTGTGTCCCTCTCTGTGTGGTCTTCACAGGTCCCCTCCGGGTTAGAATTTGCTGAACTGAGTTCACAGAAGCCCAGTTGTCCATGTTGGACAGGCCTGCGGTGGGCGCCTACAGAATTTCAGTGAGATAGTGTGAGCAAGAGCAGATCCATTGAGTCGACCCCCATGTCTCCTACTGTACAGCATGCCCAGGACACGCCACGGTGTCTCTGCCACCCAGCTTAGGACAGTGCGGTAAACTGCTACTTTCTTTTCCTCTCTAGGGGCCAGGTCCCATTTCCCATGAGCCCAGGGTGGCAGCAGAATATCCTAGAAAGGGCTCGGCTAGGGCATCAAGATACTTGAATATAATGAGATGAGCCAGCTGTGTGGCCAGAGGCAGGTGCCTTTCCCTCTCTGAGCCTTGGTCTCTTCATCTTCCAAGAGAAGTCCTTACCCTGTTTGGACAGTCTTCCCTTGAGAAACAAATGAAATCATTGGAGTGTCTCTCCTCTGAAGTGTATGTCTGTCAGCCACACACTGATCATCTCTTGATGGGACCCCTGTCTCCTTGTACTGAAGAACTAACTCACTTTCCCACTCACTGCCGGACTCAACTCTGCCTGCCAAGAAGGACCTTCCACCAACACCGTTCCTCCCTTTGGGAGCAATGACTATGACACAGCCAGAAAGCTGCTCCAAGTCCAGGGTCCCCTTTGGCTATAGCCACAGCAGCTGGGGATCACTAGGCTCCTGTCAACCAATGGGGATGCAACCACTATCTAGCAACATTATTACTGCTCTGCCTCATCCAATCACATCAAAGGGATGCAAGGTCAGACCCGGACACCTTAGACCCATCTCCCAGGATGTTACCCAAGAGAAAAACCTGAAAGTGTCACATTAAGCTATCACTTCCCATTTTTAAAGTCTTGTTTAGTGAGAGTTTAACATAAAGGGAAAACTGTTCAGTATTTTGCCTGATAAAAGCTGTAAAAACATTAGCTTAGGAATTAGGAGGCTGAGGCAGGAGGATTACATGTTCAGAGATAGCTCGGACTCCACTGGGATATATACACACACACCCAGTCAAAACTTGGGATGCTGACACTGGAGATATTTGATGTCTTTGATGGGTTCAGCTAATGCTGACTTTTGACTTTTCTTTTTGCCCTGGTACATTTTGGTGACACAGAGGACTGTAGAGATAGATGCCTGGTGAGCACCAGGGTGACATCTAGAAGACATCACATTAAGCAAGTGGTGCAGATGAGATCAGAAGAGAGGGACAGATGCTGAGCTGACAAGGGGCCAGGTCCCCAGTGGCTTCTCCAGTGGTTTCAGTATGACCTCAACATCTCAGAGCACGCTCTGTGGACAGCCCTGGCTTGGAAGGGAAGAGGTGTCTAGACATTTCTGTATTCTTCTAGACATTGTGTGACTGTGTGATCATCATTGCCAATGGGACCTCTGCCTGTTTGGCTGGTCTTCCCCCAACAACAGCAGCCCCCAAGAGAATTCTGTGGAACCTCAGCCAGAGCCTCAAGTCTGGCCCAAACCTGTGCTTTACAGGGAAGCGATTGCATCCACCCACAGTCATAGTAAAACCCTCAGATGGTAACCATACCATCTGTCCTTAAGTACATAAAGGAAAAAATGACGGTTTAGTGTTTTGCCTAATAGCAATTGTAAAAATGTTAACTTGGGTACTAGGGCTGAAGCAGGATTACATGTTCAAAGATAACCTGGACTACATGACGGGACCCTGTCTAAAAACAAACAAACAAACAACTAGCCTAGAGCAAAAGGTTAATGTCTTAGTCAGGGTTTATATTCCTGCACAAAACATCATGACCTAGAAGCAAATTGGGGAGGAAAGTGTTTATTCAGCTCACACTTCCACGTTGCTGTTCATCACCAAAGGAAGTCAGGACTGGAACTCAAGCAGGGCAGGAAGCAGGAGCTGATGCAGAGGCCATGGAGGGATGTTACTTCCTGTCTTGCTTCCCCTGGCTTGCTCAGTTTGCTTTCTTATAGAACCTAGGACTGCCAGCCCAGGGATGGCACCACCCTCACTGGGCTGGGCCCTCCCTCTGGATCACTAATTGAGAAAATGCCTTACAGCTGGATCTCATGGAGGCATTTCCTCAAGGGAGGCTCCTTTCTCTGTGATAATTCCAGCTTGTGTCGACACACAAAACCAGCCAGTACAGTTACTATACCTATTTTTAATGTTATCAGAATACATTCAGGTACCCCTAGGACTCTGCTATCTGATTTCTGGTGCAAAGCAGCATGCCATGGGCCTCATCGGGGCCTCAGCATTCCTGTGACATAAAGGGCCTGCTTGAGACATATCAGCTTGAGAAAGACTAAAGGTGCTCCCTGCACCTTGAGGTCTAGAGGGACGGGAGCATGTGTACGCATCTGTTTGAGGAGTCAGAGTATGTGAGGATTCCCACACGGGCGAGATGCACTCTGGGTAAATGCTGGGGTTTCCTTGGGCAGAGCCCTTGTCCATGTGGCTACAGTCAGGAAAGTGGGAGCATGGCGTGCAGCAAGGCTCAGCTTAATACTAGTGGAAAGACCAACAGCCAGGCACATGTTAGCAGGGCTGCGGTACTTACTGTACCTATACGTGAGCCACATCAGATTCACAGGGTCCCATCCATCTTGATGTCACCCCTTGTTCTTTCTCCAGTGGCCTCACAGCCAATATCAAATGACAGCCGGACTGTGTAGCTCCTGAGAACTGGCACAGAGATCTCTCCCAGCTGTGTTGAGCCAGACTGGTAGTGTTGTAGAGGAGTTGAGCCTGCAGGTCGTTCCTGGATGGTTATCACTCCTACTTCTGCTTGGTCTCACGACCCCTTGGACTGTCAATCTTGCTCTCACCCCTAGTACAGCCACCGTGCTCTGCGGTCCGCCAGCTCCCGATCCTAGCCTGCCTAACTGCTCTGACTCTGACCCCCACAAGTGTCCCTCCAGCACTAGCCCCCATTGTCTTGGGAAACTTTGGGGCACCAGCTGCTCAGAGGTCACTTTATTCCAGGTTTGTCTCTGTAAGTCATTGCAATCTGTCTCCTCTGTGGATCCCAGGGCTGAGTCTATGGACAGATGGGTACATGTGTGGACATAGAGACAGCAGGGATGTCTGTCTTCCATCAGTGCGGGTCATAAGCGAGTGGGGAGCTAGAACCAGGAAGGCCTAAGGCAGTCCTGCCGAGCTGTCAGACATGTTTAGCTGACTGAGGTTCTTCCTGAAGGGACATTATACAGTTCTCAGAGTCCCCTTGTCAAGGCTAAGAACTGGATAACTAGGAATGTCCACCAAGAGTCCAGCTGGCCAACTGGGTACTTGCAGGTGGCCTTCCTGTCCAGGTAGGTCCCCACGTGTATTGTAGGTGACAGCGGGCTTGCAGCCATGAGAACCTGACAGGATTTGCTGAAGTGGCCAGGGCTGCCTTCTTGGCTAAGAGCTTCTAGAACAGTAGGTGCTTCCATGGCATCTGAAAATATGGTTGGCGGTGGAAGACAGTAAAAAAACATAAGATTCGGCAGGTTCTGAGAATCTCTGATTCTCAGGAGTAGTGTGGCCCAAGACAGGGGGTCTGAG
Source organism: Rhabdomys pumilio (assembly GCA_030674055.1). Lineage (NCBI taxonomy): Eukaryota > Metazoa > Chordata > Mammalia > Rodentia > Muridae > Rhabdomys > Rhabdomys pumilio. Next base: position 43,284,958 of record JANHMN010000018.1, read on the forward strand.
GGAGAAAATGGAAATCTGCAGACTCTGTATTCGGCTATTAGTGGAAGCCAGTTCTGTGAGCATCCAGAGCCCAGGGTAGAATAGCATAGAGTTTGCAAGGAAGGGAAAAGAACACAGGAATGCTGATCCAGTGTGGCAAGATGGGCAGTGCCCAGTGACTGGCAGGGAGCTGGGGAAGGACAAGGAATGGGCCCAGGATCACACCCATGATGTCATGGCCTGGCACCTTTCCTGCTTTGGAAGTCAGTATTCTGAGCTCACACCCCCAAGTGGTCCATCGGGAGCCGAGAGACGCAGGAGCCCGTCTCAGCCATGGGATGGGTGATGGGAGTTACATGTAGTGGCCTGGGGTGGTCAGGCCCTCCGGGACCAGATCGTCTACGTCAGTCAGGAGCTCCCGTTCGCTGGCAGAATTGTTCTGAAGACGCCGGAGGCGGGCCTGGACCTGCTCCTGCTCCCGCTTCAGCTCCAGGTAGGAGTGAGAGAAGGTGTGGAAGATGGATGTAGCTGGGAAAGCCATGATGAGAATCCCACTAAGGATGCTGCTCAGAGCCACCATCTGTCCTGGCACGCTGCGAGGGACCATGTCCCCATAGCCCACCGTGGTCATGGAGATGATGGCCCACCAATAGGACGCGGGGATGCTAGTGAATTCCAGGACCCTTCCGGACTCATTCTCAGCCACATAGACCAAAGGAGAGAAGAGGGTAACCGCCACACCCAGGAAGAGCAGCAGGAGGCCGAACTCTCGAGCGCAGCGGCGCACAGTGAGGCCCAAGGTCTGCAGCCCCAGCGAGTGGCGAGCCAGGCGCATCACGTAGAGGATGCGTAATGCCCGCAGAACGCGCAGCACCAGCCCCACTTTCTCCAGGTAGGAGCTGCCGCTCGGCCTCTCGCCTGCTTCAGGGGACTCATCAGACACTGCGAGCGACACGTAGTATGGGGAGATGGCTAGAATATCGATGACATTCAGGGGCCCGCGGAAGAACTGACATTTGTTTGGAGCCTGGACAAAGCGCAGACAAAACTCCAGGGAGAACCAGGCCACACAGATGGTCTCCACCACGAAGATGTAGTAGCACTTTCTAGCGCATTCTCCCTGGGGGTGAGAGCCACAGAAGCCATGGGTTAGTCAGCTTTTCTCAAACCCTAGCACAAAGGTACAACGGCTTAGCGAAGGAAGAATTTATCTGGACTCACAGTTTAAGAGGGGCAGCCAGCCACGGTGGAGAAGATACGGTGAAGTTAGCCGCACGGTGGCTTTGTTGGGGTGTGAGGAGATGGGTTGCCTCTGAAAGCCTTCCTGGGTGTGCTGTGTGTATATGTGTGAAGGCCAGAAAACAATCAGGGCTATCATTGTCCAGGCTCCTCCATTTTGTTTTGAGGGGGTCGGGGGTAGGGGAGAGTGGGGGGTCGTTCTTATTCTTTTTGTTTTTCTTTTGACACAGGGTCTCTTACTGGTCTGGAGATTGCCAAGTGAGTGAGGCTGGCTGGCCAGCAAGCCCTTAGGATCTACCTGTGTCTTCCTCCTCAGTGCTAGGCACAACACCAGGCCTTTTAATGTGGATTCCAGTATTCTGACTCAAATCTTTGTGCTTGCAAATACCTAACCAACTGAGCCATCTTCCCAGGCCCTAGGGCAGTGCTTCTCACCCTTCCTAATGCCGTGACCCTTCAGTACAGTCCCTCTTGGTGGTGGTGACCCCCCCAACCACAAAAATGATTTCATTGCTACTTCACAACTATAATGTTGCTACTTTTATAAATCATAGCACAAATAGATAAATATCCTGGTTTGCAGGATATCTGATAGGTAGCCCCTGTGAAAGGGTCTTTGACACCCCCCCAAAGGGGTCTCAAACTACAGGTTGAGAGCCACACTTTTCTAGAGACATACTTTGGTCTTGCTACGTGCAGCGGGCTAAGCGGTCCATCATGTGGTTATTAGGTTGTAGCTAGGCGGATCAACCCAGTAGAAACCAGGATTTCCTGCCTCCGTTGTGACTAAATATGACCAAGTGCTCGTCACATATGGAAGGTGCTTTGCTGTGGCAAGGACATCAGATAGGGCTGCAAGCTCCTTACACTGACGCCTTTTCTGGCACTAGGACAGTAGACGACGGAGGACCGACACCCCAGTGGAATACGGAAACATTCAAGTCGAGAAGGCCTAGGTTCAGAGTGGGTGGGAACTGCCGCTTACTTAGCCCCCTCACCCAGAGACTGGCACCCAAGAGAAAACAACTTCCATTTTGTTCCTGTCCTGGGCTTCCTTCTTACATCAGTCAATATTCATTTCACTGAGGGACGCATGGATCAGGCAAACATACAGCTCTGCTGTTGTCCCGTAAGCCATACAGCCATGTCTTGGGCAGAGGGCGTGGCCACGGATGTTACACTCCAGGAAATGGATCACACCCATATGTGCACTGCCAGTCCCACCCCACTCCAGGTCTTAGTCACTATCTATTGCCTTGTCCTGTCTTTGTCCACAGCCAGTATTCCTTCCTTCAACAAAATGGACTAAGGTCCACTTGACCTAGTCCTGGAGGCAGGGAGCTGCTGGACAGAGGGTCCTGAGGCTACAGTCTAGCCTTTAAAAGGTGTGATCACAACCCTTTGCTCAGCCACTGTCTCGTACTAGAAGGTCACCAATGTGTCACCCATTCCTGCCCTCTCCCGCCTCCTGACATATTCAGCATCTCCCTGCCCCTCAGTGAGGTCCTTAACCAAACCTATCAACCTCATCCATGCCCCTCCCACTACCACCAGATGCATGATCTGTATTTAAATGAGATCCTGCTGTATGAATTTCCTTAGCCTTAGCTGGCCGACCACGTGGGCAGCTGCAGGCCTCATGCTCAGGGCTGCCCCTAGAGACTAATTTAGTTGACACAGTAGTACCTTGAGGAATAGTAGAATTTTCCAGAAGTCCCATAGATGAATGTAATGTTGAGAACTCAGCTTTAAATATTTACATATGTGGGTGTACACACACACACACACTCTCTCATGTACACACACACACACATGCACACACATGAACTCACACATGCACATACACATATGCACACACTCTCTCACACACATGCACACATATGTGGGCACACGAACTCACACAAGGACACACACACACATATACTCATGCACACACATACATGCACGCACATGAAATCACACATGCACATACACATATACACACACACTCTTCCCCCCCCCACACACACATGTACACACATGCACACACTGGGAAATGAGCAAGAATATGACGGAGCTATGTGCCTATGAGCAAAGGAAAATGTAGCCAACTATGGGGGTTTTGGATTCAAGTGCTTTGAAGTGGAAAAAGAAATTGCTTCTAGTGTCCAAGCCCAGAGGAATCCTAAACTGAAATGTCTTTGTGTCTGTTCATCAGAAAAAAAAAAGAAAGAAAGAAAATGGCCAGACCATCCCAAGCCCTGTTGGCCTGCCCAGGACTGGGAAGCTTTCTCCCTGGCTTCTGTCTGGTCCTTTCCAGGGTAGGAGCAGATGAAGCCCTCAGTGTGTGGCTTAGGGTCACATCTCAGTCAAGAGTCTCAACTCAGGAACTTCCTGGTCCTCCCTGGACTTGCAGGCATCATCACCCTAAAGGGCTGCTGTATGGATGGAATCGTGTATACAGCAGCTCTGAGGATGCTGAGTCCAGCAGATACGCATGTGACATGTTGTCACAGATGCTGGCCCACTTGGTCAGCAGGAGGCTACCATTCTACAGGAAGTAGACACATTTCCAACCCACTAAGAGGGCTTCCCCAGAGGTTTGCCATCACAATCCTGGATGGTGTCAGAGCTTTGGGTCTGGGTTCTCCAGGTTTTCTATGAAAATGCTGTGCAACCTAGAAGTGGTCCCTAGCTGTCTCTGGGCTCCAGTGTATGATGAAGAGAGTGGAGCACAACCAGAATCCCCTAGGGTGCCAGCTACAAAGACAGATTCTTGGGTCCATCATGAACCCAAAGCCTTGGAGCCAAGCTCAGACATGGGAACTTGGGGGTCTCTCCCCCTGACTTTAGAGCCCTCAGAAGTCCTAGAGTCTGGGCTGCCTTTTTTTTTTTTTTTTTTTTCTGAGATCTGGGAGCCTTGGGGAATACTGTCCAATGACCAGCAGCTCTGGAAGGTGACTCTGGAGGGCCCAGCAGGTCCAGCAGGCCATGCTTCTGCCTCTGCTGCTGGCGTTTGGCTATTCAAAGCATGTACACCCTGTCCTCCCTCTCCTGGTCTGGGCTGCCGGCCTCCCTGCACTGCAGCAGACTGGCTCTGCCTAGTCACTCTACCTGCATCCTGCTCTGCCCTGCATCTTAACCAGCCTGGTGCCTGCCTTCAAGAGCTCTGGCATCTCTGCAGCCATGCAGGGAAACACGGGACAGAGAGACAGAGGGGCTCTGGTAGAGGATATGATGATGTCTAATCCATCCTCATTTGCAGGAAACGGGTTGAGGAGAGAAAGAAAAAACAAACACACCAAAGCACTTCTTTTTAAGGAAGACTCTGACCATAGGGCCTGGGTCAGTTTGGTCCATGATGTTCTCATCACTCTGGATTTGGGAACAGGAAAATCTTATTTGGGGATCCCCTACAGCTGAAGTGGGAGTTAGCCTTGTCCCTGGTAAGTGTGAGAAAGCACTGCCCCTTCCTGCAGTTGAGGTGAGCCAGGCCCAAGGAGGCTGCGGTAGAAATGGAAGACCACACAGGCACGTGGGGTCTAGGAAGCCGGAGGCCACAGACACTGGGAACTAGGTGAGGGCTAGCTCCAGGATGTCCACCGCCAAACAGCTGCTCGGGCCACCCTGGATTGACTGGGAGGGGCCCCAAAGGAACTTTTGGGGTGAGAGAAATATCCTAGATTGGCAGGGGGTAAGGTTGTAAGAGTGTCTTTTTTTTTCTTTTTAAATAATTTCTATGTGTATACCTGAAAACTGAACAACTTAAAGAAGAAGGAGGGTTGGTGACATGACTCAGTGAATTAAAGCTCTTGCCACCAAGCCAGGCTTGGTAACCTGCTGGGACCCACAGAGTGGAAGGGGAAAAACAGCTCCTAAAAGCTGTCCTCTGACCTACACACACACACACACACACACACACACACACACACAAACACACACACACACACACACACACACACCACACACAAACACACTGGGTTGCAGGGAACTTAAATTTAGGAGACAGCCTGGCAGCTCCTCCAACGGCTAAACTCACACTCAAGATTTGGCAAGGTCACACACATCCAAGAGGAATGAAAACACACAGCAAAACACAACCTTTTCAGGAATGGACACAGCCCCCAGACAAAAGGTGGAGAAGCCACAAAGGTCACCAACCAACCTACAAATGGATAAGCAAACATGGAACAGCCAGATGCCAGTTTTGACAAAGCAAAGGAGTCTGGGTTACATCCCCAGGGTCCCTTGGGGTGTCATTAAATTACCATGTCCTATGGCTCTCCTCAGGACAGCCGGCTGGCTTAATAGAGCCACTCTCTGCCTGGCTGCTGTCCCCTGAGGACAGATGAGAAATACAAAGCATATACTAGAAAGAACACTGGCTTTTAATGTAAATGTCATGGGCACCGTCTTGAAAGAACTAAGAACCTAAGGTCGCCTGTCCTCAACCTCCCTGGCTCTCTGAATTATCATTCCCAACAGAAGCATAGACCCTCTGGAAGCTGGGACTCTTGGGATGGGGCAGCAGGTATAAAGGTGGCTCTGGAGAATAAACACAAGGATACTGTGGCTGTCTCTGGACACAAATCCCTCTTACCCTGTGAAACACAGCTGCCAGTTTCTCAGGGACAGCTTTGGGCTGTCCAGGCCTGCAAACTGGTGACCTGCCTCTGATTTGATTTTCCCAGTGCTGTTAAGCCCAGTCTGGGTTTGCACTCTTCCTAATCTTCAAAGCCTTGGGCCCTCGCAAAGCCCTGACCCCTCTGTACAGGAAAGCTCCTGGCTCCCCTACACTCTCTTCTCTCCCTGAAGAAGAAAACCACCTGTGTAGAGACCATGTTTGATTGTTCAGCTACGGGGACCTGCTGCCCTTGACTGGGGAAAGGACACTGCTTACTCTGCCCTAATCCTCAGAAGCAAAAACTAAAAACTAAAACTAAAAATAAAATAAACCCATGTGTAGATATTCCCGTGGGCAAACAAGCTTTTCCATTGCAGATTTTGTGCTAAAGACTAAAGGGGGTGGGGTGGGGGCTCCTGATTGCAACTACAGTGGGGGGGAAGGGGGAGGGGAAAAGCAGCTGTTTGAAAGACTAAGGACTGAATGCTATTATATCCTTTTCTTTCAGAGAAAACATTGGTTCATCAGATGAAATGTATTTTGTTCAGCAACTATCGGTGGGGAGCTTACTGTGTTCGAGGCACATGCTGGCTCTCTAACGGGAATGTTCTCTGGTCCTACTGTACTGTGTGGGGCAACTCAGTAAGGAGGCATCAGTGTCTTAAACCTACCTCCCTTGTTTGTTCTAACCTAAGTGATGGAAGGTCAGGCGATAGGGAGCTGTGGGAGAGTGCAGAGTTGGTGAGAAGTTCTACCTTAGGCAACCGGCTAGTTCTAGAGTTCAAACTCTTCAGCCACCTTCATAACAAATGGCTCCTGTTTCGGTTTTTGAGACTCTTCCAGTTAGCTTCAGCTGTCAACTTGACAAAGACCAGAGACTCTGAGAAGGTCTCAACTGAGGAATTGCCTTGATCAGATGGCCGGATTGCCATGACCACCAGACGTTTTCTTGATTGCTAATTTATGTAGGAGGTTCCCAGTCCACTGTGGGCGGCACCACCCCTAGCGGGGGAACCCCTGGCTGTGTGAGAAAGCTGGCTGAGCAGTAGCCAGCCAGTAAGGAGCCTTTCCCTTTCTCTGCACGCTTCCGTTCAGGTTTCTAGTTCCTACTTCAGTTTCTCCCCCGACTCCTCCCACCTCCCCGGCCCCCCCTCCCCACTCCCCTCGACCTGTGATTTGGAAGTGTGAGCCAAATAAACCCTTTCCACTCAAACTCGAGGGGTTTTTTTGTTTGTTTTTTTGTTTTTCCGGGATGTTTCTCTTTTTCTTTGTTTCTTTTTTGTTGTTGTTGTTGTTGCTGTTTGTTTTTTGTTTTTTGTTTTTTGTTTTTTTCCAGACAGGGTTTCTCTGTGTAGCCCTGGCTGTCCTGGAACTCACTCTGTAGACCAGGCTGGCCTCGAACTCAGAAATCTGCCTGCCTCTGCCTCCCAAGTACTGGGATTAAAGGCGTGGGCCACCACTGCCCGGCCGGGATGTTTCTCAAAGCAACAGAAAACAAATTAGGACACAGACCCTCCGGTTCCTGGGGGTCCATGGGAGTGGGAGTGCACGGGCAGAATGTTTCCTCTGGGGCAAAATCACTTTAGTGTTTCCAGGGCCCAGGCAGCCAACAAACCCACTAGGGAAAGAAAAGGCTTAAACCTAATGCCAGTCCTGGGTGGGGCTTGTTTCCTGGAGTGAGATTTCACATGCTAACCTCTTCAGCCTTCAGATCATGGTTTCCTAAGTATATCTGGGCTGCTTCCTGGTCCCTGATTGGCACCAACTCACCTTGTCCTCCTCAGCCCTGAAGTCGGGCATGGTGCTCACACACAGGCTGACAGCCGTGGTTGCCACGAAGAGAACGGAGAGGCAGGCAAAGACCTTCCCGGGCAGTCCTGACTGTGGGTCCTCCACCATCTCACGTAGCTGGTTCATGCTGCGGGCCCATCGCGATGCGTGCACTTCCGAGTGGCAGGCCTGGCTCTGCTGCTGGCGCTGGGCAGCCTCCTCCCGGCGGATCTCGGCTGCCTCCTCCAGCTTCTGAAGCAGCTTGCGCAAGCAGCAGCGCTCCAGGTTGGCTTCCTCGATGCCCCAGTAGCTCAACTCCTCCCGGAAGGACAGGGCGCACATCTCTTGCAGAAGCACCAGCTTTCCAGCGGCCAGGAAGCTCACGATCACCCCAAAGGCGCTGGGGTTTCTATCAAAGAAGAACTCCTGGCTCTTCTCATCGTAGTCATCACAGAGCTGGGTGATCTCCTCATAGCTCCGGCATAGCCGGAGCCTGCTCAGGCGACTCAGCGGAAAGGCATCCAGGGTGCTCCAGGGTAGCAGGTACCTCTGGCCACCCACGTTCACCAGGATCTCCTTCAGGTTGGCCTCTGGAGAGGCATCCAGGTTGCCCACCTTCCGGGCCCTGCGGTAGTAAAGGCCCTTGATTGGCTGAGGCTCGGGACCAGGCCAGAGCTGACTCAAGGGGCTGCAGGAGCCAAAGTGATGGAGTCCAGGATGCAGGTCCTTGTCTCTGGAAGACATGGGCATTGCCTCAGACTGTCAGGCCAGCGAGCAGTAGGCTCACCTGTCTGCCTCCAGAGGAAGAAGAAGAGAAGGAAGGATGAGTTTCAGCAGATCTCAGTGTTTATGGCAGTATTAACACTGTTGCACAGTAGCCGAAATTGCTCCAGCCATCTCTGAACCTTCCGTTTACGTCTTGTTCACTGAGTAGCTACTATATGCTCGGGCCATATCAGTGGACACATCCATACATACAGATGTGCTGCTAACTACACTAAGGAGGTTCTCTGTGTACATCTCCGTCTCCCTGACATGGACACTTTGTGGATGGAGATGTGGGTAACGGGTCCTGTACTATACTATTGAACACTCTGTAGTCTTGGGCAAGAGGCTGCCCCTCTCTCCTCTCAAAGGACGAGGCTTGTGTCAATCCTGCAGGGGTGCCCTACATGGCACCCCTCTTTGCAGAGAAGCACAAGAGGACTGTCTCCGTCTCTCTGGACCCTCTGCTTGGTCTGCGTGAGTGGAGAAGTTTGGGCTTCCCTACTGTTGAGTACAGGATGGGGAACGCCACCGTAATGGTCACTTCTAGAAGCTCTAAGGCACCCAGTTCCTTTAAGGGACCCAGGCCAACCATCCCACGAGGCAGACAGTCACCGTTCACCTTCACAGGTGAGGGAACTGACACCTAGCATCCCCTACTGTCAAACGCTCAGGAGCTGGGGATCATGGCAGCTTTGCAAGGCACCTGACAGTCAGGAGCTCCCCAAGAAGGTTTCACCCTGGTCCTTTGTCGCCCTCGCTGTGTGACCTTGAAGTGGTCCCTCCCCTCCCTGAGCTGTATACCCTTTTTATTGCAACGCAAAGAGGTTTCTAGCGCTCTCTGTATTGCAGACCTATTTAGGGGCGGCGCTTAGGACAAGCATATTTTTATTTTAGCTTGCTCACATAATTTTAAAAGAAAGTTTATGATATGTCTCATCATCCGTATGGTGTGACCATTTCTTATGCTACCTGTTCCAGCCGGAGCTGTCTCCAGGCACGTATAACCTTACATTGAGAGAGGCCTTCCACTCACGAGCCAATGGAAAGAAAAGTGCCTTTCATTTCCAGAGCCAGCTGGATTCTGGCCGACGGTGAGGAGTGAGTGGGGGCCGCTGTGTTTCACACTCCCGCTGCAGAGCTCTTCACTAACTATTCTGCATGCGATACTTGGTTCGCAGCACACGGCAGGAGTGCAGCCTGCAGAGACAGGGAATGCAGGGAGTTCTTTCCAAGCTTTCTCAATTTCCAGTGCAAAAAAACCAAGACCCAGAGTGCTGAAGGGACTCATCTAAGGTCACTCAGCAAATCCAGATCCAACCCAAGACACAGCTTCCTGACTAGAGGTTCTCTCCAAAGCCAGAATCTTGCCCCCTCTCCTTCCACTGAACAGATCTGATTTTGAGGTCTTTGTTCCCCCTAACAACCGGCCAGCAAAACTCCCCTAGAGCCCGGGGAAGTAATCCACTCCAAATATCCCTTCTCCCAAGCTGTTTCACCCAGTCACTGCTCCGGAACTTCCCACCCCAGACCGAACAACTTCCTCCCAAGTTCAACTCACCGCTTGTTTTAGGAAGTGTGTCCCCAGCCGGTTCTCTGCCGGACATGGGGAGCCCATGTCTCAGTGACCAGGAAAGAGACAGGTTTGTGACAGAGAGGTAGGGGGAAATGAAAAGAAAACCCAAAAAATCAAAACCGAAACAAAACACAAATCAAAACCAGCTCCCAACATAGCAGCCCTGGCAGAGGGTCAGCGTCCAGTCCTTCTCCAGCCTCCTGTATGGAGCAGAAGTTTATTCTGTCTGAATCTGCAGAAGAGCAGAGGTGCAAGGTAGCTCTCTAGAAGGGCTCTGAAGTCCTCCCTCCTCCTGGAAGCTGAAGGTCCGGATGCTGCAGGGAGCTGGGCCAGCTGTCCTGCCTCAGCATTGGACTTGGTGCTCCAAGTCCCACGGGGACAGTCAGCATGGTCCTGCCTGAGATGGGGGGTGGGGTGGGGGGGTGGAGAAGCTGCCGGGAAGGGCTTAGGATTAATCTCTCCATCAGCCAGGCAGCAGGCGGGGAGCATAGGCTCTGCCAACCACCAGGAAGGCAAGGAGAGTATCTGTCCTCTCTCTTCTCTGAGGAGGAGCTGAGCTCAGGAGGAGCTGGGGCAGCTGGGGACCTGGGAATTGCGACCTCATGGTCCACTAAGGTGGGGAGTCTCAGTAAAGGCTGCAGAGAGATTTGAAGGCTGGGACAGACTGATCCAGCCTCAGAGCCTAGGGTAGGTACTGGGGAGATGGCATCAGGGGCTGAGAACAGAGAGGCTTGGGGCTAGGTGCCAGCCTCCAAGTGAATGTCCTTAGGCAGGTGGCTTTGTGCCTTCACACTTGGTTTCCTTATCTGTAAAATGTATGAGTGGCACCGGGCTTTCAGAATATGAAATCCAAGCCATGAGCTTCTCCTGGGAGCTTGGCCCTGGGTGTAGGTGGGGAGAGGAAGAGAGCCAGCTTTTTGCTGTGTGTGCTTGGTGAGTCACTTCACCTCTCTGGGCCTCAGTTTTCTCACTGGGCAAATGAGGACAGTAGGAACCATAAAGGCTGAAATTGCAAAAGCATGTTAATGTAGGGCTGCCTGTCCTTCATTTCCTTAAAAGGTTTTGTAGCCAAGTGACCTTCACAGCAATTCCATCCTGTCTCTGAGATCCCCAGAGGCTTGTTCAAGGACACCATCCTAATTGGCAGCTGGACCGAGGTCCTGGATGACACTGAATGCAGACAGGGTCTGATGCGGGGGTCCAGGAGCAAGGGGGATCAGAGCCCGGCTGTCCTCAGCTCTCTGGAAGGAGTAACAGAATGTACCTGTGGCTTCACAGAGAGCTGGAGGAATGCAGGCAAGAGTGAGAAGGTGGCAGGGGACAGGGGTTCGCAAAGGGTATTATAGGAAGCCCAGCGTTCCACAGAAATGCCAAGGGGCATGGCGGATGCCAGGGCAAGACCTAGAGACACAGCCTGTTTTTTTCTGCCTTCCCACAGCCCCTCCTTGATGCTTGTACCGCAGTCACCGGTGCTGAGGCCCAAGGCAGAGAGAGGCATCTTTATGAGGGGTACTGAGGCCTTGCCCCTTCTCTGACTCTCTTAGCTCCCATAAGCCAGGCTCCAGAACTCTCTCCTTCTAGACAGGGCTCTCTTCTCCATCTGACTGAGTCCTGTCTCAGTCAGGGTTTCTATTGCTGTGATGAAACCCCATGACCAAAAGCAACTTGAGAAAAAAAAGGGTTTATTTAGCTTATATATCCAAGTGACAACACACTGAAGGAAGCCAAGGCAGGAACCTGGAGGCAGGAACTGTTGCAGAGACTGTGGACGAATGCTGTTTGTCACTTTGTTCCTCATGACCTGCTCAGCCTGCTGTCTGGTAGAACCCAGGATCACCAGTTTGGGGGAGGGGGTATCTTTCTATCCATGGTGGGCTAGGCCCTCTCCCATCAATGACTAATTAAGAAAATTCCCTACAGGGTTGCCTATGGCTTAACCTTATGGAGTCGTTTTCTCAAATGCAGTTATGTCCTTTCAGATGACTCTAGCTTGTATCAAGTCAAATAGCTAGCCAGCATGAGTGTCTTAGGTTAACCACCCTCCCCAGAGTCCATCTTCCCCTCTCATTTCTCTCAGGGCATACAAGGTCCCAATGCCAATCTAGAGTTCCCATCAGAGCTCAGTCAGCAAAGCCCTTATTGCATGGGCATGCAAATCTAAATTTGAGCCCTTAAAACCCACATAAGCCTGGCTAAGCATGCCCATTATCCCTGTGCTAATGAGGCAGAGACAGGAGGATTCCTGGTCTTGCTGGTCAGTCAACCTGACTTACTTAGGGAGTTCCAGGCCAGTGAGAAGCTTTTGGTGGCATGGCCCAGCAGCCCTCCTTCAGGATTAGAATTAGGTTCTGCCTTGCCTATCCAGCCAGGCCTGCTATACCAGGGCTATGTGACCCCGGGCAGGTTTTCTTCTCTCTGTGTGCATCAGGGCAGCTGGGTAAGCTAAATAAACCCTTTCCTTCCCAAGTTGCTTTTGGTCATGGGGTTTCATCACAGCAATAGAAACCCTGACTGAGACAGGACTCAGTCAGATGGAGAACAGAGAGCCCCGTCCAGGACAGAGTTCTGGAGCCTGGCTTATGGGAGCTAAGAGGACTGGAGAGTCAGAGAAAGTGCAGAGCCTTGACTCTCTGATGACTCGGCTTTTGAGCATCTTGGTCTTCGTGAGGAGCAAATGAATTATTTGTTAAGACCCAAAAAAGGCCATGCCTGGCATCCCACCACATAGGTACAGGAGTTTTAAGCCCCCCTCCTCTCTCTCTCTCTCTCTCTCTCTCTCTCTCTCTCTCTCTCTCTCTCTCCATTGGCTGTCTCTTCTCATAGCAAGAATCTCTAACGGAGAATGAGCATACAGGGACACCCAGGCCGAAGCTGCTGTTGATGGGTGGTGGTGTGTGGTACACTGACAATGGCTGGCTTCTGAGGAAAAATCCTCCTCAGATATGGTGTTTGCCAATTACTATAGTGTACTCCAGCCGATACCAAGTGAACGGCATCATTTTGGAGGGCTGGGGATGAGGGGGAAGGATAGACTCTTTCACACCTGTGCTGATGGGTTCTGGGATATCACTGAATTTGTGGTTTTCCAGCATGGAGAGAGAAAGGCCCCCCGCAAGGCAGGATTCTTGGTCAAACTCGGCTGAGCAACAGCTCTTGAGCCTTGACTTGAGTAACTCAGTCAAGTTACAGGAGTACTCAGGGGCAGGCAGTGCCCTGTGGGGTTTCCCTGGGATACTGATGGGATCACGGTATGGTCCAGAAAGGGACCCTGAGGGCTGTATTCAGAGAAGGGTTGGTGGTGTTTAGCCACCCTTAGGCTTCTGTTCAGGTTCCTTCCCTATACCTCCCTTTTCCCCAGTGCCCCCTGATACTCTCAAGGCTGTCCTCAGGGCTGCAGGCCTTATAGGATACCACTGCCATAGTCTGTTTGGTTTGGGGTGAGCATAGCCAGACAGGCTCCTTTCCCATAGTGGCTGTCTGTTCCAGCAGCTTGTATACAAAGTGCCTCTCCCAGGCCACAGTGGGCAGGTAGACTGAGGACTCCAGAGTAGTCCAGCTGGGATCTGTATCAGGCAGTGTCACCTGGATGGCTCTGGTCTTCAGCAGGTTGTAGAACATAGACAGCAGGTAGCACCTGGCCTCATCGGGAAATGAATTAGAGTTCTGGGGGTACCCATAACATAGTGGTGGGAAACTTTGGCCCAATGTCAGTCCCCAGGAGAGGAGTCTGCTCGTGGTAGGAGGTGGTGGTAGAGTGGGGGTGGGGGTGGGGTGACAAATGGCTGAGAGTGAGAACTGTCAGACCAGGAGGCCAGTGCTGTACGCAGCAAGGAGCCGCCTCCTAGTGTGTGCAGCAACAAGAGACCCAGACTCCTGTGGGATTTAGTTTTGGCACTTCTCGAACCCTGTTCAGGTTTTCCTATTCCCCCCGTGATAGCACATCAAGAAGTATTTTGCTTTGTAAAGCTGTGGGAACATATTTATCATCTTGCCTTGGGAATCTTGGCTGCGAGGTGTTCATTTAATCTGCAGTTGGCACCAACTCTGGAGCAGACACAGTACCTGCCCCTCCCGGAGAGGCAGCTACAGTGTTTCAAAACACCGTCAGCTTGTTTACAGAGCAGTCAATTACCTCTGCTGAGAACTTAGCCTGGGAGAAAACGGATATGCTAAACACCGTCTGTAGGAATCACTTCTTTTCCCCCTCATTACTTGAGAAGCTTTGGGAGGCTTATAGAATGGTTTATCTCTTTTTGTTTTTGTTTTAAAGATTTACTTATTTGTACGTATGTGTGATCTAGTGCATGTATGCCAGCAGGACAGAAGAAGGCACTGAATCCCATGACAGATGGTTCTGAGCCACCACGTGGGTGTCAGGAATTGAATTCAGGACCTCTGGAAGAGCACATAGTGCTCTTAACCACTGAGCCATCTCTCTAGGCCTTAATTTTTTTGTTTTTCAAGACAAGGTTTGTCTGTGTAGCCCTGGCTGTCTTGGAACTCACTCTGTAGACCAGGCTGGCTTCGAACTCAGAGATCCACCTGCTTCTGACTCTGGAGCCCTGGGACTAAAGGCATGTGCCACCACGTGTGGCTATTGGTTTCACTTTTTATATTTCAGGTATCTTGCGGAGATTAAGCGCTCTGACCCTGTTCTACCTGGGCTCTATGTCCAGGCTTTAATCTCTGCCTTTGAAACCTGGGCCAAGTTTTTCTGTGTCTCTGGAGCTAGTTCCTCGTCTGTAAAGTGATAATCCTATAGTCTACCTCAGGAGGCTGTTGAAAGGGTAAATTAAGACACATGTGTAAGTGAAACATGTGTTGGATTTGAGGTAAGCAGTTTAAGGGTCAGTTTTGTGATTTTTATTAGTAACTTTTTTTTTTTCCGAGACAGGGTTTCTCTGTATAGTCCTGGCTGTCCTGGAACTCACTCTGTAGACCAGGCTGGCCTCGAACTCAGAAATCCACCTGCCTCTGCCTCCCAAGTGCTGGGATTAAAGGTATGTGCCACCACTGCCCGCCCCCCCCTTTTTTTTTAAAGATTTATTTATTTATTTTATGTTTATGAGGACACTGTGTAACTGTCTTCAGACACACCAGAAGAGGGCATTGGATCCCATTACAGATGGTTGTGAACCACCATGTGGTTGCTGGGAATTGAGCTCAGGACCTTTGGAGGAACAAGCAGTGCTTTTAACTGCTGAGCCATCTCCCTAAGACCTTATTAATAACTCTTAAAAAAAAAAACAATTAAAGGAGAAAAATGCATGTTAGGTGTTCTTGGTACTGACTACAGCACCGGTGTGTGTGTGTGTGTGTGTGTGTGTGTGTGTGTGTGTGTGTATACATATTTATCATATATATCTTCCTCCTCAAGAGCAAAACTTCCTGACTTGCTTTCATGATTTTTTTTTTTTTTGAGAGCTGTTTGTTCCAGACACACTCCGCCTTGGTGAAGGTTTAAAATCTAGGACAGAGCTTTTCCTCGGAGGAGGGGTAAGGTCACCGAGAACATCTGCTGTCCTTGTCCTCAGTGTTCCAGATCGAGGACTTACTCGGACGAGACCGAGACACCAGCGCAATAAAATAATTGACCTGATTCTCTTTTTAATGCAGACTCTGCTGAGCCATGGAACTCTTTATTGTAAGAGGCAGTGCTCTGCCCTGCTTGCTTTGCTGGCAATAAAAAAATGTTGCCTTTTGTGCCCAGTGTCCCTCCTAGGGAAGTAAATTGGAAGAACACACAGGGACAATCCGGTGTAAATTTAAGGCAGGTCTAGATGAGGATCGGTGGTGGAGGAGTAGTCCCGGCAGGACTAGGAGGCTGAGACACCCCAGCACAGGTGTGCTTTGGACACATTGACCTGAGTCTGGCCTAGCTCCACTGCAGCGGGTAGGTTTGAACCAGAGCCAGAATATTGTTTTTATACACTTATCGCAAGAGCTGTTATTGACATTGATGGAGGGAGGGATGGAGGGGGAGGGGGAGGATGGATGAAGGAATGGGAAGGGATGGAAGGGGAGGGGGAGGATGGGAGGATGGATGAAGGGATGGGGAGAGATGGAGGGGAGGGGAGGATGGATGAAGGGATGAGGAGGGGTGGAGGGGGAGGATGGATGAAGGGATGAGGAGGGGTGGAGGGGGAGGATAGATAAAGGGATGGGGAGGGAGAAGGGGAGGATGGATGAAGGAATGAGGAGGGTTGGAGTGGGAGGGGGAGAATGGATAAAGGGATGAGGAGGGGTGGAAGGGGAAGGGGAGGATGGAT
>JANHMN010000018.1:43309228-43332570 GCA_030674055.1 Rhabdomys pumilio
ACACACACACACACACACACACACACACACACACACACACACACACGTACGCATGCACGCACACACGCACAAGACACAGGCAACGGGCAGATCAGACACATAACACATGGAAGACAAAGATGGGAGAAAAGTGGAGAGTTCAAACTTGGGCTTGATCAAATTAATCTAAGGGTGAGTGGAGCGTTCTTCCTGACTGTGACACTGACACGTTTTGATGCCACTGAGGCTACCTTCAACGCTCTTAACCAACAGAGAGTGCACGTGTCCATCTGACGATGAGATTCTACAGAATGTCCTGGTGTGAGAGGCTCAGTTCCCCGGGTCCTGCTTTCTTGGGCTTGTGCTCAGAAGTGGAATTGCTACAGATGTGTGAATTCCATTTTTATATTTTATTTTATCTTTTGGAACAGAGTTTCTCTGTGAAACCCTGGCTGTCCTGGAACTCAATCTATAGACCAGGCTGGCCCCAAACTCAGAGATTCACCTACCTCTGCCTCCCAATCACTGGGATTAAAGGCGTGCACGTTACTGGCTAGCACCATTTTTAATTTAAAACTAAATTTAAAATTAAAAAAATTTTATTTCATGTGTGTGTGTGTGGTATGTGTGTATGGTGTGTGTGTGGTGTGTAATAGTGTGTGTTGTGTGTACACGCCTATGATGTGTTATGGTGTATAGTGTGTGTGGTGGAGTATGTTATGGTGCGTGTGTTATGGTGTGTTTATGGTGTGTGTGTGTGTGTGTGTGTGTGTGTGATACGTGTATGTATGATGTGTGTGGTATATGTATGTGTAGCATACACATGAGTGTACAGGTGTACACACCCTTACAAACCCTTGCAGAGGCCAAAGCAGAGCCTCAAGTATCTTCCTCTGTGGCTCGCTGCCCTGCTACCTTAAGACAACTTCCAGCTCACTGTTTGAGACAGACTGGCTGGCCAGAGGGCCCCCAGCATCCTCTCCTGTGCAGGAACGTGCAGCTGTGTCTAGCTTTTTACCCAGGTGCTAGGACTCAAATCCAGGTGCCCCTGCTTTCAAAGACAGACCTGTCACCTGTTGAGCCACCTGTCCAATGCTCTATGTGGCAATGCTGTGTGTATGGTATATTTATAGGACTTCTATGTAAAGATGAATGCCTGAGTTTCTCTCCCATGTACTCTTCCAATGTTTCCTGGCTAGCAGTTTATTAACTCATGTCCTGGTGACTTGGAGTTGGTGCGGGCCAGCGCCTGGCTAGGTCATATGGGGAGCTGGTTTATCATTGACCCCATTGTCCAGATGAGACCACTGAGGCTCAGGGAGACTGGATACCTCTGTTAGGCTTCTGCAGCTGGTAATTGAGCTGGTAATTGAGCTCGGGACTTTATTTGCGTAGCAGCCTTATTAGGAGTTAGGACACAGGAGTAAGGCCCCATATTAATCTCAGTACAGTTGGACAACCCTTCAATTCAGGACGGGTGTGTTTGGGGACTGGTGGTAGGCGGGTGGGGCTGAGTGTAGCTGCTCTGCCAAGTTGCTCCTTTGGCCTCCTGTGCACACACACCTCCACCCCCTTTCTGTTTGTTTCTACCTCCCCCTGCGTCCTTCATCTTCCCAGGGTGAACCACCTGCTCCATCCCCCATCACTGACAGCTTTGGTTTCCTGGTTCCCTACTCTCCAGGCTCCTGAGTGAGGCAGGCTGGGTTAAGCCACCTCTGGATTAGGGAGGTGTTAATGATTGGATATCTCAGCTGGGGATTTGATTGAAGCTCCCCCTTTCCCCCCAGCTCAGCTGGAAAAGCTCCCGACTGATCTCCCAGGTGCCACCACTAAATCCTCATTAAGAGAGAATTAGGGGAGATAAAAAGCAAGCACTTAGGATGCCCTGGACCACCTGGAACACAGCTGCATAATCTCACACCCATCCTCAAATGCCACCAGCCAAGGAAAGGTGCCACAGCCAGCCCTCCCTGATGTCTAATCTTCCCAGAGGTCACAAACCCAAATTTTATGGAGGCCTTTCACCCTCCCGCCTCCCATCTCCCTTCCTAACCATTGGTTTCAGCCTAAGAGCAGGCAGATCCTTCCTGTTTCCACCCCCTCCCCCAAGTTAATGGTTCCCCAACTATACAAAGCTGAGATGGATATTAGACCCCAGACCAGAGCCCTTGCTTTCTGATGGAAGTGAGTTCCTGGGCTCACTTATTTACCAGTGGTACTCTCTGAGCCTCAGTTTCTTCATCTAGAGAATGGGGTGAATGGTACCCTAGAAAAATCCATGCCTCCGTGAGGTCACTGAGGAAGTCTGAGACATCTCAAAACAGATCAAGGACCACGGGGTTTTGAATGTCAGCCTCTGAGCCCTCTCTAGGCTACCCGAGTTCCCCAAACAGATGCTTGCTGCTGACTAGATAAGCCCTTACGTAACAGGAGGCCCGTATTTTAATAGTCATTAAAACACTGGTATTTGTGTATATGTTTGCTTTTAACGTAAACTTGACCTTGAGAAACTTGGAAAACCAGAAGTTAAAAGAGCGAACCCACGATAAGACCCCAAATAGTTTTAAAAAGGGAAGCGTGTGAGCAGAATGGTGGACCAATTGGGTAAAAAAAAAAAAATTGTTGGTGCAAGCCGGGTACCATGGGGCAGAGCTGTGATCCAGCAGAGGCTGGAGGGTTAAGGCCAGCCTGGCTACCTGAGATGTTGTCTCAAAAAAAAAGAGGGAGGGAGGGAAGAGGGAAGAGGGAAGAGGCAAGAGGGAAGGAAGGAAGGGAGGAAGAAAGGAAGGGAGGAAGGAAGGAAGGAAGGAAGGAAGGAAGGAAGGAAGGAAGGCAGGCTGTCTTATCCCTTGGGGTTGATCTCATTTCTTAAGCAGGGAATGCTCAGGGGAGTGACTGGGTTTGGGGTTTGGGAAGGGGTGTGCTGCAGGCTGGGTGGGCTGCAGGCTGGGTGGGCTGCGGGCTGGGTGGGCTGTGGGCTGGGTGGGCTGCGGGCTGGGTGGGCTGCAGGCTGGGTGGGCTGCAGGCTGGGTGGGCTGCGGGCTGGGTGGGCTGCAGGCTAAGCAGGCAGTTGGAACAGTTGCATCCATTAAGCCCAGCCCTGAGCACTCAGCTTTCCTGGACCATTTCTCTGGATCCAGCTAACACTGGTCAATGATCTCTTGTGTCATCCTGTTTCCAAGCTGAGGACATAGTTTGGCAGTTCCAGGAATTTGTCCCAGAGCTTGAGGCTCTCAGGGGGCCGCTGCCACAGCCATCCGGGACCGTGGAGGAGTGGGAGTTGGAGTTGGAGTTCAGAGGGACCTATAAAATAAATATAGAGATTAGATTTTGTTACTGCCAATTTCCAGCCCCCCCCCCCCCAAAAAAAAAACAACGCCAAACAAAGAAACAAAGACTAACCCATGACTGTGGCTTGATTTGGCCTGGAAAGGATGGAGACTCGGTGAGAATAAGGCAGGTCTGCCATGAGCACTTGGAATAGTGTCTGTGAAACTGAGCTCATGTCACTGTGACTATGGACACTCTGAGGCTGTTCTATGACAGGAGCATCTGCTAGAGGCCTGAGGACCACTGGCCTGGGTCAGTCTCACAAACTGAGTAGAGCCAGGCTTGGAGGAGTAAGAACCCTGACTGACTCTAGCTTCAGCCCCAGAAGTCTATGGTTACCTCTCAAGGGCTGGAGGTGGGGATAAAGATGGAAGCTGGCACAGGGTCTGTGGTGGGGGGACTACTTTGCTCTGTGACTGCTTCATGGATTACAGCTACCTCTATACATCTGGTTGTAAACCCCCCCCCCACCCCTGGCTTTGTAATCTTTATTTTTCCATTATTACCCCCAACAGGCTTTGTTTGTTTGTCCTCAGGGTCTCTTGTAGCCCAGGCTGGCCTCGACTCACTATGTAGCCAAGGAAAACCTTGAAATTCTGATCCTTCCGCCTCTACCTCCTGATTGCCAAGATTATGGGCCAGATTATACAGCACTGGGAACACAGAATTTCATGCACGCTAGGCAAGTGCCCTACTCACCAAGCCTCGTCTCCAGATCCACGTTTTTCAATTTAAAAATAGAGATGTGTTTATTTATTGTATGTGTCTCTGTGTGTGCGTGCAGCAGCCTGTGGAGAGGGTTTCTGATCCCCTGGAGCTGGAGTTACAGGCGGTTGTGAGCCTCTATGGAGATACTGGAAACTGAACCCCCAGTCCTCTGCAAGAGCAGTCCGAACAGCTTCAAACAGTTTATGTGCCACAAATCCCCTTCGTTAGTGCCCGTGACTCAGTGGTTGATCTGCGGTATGCTCAGTTGTGTGGCCAACACCACTGTCTAATTGGGGACATCTCCACCCATCTTGTCAAAAAGAAAGCAGGTTCCTGTTTGCAGTGATAGTCCCTGCCCCCAACCCCAGACAACAATGCACGAGAACAGGTTGTGTCTAAACAGAAGTCATTATTGAAATATCCAAAGTAGGGTGGGGGTGACAGTCAGATATTGGGGCTTAGTTCTTGTTTTCCTGCTTCAGTGCAGGCTTAAGCCAAAGTCCTTCATGAGCACAGCAATAATTCAAGGGCAGATGTTCTTTATAGCCAGATGTAGGAGCAGGCCAAGCTTCTTTTGTGCCTGGGATACAGCTGCCCTAGAAAGCTTGCTCACATCTGGATGGGATAAGTTCTTGGAACTTCGTGGTCCCCAGAGCCTACTGCTTTAAAGCATGGAAGGCATTGCTATAAATGTCACCTTTATTTCCCTGTAGTAAGTGTCATCTCTAAGGTTTGCTGCCTCCGTCTGCTAACCTCTGCCTAGTCCTGGAAGCTTCTAGCCTCTGTCCAATTTTATCTAGTCCTAGAATGTTTTCAGAGTCTGAGATTTGCGGCTGAATAAGCTCACCCTTTCTTGTTCTTTCTGAACTCTGGCTGGCTGGCTCAACTCAGTTAATCTTGGTCAAACTCCTCTCCATGCTGGCTGATTCAGTCTGGCTTCTCTTGGCTTCTCCTGAGTTGCTCTGGTTGGCCTCATACTAACTTTGGCAATGTGTTCTAATCTCCTGGCTCCTAGCTGAGGAAAGGGCTGGCTTTCCCAGGCCTGCTTCCTGGCTTTCTACTGGTCAAAGTGAGTCACATGGCCAAGCCAAAGGGAGGAGCCAAAACGAGGTTAGTGCTTGGTGCCAGGACCGGTATGGCACATGTGTGCTCCTGAGTGCAGACGCTCATGGGTGTTCATAAATGGTTAAGAGGACTCTGATACTGGGCAGCCTGTGCTCAGATGTCAACTGCACGTGGAGAGAGAGAAAGAGAGAGAGAGATGCTCTCTGCCTCAGTCTTCTCACCTATCAAATGGGGATGGATGGCATTGATCAGTAAGTCTCACTTGCTGTGCAGACCCAATGAGTCCGAGCACTGAGTCCAGCAGAGTCAACTCCAGAAAAGCAGCTACTGCTGTGAGTTTTGAACTATGTTGGAGATAATTACTATGGCTCTCCAGGCCAACTGGGTAGACAAAGCAGGCTCTGCTTAACGTGGCAGGAATTTCCCGCACCTGCTGCTTAGACGGCTGGAGAGAAAACCCCTGCATGCTCAGTAGAACTGGATGGTCCCAGGCTCAAGAGGCAGACTCTGTGGCCAGGAGAGGACTGGGGGTTTCGTTCTAAGTCTCTCAGAGCAGAGGCCCTCTGAAGCTCTGAGAAGCTGAAGTTCTACTGCAGACTGCCAGGGTGTGGCTGGAGGGAGCAGGGGTGGGCCGGGCAGCCTGTGGGGAGGTGCTGTGCCTCTGTGGTGGGAGCTGGAGAGCAAAGACTGCAAGAGAGCAGATGTAGTAGGTAGGGTAGATCCTTCTAGAATACAGATGGTGTGGAAGGATTGGTTTGGGTAGAAGAACAGGTGACTTCAGCTGTAGGATTGAGGCTGAAAGATGGTACAAGCTAGAACTGGGCTGCAAGAGCCAGAGGCTCTCCTTAGAGCACGGTTCTCAGCCTTCCTAATGCGGTGACCCCCCCAACCATAAAAATATTTCTGTCGTGACTTTGTAACTGTAATTTTGCTACTGTTAAGAATCATAATGTAAAAAAAAAAAAAAACAGTTTTAAAAAAAAAACAGTTAAAAAAAAAAACCAAAAAAAAACCAAAAACAAAAAAAAAAAAAAAACCAGTTAACAGAATCATAATGTAAATATCTGATATTTCTGATGCTCTAAAGGGGTCGTGACCCACAGGTTGAGAACAGTGATGTAGGATGGGAGGACAGAATGTACAGACGCTCAGAGGCTGGGCAGTGGGAAAGTGTGGGGTCGCATGCCTTGAGAAGCAAACAGGGTGAGAGATGAAGCAGGGAGGTAGGCTGGGCCCAGGAAGGGAAAGGCTCTGAGCGTCCAGGAACGTGCTCTTCCGTGTGAGTCACAGGTTTCTGAGCACTAGCCAGGGAAGCAGCTTGCTCAAGAGTTTCAGAAGGAGGTCAGTGCCCAGAAGTCACCACTCACACTTTGAACAGGGATTACCCAGCTCTGGCGAGGAAGAGGCTGAGTCCCAGCTGCAGGGGAGCCAGCACCGGGGAAAGGCTCAGTAAATACAGATGGAGTTAAGGTGATTACGGCTTCGAGGGTTGGAGATGCCAACAGCCGCGGCCTTCTGTCACTTGGCAGTAAAAATTATCAGAAGGTAGAGCAGCCAGACCCTCCCTCCCCTCACACATGTGGGCACATGCACATACACACACACACACACACACACACACACACACACAGGCACATGCACACACACATGTATACACACGCACATGCACGCACACACATGCACATGCACACACACACACACACACACACACACAGTCACAAGTGTCAGCTCAGTGCGGTAGAAGCATCATGGAGAATTTTGTAGATATCTTTCCTCCCCCTGACTGCTCTCCTCCATTCATTCACTCCATGCTCACCCATGCTCCCTCTACCCACCCACCATCCACCCACTGTCTTATTGTTGGGAAGAGACACTATGATCACAGCAACTCTTATAAAGGACAACATTTAACTGCGGCTGGTTTACAGTTCAGAGGTTCAGTCCATTACCATCATGGTGGGAAGCATGGCAGCATCCAGGCAGACATGGGGCTGGAGGAGGAGCTGAGAGTTCGACATCTAGATCCGCAGGCAGTGGAAAGAGACAGTGAGCCACATTCGGCCTGGGTTGAGCATCTGAGACTTCAAAGTCCATGACATACTTTCTCCAACAAGGCCACACCCACTCCAACAAGGCCACACTCACTCCAACAGGGACACACCCACTCCAACAGGGACACACCCACTCCAACAGGGACACACCCACTCCAACAAGGCTGCACCTTCTAATAGTGCCACTCCCACCTGTGCACTCTCCACTGGTCAAATCCTTGTCTACTCCCCACTGTCCATATATCACCTATCCATTCTCCATCCCTTCAGTCATCTGCCACTCTTCCTTTCCACGCCTCCACTGAACTGTCTTCCCACCTACCCACCCAGAAGTCCCTCTGTCTTAGTTAGAATTTTGCTGCTGTGAACAGACTCCATGACCAAGGCAGCTCTTATTAGAACAACATTTAATTGGGGCTGGCTTGCAGGTTCAGAGGTTCAGTCCGTTATCATCAAGATGGGAGTATGGCAGCATCCAGGCAGGCATGGTGCAGGAGGAGCTGAGAGTTCTACATCTTCATCTGAAGGCTGTTAGTGGAAGACTTCCAGGCAGCTAGGATGAGGGTCTTATAGCCCACACCCACATTGACACATCCACTCCAACAGAGACACACCCACTACAGCAAGGCCACACCCACTCCAACAAGGCCACACCTTCTAATAGTGCCACTCCCTGGGCCGAGCATATACAAACCATCACACCCTCCATCTTCCCCTTCTCCCATTCCTCTCACAGCCGTGACATCTACCCACATTATCTAAATTCGTCCTTTCAGTCACCTCTTAGTCCCCACCAGACCTTCTATTTTCCTTCTATCTAAAGGCTTCCACCACCTATCTTTCCACCCAACCATCTATCCCGTTTCTCTTCTCTCTCCTCATACTTCTGTTCTTCCATGGATGTTGTCATCCATCCACCCACCTTCCTTTAATCTTTCCCTCTCTCCTACCCCAATCATCGGATATTTGAACATCTGTTATGGTCCACATTCTGCCTTAGGCCTTAGAGAATCATGACCGTACAAGGTAGGCAGGAGTTAGGCAAAGAAAGCAGACAGGAGAACATGGGAGCCCCGAGTACGGTGGGGAGAATTGGAATTAGGGGCAACAGGAGCTGCACTAACTCGGGTGGCATTTGCACTGTCGCCTCCATGATGAGAGGGCAAGCATGAAACTTTCTTTCCAGCAGAAGCAGCCATTCTTGCTGGAGCATTCACTCAGTGGAGTGTTCACACCTTAGAGCAAGTAGGAGGGCCTGGTTCAGGAAGACACTGGGGCCTTTGTTGGGGGGAAGGGGGCTGGGCCAGGGCCAAAGGAGGAGGCAGTGAGTCAGAGGACAGAGCCAGACCTGGAATCTTGTCTGTCAAGGAGACCCAAGATGGAGGGCCCTTGGAGGGGGAGTGTGATGGTCCTTGCTCAGAACATCTCCAAATCTGCTCCCACGCTGCTTCCTTGCCAAAGTCACAAGTGCTTTGAAAATCGGTCTCTCCTATTAGTGCTACTTTGGGAGGCTGAGAGGCTTCTAGGAGGTGGAGCCCAGCTGGGAAAAGTTGAAGGTTAGACTGGGCACCCTGGTTCCCATTTCTCCACTTTGTGGTCGTAATGTTAACAGCCTTCATTTTTTCCTTCAATAAATGAATCCTCTTCCCAAGGAACAAAGGATACTGACTAGGTCCAGCAGGTGACATCATGAGCCAGCTCTGTAGAGAGAGAGAGACCCAGGCTGGTCCCTGAGGCCTCCCAGTACCCTCAGTGTGGGTAGGCAACCCCACATCTCTTTTCTTTCTGCCCCCACCTCTTCTAGTTCAGCTCAGCTTTCCTGGACTTCTGGTCTGCAAACCATCAGGAAACACAGAGCCAGGGCACCAGAATGTCACGTGACAGATGAACACAACCAGGACTCACAGCCACCCCGTGAGCAAAGCGAGACTGTACTGGCCAGTTTAGTGCTCTGCTTATTTGCTTGTTTGGTTTTGTTTGGTCCAAAGAGTGTTTTGCAGCCCTAGGCTTCTGGAGGCCCCATCATCTGTGTAACTGAGTGACAAAGGGTAGCCAGCAGCTTCCATCTCAAACCTTGCCAGCAGGGGGCACTGTAGTTTCATGCTCAGTCCCTAAGGGATGCTTCCTCATGGGACCTAACACCCCACTACCACTACCAACACACAAACACACACACACACACACACACACACACACACACACACACACACACACGAGGCCTAGGCGGGGAGACAAGAGCTGGGGCCAAGGTTTAAAAAGTGAAGACCTTATTCCTTCATGAACTATCCACCTCTAAGATGGGGGCAAAGTCAGGCAGGAGGGGCCAAAGGAGAGTGACACTGGCTTTATGTCTGTGTTAGCTAGTTTTATGTCAATCCAATACAAGCAAGAGTTATCTGAGACCAGGGAGCCTCAATTGAGAACATGGCTCCATAAGATCTGTCTGTAGGACATTTCTTATTAGTGACTGATTGGAGATGGGGGCAGCCCACTGTGAGTGGTACCATCCCTAGGCTGGTGGTTCTATAAAAAGCATGAGGGACCAAGCCAGGAGAAGCAGCACCCCTCCATGGCCTCTGTATCAATAGTAATCCCAACACAGACAATCCTACTGTGACTTATGGCACAGGTACAAGGAGGCTGTGTTTTATTATGAAAAGGGACACAGGTACACAGCTCTGTTCTCACTGGAGAGGTTCATTGTGGACCCAGATGTGGTGTGGTCTCGGCCTCTCACGCAGGGGTCACTGCCAGGATAGGAGAGGGGCCGCCAACGCTATTAGAGGAGCTGCCTTCCCTGTGGTTTAGCTCAAATTTGTTTCCAGAGGGAAATGTACACAAAGGCCGGCTCACTCACTCAGTTTGGGGACGAGTCCAGGAAGGCAGGGCATGGTTGAGGCCTGAGAATGTAGTGGAGGGGCCAAGGCCTAGCCAGACCAGCCTAACCTTGGGACTTCAGTGCCTTTGGCCTTGAGGTGTCCCTTGACTTAAGTGTGTGTGTGGGTGTCCTCTCTTTGTAACAATCCCTAAGGCAGCCCAGAGCTGATCCTGGGACCAGTTCCCATAGCCAGGTCTTGGATGGGTCAGTCTGGGCTAGCAGGAGGGAGGGGCAGGTTGCTGCAGGCTGAGGAGGAAGTGGGAAGCTCCCTGGCTGGGAGGACAGTGAACCATAAGTGGGCAGATGCTAAGTGGAGGTCAGCAGCCGGGTGGCCAGGGCCTGGCTCTTAGAGGACAAGGCTGCCCAGGGCAACAACTGTTTTCATTCCCAGCCAGGGGTGGAGCCAGTGGGGCGACACCCTGTGCAACTGAGGAGGCTTTCCCTCACTCCCCACCACCACCCTTGCTGAACACAGCAAGGAAGCCACAGTGGTTAGGCACTGCTCCATCATTGGGCTGATGTCTCAGAGCTCAGTCTTTCTGTTCTCAGCTCAGAGAGGTTAGGGGCAGGCCAGAGATCACACAGCAACGTGCTTAGACACAAGGCCCAAGTTCCTAACAGGCAGCTGTTAACATGTTTGAATGTCTCTTCATATGGAAAGGAAAGGGGCTAGGGCTATGAGATATAAACTGGACGTGGTG
Source organism: Rhabdomys pumilio (assembly GCA_030674055.1). Classification (NCBI taxonomy): domain Eukaryota; kingdom Metazoa; phylum Chordata; class Mammalia; order Rodentia; family Muridae; genus Rhabdomys; species Rhabdomys pumilio. Next base: position 43,319,941 of record JANHMN010000018.1, read on the forward strand.
ACACATATCTGTAATCTCAGTACCCAGAAGGTAGAGACTGGAGGATTCCAGGGATGGTGAGGATAGTTTGGCCATCTTCAGCTATAGGGAGTGTAAGCCCAGCTGCATGAGACCCTGTCTGAAAAACAATTATTTTTAAGAAAAAGAACCATGACGTAGTTTCAGTTAAATCTGGTCTTTTTAAATCAATGCACCAGCAAGGGAAAATGTTCTTAGTGTATGTTTTATACAGGAAAGGCTCACAGCAGCAAGCCAGCCTCGATCTGGTAAAACAATGCCTCTGTATGGCACCACCCATCCACTTGGGGGCACCCAGCCAGGGCTGTGGGCCCCCTGCCTGCAACTTCTCTGCCCTCCCCATGCTCTGGGAAACCTGGACCTGAGGTCTCAGCCTAGCTCTCCAAACTCAGCCCCTACTAACCTCCTGGGGTCTCTGGTGTCAGCCCCAGTGTCTCCCAAGTGTCTTGACCTCCTGTGGTCATAGGGCACAGCAGTTCTAAGCACAGATTCTGTCCCTGTCTGCTCCCTTCTCTGCCTCTCTGCTGTGTCCTGGTTCCAATTTGCTCTCTCTGACCCTCAGCCTCCTCTGCGAGCTGGAGACACTGTGAGCGCCCACCTAAACGCTGCTGCTGCTGCAGCGATAAGACAACGGAGGAACTCATGCTCTCCCTTTGAGACACAGTGTCATCCTACAGTTCTAACTTGTAATCCTCCTGCCTCAGCCTCCAGGAGGCTGAAATGACAGCTGTGTGCCACCATGCCTAGCTGTAAATGAGTGACTATTCTTAAAGCAGTCAGGTGTTAAGCTGAGATAAGATCCAGTAAGCAGAGTGAGGTTGATAGGCGGGAGGCCATTGGCCAAGTCCTTAGGATGCTGTCTGCCATCTATACATTTATCAGAGCTCCAGGTTAACAATCGGACTTCTCCTTTTGGTAGTAAGCCCTGGAGGCACAGAGGTGGGACTTGGGTCCTCTCCTTTCTTAGGTGTGTCTTGGGTAGATATTCAAAGGCTTGAATGAATGAATGAATGAATGAATGAATGAATGGACTCCACGTCTCCTACACCGTGATGTTTCTCTTTACTGGAAGTCATTCACATGGCAATATAAGATAAAAGTCAATACCGTCTTTATCTGGTCTGATCAATATTCTTAAACTGTTCTGTGTCCCTGGAGAACGGTGACCCTTAGTGACCCTTACTGTGTCCTCTGCCTCCTGACCGTGAGTCCCCAAGCACAGCACTCTTTACATTTTAAAGTTTCTATTTTTGTTTGTTTTTTGTTTTCTGAGGGAGGGAAACCCTTGGCAGAGAGACATCCCCCCCACACCCCGGGTTCACTGGAGGAAGCCTTGGTCCCCCAATCTCTGGGAAGGGATACCAAAGGTTGGAGACTTCGCAGGGGGACATCCCACTAAGCTGGGGTAAAGTTTAGGGTCACATAAACTGAAAAGGCCTCTGAAGCTTGAGACCTCAAGTTCTGAGTCTCGGCAGGAAGCTGAGAAGGGGGCTGGACCTGACCTCATGGTGGGACTAGGCCCCTGCTGGCAGCATCCGGTGGTGTCATTCTGGGGCCACATCAAATCCCTGATCAAAAGAGGTGCTGGCTCCCTGGGGAAAATTTGTTCTTTTTGCTTCTTGGGCCTTTTTCCTTCCACACAAAGTCCTCAGTGTGGCTCAGTACCCTTCTTGTCCTGAAGACTCTGCAGGGTCCTTTTGTAACTTACCACTGTGAAGAGTTGACTGTGCCACATTTCAGAGGCTCCTGGTATCTCAACCCAAGCACCTAATGTATGCCTGGACCTTCAGTGTTAGCTAGGAGGGAGAAGGTTAGTTGAGTCACACCTTGAGACTTTAGACTGCAGGCCTATTTTGGGGGACCATCCCTCACTATATCTGAGGAACCCAGAAGAATCTTGCTAGTTAAGAGGATTATGTTTACCCCACTGGCAGCAAATACTCAGTGGGTACAGGCTAGGTGCTAGGAGCAGCTGAAGGAGATGCAGACATGGTCTTTGTGAGCCTGGGTTCCAGGAGGGGTCCCTACCTTCTCTCTTCAGTGTGGTAAATGGCCACATGTTAAGCAGCTTATGGTGACCCGTGCCAGCTGCCTCACAACGCCAGGGCTCAACTCCAGATGTTGCCAGTGGGTAAAAGGATCCCAAGGCTTTGCTTTACTCCCCTTTAATTTCCAAATGCTGGGTGGATCCACACAGAGAGCTTGTCATTAGAAACTCCGGAATGTACTCAGTGTCTTAGAGTTCCTAACTCTGGGCCTGATGTGGAGGATGAAGTCACATGGGCGGGTTCCCAGTGAGATCAAGGTTTGGATAGTCGAGTGTCAGAGGTTCATCCGGTGTCACAGAGCAATGACCAAATGTCCTAGTAGCCGTGTGACCATACAAGGAAATGGCGTGTGTGTGTGTGTGTGTGTGTGTGTGTGTGTGTGTGACAGACATCCTCATGGTTCCTTTTGATCCAGGAGCACTTTTCAATGTACACACGGTCAGATGTCAAGGACAAACCACTGCTTTCTATCTCCAGTTTGGAGAGTTCTCTGGGGTCATCGTGGGAGTTGTTTGGTTGATTGACTTGGTTGGTGAAACACTTCCTGTGCAGGCACAGAGACCTGAGCCTGATTCCCAAGACACACACCAAAAGGCAGGTGTGGGAGTGTGTGTTTGTAACCCCAGCTCTGAGGACGCCAAGACAAAAGGGTTCCTCATATTCATTGGCCGGCCAGCTATGCCATCTTAGAGAGGTCCCAGCCAGGGAGAAAGTATCTGAGAAAAGCAAACTGAATGGCCTGAGGAATGTGAGGGAGGTTGACCTCTGACCTCCACAAGCACACGTGTGTGTTTGGCACATGGTGTCTGCTTTACACGTAAACAGTCCTTATTCGGAGCTGCTACATAACACATTAGTGATCCTGTGACTATGTGTTAGATACCATAGGCACCAAAATATAGGAAGGGGATCCCAGATGAACCTCCATCAGGCACAACAGGGTCAGCTGTATTTACCTACTGCGCATGAGCACAGCCTTAAGTATCTTTGACACTGGGGGCGGGGCATGAGGGGCAACAAGAACAAGAGAAACTCACCAGGTGGAGCGGGCTGTCTAGTTCAGAAGACCGGTGGGGGGGTGCGGAGGAGGTGGGGGGAGTGGAGGATGGGGCGGGGGTGGGGCTCAGGGCTCCAATCCGTGCAGATGCACCCAGTGGTGGCAGCATGAGAACCTCTATCGGGAGCCACACTGGGAAAGCCGTCCGGGCAGAGACCGAAGGCCAGCAGAGACCCAAGGCCGTGATAGGGGCCTGGCAGGAAGAAAAGCTTTCCTGGTGGGGAACTAGGAGACCTGGTGCAGCGAAGGCAGAGGGAGGTCAGGAGGGCTTCACAGACCATCAGCCCAGCTCAGGCAGAAGCCAGGCCACCCACGGAGAGACCCAGGAACTGGGCCAAGAGCCTGCTGTCCAAAAATGTAGTGGAGGCACATGTGGAGAACAGAATGGAGGCTGGGAGCTGCTGTCAGGGCCCCAGGGCCTGGGTGCTCCTAGTGGCGGGTGGGAGGATGGACCCACCTTCGTGGGTGATTGTTCTGTCTGTGTCACCCTGCCAGCGTGCCACTCATCCTCAGAGGATGCGCCTCGGAGCCCCCTCACAGGTGGCAGAACTGATGCAGGGGGCTTCAGGACACATGCCTGCCTGTAAAAGCCACTGGGAAAGCTGCAGGGATAGCCAACCCCACCTTCTCCAGTGGAGTGACTCAGGTGATCCTCTGGGCCTGAGATCGCAGCTCCACCTCACACTGTTGTCTGATGTCCGAGCAAGTGTGGAACCTCCTTCCACCTCTGTGTCCCTCTCTGAGGAAAACGGGCATCCAGACAGCATCCACCTCTGCATGCTGTTAGGGACAGCGAGGTGCTTGGTTCCTGCAGCAACCCTCGGTACAGAGGATGCTTTCCTGTGCAACGCCACTGTCTCCAAGAGTCATATCAAAGCAGAAACCCAGAGATGAGGGAGGGAATCTGCTTCCCCACACCAGGGCCACAGGCTCCTGCGGTCCCCTGTCCCCTCCCTACAGCACCTCCAAACCCAGTTCCTGGGGCAGACAATCACAGGCAGCACTGAGATCAGTTCAGCCCATCCTAACTTGAGGCTGAAGCGGCCACCGCAGCAGCTCAATAGTTACAGGGGAGTGGCAGGCCCCTCCCGGCCACGTCTTGGCTGGTGCCCCCTCCTCCCTCTGCCCGGCGCGTTCCCGTTCGAGCTGTCCAGCTTGTAGCCACCCTAGTCACTGGAGCTACAGGGTGAACTAAAAATAACCTGGGGACCAACCAGCACCCATGGCACAGGTGCTGACTGAGGGCACAAGATCCCAGGAACCCTGTGTAGAAGACCAAGCCTGCAGCAGGCAAAGTTCTGTTCCTCTCTCAGGCCCCACCCAGGCTATCGTCCCTCCTCCCCCTTTTAACCCCTCTTGCCTCCTCTTCCCGGCCGCAGAGGTCACTCGTGCAGAAGGAAACCCTGCCACCAGCCTCAGGATGGGTAACTGCGGCAGGAAGGTCCTTTGGGCTCTGGGTTTCCTGCTGCTTTTGAACTCCAGCTCAGCACGGGACACTTGGGAGGCAATGCTGCCGGCCAGGCTGGCCGAGAAGTCCCGAGTAAGTGCCAGGAGGGGTGGAGGGGCCTCTGTGGTGGGAGGTGACCCAGGGGACACAGTCCCCAGATGCTGTGGTTTTTTTATCGTGGTGGGAGTCTCCTGTATTAGAGCTGGAGCGGGTAGTGGGCAGACAGGACTCTGCCCCCTGTTCCCCAGGACTGGTTCCTGCCAGCAAGGAGCAAGAGATAGGTCCACCCCCATGTGCAGATTTTGCTTTTGAAGCTTAAGGGAAGCGTCCTTCTTCCTGGAAAGCAGAGTCTGATGAAAGGGTCTGAGGACGCAGAAGTGAGCCTTTGGTCCCCTCCAGTGTCCGAAGCCTGGCCATGGTGCCTTATTCAGGCAAGAGACACTTAGTGGGGAGAATGCTGGGTAAAAATCTATATGACAACCTGCAGGTACAGAATGAGGAGACCTGCTCTCCTCCTCAAGGGTGAGTCAGGCTGCCTGTGGACAAATGACATCCATACCTAGGAAGGTTCTGAGCAGAATGTTAACGGGAGGCAGGCTGTGTGACTTCAGGCAAGTTGTTTGACCTCTCTAGATACTGACAATTTGCTCTACAAAGGACAGAGTGATGCATTCCTCTCAGCGAATATGTAGGGGGTTTGTTGTGGTGTGTGACACGCATGTGTATGTGTTTACAGACCTGTGCGCAGTGCTTATGTGTGCACATACTTGTGTGTGCCTGGACTTGTGGATGCTGGCAGTAGGTATCGGCCATCTACCTTGTTTATCTGATTTCCTTTACTGACAGAAGGTCTCCCACTGAATCCAGAGTTCCCTGGGTGGGCTAGTCTTGCTGGACAGCTTGGCCTGGGCATCCCACCTGCCTCCCGAGCCCGTGGGCCACAAGTGGCTGCCACCTCTGCCAGCTTTTACATCCATTCTGGGTTCTGGAACTTGACCCTCAGATCCACACGGCAGGCACGTTATCCACTAAGGCATCTCCCCCAGCCTTGGTGTTGGTGTTTTGATGGCCACAGCTTGGCAAGACTGTCCTGGGTGGGGGACTTGTCTGCCGGTTCCCGTCCCGGGGTGTCTACACAACAGCTCAGGCAGCAGAGCGTGAATGAGAGGAAGGAAGCCCGGGGTGTGTTAGTTTTTGAGCAGTGGGGAGACAGATAACAAGGAAAGCGCTGGGGTGGGTGTAAGGTGGGCACCCTCCAAGGGGGCTCAGGTCAGGGAGACAGGATTCCTGCAGTGACACTGTATACACTTGGGCAGACGCAGAAAGCGCTCAGTACTCAGAGTGGCCATTGCGTCTCACATGCTTCAAGTTCAATGCCAACACATGCCTCTTGGCAGGAATGTTGGTTCCTGGGGCTGCAGCTGTTGCAGACCATGGCAGGTTCCTGCCATCACAAGTCAGCACCTGGAACATTCTCATGCTAAAGTGAGCAGCAGGGAGGGCCTTCTAGGGTTGGAGTCATTTGGCCTGGGGCTTTGAAGGGTGAATATGAGTTTGTCAGATCAGGAAGCAGGGAGCTGGGAAACCAATCTGTACTGAGGCTAATCTGGGTTCAAGATGAACACCCTGTCTGGATGCTCTAGGGAAGAGACAGGAAGTCACAGGAGGGGGAGGAGTCAGAGAGCGAAGTAACTGGAGGTGATGGTTCAGGTGAGACATGGAATCACCAAAGGCTTCCTGGAAGAGGTGATGTCCTGAAGGGAGGCTGAGGAAGGATTAAGAATCCAGAGAAAGAAGGACACATCCCTCAAAGGCTGAAGCTCAGAGACCAGAGTCTAACTAGAGATGAGGGGAATGGGGCGGCGCAGGCCAGACAGAAAGGGCAGGCTGCAAAGCTTTTCTAGTTTTCTAGTTTTCCCAGGTCCTGGTCCTTTGTGCCTTGTGCTGCCATTGGTCACAATCCCTGGGCTTTGCATTATCTGTAGATCTGGCCCCTCCCCGGTGGTCAGACTGCCATACGTGCCAGAGGAAAGAAAGTGTGTGTGTTGGGGGACATGCCCCACCCTGGGGCAGGCCAGGCTGTGTGTGACTCAGAGGTTTACCTGTCCTTGGGTCCTTGTGTATCTGCCTCTTAATAGCTGTGCAGCCTTGGGCCACTCGCTGCTCCTCTCTGGGCCTCAGAGGGACCTTTAACTGGGTATCCGAAGAGATGGCAACCCATATACACTGAGAGGCAAGATGCGGCCACATCTTCCACCCCCTCACACAACTTGGTGCTGAGCCGTTGATGGCTGTGAGCTGGTCAGGGCTGGGGACCCCGTTTGCAGACTTAGCCTTAAGGGGAGCCGCTTTTTATTGAGAACAGAATCACAGGTAAAAGTTAAATCCAGTATGTCTACAATGGAGACTTCATAGTCTGGTCTGGAATATTCTGTAAATACGCATGTGTTGATGAAGGTCTGATCCCTAACACAGTAGTGTTGAGAGGAGGGGCGTGTGGGAGGTGATTGACAGGTCATGGTCCTGGGACTCGATACATTAGTCCCCTAATGGGTTCACATCGGAATGGGCAATCAGAGTGGGACTAGGATGCCCTGAGAACATTAGGGGGCAGGGTCTGGTGGAGGAAGTAACTTGCTGGGGGCATGCTTTCGAAGGGATCTGTCTCTGCCCCTTCCTTTCTGCTTTTTCCCTACTTCCTGGCTCTGCTACCCCACCCCACCCCGCACCCCGCCGTCCCCGCGTGATGTTCTGCTTTTCGGGCAAAAGCAGTGAGCGGGCTTCCAGAGGGAGCCCTCGGAAACCCTGAGCCCAAACAAACCTCTCCTGCTCAGGTGTTTGACTAGAATGCCTGCTAGCTCCCAGCCGGGAGGGGGCGCTCAGCACAGACATGGCACTGAGGACTTGGCTGTTTTATCACTGCCCCTGAGGCTTATAGCTGTGGACTTGGGGTGGGTAACAAGGCCATACTGTTTATTTCTCCTGTCCTTGTGTTGGCCTGGACTCAGCCCCACTAGGATGGACAGCCTTGGCCACAAAGGTGAGAGGGTGATTAAAACCTCCGGGGCACTGCTGCCTGCCTCCCTTCCCTGGTTCATTCCACCTCCCAGCACATCCTTCAACGGAGCGAGCCAGCTTGTATGGGGGGGGGGGGGGGCTGGAGTTTTCCCAGAGCAAGGCAGGTTCATTTCTTGAGCGATTCCCAGTAGGAGTCAGGCAGGAACACTAACCGTGGCTTCCCAAGTGAGCTCCTGAAGAAAGCCCAGGGTTGACATCTGTCTGAGCTTTCCTCATGGGCAGTGTAGACACAGCAGCAGGTGCTTTGTGGTTCAAGAAAAGACCAGAGCTCTGGCTGCAGGAGCCAGAGAGGCTGGAGAGGTGACTCAGAGGTTAAGAGCATTGGCTGCTCTTCCAGAGGATCTGGGTTCAAGTCCTGGCACCCTCATGGTGGCTCACAACAGAATAACTCCAGTTCCAGGGGACCTGACACCCTCTGACCTCTGCAAGCACCATACACATATAAAAAGAAAAGAAACAAAACAGCCATACACATATAAAAAGAAAAGAAGAAAAAGACCAGGCTTTTGCTTTATGCCTGGCATCACTGTGTCTGTGTGTGTGTATATGTGTCTGTATGTGTGCTCGTGCAAGCCACACACACTCACACTTATGTACGTGTGTTTGTGTAGGGATGTGCATGTAGATATTATGGGTGGGGCCCACAACAGCTGTGAGTGATGGCCAGATCACCTCTGAACCTCCCCTACGTGCGTCATCTGGGCCTCTCCTCTCTCCTGGAGACCCATGTCCCACGCATTGCTTTCGTGATATCTTTGTATTCTCTTGTGCTTATCAGCAAGATTTGTTTATTTTCTGACCAGCTGCTTTCATAGAAGACAAAAGAAGCAGAGGGCTTACCCTGGGGGTGGGTCTCTTGTGTAGTGTCAGGCGTGGGTGGGGTCAGCCCATGCCTGGAACTGGGCCAAGAAGACAGGGGTAGTATCTTGGGGTCCAGCCCAGACTCTGACTGAGAGCATAGGCACAGGCTGAGGATGTCTGCATCACCCAGGGCATAGAGGAGAGCACAGGAAGTTCTAGAGGGGCTTCCTATGTGCAGTTGATGGCAACACTGCAAGAGCTGAGGTTTCTGCTCTGCTGAGCTCCAAGACTCTCCTGAGTGCTGTCCCCATGGGCTGCCGTGTGGAGGTCTGGTGCATCCTCACGCTGAACCCCGGCACTGCGGGCCAGGGAGACGCCTATTTTTAGATTTCTGACGTCCAAATTCCAAAGGAAGGGCAAGTGGGCCTTGGAAGGAAAGTTGGCTTTTTCCCTCCGCCAGGCAAACCAATCCTAGAGGACATTTTATTGGTCTAGCCGTGTAGTCTCTAGAACATTCCAAAGAAGGGCAAAGCTTTCTTGTGGAATGAAGGTGTGGTGGGTGTCGGGGAGATCTGGGGTGAGGGCAGCAGCTTCACAGGTGGGCTGCCAGCTCCCTAGAAGAGGGGTCGCTCCACAGTTCTTTCGCATGGGGGCAACACTGTATTTACCGTTCAAAGGATCCAGACAGCCCAGAGCTGGAGGCTCGAGGACAGTCCACATGCTGTCCCCCTCCACACACCGCTTGTCTGTGTGAACCTCGACTTCTTCACGAGCCCTGCCCATAGCACATGTATTTATTTTTATTCATAGTGTTTAAAAATATTTAAAATTGAGTTGAATTGTATATGACATAAGACTTTTTTTTTTTACCTTTTTTTTTTAAAACAGGAGCTCATGTAGCCCAGGCTGGACTTCCTCTGTAGCCGAGGATGACCTTAAACATCCCATCTTCCTGTCTGCATATCCTGAGTGTTGGGGTTGTAAACATGTACACCATAGTCAGTTTATCCCAGGCTGGGGATTAAACCCTGGTCTCTACACGTTCCACCTACTAAGCTGCAACCCTTGCCTCAGCAAACCATCTGTGTGTGTTTGTGTGTATGTGTGTGTGTGGGGGGGTGTCTGTCTCTGTGTCTGTGTTTTGTGTGTGTTGTCTGTGAGTGTATCTGTGTATGTATCTGTCTGTATATCTGTGTGTGTGTGTGTGTGTGTGTGTGTGTGTGTGTGTGTCTATCTCCAGTGTTAGCCCTATTCCTCTTGAGTCTGAATACAGGTAGACCTCACTCTTGGGTTCGAGTACCAAGGATGTGCAAAGCATCACATGGAGGGGGACAGCCTGGGCTGAAGAGCAGAACTGATATGGGTCATAGATATTGGTGGTATCATGGCAGCCTCCGGAATAAGATGCATGGGCTGACTCTGTCTTGTCTTTAGAATGTGGGGTCACACAGAAACAGATAGACATACAGACATGCACACAGACATACAGGCAGATGCAGGCGCACATATACATACACAAATGCATGCACACACAGACACACATGTACATAGGCACGCATACACGCACATCCATTAGTGACAAAAGGCTGGATGGGTCACTGTGTGTATGTAGGTAGAGAGTACACAAGTGACCAGCCAGGTGGATGTTGTGTTGGATGGCTGGCAAGGGACAACCAGGGCATTGGCGGGGGTTAGGGGGGTGCACAAAAAGGACAGGACGGGAGGAGGGGAGGGGCTGGGGAGCCAGTCCTGGCTTGACCCTTGGGGCTGTCAAGCCTTTAACCTGAGTTGGGAGGGGTTGCAGGGTACACCCTGTATTTCTTTGAGTTTCTCAGATCTCAGGAAGCACCCTTTGTTGAGAGCGGTTTTAAGCGTCATTTTGCAGGACACCGGAATGTTCTTCAAAACCCTTTCATCAGGTCCCCTCAGTTCTAGTCACCAGTGACCATTTCTTGTCAGGAAGGAGTGTAAGCTGCTTGTCTTCATTGTGAGAAACAGGCTTGCTTTCCCATGGGACAGCACTGGCCCATATCCAACCGATTTCTCCACAGACCACCTCCCAACTAGGGCTGTCCATGACCAACTAATGGGACAGGGGAGACAGAGAGGTCAGAGAAGAGGGTCCTGCTGACCCCCGGGCACCACGGTGTCTGCACATGGGGCCTACTGTGGAGAAAGCCTGACCATACTCAGTCACCCTCTGAAGGGGGCCAGCATGGCTGTCATGGTAGATCAGGATTAGAGCTAGTGAGGCCGAACGAGACACAGTTCACTTAATCCTCTAGATGGTGACTGTGGAGCAGAGCGTGAGGGTTACAGCTCCTGCCAGCAGTTTCCAAGCAACTGGGGATAGCGTACCAATGTGGGAAACAGCATCAGGATGCTAAAGACTGAAGACTATGGGAGTCAGAAGCCCCACACAGGTCTCCCTTGAATATCTGGGAGAGTGCTAGCCTCAGACCTTCCTCTCTGCATCCACCAAGAGTCACTTAGCAATGTCTTCCTCTTATTGTTCATTTCTTTATTTATTTCTGTATGTGTTTCAGGGAGAGATGTATGTTTGTGGTGTGCATGTATGTTTATGGATGGGCTATACATAGATGGGGGATGGATGTGTGTATGGGTGTGAGGATAGATGTATGGATGCCTATTGGGGACAGAAATGTCTGTAAGCACATGCAAAGCGCTAGAAAGTGTGGGTGTATGTGTGGGTGTATGTGTGGGTGTATGTGTGGACACTAGAGGACAAGCTAAGGTATTCCTGGGGCTCTGTTCACCTGGTCTTTTGAGATAGGGAACTCACAAAGTAAGTTAGGTAGGCTTTTCTCTGCCTGCCTAGCACCAGAAACATAATCACTTATCATTGGGGCTGAATTTTTTTTTTACAAGGGTGCTGGGACTTGAACTCAGTTCCTTACACTTGCAAGCCAAGCTCTTTCCTAACGGAGCCCCCTACTTTCCATAAGAGCAAGAAGAGAGAGATTCTCTGGCTGAAGCAGGCTACAATCCAGAGCAACCCATCACACCTGCGCCCCTGATAGCCCTGCCCTGATACCAACCCCGGGACTAGCCTGAGCAGGACTTATTCCCCGTGACCAGACGCCCTCTGCAGGACATCAGCAGTAGTGCATTGCATTTGCCTCCTCAGATATGGCAGCACAGAAGGGTGTGTAAGGATTGTACCAGAAAGATCCATGTTGTCTGTTAGTGAGGAAAGGCCACCCTTGGGAGGAGATATATGCTGAGGGATGAAAGGTAACCAAGCCAGAAGATAGACTGAGCTAGTTTCCACCCAGGGACAAATGCTACACTGGGCACTATGCATGTCTCAATGTGTCTATGATAAAACCCACATTGCCCCCACATGGTAAAAGGTCACACATCAGATCTGGGGCAGAGTTAGATGCTGATTCCCAGCACCCAGATTTGAAGCCACCCTGACTATAGGGCAGAGCCGGATCCTACTCAAGCACACTGGATGGACCAGGGTGAAGCAGAGCATGCTCAGACACAGCAAAAAGCACTGTTAATGTTGACTATGGACGGCTGATGCAAACAAACCCCCTTTATTCTTTAAATGAACTAAGATATTCCACACTAGGGTCTTTTGACCCCCTAGGTTTGGTTAGACCCTTCCCAGGGCTCTCTTATGCAGTCCAGCTGCTTTGAGCATCCCACGGATTCCGTGGAGAAGATGCCGGGCTGCTTTGAGCATCCCACGGACTCCATGGAGAAGATGTACAGCAACCACAGCTGCCTGCTGCTGACGCACGGTTCTGGCTCCAGCAAGCTCTGTCTCAGCCAGAGCCGGTTTGAACAGCTTGTGCTTGTCCGTCACAAGCCTCAGTGAAGTCCAGCAGTCATTTCAGCTAGGAAGGAAGCACTTGGGAGGTGGAGAAAGAAGGGCCACGAGTTCAAGGTTATTCTTAACGGCACAGCAAGTTCAAGGCCAACAGGGATGCACAAGACCCTGTATATGAAAATGAACTGGAAAAGGTCACAATTCAGTTATCAAGTGGATCACTGTTGTTGTTTTACACAGTTTTCCCATCTTTATCCCCCCATGTATAATGCACATACACACATACAATGAACATGTAATGCATATACACACATACAATGAACATGTAATGCATATACACACATACAATAAACATGTAATGCATATACACACATACACT
>JANHMN010000018.1:43332580-43364722 GCA_030674055.1 Rhabdomys pumilio
TACACACATACACTAAACACATAATGCACATACACACATACAATAAATACGTATGTTCTGATTATGTGTATCCACATAGTCAAGCCCTGACTACCTAAGTCACGTGTGTGTGTGTGTGTGTGTGTGTGTGTGTGTGTGTGTGTGTGTTTTGAAACAGGGTTTCTCTGTGTAGCCCTAGCTGTCCTGGAACTCACTCTGTAAATCAAGCTAGCCTTGAACTCACAGATCTACCTGCCTCTGGCTCCTGAGTACTGGGATTAATAGCGTTTACCATATATATTAATATATGGGTATTTTGCTTGTATATCTGCAACCATGTATATCCTGGTGCTCACAAAGGTCAAAAGACGGACTCATATATCCTTCTGTTTGTTTGTTTGTTTGTTTGTTTGTTTTTCGAGACAAGGTTTCTTTGTGTAGCCCTGACTGTCCTGGAACTCACTCTGTAGACCAGACTGGCCTCGAACTCAGAAATCCGCCTGCCTCTGCCTCTCAAGTGCTGGGATTAAAGGCGTGCCACCACCGCCCAGCTGACTCATATATCCTTTTGAACTAGAGCTACAAGACAGCTGTGAGCTGCCAGGAGGATGCTGGGAACCAAATCTGGGTCTTTTGCAAGAGCAAGAGCTCTTAACCCCTGAGCCATCTCTCCGGCTCCATGTCACTCCTTGCAGGGGGATAGTCAGCCTTTTTTAACATTTAATTTTGAGGGGAAATAACACGCACACACGTGGAGATGAAAGGAAAATTTACTAGGGTCTCTCCTTCCACCACGTGGGTCCCTGGGATCAAACTAATCAGTAGGTCAGGCTGTACCCTCTAAGCCATCCCACCACAGCTGTCTTAGTTAGGGTCACTATTGCTGCAATGAAACTCCATGATCAAAGCAACTTGGAGAGGAAAGAGTTTATTTTGCACACAGTTCCATACCATAGTTCAGCTCATCATCGAAAGCAGTGAGGGCAGGAACTCAAGCAGGGCAGGAGCCTGGAGCAGGAGCTGATGCAGAGGCCACAGAGGGGTGCTGCTTGCTGGCTTGCTTTACTTGACTTGCTCAGCCTGCTTTCTTATAGAATCCAGGACCACCAGCCCAGGGATGGCACCACCCACGATGGGCGGGGCCCTCTTCCATCAATAGCTGGTTAAGAGAACACTCTCCAGGCTGGCCCACAGCACCACCCAATCTGGTGGAGACATTCCCTTAACCGAGGTTTCCTCCTCTCAGATGACTATATTTTATGTCAAGTCGGACATACCCGTACCCAGGACACCAGCCCTGTCAGCCTGGTGTTTGCCACTATGGCATCACTGGAGGGAAACATGATAGTGTCCCAGGGTTCAGTCCATAGTTGGCTGGCTCCATGGCTGTGGACCTTGGCAAGGCAAAGCATCCTGGCAGTAGTGACGTGGGAAATGTTGCTTATGCCATGTCAGTCAGGACGCTGGGGACAGGAAGGGACCAGGTATCGTCTTCACAGGCACAGGTAGGTCCATGACCTACTCCCTCCAACCACACCCTCCCCTCTAAAGTTTCCCCCATCGTCCCTGAACAGCGCCACCTTCTGGCTATCAAGTGTTCCACTGTGTGAGCTGTATTCAAGGTGGTGTCAATATATTCTCTTGTGTGTGGTGTGTGACTTCTCAAAGTTCCAGGTACATGGATGTACCGTAAACAAAACTATGTTTCTATAGAAATAGACACGTACATGTATCTGCGTGTGTGTTTACATGTATATACATGTATGTACAGATACATGTAGACAGACAGATGAGAGCTGTCTTACAGGGAGGAGGTCATGCTTAGCATGCAGACTGCTGTCCCAGCACACACTCCAAAACTGCCTTCCTTCTATAGCTCGCTCCTTCCTTCCTTCCTTCCTTCCTTCCTTCCTTCCTTCCTTCTTTCCTCCCTCCTTCCTTCCTTCTTCTTTTTTCCTCTCTCCCTCCTTCCCTTCCTCCCTCCCTCCCTCCCCCCTCCCTCCCCCCCTCCCTCCCTTCCTCTCTCCCTCTTGAAGCCATCTCTTTGAGGACAAACAGCAAGTCAAACCCAGACCTTCCCCACTCGTTGTCCAGATCACTGTTTACCGAGGGAAGAGGCTCAGGCTGAGGCCTAGGTCAGTGCCCTTCCACTATGTCCCACAGGCTGAAGAGGCTGCAGCGACAGGCTCCCGGCAGCCTCATGCAGACCGCTGCCCACCACCCCCACGGACACTGCCCCCGGGTGCCTGTCAGGCCACACGCTGCCAGGCTGACTCTGAATGCCCACGACACAGGCGCTGCTGCTACAATGGCTGTACCTATGCCTGTCTGGAGGCGGTGCCACCTCCACCAGGTAAGCTGAGCTGAGGTCAGAGGGTTAAAGGTCAGGTGGGCCCAGTGCTGACCTCGGGAAGAGAAAGAGCTGAGATGTATTTGTACTGAGATACCTCTACCTAGTCTGGGTGCTCACCTGCAGCCTTCAGCTGCACCTCTGCAGCTCCTGCTAGGTGCAGCTGCCTCACCTGCATGCACGGAGCCCCCAGCGTGGAATATACTCAGCCCAGTGACAACGTCATCTCTGTACAATTCCATCCTTTAAAGGGTGGTCCAATCTATAGGATAGCTCAGCCCATAAAAGAATAAGGGATAAGGGGCTAAGGGCACCTGCTACCAACCTGATAACCCCTACGGTTGAAGGAGAGAAAACACTCGTCCAAGATGTCACCTGAACTTCCACATGCACACACACACACACACACACACACACATACACACCCTGAAAATAAAATCAAAATACATGTGTATCTATATGGGGCGGGACACGCTCAGTTGGTAGCCTGCTTATACTCTGCCTTGGAGCTTGGCCTTGTGGGATTAGGGGACAGGAGGATGACAGTCACTCAGATGCTGCAAGCCTGTAGGGTGTCCCACAGGGCAGTGTGCTGGAGCCATCCCCGCCTCTCCTATGGGATGACGCGCCCCTCCCCCCAGAGCTGGTCACATGACCTCGCACCAGGAATACCTCCCTCTCTCTCACCCAATTCTCTGTCAGTTCTAGACTGGTTGGTGCAGCCTAAACCACGATGGCTTGGTGGCAATGGCTGGCTCCTGGATGGTCCTGAGGAAGTGTTACAAGGTACCTCTCCCTGGGTGTCAGGTCCCCAGATCAGAACCAGTCCTCCTTACTAGACTGTCTGTGAATAAACACGTGTGTGTGAAAGCATGCGTGTAAATGTGTTGATTGTGGGTGGTGGTGTTAACGTACATATGTGGCTGTAGCTATGCGTGTGCACGATTCAAGGTATGCAGGTGTACGTGTGTTCGCACTTGTTCTTTGTACGGTGGTACATTTAGGGTGCTGTGACTGTGAGTGTGTAGGGGTGCTGATGGGAGGTGGTCTCTTGAGGTGTCTGTATGCAAGGTACAGGCTGGAGTCTGACAGCAGGTAGGAGGTGGCCTCTCTGAGAGCACATGTATGTATAAACGTGGCTTGGTGTCTGAGTGTGTATATGTGCACTGTGTGAAAGGCACAGACTTGGCCTGCATCTGGGTGGGGGTAGAAATTTGCCTTTTTGGATGGGGTGCACCTGCCTGCTCCCCAGGTCTGCTATCTGAGACTTGGCCTGTGTCCCTACACAGCAGAGGCTTGCAGCACCACCGAGGACGGGGCAGAACCACTTCTCTGTCCCTCAGGCTATGAGTGCCACATCCTGCGGCCAGGGGACGCAGCCCAGGGCATACCCAACCATGGACAGTGTGTTAAACAACGCCGGCAAGCAGGTGAGCGCTGCTGGTCCAAACTGCCCGGGACCGACCCCAACCCCACTGCCCGAGAACACCTTGTCACCCCAAGCCTGGCTCAGAGTCCCCAAGCCCCTCTTCCTGTCCCTCTGGGTCCTGCTCCCACCTATAACTCCAACTCTGTCTGTGTCTGCTACCTGGGTGGCCTTAGGGTCAATTTCTTTGCCTCTCTGAGCCTCAGTTTCTTCCCCTGTTGAATGGGACCACTTCCTGTTGCCATAAGATCAAGTGAAAACATGCAGACTTCTGGGAGTGGAGCCAGGCAGGCACAGGTGTTGGGGGACACCAGATCTTGTGTATCTATCTCTAGATCAGTCTTTAACCCCGCAGAATTGAATTTTTAAAATCTGTTATTGTATATGTGTGTACAATGAGGGAGGAGAGAGCGGATGTTCCCTGGTCCACGGCTGTGGCCAACTTTGAAGAGTCCCTTCTCTCCCGCTGGCTTCTTGTGGGTTCTGAAACTTGAACTCGGGTCCTCAGGCTTGGGTACAGCACAGGCACCTTTACCTGCTGAGCCATCCATGAGACCCAAACCTCTCAATTTGGATTGCCTGAGAATCCTCGCTTCCTATGGCAGTTGGGTATCATTAACACGTGTCCCTGGAAGTCATGGATAAAGCAGCGAGTGACAAGGTCCAGTCTGTGAAATGGGCTGAGAGCAGAATCTTCAGGCTGCTAGTTGAGGTTCTGTAAGGAAAAGCCAGGTTAACACACACACAGGACCATCATGGCTCCACGTGGAGTAGCGTCTGCCCATTTACTGATGCCAGTCCCTAGATACCAGGTGCAGGGCGTGAGGGGGGTAGACCTCCAGAAATAGAACCCCTGAAGCAGGCAGCTGGCTAGCACTACAGGATAGAGGGATGCCTTCCACGAGAGACCCTGGTATCCCTAGGGATGTTTCATACACTGGAAGCCTCATATCCCTGCCTCTTTCTCACATGTAGCCCAGGCTGGCCTGGACTCTCTATTTATTGTAGCTAAGGATGGCCTTAAACTTCTAATTCTTGTGCTCTCCCCTGCTGGGATTACAGGTCCTACACCATAAACCACCATGCTGGGTTTATGTACAAGGGGACAGAGCTTTGTGTATCGAGGCAACACTCTGCCAGCTGAGCTGCATCCCCGCCCCAGGATGGCCTTTCTGGCCTCCTGATCTTACGCTTTTGGTTCTATGATTCCTACGATTGAGGTAATTTAAACCAGTCCAGACAAGTTCTAGAGAGTCTGAATCCAAATGGACTCGTGTCCTAAGGAAGCTTAGCACAGAGAATGGGCTCTTCAACAAGATCTCACCATGGATGCCCAAACACGAGAATGAAGTCTTGGAGACAAGACTGCAGCTCAGAGCATCAGAAACTGCTCATAGCCTGATGCATCCTTCCTGGGTGCCCTCGCCCTCTCACCAGACTTTCTTAGTCTCAGTTTTTCTATCTGTAAAATGGGGCTTGGGGTGGTAATGGGTTGATTACTGCATAGGCAGACTCTAAGGCTTGAGTCAGTGTCTGTGGGGAGCTTATGTCCCACCAGATGGATACACAGCATCTCCTCAGTGAGTGTGTGCCACCTCTATCCCTGGCACAGGAAGGGGGAGGAAGAATCAGGCCAGGAACCTGCCTCACTACGAGCTGCAAAGCTCATGTGTGCACCTGAGCATGCAGCTGTGTGTTGCATGCACCTGTACATGCCCGTGTGTGCTGTGCATGCCTCCTCTCCCGCAGGGACATCTCCAGATTCCCAGGTGGAAGTGAATTCTCCCAGTCTTGACCTCAGGGCTGTCACTTAGAAATGATTAGTGATAATTAGTTCTGAGTTTAGAAACATCTTAGAGCCCCTCACCAGAGGGACAAAGCAGACTATAAGGACACGTGTGTCACAGTAACCGAAAGACACTTTTAGAAAAAAACAAAAAAAAAAACAACCCACCAGCTTTTTAAAAACCGCACATTCAGAGTAACCTCAGGAATATGGAAGAGCTGCGGGAACATTACTGAGACAACCATGGAGGCCCAGCACTGGTAAAACAGCCCTGTCCTCTCCCCATGCCCCACAGAAATGGACATGTGTGCTTTATTGAGCCATCTGAGAATTAATTGCTGGGCTAGAGAGATAGGTGAGAACCCTTGCTGAGTAAGGTAGGGACCTGAGTCTATGTTAAGAAAAAACAAAACTGGGTGTGGCCAGGTGTGATATCTCAGAACTGGGGTGCATAGGACAGACTAAGGGGGACTGCTGATCACCTATCTAGCTCCAGGTTCAAAAGACCCTACCTCAAAGGAACAAGGTAGAAAAAGAAATGGATACTAATGTCCTTCTCTGGGCTCCAAGAATATACAGGCATACACTTATGCACACACATGTGCACGAATGCACACACAAGCATGCACACACACCACATGCACACATGCACACTCATGCATGCATGCACATACACAAATCATATCACACACACATACACACACATCACACCACACACATGCACACATACCACACACACACATATGCACACACGTCACACCACACACACACATATCATACCATACACACATAAACATGCACACACACACACACACACACACACACAGAATAAACTGTGGGCTTGAGACCACCCTAAGGCATAGTCTTTCCCCCTATCTGCTTTCTTGGGTCAGTGGTCAGAAAGCTTTATGGTCCAGACAGTAGTCCCCAAACTCTTTGGTCTCAGGTCCCCTTTGTCCCTCAAAATAATGTCAAAACATTTGCACGGAGCTGTAACTGGAAGCTGACTAACAGCTCCAGAGCTCCTAAAACCTTTCTCTTTTTGCTTGTTTTGCAGAGGGGCGAGTCCTGCGACAGAAGCTTCACAAGGTGTATCCAGGTGAGAGAAAGAAGGCTCTCTTTCTCTGAAGAAGACACAAGAAAGGGATGAAAGCATATGTGTGACCGAATAAATTTCAAAAGACCAGGACTGAGCTAGAGAGAACGAAATGGCAATTAGGTTTGAGAAATAAAGTCGAGATCTGTCATCATGATACTGGGCAGGACAGATGTGAACCAGAGAGGAGCTCAGGCAAATCATGTCCTCATTCTCTGGTCAGAATCTGGGAAAGGACACAGTTATGTCTCTCCTACCCTCACGCAGAGAATTGCAGAAGATGATCTTTTATCCATCTTTCTTATTGTTCTGATTTATCTGAGAATCCATACATACATCCACCTATTCATCCACCTATCCATTCTTATATCCACCCACCTGTCCATCCATCCATCCATCCATCCATTCACCCATCCACCCATCCACCCATCCGTCCACCTACCCACCTACCCATCTATTCATTTGTCCATCCTTCCATCCAATCTTCTATCTATCCATCTATCCATTCATCTATCCATTCACTTATCTACCTATCCTTCCATACATCCACTCACCTTCCATCCTTATCTTTCCATCCAACCTTCCCCCATCCATCCACCCAACCATCCATCTGCCCATCCATCCACCCACCCATCCACCCACCCATCCACCCACCCATCCACCCACTCATCCACCCACCCATCCACCCACTCATCCATCCATCTATCCACCCACCCATCCATCTACCCATCTATCTATCCATCCACCCATTCACCCACCCATTCATCCTCCCACCCATTCATTCTTTTCCCATTCTTCCATTCATGTCTTTGGCCATTCAACCCATCTTTCCATCCATTCCTTCTTCCTTCCGTCCCTCTCTTGATCTTTCTACCTCATCTCTTGATCTACCTGTTTCACTCATCCATCTACCCTACCTATCCAATTTTATCTCTCCATTAATTCGTTTATTCATTATTCATCTACCCACCCACTCCATGAACCCACCACTCACCTACTCACTCATTCACCTGTCCTCTACCTTCCATCCATGTAGCATGTCTTTGTCAGGCATTGCTCACTCTGGGCTGTGGCTCCATCTGCAAATGCAGTGAACCTAGTTCCTGTCAGAGTAGCCCAGGCAGGAAATTTAAATACACATAAAGCTTCATGGTCTGGTGACAAAGGCTTTAGATATCACACACCAGATACCATGAGGACTCTTCAGACCGGGTTGTCAGAGGAGTTCCTAGGGGGGGGGGGGGACTAAGAAAACTCAGGCTATGGAATTGGAGGCATTGGCAGCAGAAGGATAAGTGTGGTCATCTGAGGGAGGAGTGACTGTCCCTATGGCTGTCCCCATGGCTGTCCCCTGTGGCTGCCCCCATATCTGCCCCCATGGTTGTCCTTGTGGCTGCCCCCATGGCTGCCTCATGGCTGTCCCTGTGACTGCCCCAATGGCTGTCTTTATGGCTGTTTTTTGGCTGCCCCCGTGGCTGTCCCTGTGGCTACCCCATGACTGTCTCCATGGTTGTCCTTGTGGCTGCCCCCGTGGCTGTCCCCACGGCTGTCCTTGTGGCTGCCCCCGTGGCTGTCCCCACGGCTGTCCTTGTGGCTGCCCCCGTGGTTATCCCTGTAGCTGCTTCCATGGCTGCTCTTGTGGCTGCCCCTGTGCTGTCCCTGTGGTTGCCCCCGTAGTTTCTGCATGTGATAAATGAGCCGGTTGGATTGGGTAGGTAGGAGAGTCAAGGATATGACTCAAAGGTACAGCATCTAGTGTGCTTGAGGCCCTCGACTCAATCCCCAGTATACTAAAGAGGGAACAGAGAAATGCAGGCAGGAGCCCTGCTGAGGCCAGGGGAGAGATATGTGTGCAGACTTGAGCGGATTCATTACGAATGGGCGCCTGGGACCAGCTGCCGTGCGGTGCCAAGGCATCCAGACTTCCTGTGATGGTCACAGGAGGCCGGTGCGGGAATTCAATCAGAATATCTGTTCTGATGGGCTGTGTTCTTGTTGCAGAAGGTGACTCCAAGAATGTGGCAGAGCCAGGGAAGGGACAACAGAGGCACTTTCCATAAAGTGAAGACTGGCTGGTGAGTGGAGGTGAGTTGTTTTGCTTAGACAGCCGTCATACCCACCTTGGCCACACGAGGGCGACCTCAGAACATTACAATCCCTCCAAGTGTCCAGCAAGTCAGACGTAGACCCTAAACCTAAGACCAGGCTGACCACAGCCTCCTTTCTAGTCAGCTGCCTTCACGCTTTCTAGTTTAGGCCAGTGGTGTCTCCTGTGCCCCGTAAGTCTTGCCTTCTCTCCCATTCTGCCAGACAGTACTATAGGGAGCAGGTTGTCTGACTGATGTGGCCCGAGGACTCCCCAGCTCAGCATTAGTCGTGGCATCTACTGAATCCCACTGCTCAGCAGTAGCTG
The DNA here is from genome assembly GCA_030674055.1 of Rhabdomys pumilio. Classification (NCBI taxonomy): domain Eukaryota; kingdom Metazoa; phylum Chordata; class Mammalia; order Rodentia; family Muridae; genus Rhabdomys; species Rhabdomys pumilio. The sequence goes on from JANHMN010000018.1 coordinate 43,341,631, forward strand.
GTGGTCCTTACTGTACAGCACAGGAAACAAATCCCACAGGCAGGTTTGACATCCTGTTAGAAGGGAGTCTAAGCCAGCCACCCGGTAGATCGACAAGGAGGCCACAGTCATACCAGGGACTGTGCAAGGAATGACAAGAAGAATGCAGGAGCTGCTCCCAGTGAGGGTGAGGAGGGCACTGAGGGGTTACTGAGCCCAGAACTGAAATCTGTGGAGGAGAAGGTGCTTCCTGGGGGTGTAGGCTGGAGGGCAGGATGGCACCAGGTTGGGGGAAGTGAAGGGTATGGTCCCCAGGGTGGGTCACTTCAGATGTGAGGAGCCACAGGGAGGCTGCTGAGGGGACAGGGGATATCAAGGAGGCTATTTGCATAGGGGGCTACCCAGCAAAACATCCACACAGAAACATACAAAGGTGCAGGTTTGCATTCAACAGAGGGTCCCCCCCTGTAAACCAAGAACCTGCCCAGACTTTAACATTCTTGCAAGACAAATGACAGCCATGACAGTGGTAGCTTTCCTGAGGTCATGGAAAAGGAAGGCATGTCCAGCTTCTAGGGTATTCGAGAATAAATCCCTGGAAGACTTCAGAGCAGGCAGGGACTGATGCCAACCTGTCTGCTGTCTGCAAATGACAGGAACCAGCCTTGGTATGCATCAAGAAAGTCTAGCGCCGGTGGTGGTGGCGCACGCCTTTAATCCCAGCACCTGGGAGGCAGAGGCAGGAGGATTTGAGTTCGAGGCCAGCCTGGTCTACAGAGTGAGTTCCAGGACAGCCAAGGCTACACAGAGAAACCCTGTCTCAAAAAAAACAAAACAAAACAAAAAAAAAAAAAAAAGAAAAAAGAAAGAAAGTCTAGGCCTGCAACTTCCATCAGAACAGGCTAGCTCAGGCTCAGCATGAGGTTGTGAATCATAGCTGAGGAAGGCTGGTAGTTCAGACTCTGGAGCCAATGGAGCCTGACTGTAGATCTCAGTTCTCTACCATGTAGCCTTAAGCGAGTGACTCAGCTCTCCAAACCTGTTTTCCCCTCTATGGAATATATATAATGGTAATGCATGGGTCAGTAGCTAGCTAGGGACCATGGAGACCTCACAGAGGCGTGAGGGTTTTCATCTTTGCAGGAATACATCTTTCTGATGGGTCTAGGGCAGACAGGAATTTAACAGGTCTGTGCTGCGAGTCCCGCCCACAGTCGAATCATGTCTTCTTTGCCCTTTTCCTTTATAGCTGTTGCCAGTCCCTTCCTGTGCTTTCCACAGCAAAAGAATTTGACCCTAGACATCACACTCCACAGAACAGGACTCTAGAGCTCCCGGGAAATAGGACTTCATACTCCCAACCCCAGAGTGGCCCAGCCTGGTGTGGTAACTTTCTGGAAGCCCCCCAACCAGCTCTGGGTCCCTGCTCAGCATCCTCGGCACGTGAACCTGCGGCTTCTAGGTGACTTTTGCAGATTTTCCCTGCGGAGGGCGGATATTCATCCCTGTTGTTCCCAAAATAAATCTGACCACTGCGTAGCAGAAATAAGCTACTTTATCAGGCTTGAGCCACAGCTGGATTTTTTTATTACATTTATTTATGTGTGTGTGAATATCTGTTGTGGGATGGGGCGGGGTAGGGACAGGGGAGGGGAGGAGGGCTACAGTCTGCAGTCGTGATCCTTAGGAGGCAAGAACATAGTTTATTCAGTTCAACAGGACTAAGTAGCTGGTGTTGGCTCAAACTTCAGGAGTCCAACCCCAAGTAGATTATTTTGGGTATATTTAAACATAGCCTAGTTAGATAAAAACTCTCCTGGTGATAAGTAGCTCAATCCTGTGTGCACAATAAAGCAAAGGCGAGACTATATCCAAACTCGTTGTAAAGTACATGTGACATCTTCTGTAAAGATAGGTTCCGTAGATTGATAAGCTCACAGACAGGGTCTGGGGAAGGATCCAGTGTGGTCGCAGCCACACAGATAGTGTAAAGGTCACCAGGCTGTTAACCATGTCCACTCCCAGCCTTCTGGACAGATAATAGGTTATGCTTCCCTTCCTTTGAAGGAACAACTTTATGTGTTTAATATTCCTGGGTCCCTTGGTGATTATCTCTGAGTATAAGGACGTCCATGCTTCCTACAGTCTCTCTCTCTCTCTCTCTCTTTCTCTCTCTCTCTCTGTGGATGGATGGATGTGCACATGTGTGTGCATGGGCATGCACACACCACAGCACATGTGTGTGTGTGGAGTTCAGAAGACTTATCCAAGGTGGTTCTCCTTCCACCCTGTCTCAGGGATTGAACTCAGGCTGTGAAGTTGGGTGTGAGCCCCTTTCCTGCTGAGCCACCTCAGGTCTGAGTCAGGGCTTTAATATTTAATATCCTTAAATGTGCTGTGCTGGAGGCTACCCCTTGGAGGTTATTGAGGAGTGCAGGGTGTTTGTGACCGGGAGATGCCACGCTTCCTGGCGCCAGATAGATTCTCTGGGTACAAGCAGCTGAGTCCTGGGTGCTCACAGCAAGAAGGGGCACTAGGAGGCTGGGGCGGGTAGGTGAGCCGGGAGCTGCCCCAGGCCAGTGGCCTTGCATGGGCCAAGTCTCTTCACAAGGACTTCCCTGTACAAGCAGACTTAAATAATCGCTTTGTTCTGGTCCTGCTGACCTTGGCTTAGTCCTCCTTGGTGGTTTTTCATCAGATCTTCCAGCACACATAATCTTGGGTAAAGCAGGCAGGCCTCTAGGCCCCAGAACCTTCCTTCCTAAAAGCACAGTGACCTAACCTGGCTGAGTCAAGGTGGTGCACTCTGTCTGTGCCCTTCAGTGCTATGGGGTAAGTGTGGGAGAACACCAATTCACAGGCACTGGAGAGAGGAGCCAGAGAGGGCTTCCTGGAGGTGGGGCATGTCTGAGCTAAGTTTCTGAGTATTGGTCTCTGGGGTTGCCATCCCAAGCCATCACCAGCCAAGTAGCTGCAGAAACACAGCACGTGATTGAGCCTGGAGTAGGAGCCTGACCCTCACTCCGTGGCCTTGGGCAGCTTCTCTGGCTTCTCCATCCCTTAGAACAATGAACACTTCACCTCCCTTTGACTACCATGGTCTGTCACGGAGAAAAGGCTGAGCAAGCGTGAATCCACTGTAGGAGGGCAGGAGAAAAGAGGGAAGGGTGGAAAACTCTAGCAGGTGGGGGAGGAGCAGGGGGAGGAGGAGAAAGAAGAAAGAGAGGGAGAAGAGAAGGGAAGGGAGGAGGAGAGAGGGAGAGGGAGAGGACAGTTCTTGACCATATTCCAGGGCTAGCCTCTAACCCACATGGGAGTCAAGGCAGAGATTCCAGGGTCCCCAGTATCTAGCTCCCTGATTTTTGGCTTAGACTTGCTCTGTGGTTTTATCTTGTATGAAAACGGTAGCAACACACACAACCTCCGGGTTGGGACAGGCCAGCAGGTGAAGACTATAAGAAGTCTGTCAGAACCTTCTTGGACCTGCATGCCAGGATCCTGAGACCAGAGAGAGAAAGTCCAGCAAGCCAGAGCCACACAGAGGTAACAACGGAGCTCCCTGGCAGCTATGCCACCTGTGTCTGAGTCTCATAGCTAGGGACAGATACAGCCACCTCCTCAGTCCACACCTACCCCACACCTGTCTCTCCTGCTCACAGAGCGTCTCAGCAGGTCACACTCAGAGTGGTTCAACAGGCGCCTGGAGATGGACAACACCCTGCCCATTAGATGAAGGAGTGCCGCCCTACCCAGTCTGAGAGACTGGAGAGAACCGAGGATCAGGGCAATGGATCGAGTTTCGATAGTCACAGCTGAGTCTCATAATTCCTGTTTCCCACCTGCAAGCCATCAGCAGCCAGCTGCCACTGAGAGCAACTGAGAGGTCAGAACATCCCCTCTGTGAATCAACAAGGCTTTTTTTACTAACATATTTCAAATTATAAACTGTTGGATTATGGACCTGATCTTTTAAGAATAGGATTTTACATATACAAAAATGTATGTGTGTGTGTGTGTGTGTGTGTGTGTGTATGTATGTATGTATGTGTGTATGTATGTATGTATGTGTGTATGTATGTATGTATGTATGTATACACATGTACACACACACACACACACACACACACACACATCACACAGATGAAGAAATAAGGCCGCCAATGAGTTTGTTGCTTTTATTGTCCTGGTTAACTTTTGTTTTTGTTTTTGTTTTTTGTCAGCTTGACACAAACTAGAGTTATCTGGGACAAGGAACAAATGTGCCCATCAGATTGGCCTATAGACAAAACAGTGGTTCACTTTCTTGATTAGTGGTTGATGTGGGAGGGCCCAACCCACTGGTTCTGGGTTCTGTAAGAAAGCATCCTGAATAATCCATGAGGAGCAAGCCAGTAAGCAGCATCCCTCTGTGGCCTCTGCATCAGCTCCTGCCTCCAGGTTCCTGCCTTGCTTGAGTTTCTGCTTTGGCGTTTATCAATGAACTCTGACCCAGGATACATGTGCCAAATAAGCCCTTTCCTCCCCAAGGTGTTCCATGTGTTATCACTGTGGTAGAAAACATACCGGGATATTACAGAACATGGGTGAAGGGTTACTTACCGGAGCATGCATGATAGATACCAAGTGAGATACATCATTTAAAAGCCTCACCCCACCAGTGGGGACAGCTTCCCCTCAGTGGCAGAGTTCCTGATTCACTTAGCTTCCACCCCCTCTATTTGCCCCTGCACCTCCTGAGGCCATGTACGGCTGTCCCAGCATCCCAAGCAGCTGGAAAAGGGGATGGATGTACAGATCCAGGAGCCCAGTCTGACCCAGAGCAGGGAGTTTGCCAGGAGACAAAGGTCATCTTGTTCCCCAGACTCTGCCTTCCACAAGCTCAAAGCACACAATTTACCAACATAATGCATATCACAGACCCAACGTCTAACAGAGGAACTTGGAGCGTGTGGGCTCCCTTGAACGGCTCTCCACCAAGGAGCTTACAGTGGACAGTGATGTCCTCTTCTCAGGCAGGTCCCAGCATGGCTCAGCACTAGGGACACACTATAGGGTCAACAGAGGGTGCTCAACCTCAGCAGTCAGCTGTGCCCGTCCCTGCAGCATGTGACTGAGGCCCTGAGCTCCCCTTCCTGCCCAAGCCAAGCACACCTGCCAGCCCAGCTGGGTCCCCCCGGCTTTCCAGATGAGGGATGCTTATGGGTCCTTTGCGATAGATATCCTGTCCCCCATATGGACTGATCCCTTTGCAGATGAGAGACTGAGACTGGGGTAAGGTTATATGGTCCGAGGTCCCAATGACCCTAGGAGTCTAGCTGGGGTCATACTCAGCCCCGCTGTCACCTGGAGGCTCTGATGCTCATCTTTTACTAGAGGAGAGCTGGGAGACACCTCCAAAGGTATTGCCTCCAGAGCAGGCCAAGAGAAAGCTTGCTGATTGCCTGCCCCTGTTCTTGTCCAACCAAGATGTTGTGTAACGACCTCTCACCTAGGGCCTCTGCACTTCCCCCACAAGAAGACTCCAAGGTCATCAGATCCATTGTCACTGTCCTTTCCTGGGCCTCCCAGACAGACCAACATGGTCCCACGTTCTTCTCAGGTCTTGTATGGTGACACTGTGACTCTTGCCTTCTGGCTCTCTTTCTCCTGGCCTTGGCAAGAGAGTTCTTGCATCTCTGACCCCAGCATCCCTCCAGGTGCACAGTAGGTCATCGATGGTGTTGAACCAGTGGCTGATCCAGAGGACAATTTAGCTCTGCCTTTCTAAAAAGACTGAGAGCTTCCAAGGAGGGAGCAAAGGATCAGCACAGGGGTTAGTTCATCTCTGCACTCACCCGACCCCCAGCCTCCTGCGGGACCTGTAGGGGGAGTCGTTGATCTGGGTTTGCAGACAAACAGATGGATGAGGAGTTATACAGATGGACAGACAGATACAACCTGGAGGTGCTGTGGTTAGAGTCTACAGACACCAGAGCTGTGAAATCTGAGTTTCTCTCCTCCACCTCCACCTCCCCCTCCTCCTCTTCCTCCTCCCCCTCCCCCTCCTCCTCCCCCTTCCCTCTCCCTCCCCCTCCCCCTTCCCTCCCCCTCTCCCTCCCCCTCCCCTCCCCCTCCCCCTCCCTCTTCCTCATGGCTACGGTAGTTAGTTACACAGTCATGCTGTATCTCAGATCCTGTCTCTGTCTGGTTCCTGGAAGTCTAGACATGAGGCTTGGAAGCGCCCTCAGCAGACTTAGAGGGGTGGAGGGAGGGTGTGGATACACTTTACTTTCTGAACTTGCACTTGATCCCAGGAGTAACTCCCAAAGTGCAGGGATAGGGTGTCAGAGCCCCTAGGGGCTAGAGAGATGGCTCAGTAGTAAAGAGCACTGAGGGTTCTTCCAGAGGTCCTGAGTTCAATTCCCAGCAACTACATAATGGCTCACAACCATCTGTAATGGGATCTGATGCTCCCTTCTGGTGTGTCTGAAGACAGCAACAGTGTACTCATATACATAAAATAAATAAATCTTTAAAAAAACAAAAAGAAAGGGCGCCCCCAACACCAGGAATCAAATGAGACAATAGAGACTGTAAGAGAGGGGACTAGGAGACCTGGGCGGAGTCTCTCACCATTTGTATGGTTCCCTCCGTCCATGGGACAAAACTGTAGTGAGAATCAGAACCTAGCACAGATCCAGCTTCCATCCTTCCAGGTCACTGCTGGTGACACCACCTAGGCACAAACCCCTCCCTCCTTCCTTCGACTCTGTAGACCTACGCCCAAAGTGATTGGTTAAGCAGGTTGCTGGCGCCTACTCTTCCTGCACTGGCCAAACTGTGGACCAAAAGTCTTTCTGTGAGCTAGGTATATAGTTTAATGGTAATTCCCTACCATGTACAAAGCCCTGGGTTCAATCCCCAGCACGACATAAACTGGCTTTGTCATTAATACCTGTTACCCTAGCAGCTGAAAAGCAGAGTCAAGAAGGTCAAATGTTCTACTTCATCCTTGGCTGAATATTGAGTAAAGACTAGCCACAGACCTCTCATTTGGTTATCTAGCCACAGACCATAAGCACCTACTGTGTGTCAGGCACTCTTCCAGAAGCTGGGGATGCCTTTGGGAAAAGGCAGAGTCTGTCTTGCTCTCGTGAGGATGACAGTCCACGATGGACAGACAGTTGACAGTGCTCTAGGTCCTGTAGGTGGGCAGAAGCATTCTGGAGGAGTCACAGAGGAACTTGAGAAGGAGGGATGATGGGGACACATGATGTTTCTTCCACATGTTCATTTTGGAATACGTATAAGGTTACCAGGAGGTGCCAAGATGGCCACCAGGCCTCCAGAGAGAATGCGCAGGTGTGGGGAATCATGGCAGGAACCGCTTCCCTGACAGTGATGTCTGACATGACTGTTGTGTGATATCAGAGCCAGGAACATGGGCTGCAGGGCAAGTGTGAGGTCTCTGTGCCACTGGGTAACTCACCTGGGTATATGTGACTATCACCTCCATCAGAACAGAATGGCCCGTTTACCATGTAGATATCCCCACCATGCTGTCTCTAGCCTGGCTTCCCCATGTCAGTGCTGAAAACCTCCTGTCACTTCCTGGACAATATGTTAGTGGAATTCTACAGCAACAACCTTCTGAACCACAAGTATCCTCAGTTGGGTCTCCCTACTCTGTTCTCTCTCCCCCTCCCCTCCCCCTCTCCCTCCTCTCCCCCTCCCTGTTGCTCCCTTCCTCCTTTCTCTCTCTCTTTTTTACTCCAATGAACTTCAGTGTGCATGTCCAAAAACTCTCTCCCCCACCCCCACACACATAACTAAAGTACAATGAAAGCTGGGAGTTCACACTTGCAAGTCCATTGTCACCCACCTGTCCCCATGATAGACGGTGAACCATTTTCTGAGTCCAGAGCCATGAGCTGTATTTGGTTGAGATGCATCTTTGGTCACCTTCCTTCTGGAATGTTCTGCAATCTCTTCCTGATGCCCGATAGCTGCAGCGTTTGAAGAAATGAGCCAGTGACTTCCTGGGACACTTCCCCTTGTGACTGGAGTCCCCTCTGTGTAGCACTGTGAGGTGGCCACAGCTATGTCAGACTCAGAGCCAGCTGTGGTCACCCAGGCTCCTGAGATCCTCAGGAGGTCAGGTAGAATGGGGGGGGGGGATCAGATCCTCAGCTGAGGTCACAGCCACTCACAGCCCCAGATGTAACCTTCCTGGAGATGCTAGAGGAGCCAGGAGAAGAGCACTGATGGGATATGGACACTTCATCTGTATATCACCCACACTGGGGTGGATGTTGGTGGCGTAGCTGCCTTTGAGCCCCCATGCTTCTGGGAATGATCCCATTATACTTAATGGCTCACCACACTAGATACATATGGAATCGTCTCTGGTCTGCTCTCCCTGGGGTGGATAGAAAGTCTCCCCAAGAAGTCTCACTCAGCACCTCAGGGTTGAGATTCAGGCTGAGTTTCAGGCAGGAACACCCTTGGGGTGACATATCTTCCATCCAACTTTCCTACCAGGGCAGAGCACACTACTGTTTCTTCCTGGTGACGGCCAGGTTGGCTCCTTCTAAGTGTCTCCCTGTGAAGTGACTGCTTCCCCTTTATAACTGGAAAGTGCCTCGTGAGCACCTGCTTCAAGGCTACACAGAGGGCCTCTTCCTCACTGACCTCGCCACTTTGCCCTAACAGAACCTGCAACTGTATAGAATTTAGGTGGAGGCACGGGCTTGCCGCAGAATGTGCCTCAGGGATTCTGTTTTTATTCACCTCAGAGAGGGCAGTAAAACACCAAAGAAAGGAATCCATCCCAGGCCATCTGTGAATCAATGACAGACTGGGGTTACCCACAGGAGCATGGGAGACTGTGAAGCCTGCCCCAGCACCGGTGACAACTCAAAACTCTGCATCTCTGGGGTTTCCTGCAGCCTGTAGGCAGCTCCACTGAAGAGTGTCCTCTCCCCAGCAACTGCTTCCTGCTTCTCCGATCTCAGGAGGGATCCATCGATGATTTTAAATTTCTTGTGGTTCTCATGAGCCTTCCCCCTCTCTCAGTGAGAGAATATTTCAAACTGGAGGAGCCAGGTGTACAATTAGCAGGGACAGTGGCAACAAGATTCCCAAGAGGCCTCTGAGAGGGAATCCTTATACCTAGGCCTGGAAAAGGAGGAAATCCCACAAAGATCTGGGGAGATCATGCTGGGCTGAGAAGGCCAGGAGTGTCGAGGCTGGGGGCAGGGCTGGTTGGCTCTCCTTTGAACAGTAACCAGGGCTGTGAGCACGGAGAGGATGCCAGAGGGATCTGTGGTCTTGGCCCAGTGGTTAGATTTACCCATGTCCTGGTTCAAGTCTCGAGGTAGCCCAAGTCCTACAGGAAATGAGTCCTTGGGGAGCCATGAAGAAGGGATGCTTTTTCTTTGTGTATGTGTGTTTATTCACATGTATGTATGTGTGTGTGTGAACATGCAGAAGCCAGAGATCAATGACAAGTGCCTCTCTTAATTGCCTGCCATTGCTTTTGCTTCTCCTCCTCCTCCTCTTCCTCCTCCTCCCCCCTTTTCCTCCTCCCTCTTCTCTCCCTCCTCCCCCTCCTCCTCCTTCATCATTGTATATATGAATGGAATGCATTTGTGCCAGTGTCTGTGATGGTCAAAGGATAATTTGGGGTGTCAATCCTCCTCTTTGACCCTGTTTGAGACAGGATCTCTTGTTTACCACTGTGCAGAGCAAGCTAGCTAACCTAGAAGCTTCCAGGTTCCCCTGCCTCTGCATCCGTTCTTGCTGTAGGGGTGTTGGAATCACAGATGCTATTGTGGCAGGCTTGGCCTTGGTTCTGGGGATCCAAGTCTGAGTCCTCAGTGTTCCACAGCAAGGCATGACTCTCTGAGCCATCTCGCCATCTTGGGAGCCATTTATCAGGAACCACAAATTTCTACCACGCCATGACGTTGGCCTGGAAAGCAAAGGCCTGTGACTTGGAGATCTCCATCTGCATATCTATCTTCTAGAAAGTTTCTGGAAGTCCTCCCAGCCATGCTCAGCCTTCTCTCTGTGAAAATCCTTCTGTAAACAGATATAGTTGTATGTCAGGTGCCAACAATTATGGTGGCTTCTAAGAATGGTAAGGAGAGGATTCCCAGGCCTGCCTCGGCCCAGGGAAAATGACCCATTGCTGTGACCTGGTGACCGAATGGAGATGCCTATGGCTGGGGGAGGAGGAGGAGGGCATTAGGCATCTGAGCTATGTTTACCCCTTGGGCATCAGTGAGTCCTGGGTCACCTTTGCTGGGTCGCTGGTGTTCTCAGGCACAGGTTGGAGCTTGTCCCATCTGGTGGAATGAAAACCCTGCAAGAACATTGATGTCACCAGGAGGTGACAGCAGGATAGCTCTGGAGAAGATACTGAGAGCAAGCATTGGAAATAGGTGTCACCCCTGTCACCCCGGGGCCTCTGCTGTGCCCTTTGCTCCTTGGAGCCTACCTGCCCCCAGGGTCTCATTCCTCACTCTATTTTTCGCCCTCACATCACCTCCTTGGGTGGGGGCCACTTCCACTGAAGGCCCCCACCCAAGGCACCCTGCTTATTTGTTTTTCATTTTTTAAAAAAGACTTATTTATTTAATCTTATATCGTGTGCATGAAAGCCTTACCTGCTGTGTGCGTGTGTCTCGTGGACAAGCCCGAGGCTGTGTCGGAGGAGATGGAGCTACGGGCAGTTGTGAACTCCCTGCTGTGGAAGCTAGGAACCCATCTTAAGTCCTCTGGGAGAGCAAACGCCCTTAACTGCTGAGCCGCTTCTCTGCCTGGCCCCTTTGTAGTCTCTCTCTCTCTCTCTCTCTCTCTCTCTCTCTCTCTCTGTCTCTTAATTAGTATACAGATTGCATTATGGGGTTTCCTACACACTTGGTTTTGGTTGACCCCCCACCTTCCTCCCCTGCTACACCTTTCTACCCCCAGTATCTATTCTCTTTTCCACTTTGACACAACGTGCATTCTCCTGCCACCACACTACACATTCCCTCCCTCACCGCACCCCCGTCCCCAGCCTCCTCATAAACCCCTTTCCATTCCTGGCCTCGACTCTCACCCACAAACACTCACATTTGATGGTTAGACGCTAAGCTCCATGTGTGAGCGTGAACACGCACTATTTGTTTTTCTGTGCTAGCTCACCTCTTTTAAATATAATATTGTCTTTACGACATTACTGCTTGTCCCCAGCTCTGGGCTGTAACAGTGAACAGCACCTACCCTCAGGGCCCCAAACTCCAAGTATTTGTTCTCTCAGATCTAGAAGTCACAGTCTAAAACCTGGTACTGGCAGGGCCACACTCCCTCTGGGGCAGGAGGCTTCGCCATCCTTCCAGGGTTAGATGGTTCCAGGTCCTCTTTGGTGACACTTCAGTTTCTGAGCCTTCCTCACCCATCTATCTCCAATTCTGTCACTCTGATGACATCACCAGTGCTGGAGTCAGAACTGTTACAGGGGCCTGAGATCTTAGCACAGCTGACGCCATGACAGAATACCATCCAGAACCTAGAAGTTCTGCCAAAACTAAAACAAAGGCCTAATCTATCAATGTCCATAGTTCTGAGAATGTCTCTAAATGTACTAACTTTGTTTTGGGGCTTCTGTGATTCCATTTGTGGCTAACTGTTCTTGCTAACTGAAGTATGTCAAGCCAGAACATGGTTGTTGTGTTTACAATCTCACCCTGAGAAAGGCTCAGTGCTACACTGGGTAGCCACCAGCCGGCAAATAGACTTTCTATTGGCTGAAGCCCCTGTCAGAGCAGTCTTCTCTGGTGAACACCTCGCAAGGTTCCCCAGTCAACTCAGGCTGAATTTACTCCTGGAGGCTTAAAAACAGTACATCTATGAAGATCTTCATGTCAGATAAGGACCTGCCCTCTGATGTGATGGTTAACAAGCTAGGGTTTATAGTCGCCATGGAAACAAAGTTTTGTGCCTGTCTGTGAGGGATTATCTAGGTAAATTGAAGTTGGGAAGTACCAGCCTAAATATGGGTAACACCATGCTTTGGGCTGGGGTCCTGGGCTTCCTAAAAAAAGGAAAAACCAGCTAAGGACCAGCATCCACCTCTCTCTGCTTCCTGACTCGGTACAATATGAACAGTCACCTTTCTCCTCCCATGTGACTCCCCTACCATGATTGAATGTCTTTCTTGGAACTGTGAATAAAAAACAAATAAGTCTTCCTTAAGTTGCTTTGTCAGGCACTTTGTCACAACAATGAGGAAAGTGACACAGGAGGGGTTAGACAGGGACATGTCTCCTCCCTCCCCACTGTTATTCAGTCTGCTACCTCACTGCCTGGTGTTGTACCACAGAGATTCACGGTAGTCCTGTCTCACTGGCTAGGAGAGGACAGGGCTGGAGTCTGCTGGACTTCTGGTTCCTTCCCCGCAGACCCTGGACACAGCTTAAAAAATATTGTCGAGGGGCCTGGAGGTGACTGAGTCTGTAAAGAGCTTCCCACGTAACCATGAAGGCCTGAGTTCCATGTGATGAGACCCTGGGAATCTCAGCGCTGAGAAGACAAAGAGAAGTAATTTCCATGGCTCACTGACCACACCAGTGAGAGACCTCCTTTCAAAAACCAAGGTGAAGATCAACAGAGGAAGACACACAAGGTTGACTTCTAGCCTCTACTCACAGGTACACTTCTGTGAACACACGTCCACATACATGTGAATATGCACACAACATGAACACACACACACACACACACACACACACACACACACAAATGTGTTCAGTCAATGAGATTTTTTTTTCCTCCAGTGACTTAGCTTTCTTCAACTGTAAAATATATTGTTACTGCTGTTCTGAGACAAGGTCTCACATTGCAGTTCAGGCTGACCTGGAACCTCACTACATAGCTTGGTCTGGCCTTAAACTCATAGCAATCCTCCTGCCTCTCACTCCAGTGCTGAGGTTACAGATGTGTCACACCTGCTTCTGTGGTTGTACTATTTTGTGTGTGCTGCTAACACACAACCAGGGGAGTGTTTGTACAAGTGCGTGTCACTGCCAGCTCATTCCTACAACTTAAAAATGTGTCTGAAATACACCTGTGTGCAACGCACCCTCTTTGAAGAGGACACCTCCAGTTGCCAAACCCGGGAGTGCGGTTTATGACCAAATAAATTTCAGGTGCCTTGAGACTGTGTCAAGCCTGCTTTTCTAGATGCATTCTTGGGAGCTAATTCACAGAGAAAGAAAGGAGTCCACTTTCAAGGAGAGAGTGAAGGGAGTTGACCGGTGTGACCTCACTCATTGCTCAAGGTATCCAGAGCAGACATTTCAAGAAAGGCTACATGCTTCTTAGGCCTCGCCCTTGGCCCAGCTGTCAGGACCATCTCCAAACTGCACACCTTAGGGGTTCCCAGGTAGGGCAGTTTGTTTTGTCTGAGGACATTCCTTAAAAGGTGGGTTCTAGAATCTTCCAAGGTGAAGAAAGAAATGAAACAGAGCTTCTTAAAGGAAAAATGAAAACCCTTGGACTCTGTAGGGGCGACTGCAGTATGTCAGATGACAAGAGAAGAAGAGAGATGGAAAACAAACAGAAGTCCCAGTTGTCACTGCTGTGGACATCTGCACAAGAGCCCTGCTTACTCCAGATCAAGGTAAACAATGAAAGACGGAGAGTATTCACCTCAAAAAGTCAGCATGAAGCATGAGAGAGGCGGAGAGAGGCGAGCAGGACACACTGATGTGGGACGAGGGAACTCAGAGGGACAGGAAAGTGGCTGCAAAGAAAACTTCAAAGCCCCTCTCCCTGTGTCAGCTCAAGTGGCTGTCACTAGAAAGCACAGGACCAGAAACTGGCAGTTAGCTTACAAACAGCACACTTTGCAGGCAGCTCACAGTGCTATGGAAATGCCCTGAGAACGTGGCCTGCAGGGCATTTAAGAAAATAAAAATGTAGCAAAAAGCGTATTCACAGGCTCCATTTTCTCACCACCACGAAAACCTTAGTCTTCAAAGCCTGAGTTGGACACTTCCAGTCACTGTGCTGATCTTCATTTGGGGGACTGCTTGGTGACATTTGGCACACAGTGTCCCCTCTCACACTTCCTGCACGTTCTCACGCCTGCCCATGGCACATCCGGTGGGAGCGTGGCTGTGGTGATGGGAATCCAGGAGCTGAGCTGTGAAGGGGGCGTGGGGGGAGGTTAGCCAAGCAGCCCATTGAGGCTGCTGCCAGAAAGTGCTGCCTTGTCCCCATCAGCAATGCTCCCGGAAGGTGAGAGGTTTCTTACTACCAGAGCATTCTTTGTAGAGTCCCTGGAGACAAGTTGCAGAAAACCCAGGAGATAACGGAGCCAAGTTCCCATGTGTTCTCCACAAGAACGAAGGCTCTCCTGAGAGCTCAGGTGTCAGTGCTAGGCAGTGGCTGAGGCTTCCCACAGCACAAGCATGCACCAGCAACACAGCAGGCCCTGACATTTGTTCCGGAAGTTTCTTTTCTGCGCCCACAGAATGTGTTCTTATCCTTCTCCTAGAGACTCAGCCCAGGAGGGGACACCAGTGGCATCCTGATTTATGCCCAGAGCAACTTCTTCCCCTGAAGCTCCCCCACTTACACTTAGTAGGTTTCTCCTCCCTCCGTGCAGGCCCTGCACACACAGTAGGCAGTTCATCCTTTTACTCTCTCCTGTCCTTTATGCTTTTCCTGTTGTGTCCACATCTCTCTCACAGACAGTCTCTCACTGAAGCTCTCTGGTGCTGTTTTCTTTCAGGACACCGACTCACACAGGTGGGTAGGCAGTGTCTCCCCCACTTCACGGAGGAGTAAACTGAAGTGGAGAGAGACCTGAAAAGTCACCTAAGGTCACGTGTGGCCTGAACTGCAAAGCTTAGGGAGACCAGTAGTCAGTCTCTCTCTCTCTCTCTCTCTCTCTCTCTCTCTCTCTCTCTCTCTCTCTCTCTCTCTCTTAAAGAAGTGGGGTGGGGGTAGGGTGAAGTCTCATGCTGGGGGAGGGGCATCACAGCCCGAGCAGGCCTCGTGGTGGGGGATGGGCAGGATGATGGAGGCACTTCGGTTTTGTTAAGAGAGAAAGATGCAAGGGAGACATGAAACCCACTAAAAAGCGTCCGGTCAGGTTGACAAGGATTGCAGGGGTCACCGCTTGGGGGAGCCAGTGAGGCAGGTGGCAACTATTTGTTCAAAGGGGGCAGTTTAGTTACATAAACAAATATTCAGTCAGTTGATCAACGGCCTGATGTCAAAAGTAAACCCAGGATGGGGCATGGGCCAGCCTTCTCCAGGGGCCGCCTTTGCTCCGTGGAGTTGGGGACCCTGATCCACCCTAAAGCCCCGTGGCTTTCCAGAGCACACACTGGGCAGCCCAAAGTGGTGCGACACCCCTCCCGCGTCACAGGGTACCAGAGTGCTGCGGATGCAAACACGCTCTGTGCCGAGCCCTTCAGGATCACCCTGCCTACAGGACGCCCAGTTTTCCTGGGACGGGGGTGCTTTTCCCTACTCCCAAGGGCGCATCTGCATAGGTGTGGGTCAGGCTCCTGTAGGTCAGGTCTCAGCTTTCTGCTCTATCTCAATTACAGATGTGGCCAGGTGGCTCAGAGAGGCCAGATAATTGTCTGGCCCGGAGCTGCTCTGTCCCGAGTGAGGCTTTTGGCTCAAGACTTTCTCCCTTTCAGGTGATTCTTATGCTCTGGCAGGTCTGGACAAGAATCATAGCTCTGAGACCACACAGTGGCTTCCTGATCCTTCCAGAGCCCCGCTGCGGCTGACCCTGGGAGTCTGGGGTCCTGGCGCCAGCGGGGCGGGCCTGGTGTGCAGAGGGCGGAGCTACTGAGCCCTGCCCAGGGGCGGAGCTCACCTGGGGACCAGGTAGGCAGCTCCCCGGCAACCCGGCCGCCCGGGAAGCCTGGGCGCGCAGCAGCCGCGGCCTCGCTAGGGCCCCAGGGACGCGGGCAGGGACAGCGACCCGCCCCACGCCCGGCCGTGGAGCAGCCTGGACACCAGCTCACCATGGGGAGACGCTTCAAGTTTCTGCAGAAACTGGCCTTCTTGGGTCAGAACCACCGATACAAGGCGCTGGAGAGGGACGAGGTGGAAACCCTGGTGAGTCTGGGTGATTTGGTATGAAGCATGACTCCACAGCTGTCCCCTGGGACTCTCTGTATCTGACCCCTGGAACCCCGTGGATCTCTGGACACTAAGATTCTTCTCAGCACCTCCTTTGACTCTGAAAAGAAGCTAGCTTCGAAGTAAGCAGTTCGACAAGGCACAGAACTCAGTAGTTCACTTGGTTAGGCCAGCCCATTTTGGGAATGAGAAACTGAGGCCTGTGCTCTTTAAGGGCATGGAGCTAGCAGGCCACCTAGCCCACCTAGCCAGGGAGTTAACTTAGTTTTTTTTCTCTGATTCCAGGGAATTTAAATGCCTTAACACGCACAGACAGCTGCATGGACTTTTAAAGCCTACTGGGATGGAAAGAGATGGGGACAACACACACACACACACACAATCCCGCTCAAGTTTAAGAGTGAAAATTGAAGCATCTCAGTCGGGCTCCTGTAGAGGTCTTTCCTTACATCCGCGTGATTTTTTAAAAACTACTCTGAGCCAGGGTAGCACGTGCCTTTCATCCCAGCATTTGGGAGGCAGGGACAGGTGATCTCTAAGATGGAGACCAGCCTGATTTATATGGTGAGTTTCAGTACAGCCAGAGTGACACAGAGAAACCCTTCCTTTAAAAAACAAACAGACACCCACTCTGAACTGTATAATGTCTTTGAACCTCCAGGGGACCCTCTGGGATAACCTAACCTTCAGTGCAACAACCATAAAGTTGTTTCTGTGACTCTGATGGGGAAGTTGGGGTCCAGCCAGTAGTTTGGTGACCCTCCCCCGCCTGCTTTGTAAAGTCTGAGAATGGAAACTCACAGCACACCCAGAACTCCATGCTTGTCCACGGGGAACAGCCCCCTCCCCCCGCCCCCACCAAAAAAGTGGTCTTTTCATGCCAAGGGGGGAGGAGCTAGGTTAAATTTGTATCAACAGAAGATGTTTCATAATGTTTCAAATTTGTTTTCTCCCAAGGAATGCCATGGTCAAAACACTTGATGGTGTGGTTTTTTAGATATCTATGCATTTATTTACAAAAGTTATTGTATGCATCTGTATTGGTGTTGATGTAAGAATTCTGGTCTTGAGGCTGTGAACCCCAAGACCCAAGACTATCCATGTTTCTCTGCAGGCTCATGGGTTAGCGGTGTACCATAATCCTTTGCTAATGCCGAGTGTGTCCTTACACATTTGTACTGTGTGGTTAGCGGGAGTTGGAAGTGTATTTGTTAAGCCTGATGGCTTCCTTTCAACTTTTTCTATTTTTTTCCTTCCTCTGTCTTTTGATGTTTGGGGCAAGGCGGGGCATCCCTAAGCGCTCCTGATGTGTAGCTGGTTGTCATCAGGGATTCTAAAAGTGTGCAGGTGTGGGTTTTCTGAAAAGTCCATCTGGAGATGCTCTGAGCCAGGTGGACTTTGTTCCCCCGAGCTGTTCAGAATAGTTTAAAGGCAACCTGTCTGCAGGTGTATTTCCCAGCTGGCCGTATTATCTGTAGCACACTAAAGATGAGGGAGCCTTGGGCATGTGTAGACTTATGGGGAGGTCAGCAATACAGGCAGTCCTTAGAAAAGGCCAGCTGTGTCAGGTGTACTGTCTCCAAAGCTGGCCTTACAAACACGAGGCACGAAATAAGGGTGCATTGTCAGGGTCTGGGGAGAGTGGAACTCAACGGCAGATCAATGCATAAGTCCCAGGCTTCCACCCCCAGTACCACAAGAAGCAAAGCAACCACACTAAAACCCAGTCCCCAGGAATGAGATGAAGAAATAAGGCTGGGGATACATTGCATCCTGCCGAGGCTGAAACCCTGTGGTTTTTTTCTCCCCAAAGCCTTCACTCTGGGATCACTTCTGCAATTGTCACGACTTGGCTTTATGGTCATTTGGTATGTGCTGTGTCCCAGGTGCTGGTTGGTTTCACAGCACACAAAGGTGTCCTGAAACTGGCTGAGTCCCCTCTGAGGCCTCTGGCCTCCAGATGAACTTTATGGCAATTTTGGCACAGAGACGAGTGCCAAGGTTCCAATGGGCATCGTTTGGTTCTCACGGAGTGTTGACTGGACAATCTGGGCAGCGCAGAGGGTAAGACAGCACACAGAACTCACAAATTAGTTCATGGGGAGGAGACGAGAGTGATACATGAAAGAGGAAGAATGTGCTTCATTGATGGTCTTATCGACTCAGATGTGCCAAGGAAGAAAGCCAAAGAGACTGAAAGGAGGAGAGAGGCTGAAAGAGATGGGGAAATCACCAGGTTCCGGGGGTCAAGGCAGATTTGAGGTTCCGCCCCCAGGCTGGCGAGATAGCTCCTTTTTGCTGCGATTTCAGAGTGACAAATGGACAGGTATTTGTAAGACTCTTTGGTTTTGATGCTGAACAAAGCTCTCTCTGATGTCCTGCACAGTAGGACAACAGGGAGACTAGAAATTCCTACTCCTGGGAAGGCTTGGTGCCAGCTCCAGGGATCTTGATTCTGTCCTCGAGACTGTTCCTGAGGTGGGTGTAACTCCCACCTGTCCTACCAGCTTGACTATTGGCCTTGTCATCCTTCCCAGCTCTGCAGATCCAGGCCTGGGTGGCAGTAGGTGGGCATGTGCAATGGGCACCGAGTCACTTGACTGTTGTGTGTTGGATTGGGCTGAGGAAAAAGCCTGCACTCTCTGCCCTTAGGCACCCATCCTGGTGGGTAGAAGCAGGTCAGAGTTGACCTTGACTGTGGAGTTTGGAGAGAGCAGTGTCTGAGATTAACAGGAGTAGAAAGATGAGTGAGCCAGGCAGAGTGCCAGACAGGAGGAGGGAAGTACAGGGGCTGATCTGAAAAGGCCAGGCTACACAGGTGACCCCCCAGGAGCCTCAGCAGAAAGACTCTGGCCTTTCTACTTACAGTTGTGGGGACCTTTGACTAGTTTTAAATCAGGTCTTGGCAGTTGTTCACATATTCATAAATGTGCCAGACTTCAGAGACTCAGTAAAGAAAAAATAATTCACAGATTGGTATGTTTAAGACCCAATGTTCAGCTGGAGAGATGGCTTCTTCATTAAAGTACTGGTTGCTTTTCCAGAGGACCCAGGTTCAATTCCCAGACCCACATGACAGCTCTCAGCCATCTGTAATTCCAGTTCTAGGGGGGTCCATGTATTCTTCCAATGTCTGAAATAGCTACATACATGTGGTCACAGACATGCACACAGACAAACACCCATATACATTTAAAAAAAAAAAGATTAATTAAAAAACAAAGACATGACCCTTGTCTAGCATGCGCAAGGCCCTGGGTGTGTGTGTATAAAAACATACATGTATATGTGTGTGTGTGTGTGTGTGTGTGTGTATATATATATATCTTGGTATATACTGAGCAGGCTGTATGTGTGCACACATGTGTGGATATACATGTGTGTATATGAATGTGTGTGCATGTGTGTAGCCTTCTTGATATGAATCATGTCAGTTAAAGAAATTGGCAGAGAATTGGTGTGGGCTTTTTCCTCAGCCCAGCCCAACACACAGCAGTTGCTGGAGTCCTTGTTGAATGACATGGTGTCCATTGCACATAAAAAATGACATGTATACATCCATATATGTATGTATACATGCTATATATCACAGAATTTATACATATATATTCTTAGCCTGAGGCTGACTCACACCCATCAGAATGGAACTCACCAATACACAGGGATCTTAGAGAAGGATCACAGCCTCTTCCCCTTGTCATCTTAACGATTGACACTGAGTTGTGACTTCAATCCATATTATCATTCAACTTGCCAATCAAAGGAGCCACAGGCCTGCAGCTCAGCTGTGGGCACAGGCTGTACATATAAAGTTCAAAACCACCGAGCGGTCGTGGCACATGCTTTTAATCCCAGCACTTGGGAGGCAGAGGCAGGCAGATTTCTGAGTTCGAGGCCAGCCTGGTCTACAGAGTGAGTTCCAGGACAACCAGAGCTACACAGAGAAACACTGTCTCGAAAAACCAAAAAAATAAAATAAAATAAAAATAAAAAATAAAGTTCAAAACCACTGTGAGGAGACCAGAAACCATCGAGACCAAACCCATGATGGAACAGAATGGCTGCTTCCGTTCTCCATCCCTGGCTGAAGAACACTTTGCCCCCAAGCTTGGAACAGATACTTACACTTGTGCAGCTGAGTGCTCCTCGCCCGGGGTTGCTCTCAAGGCGGTGGTCACACTGTGTGCAGGACTGTGTTCTCATCTGGAGCCATCCAATTGTAAGCTCTATGGCTATGGCAGGTCTGTTCCCTGGCCGTGTGGTCCTTTCTAAGGGGCTCACTGTTGCCCAGCAGATGGATGGCTCAGTGGGAGTGAGTAAAGATAGCCTGAGAATACCCACAACAAACCCCACGAATGAGGACTCGCAACTCCTGCCGTACCTCTTTGTAGTTCTGTGAAGGAACTCCAGGTTTAGTCTCCTCCATGGAAAAGGGATGGCACACTGTGTGAGTGAACACTAGGGAGCACGGTGGTAATTAGGAGCTCCCTCAGGCTGCCCTGTCACAGTAGTGAGAAGACTTCCAGCCAGCGTCTGTATCTATCTAGAAGTGGAGACAGGAGGGTCTACATTCAATAACCCCTAGCTCCATAGATAGTTCAGGGAAAGCCTGGGCTACATGAGACCCTGCCAAAAAAAAGAGCAGAAAAGAGAGGAGGAGTTCTGTAACTGACATGATTCATATCACAAAGGTTACGCATACCTACACACATACATAAGCACACACATGTGCTCGCACACACAGCCTGCTGCTTGGGAGTCCCTAGTTTTGTAATGTTTCCTTTGATGCTACCTTTTTCACCTGTGCTCAGAGTTCGGAGTTGTGAACGTGCTCACGCCAAGAATGGCCATGTCCACATGTGCGTGTCAAACGGGATGTCAGTATCCAGGAGTTTGCTAGTTTAAGGTGATCAGTCTCGGGCCTGTGACACCTGGTGGCAAGCTGGCTGTGACCAATAGCTGCAGAACTGGCTTGGCCACTTGCAGATAAGGAACATCTGGATTACAGGATGGTGTTGCTTCACTTCAGTCTCTTGTATATAATAACTCCCTTCAGGGCTCCTTAGAGGTGGCAGGCAGGGAGCTGCGAACAAAGACAGGCTTCATGTCAGCCACCTGCCTGTGGCCGGCTGGCCCTCTCTGTCCCCCAAACCTCTGTAGCATACACTGGGATCCCCAACTGGGATCTGTGATGTCTCCATTCTCCTGTGAGTTGAGAATCTTGTCACCGGTGCTACCAGGTCTGTGCTTATCAGGCTGCTGAAAGAGATTCAACTTAGTAAGTTCTCAGGCAGCCTGAAGGTCCTGGAGAATCAACGTGTATAAAGATGATAGCATGGTGTCTGTTTAGTCCTAACGCCACAAGCCTTGTCCTGAAAGGTAAAGAAGCCTAGAGTCAGCTCTGAAGCCGGGATTGGCTTCAGCCGACACAGCTCAAGTGTGTGGTGTGTGTCTGTGTATGGTTGGGAGGGGCTAGAGCTGGAGTTTGGGTGTCCCGAGCATGAGTGAGCACAAGGCTATCTTCCAGATGGATAGGTGTCCCTCCTTAATAAGGCAGCTACTTCCATCAGGGTAGGAACTTGCCTGTCTCATGCTCAAAGCAGTCTGGCTTATAGAAGACCTAAATGTTGAAGCTCCCCTCCCACCCTACTGATGACCAGTTAAAATGAGAGCTGGCATGAAGTACATCCAGGAATCTCTTAACCAGGACACCCTGGGCCTTGGTCAGGGACCCTGGCTGAGTCAAGAGCTAGGGCTTTACAGTGGTTGGGGGTGAGTGTGAGCAGCTCCATCAGGTCAGACCATAGCCTGTCACATGAGGTACCAGTGGGAAGAGGAGGGGGGATGGACACCAGACACTGGCTGTCATTCTTGGGCCTCCTCATTCCCTCTAGTTCCTGGCAGAGTTGCTTTGGGTCAGTACCATAGAGTGAGTGGCTCAGGAGAGGGACTTAGCTCAAGGTAGTTACAGCTGGCATGAGAACAGAGCTGGCTGCCTCATTCCACAGGATTGGGTGTGAAAGGAAAACGGATTCCTGTGGGAAAAGGAGGAGAGGGTGTTTCTGCCTCCTATCGTCGTAGCTTTTACAACATTTATTTGATTGGCTACTGCATACATGTGTATAAGGTACTCACTGGGTTATTGATTACTGTGTATAAGGTGTGTGTTGGGCACAGCACACATGTGGAGGTCAGAGGACAACTTTGTGACATTGGTTCCATTTTTATGTGGGTTCCGAGCTTGCAGAGCAGGTGTCTTTGCCTGCTGAGTATCTAACCAGTCTCAGGTTCTTAAAAAAGTATGGTTAATGGGCAGGGGACGTGTGTGCCATGGGACATGTAAAATCGTCAGAGGACAACTCTGAGGAGTTGATTCTCTCGTTTCACTGTGTGGGTCCCAGGGATTGAACTCTGGTTATCGGGCTTAGTGACAAGCTCCCTTACCCACTGAGCCACCTCAATGGCCTTGTCTTGGGTTTTGATTCTTCCTTAGGATTGAACTTTATGGATAACTACTGGGCATGTGCAGAGACCCCAGAGAGAGGGAGGTCAAAGCCACTGGAATAGTGGGTGATGGAAAGTGGAGCCCTGCATGAGCAGAGTTATCCAGTCGTAAACTAAGCATCTGTCTTTGTTCCCTTGAACTTCTTCTGTATGGCACAAATGTAAAGATAAAATCAAGATGCTTAGCATGGAACAGTAAGCTCTAGGTACCACTTCTCCCATCCCTTAGGTGGGATGGAAGATCTCTGCGTCTGTGGTCTCACACCCGGGAAGCCTCAAAGTGGACATTGAAAAAGGAAGGGGAAGATTATCACTGAAACACAGTTGTGGTCTGTGCAGAGAGGAAGGGGAAGATTAACATTGAAGCACAGTCATGGTCTGTGCAAAGAGGAAGGGGAAGATTAACATTGAAGCACAGTCATGGTCTGTGCAGAGAGGAAGGGGAAGATTAACACTGAAGCACAGTTGTTGC
>JANHMN010000018.1:43372038-43395509 GCA_030674055.1 Rhabdomys pumilio
GAGAGAGAGAGAGAGAGAGAGAGAGAGAGAGAGAGAGAGAGAGAGAGCGAGCGCCAGCCCAGTGCCAGGGGGATTCTGGGACCTGTAAGTTCTATCCTGGTTCTGGGTGGTGCTCACTCAGGTGTATACACATGTGAGTGTCCACACAGCTGTGTGTGATTTGTACGCCTGACTGTGGCAGGTATTCTTCAATATACAGTTAACATTTTCCTCCAGGGAACTCGGAGAGGTCTCTTGGTCTTCTCACAGAGGCAGCATTGGGCCGTGTGTCATGAGAGTCTCCTGGTTGGTCAGCCAGCCCATCAGCGGGTGTGTTGGATCGGCGCTAACACAGAACTGTTATAAACAGCGAGGCTCTGAGAAAACCCTTCTGTAAGAAGGTCTGTCTGAACAAGAAGTGAACAGAGCATCTCCAACGTAGATGGTGTCACGTGCCCTGCAATGGGAGAGTGTCCTGATTCATGCCCCACGGTTGTATGTGAGAGACGAGCTCTCTCTGACACCAGAACTAATATGTGGATGCTCTCAGCTTTATCATGGGATTGGCAGCCCTAGTCAAGATCCTTTTTCCCTGTTTTTATTTAAAAAAAAAAAAAAAAGCCCAATGGACAGTCAATTTCCCCTTTCACAGGTCAGAGACTCACATCTCTCCTTCAGCAGTTTTATCTCTGGAAGCTGCATACAGTGCTCACCCTGTGTGTTAGGAAACCCATTCTTCTTTCTATCCCGGACTTGAATGCATTTCTTATCTGAGTTTTATCTTGTACGCAGAAAGTCCTTTCTCACTCCTAAGAAAAGGCAGGCCTCAGCTTCCTCTTGCTCTTGGATGGCTTGTCTTTGTCCTTGTGTTTTCACTTGTTGGTTTAAGTGGAGGTGCTTGCGTAATTTCTTGGCATAGCACAGAAACTGTGGTCTCCCAGGCAGCGGACAGGGTTCTCTGCATTCAGGAGGAAGCCGGGGAATAAGGGAGCAAACCAACGAAGCAGTGTTAGGATAGACTTTCATTGGCAGCAGAGGCCACGGCACAGGCATTGGCCTCTGTAGGGAGGAGGGTGGTGCCACCATAAGGGACACCCTGTGCTGTGACTGCCACTCCCTGCCTGCTCCTGTGACGGCCTCCCTGTACACGGCTGTGCATGCAGCTGTCATGACCACTTGCCCTTTCTAACAGCAACAGAGCTGGTTCTCGCCATCTCTCCCTTCTACAGCGTGTTGTAGCGCCTTCCATGTTGTATAAACTGTGCTCACAATCCTGTGTAAGTTGGACTGTGGCTGCCCCCTCTCCCATGAGGCCAGTCAGGCCATGTGGGAGTCCTATGTATGAGCCAGCAGGCCTGAGTGTCTGGGTACAGGGAGGTGCTGGAGCCCGGAGCTTGACAAGCAGGTGATGACTACACTAGAATACCAATGTTGCTTTGTCCCGACACAAACTTCCACCACTCCAAGCTCTGCCCACATTCTCCTTAGTGCTTGGAGAACAGAGTCCAACCTGGGTCTCATGTGTAAAAGTCAGTCTGACCAGGGTGGCTTCTTGTGCTTGTTCCAGGGAAAAAAACTATTTCCCTTCCTCTCCCAGTCCAGGAGGCCACCTGCTGCTCTTAGCTTGTGACCCCTCCATCTTTAGCATAGAGTTCACTGTCTCCATCAAGACAGTACCACACATCCCTCAGTATCTCTCAAAATTTTCACACCTAGTGCCATTGTAAGATGCACGCACACACACACACACACACACACACACACACACACACACACACGAGACTATGGCTTTAAAAAAATCACTATATATATATATATATTTTTTTTTTTTTTTAAAAAGCAGGACTTTTGCTATGTAACTTACACTGGCCCCAAATTCTTAGCAATCCTCCTGCCTCAGCCTCCCAAGTGCTGAGAATGCACATATAAGCTCAGTTTGAGTAATTTTTTTTTCCAGTGGATGAGTGTCTCAGGTTCATATACACAAAGAAATCCCTGACTGCTCATTTGGACATCAGAGGTGACAGGGCCCCTGTAGTCCTGTTTATTAAGCCTGGTGCTTTCTCAGGACCCTGGTTTCTGAAAGGAATCCCGCTGTCCCCTCATCGCCTAGGTCTGGGGTTTCTTGGTGCCAGGAAGGGCATGTGAGGCTTCCCTCTTCTTTTGTCCAATAGCCTGCTGCAGTTCTGTGATGTCCCCACTGTGACATTCATACTACTTAGAGAAGGAAACTGAGGCAGGGGTCAGTTTTTCACAAGTGTATTGGAGGAACCCATGTGATATCAGCCCCAGAACAGGACAGAGATTCCTGGAGTCTAAGTGAAATGAATGGGGCCTCTGTGCTGGACAGATGGGAGGCAGAGAGGATGGACAGATGGGGAGGCAGAGAAGTGCGCTGGATAGCCAAGGAGACTCTGGACAGATGGACAGGGAGGCAGAGAGGACGGGACAGGGCTGAGGGAGGCTACGCCCTGCTGCCCAAATGGTCCCTCTGCACTGAGCTCCAGGCTGTCTGTTGAGCGTGTGTGTTCCATGGGAAACCATATTTGTCCTTTGTGAGTGCCAGCCTGAGCCTGCTGCTTGAAGAAGCTTCTCTGAGAAGTCTCTGTGTCTTGGACTGTCGCCCCAGGTCTCCACATGGGAGCAGCAGGCTGTTTGCTGCAGGCAAACAACACTCGGGGGTCACAGAGGAGGCGTGGGGTGGGGGCAGGGAAGGTCAGCTAGTATGGGATTCTATAATACCAAACCCACAGAGGTCAAGCCTCGGAGAAAATAAGGCTGTGATTGCAAAGACTGGGGGAGGGAGGGCAAGGGGAGCAGACAGGGGGTATCGCAAGACGCAGAATGGGGACAGACACCTGAGGGGGTGTCAGTCACCATAGTCAAGTCATGAGACATGGGTATGTCTGATAGCAGCCAGAATCTGAGTGTCATCATGCCTCTGTGTGTGTGTGTGTGTGTGTGTGTGTGTGTGTGTGTGTGTGTGTCTGTCTGTCTGTCTGTCTGTGTGAGGGATGTGTATTTGTGTATGTGCATGTATATATGTCTGTATGCCTTTGGGGTATGTCTGGGAGTGTGTGTGTGTATGTATGTATATATGTATATTTGAATATATATGCATATATGGTGTCTGTCTGTCTATATGTATATGTGTGTGCATGTATGTATGTGTGTGCACACATGTGATGTTTCAAGGTCACAGGACACTACATTTGGAAAGCGGGTGTGATGCAGCCAGAAAGAGAGGTACAGGTGTGCTCACACCCAGGGCTGTCTTCCCATGATGCAGCAGGAGCAAGAGTGAGGGCTTGCATGGGCACCTCAACGAGAGCCCAACAGTCCAGTGGAGCATATTTCTCTGTAGAGGGATCTGGGGCAAGCTCATTATTGGTGTGGTGACATTCAGGGGACCACGGAGCCTGGCGAGGAGCTGCGTCTGTACTGCCAGACTCTGCTTCTTGATACCAGAAGCAGAATCCCAGAGGTGAATGTGGTTCTGGTCACTGTAACAAATGGGCCATTGGGTGGTAATTCTTGCTTGGGGTGCTGCCTCGGTGAGAAAGGAAGAGGAACTTGGCTTCCACCTCAGCTGAAGGAAGATGTCACCACCTCTTCCCTTCCTCCTTCCCAGTTTCCAGTGATGGCCTGAGAAGGAAGAGATGCTATCGTGTCCCGGAGTCAGAATTCTGTGAAAAGCATTGTAAACATCTCAGTGTGCCCTGGCGCTGAGGTCTGTCTGTTGTCACAGTGTCCCAGGCCTCTGGCCATTTGATGTGCCTTGGGGTCTGGGCACAGATCTCAGGCCTGGAGAACCTAATAGGTGGCCTCTCTCTGTTTCCTGGAATTATTTATAAAAGCTTATAGAACAGAGTGTGATACCACATATTGCCACAGGAGGCGCTCTCTACAGCTTATGCTTAACCTGGATTTCCTCGGGGAGGCAATGGGGTTTTGAACAAGTACAATGTCACCCTAATCCTGTTAAAGAACTTGTTTCATGCAGCTGGACAGATCATTGATATGGAAAAGTGCTTTGATACAGACATGAGGACTCAACCGTGGTCCCCAAGTCCATATAGACATGAGTATGGTGGTACACGTGTGTAATAATATGTCTGTAAACTAACCCCAGGCACAGGTGTGCAGAACCCGGTGGAGCCTCAGGGCTCAGCGGCCAGCCAGTCTTACCAACAGGGGAATCCTTGGTTCAGTGAGAAACCCTGTCTCTTAAAAAAAAAAAAACAAAAAAACAAAAAAACAAAAAAACAAAAAAACAAAAAAACAAAAAAACGAAAAAACAAAAAAACAAAAAACTGAACACAGTGATGAAAATTTCACATGTTAACCACATGTATGCACATACTACATACACATGTTGATCACATGTATGCACACACTACACACACATGTTGACTGCATTTATATGCAGACTTCACATGCATATTGTCCATGTGTATGTGTTCACTACACATACACACACCACATATATACCATATACACACTAAAATATAATAACATACCATACATATACCATACACACATATAACAACACACATATTCATACAATACCACACATACCATATACACACTATAATAATGAAAACAAATCATACACATACCATACACACGTACAATAGCACACATATTCATTCAAGACCACCACCACACACACACAAGAACATAATAATAGAAAAAGGTTATTTCCTGACAGATGTATCAGTAATAGGCAAGGACTATAAATAAAACCCCGTGCCCCTTAGCAGGATGGCTAGGAGCTGAATCTGCCCATGCTGAGGAGATCTGAGCACCTGTAGAAAGAGCAGTGTGGCACACTGTCACTGACGTGGAGAGAAAGCACAGGCGGAGGATGCTAGGCACAGGTCTGTCTCTGTAGAATTCATGTTGGAAAAACCACTTTGGGTGGTTGGTGAGGAGCTTGGGGACCGGAGGCGCCTGTCTCCTGATGCAGAAGCAGATCTCGAGGGTTGGTGTGTGTACTTGACAAATACTCACTTTGCATACGTGTGTCCTGCCGTACTAGAGGCCTCTTAGCAGGATGTCCTGTGCTCACCCACCACGCTGCTCTCTCCACAGATTGATGAACAATGCGAGCTGAAAGCTATCGAGAGAGAAAAGACCGTCGCAGCTCTGCCGCCCAGGGAAGCTTGCAAATGTAGCAACGAGGAGTTGGCCAGAGCTTTCCATGTAAGAACGTTGTAACAGCATGTAACAGCCCTTCCTGTCAGCTGCTCTTGGAGTGTGTGTGTGTGTTTGTCATGACGAGTACCTGAGGGACTTAGAATTTGTGAGCAGTATAGGATAGGTGCTGACCTTGGCCTAGGAGTCCAACCTCTGGGGCCACAGGATAAAGCCAACATCATATCTTTAGCTTATGCTACTTGGAACGCCAGGCAGACTGGTGACACCTGCGCGTGTGCACATGTGCATGCATGTTTGTGTGCGTACATATGTGTGTATTGGTATGTTGCGTGCATGCACATATGTATAAATTGCATGTGTGTATAGGGGTGTGTATGTGCATGCATATATGTATTTCATGGGCAGCTGTGTACCTGTGCATAGGTATTGGGATGTATATTAAGTGTATGTGTACAGGGATTTGTGTGCATAGGTGCCCAGTGTCTGCCAGGCCACCAAGCTGGACTGGAGGGAAGGAAGCTTAGCCGGGTATGGTGAGCACAGTGCAGGATCACGGTAAGCACTGAGTGTGTGGGCAGTGAACAACCCCTCAGAACAGCTTTGGGGAGCTGGTTCCATTTATTGAGGGAGATGGTATTTATGCCCATGAAGAGGTGGCCAAGGTCTCTGAGGCAAGGTTTATGTGGCCATGTACGGGGGCCGGGGGGGGGGGGGGGGTGAAGATGCTTCATCTACAGACTCAGGGGCTATAGAGTGTATATGTGGGGGAGGGAAACCTTATAAGGTCAAACAAGGAATGAAGCCTGGTAACTGGCAGGGTGATAAATTTGTACGAGGGTTAACGGTGGGGGAGCCGGCTTTATGGTGCCAGGTTGGGAGGAGGGAGATAGCCAACTCCCAGCATCCTCATGTGTGAGGTATTCAGGGTTGAAGCTCTCTCAACCCTTCCTCTGTAACCCTAGGCCATTGGGGTCTCACAGCCCCTCCCATCTGTTTTATAAAGGAACAGTATTGTCACAGTCAACATCTATCTTGGGAATGGTTTGATATTGAACCAGAGCCCGACTGGATGTGATTCTCGCCTCCCATTTGGCCTGTAGCCCATATGAAATGAAACTATGTGTCAACAGGAATGAAGATGTATTTTTTTTTGGCAGCCGAACTGGGGAACGTGGGTGACATCGATTTGCCAGAGGGCATTGAGTTTGGTGGGACCCATGGTCGGTTGTAAAAGACCCGAGCTGCCCCACCTTAGGGGCCAAAGTGTTGTGACTCGCTTACTGGAGCCCCACATCAGGCGCCAAACTGTTACAGCCCGCTCTGTTCCGCAAGTCAGGGTCTAGCAAGAGAGAGAGTGGGGGGAAGAAGGGGAAGAGACGCGAAGAACAGAGACAAGTCAGAGGATCTGTAGTAAAGTCTTCTTTACTGTCTCCACCATACACACACCACTACACCTACTACTACTACACCACACCACACACCACTACAAGGAAATCCTGGGTATTTATAAGCACAAGCAGGAGAACACAGGTGAAAACATTTTACCACATGCACTATGCAGCTGGGGTCACTAAACAGCAAAAAAAAGCTATGTGAGATAAACAAGATATTTGTTAGAGTGTGCTCAGCTGTTGTAGGCTGCTGAAAAACCAAGTCTCATGTCAGGGTAAATGGCTCAAGATGGCTGCAAAGCTGATAGCTGCTTTCTAGCCGCTTTCCGCTTAAAGTCAGCTCCCCACAGTCGGTAATGCAGGGGTCGTGACAAGACATGCAGAAGAGGGACATGGCTTGAGTATGCTCTGAGGTTGAGCGAGAGGAAGGTGGGGGAAATGGGTGTGAAGCCCTCTTTGTGTGTGTGTGTGTGTGTGTGTGTGTGTGTGTGTCTGTGTCTGTGTCTGTGAATAGAATCAGTCTAATTGTTTAAGAGAGGTCATAAACACTCCTGTGGGGGCAACCTTGTCAGTGAGGATATTTCCCTCAGATCTCAGACCTGGCAAAGAGTTATGGGATCTTACGTGCTGGATTCTGCAGGAGAGGAGCTCTCTACTTCAAGTGTCTCCTCCTCCAGGGACAAGCCCATTTTCCTAGTCCCCTCCGGGCCCCAAAAGATGCTGGCTCTCACCAGGCACCTGTGACTTCACTCTTTGGGCCTCGCTGGGCCTGGCAGTGTGCTCACCCTACATTCTTATCTTCTTTTAGGTGAACCTGGACAGCGGCCTGTCGGAATTTGCAGTGGCCCAGCGCAGGCTGGTCCATGGCTGGAATGAGTTCATCACTGATAACTCTGAGCCCGTGTGGAAGAAATACCTGGATCAGGTAGGGGCAGGACATCCTTCTCTGTGGTCACTAGGGGCACTGTCCAGGAAGGGCGGGTCAAGCATTCATTCTTTAAATATTGATCCTGGGTGTCCTTGGACAGGTTGCACCTGGGGTGTAGGATGAATACGTTTCAAGATAAACAGTTTTGTCCTTTTGGATGCTCTGAGCCTCCAGGAGGAACCCTGCATAGGTGACTAAAGATATAGGTGGCCATAATCTTTACTAGCCATCAGGGGCACTAGGGACATTTACCACACGCCAGGCACCATGCCGAGTGGTAAGTAAATAGGTAATGTCAATTTATTTTATCATCCCCCTAAAGCCATTTGCAAAGGGGTGGGAGAGTGCAGCGGAGGAGCGGGAAGCCTTTCTGCATGGCACACAGATTTGCCAGAGAAAGCAAAGAGAGACATGGGATATCCTGGCAAACGGGCATTTCAGAAGGCCAAGAAAGAATTAAGAAGTGTGTCTCCATAGACTATAAAAAGGATGCTATAAAAGTGAATCAGGCTGGAGAGACGGCTCGGCCAGTAAAGTGGTTTTGCTTTATGAGCACAAGAACCCTATCCAGAACCTACTCAGTTTAAAGCTGAGTTTAGTGCTGTGTGGTTGAAACCCTAGTACCAGGGAGGTAGAGACAGGTAGATCCAGCTAGCCTAGCCTAGCCTACTTAGTGAGTTTCAGGCTAGTAAAAGGGGTGGGGGAGGGGAGGGGGGACGGGGACGGGGAGGAGCAGGCAGAGACAGAGACACAGACACACCCCTGTGGTTCTGAACTTCAAGTTTACCTGCTCATCTTGGGTCCAGGAGCCCAAAGTCACTCAGCAGAAGGCTGTGGTGCTGAGGTCATTTACACCCCTGCAGCCGGTCCTTGGGTACCTGCCCATCTTAACTGATGAGCTCAGGCTGGCCTGCTGCTGATGGATGGTCTACAAGTCAAATGTGTAGCCACCACTAGGAAAAGGGGAATGACCACAGCTGCCCGTTCTGGTCTAGAAGTCTGTATTTTTCCGCCAACCCAGTGTCAATCCCAGAGACCAGGCAGAGATCTCCAACCCTTGAGACCCCCCCTTCCCCCTTCCTTCATTTCTCATTCCAGGCCAGGCCTCCCCTCTTTCTTTTTTTTAGACTCCAGGGCTGCCCCTAGGCTGCAGTCGCTCTCTGATTGGTTCTATGTTCAAAGCTTTCTTGATTGGTTGGTCCAAGGACCAATCATAGTTCAGGAAGACTCCTCTACTAGTGGGCTTCACCCAGATCACTACCCAGCTCTCAGTTTGACACCAAAACTGGTTTATAGGCACTGGGGTAGATCTGGCCAAACACAAAAGAGACATTGTCCAGGCTGTGGAGGCTGCCGGAAGTTAGAGCCTAAGGATGAAGGCTCAGACCAGCCGGGCCTCAGACAGCTCTGCCCCGTTGGCTTTCTGCTAGGTGCTCACCCTGTCTCTTCCTCTGGAGCCCTCTGCACACTGAAAGCTCCCTGCAACACTTCTCAGGAACACCCCCCCCCCCCCCCCCCCCCCCCCCCCCCGCACACACGCGAGTGCAGCAAAGCCTCTCTCTGTATCTTTCGTGGGCTAAGAGCCGGCTCACGTATCTCCTTCGTCTATAAATTCAAGGACACACCTATGGAAAGTGGCTGGACTCTGGGGTCCTATGTGCAAACAGATTCTCTCTGTACACCCTGCATACATTCACCCCTTCCTTATATCCACTAAACTGCCATGAGGCAGCCATGGAGGAGTCCTCCATCGTGTCTTCTTCTGTGACCCAATGGACTGGCTGCTGAGTCTCAGGGTATGAACAAGACCCACTCATAGCTTTGGGTGACTAGTCTCCTTAAATGGCTTGTGGAGATCTTTGGAACATGGTGGGGTCTGGAAAGGAGACATCTATGTCCTATGACATCGCCCTTGCGGCACACGCTGCAGCCATCTGGAGGAGTCTGTTTGTGTATTTTGGATTCGTTCTTGAACTTTCTGGGGATCAGGTTCTTCTCCTTGCCAGCAGACCCCATTCCGTGCACCTCAGACCCAATTTCAGAGCTTGAAAGTATCCCACTGTATAGAGGAATTCTCTGAAGGACTGGCTCCTTCCTGTCCCTTCCCATCCCTCCTTCCTGTAGCCCTGGGAAGGAGGAGGAAAAACTTCCTGCTGGCTCAGGAGCCATTCCTGGAGCTGCACAGCCAATATTTCTCCATCCCACCAATACCACATACTATTATGTCAGCTAGTTACATGGGCGGTGGCCACTTATTGAGCCCTGGGCTGGCTACTCTCAGTGCCATGATTCCAAAGAGCCAGAAGCAACTGGGCATGGAGACTCTTACATGTAATCCCAACACTCAAGAGGCTGAGGCAGAAGAATTACTCTGAGTTCTGAGTCAGCCTGAGCTGGATAGTGAGATGCTGACCCGGAGAACTTAAAGTAGCCAGGCACAGAGTGGATGCCTGTGACCCCAGGCACGGGGTGGATGGATGCCTGTGACCCCAGGCACTAAGAATTCAAGCCCATCCTTGACCATGTGGCAGATCTGAGGGGAGAGTGAGCTAAGGAGACCCTCTCTCAAAAATGAAAGTGAAAGAGAAGAAGTGGAGGGGGAGGGAAGGGGAGAAGAGAAAAAAGACAGACAGACGGACAGACAGACAGACAGACAGACAGCATTCCTACGCACTAGGAATTAGAGGCTGGGAGAAGTCGGAGGTGGGTCCAGATCATGAGTCGGTAGTGGAGACAGGCAGGAAAAAATGTGATTCCTGAGTTCTTGTCCACCATATCACACCACCTGAGCCTGTGCTGGATCATGAAAACACTGTGACATCCAGGGTAGTTGACGTCTGTGACCTCAGGACTGTTATCTCCCCGCTGTCAAGTACAGATGGGCTGGCAAGATCAAAGTGTCTTTATGCCTCTGGTGCAGAAGAGGCTGAGACTGTGCTAGGGCCAACTCAAGGCTGCTGCTTGAGCTGCCTTAGCCCACCAGGTCCTCCCACAGAGGCTAAACCTGACAGCTCTAGGAGTGATGGTGGGGTCCAGCCCCTTCACCTGTCAAAACAACACACATTGCTGTGCTTCTCACAGGATGTGGGACCCGGGCAGTGGATCGTATTTCCTTTTGTGCCTTGGCCACTGGGAAGCTCAGAGGTAGAGAGATATTTCAGATCTCCCTGTTCTCCTTGGCTCAGCTCTCTGATCTTCGATGTGCTTGTGTTTCCTTTCTGTTCTCTGTAACACGAGCCGTCATGGCGTGAAGGATGGACAGACAGAGCACTAATGGAAAGTTCTTTGGAGAGATCTTTGGGACTTCAATGCCTAAGTGACATGGGGTGACACATCTGGGGGCTAAGAGGACCATCACTAGAGTCCCCAGATGTTATCACAGGATGGGGTGATTGTGGACACAGGGTTGGGGGTCTATTGTAGCAAGAGAGGAGTGCTTGCTGAGGGTAGCTAGGACGGTCATCCACCATGTATCCCAGAGAGATCCTTGAAGGATGACATGTGTCCATGCAGAGTCAAAGAACTCAAAGTCAGGCCAGGTCTGGGTGAAGACAGCATCAAGATCAACCCACAAGTCTGTCAATGGTGGACTTACCTACAAAGGAGGTCCCCTATGTGGGGAGAACTGTTAGCCTGGCCTCACGTGAAGGTCTGAGTTGCCCAACAGCTGCAGGGAGAAACCTCAGCTGGCTTTTGTGACATTAAGATTCTGTTATTCACCTTTCAGTTCAGGAACCCCCTGATCCTGCTGCTGCTGGGCTCCTCCGTGGTGAGCGTCCTCACCAGAGAGTATGAGGATGCCATCAGCATCGCCCTGGTGAGTAACTGGTGGCCTCTACTCCTGAACTGGGTTGCTCTGGGCTGGTTGTGTCTGCTGCAACTGTCTTTCAAAAAAAACAAATGATCATGGTTTATGTATATACATATGCATACATGTGGGAACACATGTATGTCACGTGTACAGAGGCTAAAGGACAACCTCACTTTTCAGGCACCATTCATCTTGTTCTCTGAGGCAGGGTCTTGCACTAGCCCGGAGCTCACTAAGTAGGCTAGGCTTTCTAGCTAGCAAGGCCCAGGAATCCTCCTGTCTCTGCCTCGCCAGTGCTGGGGCTATATGGATACACTGCTACACCTGGCTTTTTAGTTGGGTTCCGGGGATCGAACTGAGATCTTCATACTCACAAGGCAAGCGCCTTACCGGTGGAGCTATCTCCTAGCTCTGTGGCCGGTTATGGCACAAGATAAAGTGGGTGGGAGTGCAGTGTGAGCAAAGGAAGAAAGGATAAAAGCAAGTCCACCACTTGCCTTTGTGCCAGCATTGAGGGGTGTGTGTGGTATAGGCGGCCCCAGCGTGAAGGGGTCTGTTTGGGGCAGGCTGTTTGCCGTCTTCTCCCCTCCCCATGAGATCTGAGTGTTTGTGTTATAAATGCAGTCGTGCTCTCTCTGCTGCGACCAAATACCAGAAAGAAACATCTCAGAAGAGGTTGTTTTGGCTCCAGCTTTAAGAGGGGACAGTCAGTCCATCTGGTGGTGAAGACAACGCTGTTGTGGTGGTGGGATGGATACACACACACACATACATATATGGTTGATATCTATTATATATATGTATATATAAAATATTTTTTAAGTCAGGGTTTCTATTCCCGCACAAAACATCATGACCAAGAAGCAAGTTGAGGAGAAAAGGGTTTATTCAGCTCACACTTCCACATTGCTGTTCATCACCAAAGGAAGTCAGGATAGGAACTCACACAGGGCAGGATCCTGGGGGCAGGAGATGGTGCAGAGGCGTGCTGCTTACTGGCTTGCTTCCCCTGGCTTGCTCAGCTTGCTTGCTTATAGAACCCAGGACTACCAGCTCAGGGATGGCACCAGCCACAATGGGCCCTCCTACCCTTGATCACTAACTGAGAAAATGCCTTACAGCTGGATCTCATGGAGGCATTTCCTCAAGGGAGTCTCCTTTCTCTGTGATAACTTCAGCTTGTGTCAAGTTGACACACAAAACCAGCCACTACTTACACATACACATAATATATATATATATATATATATATATATATATATATATTATATTCAATATATACTTAGTGTGTGTGTGTGTGTGTGTGTGTGTGTGTGTGTAGTATATATAGGCCTTGAATCACAGGTCCATACCACCAGGCTTGGAGTGCAGTGCACTCAGAGCCTCTGAGCCCCAGCAGTGAGGTCAGAGCCCCGCTGTAAGTAGGGCTCACATCCCTGCTCCTGGCACCCTGTCTTCCAGGCAGTTCTCATCGTGGTGACTGTTGGCTTCATCCAGGTGCGTACATCCTGAATCCCATCTGGGTGGAGTAACTGGGCCGTGGTGGGAATTTGTCGGGGGTTCCCGCCCTTGAACAGCACATCTGATGTGCTTCCTGCCAGGAATACAGGTCGGAGAAGTCTCTGGAAGAGCTCACCAAGCTGGTACCTCCAGAGTGCAACTGGTAAGTCCGGGCCCCCATGAGCCAGTGGTCCACAGAAGGAGCTGATAGGTCTGACAGATGCTTGTCCAGTGCTGTCACCTTCATGGTGTGACATGGGGAGAGCAGTCTCAGTCACTGTGAGTGAGGAGACCTGGTATCTACCCGGGTGATGGCTTGCTGTGTGACCATAGGCAGGAGGCTCCACCTCTCTGGGCCTCTACTCGGGCATCAGGGTCTAACTTGACTTGGCAGGGGCTATGGGGAAGAGCCTGGGAAATAGAACAGAAACCTGAGTTTTGCCTGAAGAGAGGGGCCCAGAGCGCCAAGAAGTTCAGCTTGGATGGTAACAGGCCCAGCCGCAGAGCGCGGTGTGGCTGTAGCCTGGCTGTATGTGCAGGGCGGGTCCTAGGCACTGTTTATTGTTGTGAAGAGACACCACGGCCAAGGCCAAAGGACAAGATTACTGGGGCTCACTGTTTCAGAAGGGGGATTCATAATCATTATGACAGGGAGCATGGCAGCAGACAAGTGGGCGTGGCACCGGAGCTTACATTTGAGACACTGAGACAACAAGTCAGAGTGGAGGAGAGAGGGAGTGAGAGAGCAAGAGTGAGGGGAGGGAGAGCAAGTGAGGGAGAGAAAGAGAGAGAGAGAGAGAGAGAGAGAGAGAGAGAGAGAGAGAGAGAGAGAGAGAAGAAAGAAGGAGAGGGAGAGGGAGGGAGAGAGAGAAAGCACGGACATGCAAGAGTGCCAGACAGAGTAGGATGGTGTGGGCTCTTTTGAAAACCCACCCAGGGACACACCTCCTCCAACAAGACCACACCTCCTCCAACAAGACCACACCTCCTCCAATAAGACCACACCTCCTCCAACAAGACCAAACCTCCTAATCTTTTCCAAACAGAACCATAAACTGGGACCAAGCATTCAAACATATGAGACTACAGAGGCCATTCTCATTGGAACTACCACGAGGATGTTCTCCGTCTGATTGGGTCAGCAGCTCTGGGCAGGTGGCTGCCTCTTGCCAACCCACATGTTGCTCCTCTGCCATTTACTGTCCCCAGCTCCCATCAATGATGTTTTAAAAAGGAAAATAACAAAAGCAACAAAAGCGCCCATCTGTCCTTCACGGCCAGTGCAACACGCATGCGTAGAAACTTCTAGAAGTATCGTCTAACCTGCTCTGTACAGTATGGGGTCGCTAGCCGTGGTTTCTAAGAACTTTCAGTGTGGTTGACTGAGGAGGCGGGGGTCCTCATTTTCTGTCCTTTTATTTGATTTTATTAAAGTGAGAACGTTGGCAAGAGGGATGCTTGGACAGAAAGGAGTCTGAATGCATTAGAGGTCACCTACATTTTTTTTCATTGACTTATTTGTGTGTATTTGTGTCAATGTAGCATGCCGTGGCATGTGTAAGGCCAGAAGACAACTTGGGGGAGCCAGTTCTCTTCTGCCACGGGATTCTAGGGGTCAAACTTGCCCTGCTGAGCCATCTTCAGACTCTAGGGCCAGCTTTTAAGGAGATCATGTAGAATTCACAAGCCACCCCCAGAACTTAAGGGAAAGACCTATCCTTTGCCCACCCATGGACCTGGCTGAGGGCCCCACATGCAACTGGGTCCCCTCAGTACCTGTACTGATCATAATGAGGACTAGAGGCACCATGTAGCCTTAGGATATTAGGAGACTCAGGCACTCAGCTCAGCTCTGAGCCTGCCCAGAGATTTTTTTCAGGAACACCCATGACATGAGTTGGGGCTTTAGGTGGGAAGCAAGCCTCATGGGTCATAGGTCTGGCTGGTCTCCCAAAGTGCCAGCAGTTATGGGTTGTGTGTGAGAGAGAGAGACAGACAGACAGACAGACAGACAGACACAGACAGATGCAAGACAGAGGAAGAAGGGCACAGTTGGGATGGAGAGGGAGATATGGACCAATAGGCAGGGTGAACATTCCAGAAGCTGCAAAGGATAATGACCATCTGGGTTCACCGGTTGGAGTATGAGGCCATCAGACACCCAGACAGGTGACATTAGCTGAGCAGCCAGAAATGATTGATCTACTATGATGACCGGACTTTAAGCTTAAATACCAAATCTTGCCCTTTTCATAGTTGAGTACATTATCGATAGCCCCAGAGGCAAACTCAGAGAGAGTTTCCCTTTCAAAGCAGGGCCAAAGACGCAGTGAGGAGATCAGCCTGGTGGAAGGAGTTGGGGGACTGTGGGCCTCTGAGAGCTCAGGGTCCTCTCACAAGTAGAGACTGGATAACTGGGAAGTAGCAGATGCTCACTGCTCCCCAAAGCCCAAACTATCAAACCAAGAAAACCTATAGGGGTGTGGCAGTGATGGAGGTGGGGGTGCGGGAAACAAGGACAGCTCTGAGGATCCCAGGCAGCCCTGACAGGACACTCGAGGCAGGGAGAGCACTGAAGGAAACACCCGTGGAGCAGCAGCCCAGTGTTCTTGGCTACAAAGAATGGAAAACTTAATTGAGCAGGACACAAAGAAATGACATCATGTCGTAGCAAGGGATCGCGCAGGGGTTGATTGACGTGGTACCATGGGCTCAGTCTTGCCTCCTCGCTCTGACTGGCTTCCCTAGAGATTCCAAGATGACCGCCACAGCTCTGTCAGTCAAGGTCACAATATAAAGGTCCCACTGAAGAGACTGTGTGTACAGGGCAAGGAAACCTTTCTCACAAGTTTCAGCCAACACCTTATAAGCCTGTCTCATAAGCCTGTTACAGACAAAACTGGAACCACTCTGGTGATTATACCCAGGTATGGCCCACTAGCTAAATAAACAGGCGGCTGTAGAGAAGTGAGGAGCCCTAAGCAAAATCAAGTCTACTGCCAGGAGAAAGGGGATTCCTACCCCATCTCTCAAGGTCTACAAAGACCCAAGACCATGAAAGGGGAGTGGAGCCAGGAGTAGCAGGGAGTGGATCGAATGGCAGATTTTGGGGGGTGGTTGCCTCCAAGGCCATGAGAAGCCACTGGGAGGGTTTTGGGCAGGAGGGAGCTTGTCCTAGCTCTAGCTGCTGAGCTAGGGGAACTAGGACATTTGCAATAGAAACCTGTGCCCAGACAGCCACAGGTGACTATGCACTGAGGAGGGCCAGGCTTCCCAGGCGTTGAGGCTGCCGACCTGTTGGCTTCCTTCCTTCCTGGCCTCCAGGCCAGGGCAGTACGTTCTCTCAGCGTCAAAGTGTGATTTCCCAGGTGCCATCTGGAAGCCATAGACTACATGACCTCTGCCTCCTGAACCTTCCAGAGGCAGCAGCTCCATTCCTCAGGGGAGACTCAGGGTCTCTCAGTAGCCACATGCCTTTCTGAAGTATTTTGAGATACAAGAGTTAAAAAGTAGGACTGTAAAGTCTCAAGAGTCTGCCTGCAATAATGCCAAGTCGACCTGTTCATCTAGTTGTCAGAGGGCGTGAAACGGGGGTCACTATGCCGTCTCCTCTCCCACGCAGCCTGAGAGATGGCAAGCTCCAGCACATGCTCGCACGAGACCTGGTTCCAGGAGACATTGTGTCCTTGTCCATGGGAGACCGGATCCCTGCTGACATCCGACTCACTGAGGTGAGCACCCCTCGACACTGTAGCCTGCATATAGTAGCTGGTCCTGCTGAGCAGACAGTGCGGGCACAAGACCCCCAAATCTACCATTACCAACCAGCTTATTCTTCTAGAACCGAGGTTCCCCTGGCTGTGTGGCTTCCATTACAGTTTGTTACCCTTAGTGTCAACAATGGTCCAAAAATATTAGTAATTGTCTTCTCTCTTGAGAGAGTGAAAGAGACAGAGATCATTTATTATAATTTTTTTCTTTTAGTTGAGTATCTTCTAGGGAGCTGGAAACACCGCCCCATGGCTGAGCAGGGGGTGTGGGGGGTGTTGGGGAAGCAGCTAGCACAGGCCTAACGTATCTTGGTTACGTGGGGTTTTGTGCATGTTGTGTGTGAGCTCGAGTATGTGCATATGAACATGGAGGCTGCTGAACCACCTTGGATGTCATTCTGACACTGTTCCTTGAGCCCAGAGCTCGACAAGTAGCCTCAACTGGCTGAACAATTAGTCCCACAGACCTGCCTGTCTGTCTCCCTAGCTCTGGGATTTCCATCACATACTGTTGCCATGGCAGCTGCCACCACCACAACCTCCTCCTCTTTCTCCCCTCTTCCTCCTCCTCCTCCTCTTCCTCCTCTTCCTCCTCTCCTCCTCCTCCTCTTCCTCCCCCTCCTCCCCCTCTCCTCCTCCTTGTCATTGTCTTCTCTCTTTCTTCCCACATGGGTCTATCTCCTTACCCAGGGTATGTGGTTTACAGAGCAGATCACAGTGGCAAAATCATCTAAGGTAGGATTCGGGTAGGCTATAGGCTGCTTCTTAGCAAGGAGGGAAACTGAGGCAGAGAACCATCAAGTGTGGCAGAGGTCTGGCTTGGCGACTCCGGTGGAGCTGTCTCCTCTCACACCTTGAAGGTTCAGAGTTACCATCTAGTAGAAGAATACATAAGGCTGTGTGAGATGATGCTACTACCTTTTGGAGAAAGGACTGGGTGGCAGTCACATGAGAGACAGCTTCTCCCTAGAACAGGTGAGCACTGCTTGGTCTCTTAGTGAGATGAATGACAAGTGACTGGGAGATTTATCATTGGAGGATGAGGAGCTCTCTCTGCTGCAAGTGTTCTTGGGAGGTAAAGAGGCAGGGCCACCGAGAGGGACTGCACATGGGCCTGGTTTTGAACTCGACACCTAAAATGCCAAGAGTGTAAGTAACCTGGAGCTCTCTGCTTACCCACTTCGTGCCTCAGTTTCTTTAAAT
The DNA here is from genome assembly GCA_030674055.1 of Rhabdomys pumilio. NCBI lineage: Eukaryota > Metazoa > Chordata > Mammalia > Rodentia > Muridae > Rhabdomys > Rhabdomys pumilio. The sequence continues at coordinate 43,389,781 of JANHMN010000018.1, forward strand.
GTAACACAGGTGATAACAGCCTGGGGGCAGTTAGGAGGGTTAAGTAGCTTCGAGGATACGGAATTGAGGAAATACTGGGTGGCGCAGTCTGTGGGAGAAGCAGGAGACCCTTGGGCATTAAGTCCTGGCCTGGTGTCTCACTACATAACAGTTTGTTCAGACTGTGCAGAGTACCGTGAGGACCAGGTAATCCACCAGCTGTAATGACCCGGGTATTGGCAGGTGATTTAAGCTATGTAGCCGTGAGTAGACCTCAGGCTTCTAGGTCAATTTAGGCATCACCTTGACATCTGCTACTGGCCTCGGATTAATTTCAGTAACACCCGCACGTATCAGTATTGTAAATATGACACCTTTGTGCCATGCACATCTCCCTGTTGGCACCTTGCAGCTCCCTGGGACGATCAATAGCTTTTGTTTATTCAGAGCAGAAAACCTTTATCAGTGATTAAGCTCCGAGACTTGGGAGTGGCTAGCCCTGACCAGTGAGTTCTGGGAACAGGAGGTTCAGAAGCCTTAGGACAAGACCCACAATAGCCTGTGCACAGCTGCATAGTATCACAAAGCATTACCATCTGTTCCCTTAAGTGGGGACAGAGGCAAAGTTCTTGGCTATTCTATCCCGCTGTGGAGTCTCAAGTGAGGACTTGTCAGAACTGCAAGGAAGCTTTATCAAGAGGTCCTAGCACTAGGGACAGGATTGCACACACATAGCCTGGGAAAGGAGAGAGCCTTTGTGGGCCCCATCCTCCAGCATCTTGGTCAACTGGGGCTACGTGGGTTATGTCCCCAGCTCTGTCTTAGAGTCATTCATGTCTCTCCCCACCCAACCCCTGCCTCATCCCCCGAGATTATATTCTCCCCCCCACTACCAGCTCCTGCTCATTCAGACGCTCCATCCGAAGCTCCAGGGAAGAGACCAGTGTTCATCTATGATCACAGACTGCAAACTGCACTCTGGGCCACCAGAGCCATGTGCACTGTGTTGGGGCCCTACCAGCTTGGCCCCCTAGTGAGGTTACTTCCATCTTGGCTTTGTCTGCGCTCTCTGTGATGTCCACTCAAGTTGAAGCTGCATAAAGACACATTTGTTAGAGCCTCCCCCCCACCCTCCTACCCCTCCACCACCACCACACACACCCCAGCATTAGCACGTGTGGCTATCTTTGTACTTAAAGGAGCCTGTTTCTCTTGGAACTTTCTTGTGGTCTATAAGGCTGTACAGCCTCCTGAGGTGGCACTCAGGGTAGCTTTGAACCTGGCCTGTTCTTCTTGCCCCTCTCTTGTCCAGCTGTCTTTCTATGTCCCTTCTGTCTGCCAGGCACCAGAAGCTGCTGTAACAAGCCAAGTACAGGCAGGCCGTGCTCCTCCCTTCTCCCTCCTCACTTCTTCTTCCTCACTTCTCCCTCCTCCCCCAGCTCTAGAGACCAGGAGCTTCCCAGTGACCGGAGGGGCCAGTCCCCTGCATTTCTTATGGCCCCTTTCAACCTTTAGCCCCTCTCTGATCATTTGTCCTCCCCAATGAACTTGGGGTGCCATTACCCTTACTCTCTTGGGAGTCAGTATCAGCTCCCCATTACAGAGAACCTGTCACACCTGCCAAGTTCCCTCTGCTAAACTGGGAAAACACATCTATACATTCTGAAGATGTTAATGTCAGTATCTCGGGATGATCCATTCCAGGGCCCCTCCCTTGCACCCACTGTCCTCCAACACTGAGGTGGGGACCCAGGGCCTCGTGCATGCTAAGCCCACACCAACTGATGAGGGACACAACCTCAGAGTGACATCTCTAGCCCTTGATTTGCATTTTAGTTTGAGACAGGTTTCACTAAGTTATCCAGGCTGGCTTTGAACTTTTGGCCCTCTTGCCTTAGCCACCCAAGCTCTGGATGGCATATCAGCACTGCCAAGCCCAGCTGACCTATCTTTCTATGTGCAGGGCTCTGTCCTGGGTGCCAAGAATGACCCTGGGCTCCTAGGTTTACAGCGCAGAGGGACAAGCCTGAGCCTTTCCTTGGGGGTCATTGTTCAGTGGTTGTTGGGAGAGTCTGATAGGAGGCCTGGACCCAAGAGCCCAGCCCCTGCCTGAGGAGGGCAGGTTGGGATCCCTGGAGACAACACAACCACTTTGGGGCTGACCTTGAAGGTTAAATGGCCAGGAATTAGCTGTTTTGAACAGGAATAGGCCCAAGCCACAAGCCAGGCCTGGCTCCACCCAGAGGTACTACTGTCTCCTCACAGGGGCCCTAGGTGCTGCTGGGACTGTTTCCCATTGACCCTTCCCATCCTGAGGTCTCAGCTGAGGTCTGTCCTTCTGCCCAGTGTCCTCCTAGGGGCTTTTCTCCCTGTCCTGTGTCTTTACCTGCTGAGCCACCTCACTGGGCCTGTTCCACCCTACGAACAGCTCAATGGCAGCACATCCCACCCTGAAGAAGCTCACTCCGCATCCAGAGTGGAGCCTTTGGTTATCACATGGCTCTCACCGTAATGAAAGGTGCTGGGTGGGGGCAGGTGCGTGAACAGGCAAAGAAGTGTTTAGAGAGCAGTCCAGCCATGTTTTCTGCTGATTCTGACATCGCAAATAGCATCAAACAGGCTGTGAGACTTGCATGTCTTCCTGGAGAGGCCCAGGGCGCCAAGCTTTTCTGAGTCTGTCTTTCCAAGCCTCCCTCCCTGCCTGACAGCTGTCAATGCTTTTGGCACTGTTCCAAATCCTCGAGGCCTCTGAAGGACAAGGGGAGACCCGAGGGTCTCACCTTTGCCCTCCCCAGGTCACAGACCTCCTGGTGGATGAATCCAGCTTCACAGGAGAAGTGGAGCCATGCGGCAAAACAGACAGCCCATTGGCTGGCGGCGGGGATCTCAGCACCCTGAGCAACGTGGTCTTCATGGGGACGCTGGTGCAGTGCGGGAAGGGTCAGGTAAACGGAGGCCCGGGGTCCTGCCAGTTACAGCTCCAGACCCTGTCTTACCTCCGTCTCTCCTCCACACAGGGAGTTGTGATCGGAACCGGGGAGCAGTCTCAGTTTGGAGAAGTTTTCAAGATGATGCGGGCGGAAGAGGTGAGGGCTGTAGGGTTGTGGGCGCTGCGGGGACTGTGGGGCTTCTGGGCTGCAGCGGTGCAGGGGCTACGGGGCTGCGAGGCTACGGGGGCTGTGGGGAGGCAGAAGAAGAGGGCAGCAGGGCTGAGGGTGGTCAGCCACAGCTCCCAACAGACTTGTTCTAAGCCAGAGTCAGCCCTGCTCCCCTTCAGAAAATTGGAGGACAAGGGATTTGGGCGCATACTTTTTGTTTTTAATTTTAAAACTTAGCATGTGTGCTGGCAAGATAGCTCAATGGGTAAGGGTACTTGCCACCAAGCCTCATACGGGAGAAAACCAACTCCTGAAAGTTATCCTCAGAACTCCATGTGTGCCTCCCCCTACACCCCATCATGTTTATCAAATATCTGTGCATGGTACCCAAGGTTCCTAACCACGGTCCCTCCACCCTTCCTCCTCCTCCTCAACCTGTAGACACCTAAAACTCCACTGCAGAAGAGCATGGACAAGCTGGGCAAGCAGCTAACTGTCTTTTCCTTTGGCATCATTGGTGAGTGAAGTCGGTTCCTGGTGGGTTCTGCAGACCTAGCAGGGCCATGCTGGTGAAACTTCAGGGGCCCCATATTGGGCACCACACATTGCTGGGTGTCTTAGGGTTTCCACTGCTGTGGAGAGACACCGTGACCAAGGCAACTCTTATAAAGGATAACATTAAATTGGGGCTGGCTTATAGCTTCAGAGGTTCAGTCCATTATCATCATGGTGGGAGCATAGCTGCATCCAGGCAGGCATGATGCAGGAGGAGCTGAGAGTTCTACATCTTCATCTGAAGGCAGCCAGGGGAACACTGGCTCCCATGTGGCTAGGAGGAGGAACTCTAAGCCCACACCCACAGTGACACACTTCCCCCAGCAAGGCCAGACCTAACAGTACCACTCCCTAGGCCAAGCATATTCAAATCTCCATACTAGTGAAACCGGGGTCTCCTCTTTGGGTTCTTAGTCTCATTAATTAAAGAATTTTATTTGTTTGTTTGTTTACTTATTTACATATCTATTTATTTTTAAGACAAGGTTTCTTTGTATAGCCCTGGCTATGTCCTGGAACCCACTCTGTAGACCAGGCTGGCCTCGAACTCAGAGATCCACTTGCCTCAGCCCCCCAAGTACTGGGATTAAAGGTGTGTAGCACCCCCCCCAGGAAATTAAAGATTTTTTAAATGAGCTTGGAAGAGAGCTTGAGGACATTTTTATTAGAATTTGCAAGAAAACAATGGAACATCTTTCAGGGAGACTAATGTGGGGGGAGAGAAAGACAGATGTCCATGGCTTTCTAAAGTTAGACCAGAATGTTCTGCCATGGAGGTCAATAGGCATTTGTATGGAGAAAGGGACAGGGTCAGGGGTAGCTTCAGAAAACGAACAAAAAAGCCCAAAGCATTAGGGAAAACATGTTCTGGCTTTGGTCAGTACCCAAAAGAAAGCGACAGAAAAAAAAAAAAAAAAAAAAAAGGAAAAGCTACTTTCTGAGTTAGGGCTTGTAACCCTGTGCTTTTCTACCTGCGCCCCGGTTCCCGAATAACAACTGAGAGGATTATTATTATTGAAAAAAATGCCTAGGCCATAACTTTGGCTTGTTCCCTGCTAGCTTGTAACTTACATTAACCCATTTATATTCTACATCTGCCCCATGGCCTTAGAGGCTGGGTGGGAAATCGTCCCACGCTTCTCTATTTCCCAGAATTCCTCAATCCCCCGCCCCGCCCCCGTGGGATGTCCCACCTACTAATCCTGCCTCAGCTTATTGGCCATTCAGCTCGTTACTGACAGATGATGCTTCCACCCAGTACACAAGAGATTATCCCTTCAAGAACTCAGAAATGGGCCCAACTCATTAGAGTTGCCTGGTGAGCCTCTGTGAAGGATTGATGTAAAGGCGTTCTCCAGGGAGGAAACGTGCATTATGTCTTTAAGGGAATGATTATTTCTCCCGCCTCCTTAGAAGGACTTCCGGTGAATCAGACTAAGGGGTGGTCTCTAGCTGGTGATTGACAGACCCAACTGGATTAACCCATAAAGGAAGCGACAATGGCCTATGATGTTCTCAACTTTCGAGCAGATCAGAATGCCCTGTCTCTACCAAGAGCCAAAGGAGAACCATTAGAAAGAGTCTCATCCTCAATGGCCTTTTCGGATCCCATAACGACACTGTTAGAGGAAAGACTCGATTTAGGGACGGTACCTCCAGAGAGCTCCGGGTTCTCATATCCTGGAACAAAGCATTGGACCAGAAGCTTGTCAATGGGGAGAAATGTAGAAATATTTTATTTAAGAAGAGAAAGGCATGGTAGACAGTGGAGAGGGTAAGAGAGCAACAGAGAACAACGGGGCCCAGACTCGGGGTCTTTCAGTCCTCTCTCTTGCTGGAACATCTTGTGAATTTGTTCCTGGCTCCTGGTGGTGACTCAGGTCAATTCTTCCCCGCACCTCCAGGGCCCAGCACAATACCTAGTGCTTAGCAAACATTTGATAACTGATCGGCAAAGGAGGAAGAGGAAATTTAATCAGGACCTAAGACATATTTAAAAAACAGTGACCCTGGGGCATTGGGGTGTGGCTCTGTGGTAGAGAGCTTGCTGGTGTGTGTGTGTGTGTGTGTGTGTGTGTGTGTGTGTGTGTGTGTGTG